>CM074184.1:32041706-33241706 GCA_037179385.1 Holothuria scabra
AAAATTGTATGTGACTTCCAGCTAAAAATTTCTCTGTTTTAAAAAATCAGTCAGACTTGTTTCAAACTTTCACCTAAGTCCAGTACAAATGGAGAATGGACCTCACTGCAAGATAGGCCCAATCATTACACAAGGCCTCCATCGCATGAATGTTCTTTTTTAGTCCTTTACTGACCTAATGCCAATTAACTGTAGTACTGAATTTTTGAATGACTATTCTGCATACAAGTCTACAGTGACCAGGAGGTCAATAGCCCCTAGTCAAATGCGGCTGCCCTCCACTTGTCCCTTAATGACATTTGTGGGTAAAAATATGTATTGGACAGAGGGTATTCAAGACAAAAAGTTCAAAATCAAGCCTTAAATAGTAGGTATTTTTAGTATAAAGAGAGACTGAGGCAGCTTAGCCCAATATTTTTTTGTATGCTACAATTGGACAATTGAAAGCAATTATGGCAAAAAAGTACAACATAAGTTCAAGTTTTTTACAGTTTTTTTAGAAGGGATAATTTTTAACTTAAGCTTATGCAACAATCTTGCATATAGGCTCAATTTTAATAATTATAGGCCTAGTTGCATTTCATCCCATAGGCCTGTATGGCAGTGGTACATTTCATCTGTTTATTTCTTACCATTTTACTATTTGCAAAATTCTGAAAATTTCATTGCAGTCAAAGGCTCAAGATAACAACTGCTTAGATGCTACTTACAAAGCATATATGAAATGTCGTTTCTTCTCGTCTGATGATTTTTTTGAAATTTTCTAGGAGAACCAACCAGTGGTGGCTCTTAGCTTAAACAGTGTCATCTTGTCTTGCTCCACTAATTGAACACTTGCCCCCCCTCCCCCAGCCCCATTAAATGAAAAAGTCTGGTTGTGCCACTGCCAGTTCAATTCAGCCATATGACCCATTGTCATGTCCATGGTGACACAATCCACTTCTGTGCTCCTGTTGTCATAATAATACACCCATGAACCCCAGAATTGGAGGAACCCTTTCCTATTTAGCATATCTCATACAAAGTGCCTGCAAATATACAGACCCTACTTTTTCTGAATAGCCTGACCTTTCAGCTAGAGGTCACAAAGATATTTTTGCTGAATTCCAGTATTTACTGAATTTCAACCCCGATTTTTTTTCCAAATTTTTGCCTTCATTCCCTATCTCCAAATAAAGTCAGATCATATTCCCAGTTGTGGCTGCCACCTATCAGCTGCAGGATGTAAATCACTCAATTTATACGCTATCTGAGACCCTCTGACCTGTTGCAGCCAGAGGTCATAATCCTGGCCCCTATTCCCTTCAGAAGGTTTGGTTTTGTCATAAAGTGTTGATATTTGATCCATCTTACTAGCCATGAAGATAGTCATATAATTCATCAACATAGACAGAAAACTGGTGAACATCCTTCAAAACCGAAAACAGACCAGTATTATCTGATATGTAGGCAATAAGAGAGTATTAGCTAGCCACTGGAACTGTGCTCAGTCCTTGAGCTTAGTCATATTAGCATCATCAGTAGGTAAGAGTCAGCTGGAGTGCAGATTTGTTGGAACATACCATTTGTGTCGGACTATAAGGATAAAATAAGTTTGAAGGGATCAGTTACAAGGATTATTCAGGATTTTTAACTCCTTTGCTCAGATGTAGATGATGCCTCTTGTTTTGGTGCAAGTAAGTGTTAATTGAATTATTTGTGAAAAATCAAATCACCGGAAGTTTCTTACAGTTACAGTGGTGTAGTGGGTATCATGGTAGTGTGACAAAAGTTAGGCTAGGCTTGAGTGTGTAATATAGGATTTCTGCAGGCAGACGTAACATTGAATAGATTTAGGATGATGAACGTGGGGGTAGGTGGAAGTCTTGGTTTAAGCATGGAAGTAAGTGGATAGGTTACCAGCTGTGCGTGCCAGGGGTCTAAGCCAAGGGAGATATAGCTTGTGGTGAGGATAAGTGACTAAGAGGTGTCAACTGTGTATTTTTGGCCAGTTGATGACCAGCTTTGGTACTGGTGGACGGGCAAGGTGAGAGGGTCAAATGCAATTAATATTCACAGATGGGAATTAGTGTGTTGACCTGAGTTTGTTATGGGTTAAAGACTTTTATGAAGAAAAAGTTGCTAGTCTGGATTGAAAAGCATACTGGTTGTTTACGGGAACTTCAGAAACATAGGTCTTGATCAGTTGAAGAATTATGGGGTTTAGAAACACCATCTGTGTTCATGGTTTAAGAAGAAAGTAGAAACTTATTTGGTTAGATATTTATAGTTTTTCTTCAAGATCAAGAAAGGTTCAGGTGTAGTATTTTCTTCTAGTCCCATTTCAAATTTAAAATTATAATTCTATGTAGTATATCCCCTAAGAAAAACTCCCATATTGGTTATGTACTGGTATAATCTCGTAATTTAATGTTGCTCCTTTTGATTGCGGAGTACTGAATTAATATTTTGGACGAGTAGTATGTAATACTTCCTAAAGTCTTTTCAGGCAGTATATGTCACATGACCACGGAGAACTTTGTTTTTATTCCCTAAGTATTCATTGAAGGTTGTTTAATTTCTTACTTTCCCCAAGAGTAGTGTGATGTGAACGTGAGTACTGCTACAGAGTACCATTGTTAGCCATATGATTTGCATATCTTTTATTCTGCATATTATATTGAATACCCTCACTTTTCAGGTTATTATCTGTTAAGTTAAAGAGGAAAACTTTTTCCTATTGTTTCAGTGGTTATGCACCAGAAGGTTTTAGACTAACTGTAACGAACCTAATGTTCTGGTTTTGGGGACGATGGTGCACTGTGTATTCCTTGTTGTTACAGTACATTGACCCATTGACCCTGTAATTACCAAATGGTTAGCTTCCAAAAATGGTAAATTTTGGGAAAAATATTTTTAAATAAATTTTATGAACGAAAGCTGACACTTCAGTGGTTGATTTAGGTGCAAGAGGCATACAGTATGTCCCTGTTATTGGTAACCATGGCATCATTTTTAAAGGACCAATCCTTTCACTGCAAACTACAATTTTTATACAGGGTTACTGAAATTCTAAATTGGCTCAGCTCTTTGATTGACAGTTAATTCAAACAAAGCAGAGTACCAAAGCTTATATTACACAGCATGAACTGAACTGACAGTGTTTTGATTATACACATTGACCTTTTCAATACTCACCCTGAAGCAATAAATTGAGATTGTGCCTGAATGAGGATGAATTTCAAACAATTGAGGGAGGGGCTTAAGTAAGGAGGTAAGGAGAATTGGTACTGTTTGGGGTGAGAGAATCGAGTCTTTAAATTTCTAGGACAGGAAACAATAAAACCAGGCCTTAAATTTTGAGGCATGTGAGTGCTATTGCACACTATCACTCACCTCAAATCACTGTGAAGGGTGTGATTTTTGCATTCCTGAGGAGGGCGATTTGTAGCACACCTGGAAAATCTAAGTAGATCTCAAGGCCTGTGAAACCTTCTGTCACTTCTGTTGAAACTACTTGGATCTGCCCCTGAACAATTTGTATATATCACCCTAGTGCATGTATTTCAATAGACCAGGGTTAGTTAGTGAGATGCACCAAAACAGATGTTATATAGTGTCCGTCAACTCGATAAAAGGTTCAAAGTTAAATTTATTTTCAAAAAGGGTTATGGTTCAAGTGCAAGTTTGGTTTCCCTTAAGTCCCCTCTTACGACAGATGGGAAATACCATGGGTATATTCTGAAACCTTCAGCCCACAGGATAAGGCTCATTCTAGGGAGCTGCCTTCCAACTCCCTAAACAGATCATGGTATTATTTTTTCAGTGTTGATTGGCCGCAGTGCCATGTGTTAGGTTTATTTCCACTTTGTGATTCCTATAGAAGAATCCAGGCAGCAAGTGATGGTCTGATTTCAGTCGGCCATAACTGGGGTCCATCACCTTTTAATCTTTCGATTTCCTTCCTAACCTCTATCATGGATTGTTGTACACTACATTATATCTTAATTCCTTCAACTTCACTGAATATGAGGTTTGAAACTCATGTAGACGATATATAAAGGCGTTCAAGGCTGATGGACCTCACTAATGACTGCGCACAGTCTCCTAAAACAAGAGCTAATTGGATTCACCTGTACCTTACAAAACATGTCCTGATTTTCCATACACAAAAGTAGGTAACTATATATATTTTGAGTCTTCAGAGTCTGAAAAAAATGAAGTTATAATATTCAAATGATTTTTATGAACGTAAAACAATTTTACATATTTACAAGAATCTCATCAACCTGTCTTGTTCAACTGAGTGTAAAATCCCAAATACAAGGGTGTCGAAACCATTAAATACTGGTACAAATCTGAAATAAATCTTTGTTCACATTGTAGTGGAAACTTTGAAATTTGAAGGGACATTAACAGATTGTAGTAAAATTGAAGTAGCTTTTAAGGAAAAACACATTTTCGTGTGACCTGTCAAACAAATTTCAATCTCCTTTGTTTAAATTGCTACTGATGTTTTATCCTATGGACATTGCGTAAACAACATGATGCTGTAAGTGTTTTACTATGACAGCGTGGTCTATTATACTCAGGCAATTAAATGTTATGGGTGGATAATATTATGTTTATGCTACCTCTGCAGGCATTTGGCCAGTATTTATCGTATCTCTGGAAGCCTTCATAAGGATGTTTACGCTACAGTAATGGGGCTGTAGTCTTCACTCAAGGTCACATGACAATAAACAGGATGACAACTTGTTGATCACTTCCTTTCCTAATGGGGCACCTTTTGTTTCAAGCCAATTAGGTTCAAACCTTGTTGACTACATCATTTCCAAAAGGTGAATGAGTATTGAAATTAGGATTGCTTCCTTTCTTTTCCTAATAACCATTTTACAACAAAGCTGGCCATGGCTTGAAGGGAAAAATATACATAAAAAAAGGTAAAAGTAATGGAGACTGGTCTCTTGGTGTAAATGGCAAAATAAACTTTTATTTCATCTGATAAGCAGCCTTGCTGAAACTGAGATGACTCTTTGTGGATAATAAGTTTGAGACTATCGAGAAGATAGGTTTGAAGACGCCAAGTAACAAGCATCTACTGCTGTAGCTGAATTTGAAGAAGATTTTTATAGTCACTTGTAGAAGCCTAGAATTTTGCTTATATATATCCTACAAGTAAACAGTAGGATGTTTTAAGTAGCAACTCCCTATGTTGTCATATAACAGCTACACTTCTGTTCATTTGTTTGTTTATATTGGTCCTCCCCCATTTGCAAACATGCTCAGTAATGTCCCATTTAAGAGGTGCTGACACCAAGATGGTAATGCCACTCATTTTAGAAATCCTTTAAGGCAAAAGAAGTCTCCCAAATTTATTTTACAACAACATTCATGAAACAGTGTAATGTATCATACTAATTCAATTGGAGTGATTTTATTTTCTTTTTAAAAGGAATATCACATTTGGTTTACCAGAAAAAAAAAAAACATTTTTCAAAACCGATCACTTATTGACCCAGGATGAAAACTTATTCAACTTAAAACAGAACATATTTGTTTCAAGAAATTGGCCCCCTCACAAATAGAAATGCAGCTATTTTGTTGCTTGAGGATAATTTGCATGTTCACCCAAGATTTCAGAAATTCAAAAGATGCAATTTTGTAACCTCTTTGATGAATGCATAATTGCTGAGTCCATATAGTTTGAAATAAGGGCAATATTCTGGATTCAGTTGTTGAAATTTATTGCTTTTGAACGTTCAGTTGGAAAGATGATTCAAGTTGAATATGTTATGGAAAATCTTACAAATTATTTCTCTTATTTCTCTTCAGGAGTGGAAAAAAAGTGTTTATTTCCCAGGAAGAAAGTGAAATATTTTCCCAGAAAAAAAGTAAAATTTCCCACAAATTTCCCCTACAATTTCAATCTCAGAAAGTGGGACTTTCTCTCTAATTCCCAAAATTTCCCTCCAGTTACTTAAATTTCCCAGAAAGGAGCCTCCCACCTTCCCAACTTTTTCTACCCATTCTTCCCTTCCAAGTAAATTTCATGATATTTCATGGCTTAAATGTTGCATGTTTAAATTAAACAAAACAGTAACTTTCCCAAAAAGAGGAGGAAAAAAATATTGTCATATGATTGCTGTTGCCATGCACTCATGAGCAGGATGCCATCTAACAGACTAATTCAGGTTGGAATGACACCTTTTTCCCTTTAAAATCCTATTGGCTTCAGATGACTGCACATGCATTTCCTTTAAGTGGTGTATGTTGCTAACCCATGTCCTTAATGTGACCCACCTTGAAGAAAACATTACACAGTAATCAGATAGGACAATAAAACAAAAGTTGCTTAACAGCAATAAAATTTAAATAATGGTGCATGTTATCTGAAATAGCGCCCTCAATCAGCAAATCTGAAAAAAAAGCATGATCTGTCTTCTGTTTAGTTCAATGCGTATGAGGCGCCGTATGTGACAAAATTATGTGCCAAATATATTGATTATACTTCTAAATATATATAGGTTGTACCCAGATATATATAATTTACTCTCAAACTTCATATAAATAGGTTTTGCATAATCTATATATAATAGTCATACACCATATATATCCCAACAAGCTATATATATTTGTCATGGTAAACATTGTATTAATAGACAATGTCCTGTATAGTTTTCCGTAATTTTGTCACTCTTTTTGTCACATCGGGGAGAGAAGATATATATAGATTACTAACACGCGAACAGCACGCGAGTGGGAGGTGCTTGTTGAACATATATCACAACGGACAGAGCTCAGCGCACATCCATTGCTGTCAGTAACTAGGCTTGTCAGAGAATTGCCAAGGACAATTTCTATAGGCAACAGAGTAAGGAATGTAAGATGACCCTCTGGCTACTCTTTTATTAGGTCCCCGTTTGTGTTAATTGTATTGGTCTTTGTGCGGATAAGAAATGCCATAAATCTTGTATTGTACAGGTTACGACTGACGTACTGCGGGGAGCACAAACACGAGAGATCGGAGAGAAGACTGAAAAGTGCAACCTTAGACACCTCAGCACACTGGCGTAGCTACGGGGGGGGGGGGGCTTGGGGGAGCGGGACCTCCCCCTGAATCCCCCAGCCCCCCCCCCCCCCCACACACACACACACACTGGCGACCTAGGCAAAAAAATATGTTCATGCTGGCCCGCCGATGATAATATTCAATCCGGGCTACCCGGCTACTATGACATAGATACACTTGCGATAGATCCATGCACGCAGTTGCAGGGTATTCTGCAATTGTGCTGCACTCTGAATTTCAGAATTGATGGATGGATGGATGGATGGACGGACGGACGGACGGACGGACGGATGGATGGATATTTTTCTAGCAGATTTAGAGTGGCTGAAATTGCCTACCTTGATGTGGTTTAAGGTCCGCCTCTAGCATCTGGCCTATTTCTATCTCCTGTAGGGATTTTTTCAATTCCTGGGGATGCACAAATTTGTTCCATAATCATACTTGGTGTGGTGGGTAGAATATTTGAGTCAAATATGGTTGGAAGGAATTTGCGCTTTGCACGGCAATGGCTGCCAGTTATTGGCCAGTGCAACAACCAAGCCCATGTTGGATCAATGCAATCTCAAGGATCGCAACCTAGTACTATTACCTCACAGGACCTCACTTAGCTCTTGGGTGGAGTGGACATTCTCAGTGGCGTACGAGGGCGGGGCAGGGGGAAGACTGCCCCAAATTTCCGCAAAATCTAAATTCTGCAGGAATTTGGGGAAGAATTCGGGCAGGATTCTGGAAAAAATTCGGACAACCCTTGAATTTTGAAAAATGGGGTGGCTTTTCAGAAAAATTCCTGTATGTGGCTGAAATCTTAAAAGATATGCCCGAAAAAAGGAAAGCAACATGACATATAGTCGAAATAAATTTTTAATGAAAAACTAAGTCAAGGTTCTAAGGCTACACCTTCGGCAGCGCAAAAGGTATTATTCGTGACTTTAACTTCACAAATAATCACAACACAGTGCCCGATATTGTCGAATATACAAATTCTTCCAAGCATTTGCCCGAAAATGCAAAAGTATCATAGTAAGTAAGTGTAACAAAACTTACGAAAAATCATTAAAAAACCGCGACACATTTGGGAAAAAGAAACATTGGCTTAAAAGAAACATTCTTGAGCCTGATTTAAAATCTTGTGTAACACATTACCCGAAATAGCCGATTATTTTAATAGCTTCAATTGTTCAAATCTTTGCCGAAAAACAGAAAACGCTACATAAGAAGTATAATTTTCATGGAAAACAACAAAGATCTGCGGACCATTTGAGTAAAAGGGGAAAAAAGGTTTTCATCATCCCCACATTTTTACTGTAGTCTTGCAAAAATTGCCCGAAATGGTCAAATATTCGGGCAAAAGTTAAAAAAATGCTGGGACGTTTTCAACTGCCAAATTAATTCCACGGACAGACAGGAGGGTGTTCAGGTGCCCAAAAAGTTTGCCATCTGTCCTGCTCTAGAGCCAAATGCAGACAATGGTTATGAAAATCGGGTTATTTGCTTTTCGATACTCTAATGATGTAGTGAGAGAATGTCTTCCAATAAGTCTGCTTCCAAAAAGTCTGCTTCATTTAAACACACCTTGTAATGTTCATTTTTTCAAAAAGTAAAACCATATACAGTCGGAAGTTCGGACAGTCACACAATTTTATCAATATATTGAACTTAGACAAGATTCACAAAATTCCGTAGCATGTTTTCAGTTCTGTTTTGTCTTCGCCCGAAAACATGAGGGACAATTTCATCGATTGGTAGTGATACATTTTATATATCTCGTAGTTTTTTTTAACAAATAGTGACTGCTTAGAACCCCCTATAAGCCTGGGAAATGTCAGTTTCAACTGTCTCAGGGGTCCCATTTTCAAAATTTTTGTTAAGCCTGCCCGCGCCAGCCAGTGGTGGCGCTCCGTGTAGAAAGTCTTTCCTGAAGAATTTTTGTTTCAAGTGAACAGTTTTTTGAAAACGGAACCTCGAAATAGCGACTGCTAAGACCCTCTATAAACATAAGAAATGACATTTTTGACTGTCTGAAGGGTCAGATTTTTCAAACTTTTCTGTACGTTTCGTCCCAACTGGTGACGCACCACTTACCACTTCATAGCAGAATTGAAGTTTTAAGTAAACACTTTTTGCAAGAGGAAACTTAAAATAGTGACTGCTTAGATTCCCCTATTATCCCGGGAAATGCCACTTTCAACTGTCTGAGGGGTCGGATATTTCAAAATTTTCTGCACTGTTCGCACCAACTAATGGTGGCGCTCCGCTTAGACTTTCTGACTGAATTTTAGTTTTGAGTGAACGTTTATCTGCAATTGGAGCTTAAACTAGCGACTGCTTGTATCCCCTTTACAAGCCTTGGAAATGTCATTTTCGACTGTCTGAGAGGTACGAATTGTCAAATTTTCTCAAAGCTCCGCGCCAACCAGTGGTTGCGCTCCGCTTTGACTGTCTTGTGGGCAGAATTACGTATTTCGGGCAAAATTCTTCTGCTTCCAAACTGAAATGCTCCCCTACGCCTATGGATATACCTTAATCAGGCGTGCATTGGGACAGCTGCTTGCAACATGCAGCAGAATTCCGGATTCGAAATCCTAGGATCTGAGCTAATCAGTTTCTCAAAAGTGTGGTCGAATCTTAGAAAAATCACAAATTTTTCTTACCAGAATTAAGGACAATTAAACCTGGCAAATGCCATTTCCAGCCATCTGGGAGGTTCCAAAAATCCAAAATTTTCTTGTACGCTCCGCGTCAACTGATGGAGGCGCTACACTTAGATATTAAACTCCAGCCCTGTACAAACGTGCCCAGCCCCCCCCCCATAGCCCCCTCGAAAAAATCCTAGCTACGCCACTGTCTCAGCAGCTTCCTTTTTATTCCTTATCAATATAAACGACTTGCCGACAATTGTCAGGCTATTTGCCCATGATTGTATCTTGTATTGTTAAATTAAACCCCTCCCCCATTATATGATTGTAAATTCTTTCCCTTTTTTGTTGATCAACGCGATTAAAGTATCCATCATGGAACCATGCTGATTTGTCTCGGGGTTGCCCTTTGTGCCTGAAGGTCTTCTTGAATTACGATTTTCGTGCCCTTCAGCTTTCGTCGGTTCTTAACGTACAGCTCTCTGGCCTTGTAGTTTTGAAAATTAGCAATAATAGCCGTGTTCCCATTTGATCCAGGGAGGTGGATCTTGATCTACCGAGGTGGATCAACATCAGTTACCTTGATCGAGATCCGCGTTCCCATTTGAGTGAGCGCGGTAGATCAAACGTGTTTTATGAACACATTGCGCAAGCGCAAAAGGGTCACCAATGTTTACAAGTCGGCCTGCCATGCATTTCGTATCGATGTATCACAAAAACATACATGAGTGTAACCGGAGATCCAGGGTCACTTGATCTACCGATGTGTTCCCGTTACAAACTTTGATCCAGCGCGGTGGATCTGATCTACCCCGAACGGTCGATCAAAATCGGTGGATCTTGATCTTGAGTGAGTGTTGTTGATCTGCGTTCCCATTAGTGTTTGATCCATCTCGGTAGATCAAGATCCACCTCCCTGGATCAAATGGGAACACGGCTAATGCCTTTTGGCTTGCCCTGATCCTTCTTGCCAACTCGATGGGGCCGATCGATCTCCTACGGGTCTAGATTAAAGGCAGTCATTCGTCACCCCAAACTACAGTTTCAGTATACATATATCAAAACTCTCAATTGGTACAGCTCTTTGATTGGCATCACATTCAAACAATGCATCATAGCTAAATTACACAGCATGGGCACTGAGAGTGTCTTGATTACACATTATGGACTTGTATGGCCACTGGGACAAGCAATGAAGCAATAAACTAGGATTGTGTCTGGATAAAGATGAGTTTTAGATAAATGTGGGAGGGGCTAGAAGTAAGTAGGTTGGGAGAATTGGAACTGTTTGGGATGATGAAAAATATGCCTTTAATACCAGGTACGTGGAGGAGACACTGGTAATGGCGGCATCGGTATTAACATTAAAAAGTTCGTCGACTCCATAAGGCAATTTCTGCGTGAGTACTGTGCAAGGTGATTTACTTGGATTGAAGCAGAACAGCACTTATCCTCCCGTGAGGTGGATCTCTCTTGAACGGTTCTCATTTCCGTTGAAACTCTGCCAGTTTCAACTTTCAATTCATGTATCTGTCCCGACTGGATTTCAATTTGCTTCAAGAATTCGTCCATTTTTTCCAATGCTCTGTCAAAACATGCTTGCAGCTTGATTTCAAAGTCTTTTCCTGAGAAGACTTGAGCAATTACCATGGTAACCATCTCGGCCATCTCCTTTTCTTTTTTGAGATCTATGTGAATTTGTCAGTGTCCACGGGAATAGTTAAATCCAACAGCAGAAGTATGTACAAGTCGCTGGTATTAAAGAGGGCCAATCCACTCACCCCAAACTACAATTTTATAGGGGTTATTGATATTTGCTATGGGCTGAATTCTTATCTCGACTGTTAATTCAAACAATACATTGTGCCAATGCTGATATTACACAGCATGGACTGTACTGAAAGTGTTTTGATTTTACACATTGACCTTTTTTATACTCACCCTGAAGCAATAAACTGAGATTGTGTCTGAATGAGGATGAATTTCAAACAATTGCGGGAGGGGCTTAAGTAAGAAGGCTAGGAGAATTGGTACTGTTTGGGGTGAGCGAACTGGGCCTTTTAATTTACCCACTGAAAGTACACTGTTATCTCCATAAGAAAGCTTGGGCTCGATAGGATGTAACTCACAGGGCGTCTGTCTTCAAGGTGTTCTTTAAAAGTTGAACTTAAAAGTGTTTTTTTTCTTCTACAAAAAAGCCAGTGTTATGTAGTTAGATCTTCCAATGGTGTATAAGTGGTGTTTAACTTTTCACTTCATACTGGATGGCCTTAAGGAGAGGTGACAAAATTTAAATTATGTCCCAGTACAAACCTTGCCCCTGATGGCGCTTCTTGGCCATATAAGATTCATTTAGGTGTAGAACTCTCTTCAAACATGTGCTGAAAAGGCCACATTAATACAATAGCAGCTAAAGCAAATCTGACTTTGGGCATACTGAGAAGAAATCTTACTTATTGCGACAAGTCAACCAAAGAAACGGCCTAATTTGCTCTTCAGTGTCCGGTCTATTCTAGATTACTGTAATGTTGTTTGGTACCCTTACACCCAATCTGATAGGGGGATACTCATGAAAAGCAGCCAGATTTATCTTTAACAACTAGAGTCGTCAGTCCAGCATTTCTGACATGACCAAAAATCTATAGGGGATAGTCTTGAACCGACGACTGAGGGGACGTCTCCTAATAATTTATAAAAAAAAAAAACCCACAGTTTACTCCAAAATAGTGCGACTTAATTCGTGATTGACTCTCCAACCTCTGGAGGCTCGCCCGAAACTCGTCGCACTAGTGGGAAATACTTGTACCACCACCTTTCATCTAGTAAGTTACCAAAAATCCAAACCCAAGTACTATACCCGGTTGGAATTCGCTACCTGAGCAGGTACGCTGTGCCCTTCAGATTCCTTTTAGAGTCAACTCAGTTACTAAGTATTCAAAATTGCTGGCATAGTTAGCATTATCCGGCCAGGGAGCTGTTATTTGGGAATAACAGCTCATTGATCCACTCCCATAGCCCAAACTACGGTAACAGCAACTCCATAGTAACAGCACGGGATACCCTTCCAACCGTTTGTCCTGCAACTGAAAGAAGAAGAATAATCTTCTTGCATCAATGCCAAATGCACATGCACAGATACCAGAAATTGAAGACGTTCAGGATGGCCACCCCTACCGTCTCGAGTGGCCATGGGAGTTTCCAAAACTCCTGGAAGGCCAAAAAAGAGCAAAGAGTCGTCAGAGTTTAGAGTACTGACCAGTGGCGTAACCCTGGCCACGAAAAATGAAAAATTTGGAAAATTGCCACTTGTGACACCTGTTAGTCACAGTTTGCAAACTATGTCCCTTGTATAGTGTTGTTAACACTTGAAAATCGAAAAGGGTGCCTTTTGTCCCCCTCCCCAGAAAAAAGGTCTAGATACGCCGCTGGTTCTGACCTTACCAAAAGTCCAAAATGATGGGCATGGCAAAGGGTGTGCATTTGGGAGACTGGTTGGGGCATGATACTTTGTAACCATGGACCAGGGCGCCATGCACATAACCAGGAACTTTTCAATGGGGCGAAGTGAAAGTTTTGGCGAGGGAGCATCATGACAGACCGCAGTTGCGCGAGAGAGGTGTGAGAGGCCGTGCCCTTCTCATATTGTGAACAATTTTTGTTTTTTAATGGTGAAATATATACATGTGAAGTTGGTGCATTGGCATACGAGGCATGGCGTGTAGGGGCTGCAGCCTTCACAGAGCAGGGAAAATGCTTAATTTCAGGACACTGACAGTTGTATTTTCAGGGCAACAGGGCAAGAGGACAGTGCAATGGGCAGTGCGGCGGAAAGCAGCGCTTGCCAACATGGTAAAATCCTTATTAGTTGAACAACTCATATTGTTGAATATGAAATAGAAGTCATACGGTTAGAGAAATGCTCATCGCACACAATTGGACCCAAACCAGCTTCTGCTTCACCTTGTTCTTTCGTCATTTTAACTTGTGGTTTAAATGTCTTTCTCCATAGTTTCTGTTGGGGGAGGACTCATTCATACGGCCTGGGTGCTATCGTGGTAAAAAGGGAAAATCAGTTCAATTTGCAAAATTTTCAAAACAAGCACACTCTGCCCACTTGTGAAATGTCTTCCGTACGCCTGTGATTTGTGGTGCATAAACTTTTCGGCATTTTAGAGAGATAAAGGCCAATTATTATTAATCTAATGTACTACCATAGGAGTAACAAGCGGGATCTATGGAGGCAGACTGCCCTCCCCCAAATATTCGCAAGAACAAAAATTCGAGCAGGAACGTGGAAAAAAATGCGGGCAGAAATTTGGGAAAAATTCCGACAGCCAATTGATAAACAAAAATTGGCATGGTTTTTTTTTTTTTTTTTAAATAAAAAAAAACCCAAGCGTGAGCAACAACTGGAAAAGAAGCCGTGGCCGGGGCGACTTGAACCAAATCCTTAGAAACTGGGCAGTAAAATTCCATCTAACCCAACCTATCCTAACCCAATTGTGCCCAAATTTTAAGAGAATGTGCCCGAAAAACAAAAAAGCATCACAGTCGTGGTAAAATTTTCATGAAAATCAACAAGATTACGAAAGTTCGTTGCTACACATTCGGGGAGCGCAAAGAGCCATTACTCGTGAGCTTTACTTCACAGTCTTTTACAACACTATGTCCGAAATGGTCGAATATCCGAATTGTTCCAAACATTTGTCCGAAAAACAGAAAAGGATTCCAGTCATTGTACCATATGTACGCAAAAAATTGAAGAGATAAATTGTCGCGACAGACTAAGGGAAGCATTTCTTTTAAAAGAAGCAATCATCATCTTCAACCTGTTTTAAATCTTGTGCAACACAATACCCGAATAGCGAATTATTTGAATACATTCAAATTTTTTCCAGAAACAACAGAAAAAGCTATATTAAAAGTAAAATTTTCAAGGAAAGTGAAAACGATAACAAAGATTTGAGAAAAGTTTTCCCGAGCTCCATTCCATACAGTAGGCCTACCGGTCAGGGGTGGCGCCAGGATTTGCCCGACAGGGGGGCCAGAATTTCAAGGCCTGACAAAGGCGATGTTATGTCCCGGTGGAACGTGACTTGGCGCGGAGCGCGCCGAAATTTTGGGCTTTCTTTTAAACAAATACTTAAAAATCTGGAGTTTATTTGAAGTAAAAATTAAAATTTTTGAAAGAAATTTGGCTTTTGTTGGTACTATAAAAATTTTTGGGTGTTTATTGAAGAACCCGTCCTTTATAAGGGAAAATCAAAAACGTTATATGGGCCACAGCTGAAATTCTTTTGGGCTTACGCATTGAATCGCACAAGACCTACGAACTAAGGCTTCGAGACGAGACTAAAAGTTTGCCCGGATAGTTTTCCCTTTTTTAAACGAATCTTTGAAAATTAAGAGCTTATTATAATGGAGAAACTTTGGACTTTAATAAAAGAAAATTTGTTTTTGGTAAGGTTATTATGAAAAGTTTGGTTTCTTTTATTAAGTGATATGTCTTTCAGGAGCAAAATTAGGTAGTATGCCGGGTGATTAACACAGTTGGCTTTGGTTATTTATTGTACGGAGTATCCATCGAAATTGGAAAATTTTGTCACTTTTAACAATCTAAGGCTAATATTGGAGAAAAATTGTAATTTTATGACAGTTTAGGGGTTTATGGAGGAATCTGACGTTCTCATGAGGAAAATCAAGTAGGGGTGACCTGTAGTTTTGTTGAGGCTACTGAATATCATCATGCAGATTTAGGCCCTCGGACCATATTGGAGCATTCGCCAGAGGAAAAAAATTGGCCTCGCATATATTTGAAGTTTTATATTTTACTTATTGTCATAGGCGTACGGGAGCGTGTCAGTTTGGGAGGGGCAGAATTCTTTTTGTCCCGGAAAAATGTCATCCTACCCGAAAGATTATCTAAGTCGAGCGCACAGAATATTTTTAAAAATTGAAAACACCGGGCAGCAGAAAATGGCATTTCCTGGGCTCAGTAACTAGAACTAAAGAAGTCCCTTTTACAGATTTCTTTCGCAATAAAATTATTTTCACTTCATAATACTGCCCCAAAACAAAGAATAATTCACAAAACGCGTTGCTCTGTTCAGTTATCTGTTCGACCAAAACACTATCTATGCGGAGAGCCACCATCAGGAAGCGCGGAGAAAATTGTTAAAAATCTAACCCCTAAGATAGCCGGAATGGCATTTCCCAGACTTGTAACTAGAAATGAAGTCGTTATTTTGAGCTTTCCTTCAAAATGAAAGTTTCACTTTAATAGAGAAAAGAACTCCAACTCGATAATGATCAGAAAAGTACCAGATAAAAGTTACTGCTACAATTAGATGTAATGCTCTGGTCTCTTTTCGGGGAGAGGGGGGACTATGCAACGGCATTGAGAACATACCATAATGTTTTTGACTGTATTAACAATCTTCGTTGAATTCAATTGCAAGGTCAACTAAATATGAATTTTTTAACGTGACTGCCTGAACTCCAGACTATGAATGCTTTTACTCCCAACTTATTTGAAAATATGTCACGTTACAAGGTGCCTTCGAATAAATTCTCAGTCAGACTTATGAGGAGATTTTCTCACACCACTGTTAATCATTATGTGTAGCTGAAAACGGCATGGCCGATATTCATTACCTTCGTGAGAATTCTCCTGTCCGGGCAGGCCAGATGGCAGACCATTGGGTAGTGCACGCACATGAAGTACCTCTCGTCCGTTTTTGTGAGGAGAATTGAATTGTGAGTTTCCTTGAAGAATATGGTCTTCTAGAAAACAAGATCAAGATGGTCGTCCCGAGTGACTTCAGACCCACATCTTTTATCGTAGGTCTGTAGATGAAGGTTCCCCCGACGAAATTGGATTTTCTCAACAACAGGGGTGGGTAGCCCGTCTCCGACGGAGGCATGACCTTGAGCGCACGGATTGAAGATGGGATGAGGGATAGAAAGAGCTAGTAGAAGTGATTAAAACCGATTCAGATATGCATTAAAATAACGTTACAAAAGAAAAAATAGTTCAAAAGAAAAAAATCATGGTCATCCATCCAGTTACTTCAGTCTTTTACGTTTTTCATGTTTAGCCCCCCTCCCTCCCGCAAAAGAGATAGGACAAGGTACATAGATTGAGGAGGTTTAACCGAGTTAAGAAGTGATTTAAAATCGATTCCGATATGTATTAAAATAGCGTTACAAAACAAAAAATATGTTCTAGGTCGCGCATCCAGTAAATCCAGTCATTGTGGGTTTTTTTTATTATTTTATTTTTAATTTTTTGGCCTCCCCGACGAAATCGCCGACCTTCCCCGACGGGGTGGCCAGTGTTCCCCGACGCTAACGCTAACGCTCCACACCAACTGATTATGGCGCCCCATATACATAAACTTACAGACTCCTGGCAAAGATTTTATTTCAAGTGACGTCACATTTACAAACAGCTTTTGTCGGACTACGCGTCGTATCAGATAAATGTTGTCTGCGGATGTGACGTCACGGCATAATTGTTATAACTTAAATTTTCGTAGTTCTGCGACACAGATCATATTACCCAGGGTTGCAAATTTTTTGTCTTTTTGCGACCAAATATGGGGGAGATGTAAGTAAAACTCACAAAAATCGGAGCAAAATCTGATCCGATATTGCTGTAGAGTGACCTGGGCTTAAGCCATTTTCGGCGGTCTGAGAGTCTGATTTTTCAAAATTTTCCTTACGCTCCGCGTCAACAGATGAGGGCGCTCCGCTTAGAGGAAGGGTTTCCAAGCCCTTTGGACTGGAGTGTTCTCCCGAGCGGAGACAAGGCTCATGAAGGTTTTGAGATGCGAAGAAGGCGCGTCTCAGAACAACAGAAGAAACCAGAGAAAGCCGAAAAACTGGCAACAGGGAGGACATTGCCAAATTTCCTGACGGGGAGGATAGAGGAGGGAGAAAGTACGGCATTCACCCCTTTAAAAATTAGGGGAGCTGCTTAAAAAGCAGAAACAAAAGGTTTTAAAACCTAACAGAGCAGTACTTCGAAGTATCTGCGGTTTTTAATCGCACTCCACAGCACAAAGATGCTTTGTCTAATTACCGGTACAAGATATACGTTAAGAACGCATAAAAATTCAAAATTGAAACAAGGGACTGCATATAGGTAGTATCAGATCATAAGATGTTTTCTATTGGGGGCCATAAGTTTTCGACAGCCGACCGGTTTTGGGCGGCGCAAAACTCAGGGTCCCGCTCTCAAGGACCCCTGGTGGAGCCCAGGCCCTAACCCCCAGTAGAGGTTAAGGGGGCGAAGCCCCCGGAAGCTCAGCGAAAGGCCCCAAAATGGTCGAAAACCATATTAAAATTAAGAATTCTAAACTATAAATTTTATGCAGGAGTGGGGTGAGCTAAGGGACGGGAATGGAATCGGGAAGTACTATGGAATTTGATTAAGGAGAAACATACTTAACAATAATTTTAGGGGCAAGGCCAAAATTTTGGAGCTATTCAAATGTGAACATGTGATTGATAATTTGAGACAGGGCATTTTAAGAGATCCAAAAGTGTTTCGGGGCATTTTATCAACAGGGAGTTATTTTTAAAATCCCGCAACAGGGCCCGGAAGCTCTGGCATATAAGGCTTTTTAGGGAACTTAATGGAAGCAACTAATAATCCTGAAAGGGACATTATCACTGGCGCAAATGTTTGTCATTGGGTCCAATAAGGGACTGGTGACATGCCCCTCGTTCAGTATGTTTAAAAGGCCCTGATTTGAGAAGAAGAAAGATAATTTGTAATAGATAGCTTGAAAAAGGTTTTGTTTTAACAGTTTGAAGGTCGAAAGTAAACCCTCCTACATGTTATCGTGAATGTGGGGGTCAGGGGGGGGGGGGCAAGCTCTCGGAAGCTTTGCAACTTTTGCATTCTGAAGAGTAATAATTGAGCCAAAGAATAGCCGAAATGTAATAAAAGCAACTTAAATTTTAATTACTTTGTTGTACTGTATGCATCTCTTTCTTTGAGTCGGCATATTCATTTCCCGGGTGTCCCGGGTTTGCCAATTTGCAGACAGACCACCTTGATTTCCCGAAGAGCAAAATTATTGCGGTAGGGGTGACACCCCCACAGCCCCCCGGTCAGTACGTCTCTGGAGTTCGACCTATTAACGTAAGTTCCAGACTAACGTTAAGATTTTTTAACTTAAGAAAAGGAAACGTTATTGCACACCTACTTAAACTTTGCAAAAATGTAAATCTACACCTTTCTTTTTAACGATATAATCCAAAATTGAGCTATTGCTACGTTTCGACATCTGGAAACTTAACGTTAGAGTTTGTCAGCTGTAGGTGTACAGGTACCTACACGAGATGGATGTACATGTGTTTTATGAAACACGACCCAAAATATACGTACTTTCCTTTGGATGGTCTGTATATGCGGCAAGTGCAAAATTGGACATATTAGACTCACTTAATCATGAGAGAATGTGGTCGAAATCTTGCTAACACAAAATGATTCTTAACTTTAAACGTGTTAATTCCCAGATAGATCTACAGCGTTTTTGAAAAATTTATTTTTGAGACATTCAGTTTTTTTTTTTTTTTTTTTGGGGGGGGGCATTCCCCAAAATCTCATAAAAAATATTTGGGGCCCAGCCTCCACTGCCCCCGGCGGCTTCCCCCGCCTATGCAGATAATGCCACCGCCTATTTTCATTCAAGCAACGGTGACTTGGTAACATTTAATGAAGTTTACAATGATAAATACCTCTATGCTCTAATCGAGGCTCTCTAATACATCGGTTCTGCTTGATTAAGACCGGGACAACTTAAAAAGTCCAACTACCTATATGAGGCTCAAAATTAAAAACAAGAGCAGAAACGTGTCTAGTCAAAGGTTTACCAACCTAATTAAGTACTGAAAGTATCTGCTGTCCCTCAACTGTACCAAAAAGCTAAGGTGATATTTGCCTCTTCAAAAGAGACTATCCGTTTCAGATATAAAACGCTTTTCCTTCCTAGCTTAACATCAAGGGAACTGGTTTCGTAGTATAAGATAATACAACCTCCGTATTTTTATGTACCTGACAACGGAACTGATAAAATTAGTGGTGATAAATCTTATCAAGGTCTCAAGGTCTCAATGTGTCCATGTAGAAAGGAACACTTTTGGGTGGTCCTCCCTCGTATACAGTATGTAACTAAGCACCTCCTACTCGCGTGCTGTTCGCGTGTTAGTAATCTATATATATCTACTCTCCTCGATGTGACAAAAGGAGTGAGAAAAAGAGTGACAAAATTACGGAAAACTATACAGGACATTGTCTATTAATACAATGTTTACCGTGACACATATATATAGCTTGTTAGGATATATATGGTGTATGACTATTATATATATATTATGCAAAACCTATTTATATGAAGTTTGAGAATAAGTTATATATATCTGGGTATAACCTATATATATTTAGAAGTATAATCAATATATTTGGCACATAATTTTGTCACATACGGCGCCTCATAAATGCGTAGTGATTAAAATTTTATGAAAATAGCAGGCCCATTGAGGGAGTAACCTAATGGGGGTAGGGATGGGGCACAAGTTTCAGTTCAGAAATTTTGCTGGCCTGGGAGAGGATGCTTAGGGAAAGGGGTATAAAATTTTTGATTTGATCAAATCTCCAAGATACCAAGTGGTGCAAGATTTTCCACTTCGATAGAAGCAATTATCATGTACTAATGAATTGGTACATTACATAATGTACCTTGACCCTCCGGGAGGTGATACATCATGGAAGTGTCCTGTTTGCACCTTTGAGACCAAGGGGTCTTTGAGACCAAGGGGTCTTCGAGAGGAAGGGGTCTTTGAGACCAAGAGGTCTGTCAAAGTACAGTTTTGGGGCGTCACAGTACTAATTAACACGGGGTTGGGTAAAGGTACATCGTCTGTTCACACTCTCTGAAATAAGCAGAACTGTTTCTATAATCATGTGTTTGGTACACAACAGGCTCTACATGCTTTGGCATATTTAAAAAGAACTACTTGCACAGATATACTTACCTTATTATTGTGGTATACCCATACTCTTAGATGTGGCATATATCTCCAAGCACAAAAAAGTTGCTTTGGACTGTTGTTAATACAAAGTGCACAGGCCTACACTGAAATGTCATGTTATATTTATTTGTACCCTCCGAACATTCTCCTTTGATTCTATAGTCAATAGGATGGACATTAGTCTGCCATATTTTATAACTGGGATTTAGGAGTCATGTGACAATATTTTTTTAATTAAATTATGAACTTTAGGACAGTAACTCATTAGTTTATCTTCAACTTGAATATGTAGTGTTTAAGTTCTGAACTTTTTGGTGACTTCCACATTCCCGTGAGGTCTTAGTTCTACAAGTCTTAGTTTTACGGGTATTAGGTCTTTCTTTTACCGACACTCCTGTCATGAAAGGTGCAAAGCAAAAAAAGAAAAAAGTCAGTACACTCTGATCTGTAGTTTCTAAGTGATTTGGGGGCAACTGTTTTAGCCCCCATGTGCTGTACAGCATTGTGGGCCAATTATTACCTGGTGGGCCTACAGTAGTCTCCAAATTGTTCTTTCTTCCCCTTTTTGGCCTTTTTAATTTGCTCTTGGCTTTCTGGTATTTTTGTAAAGAAATTTAAGAGATATACATAGACTGGCAACCAAAACCAGCAAAGTTCATTGCACTGTGCACTTTCAGACATATGCACATTGTTGATAGTGTACATTATTTGTACTTATTAGTTGAAAGCAGTAAGTTTAAGCTGCCAGGCCTACACCGAATGAATGCTAGCTTTACACTGTGATCTCATGATCTGTACCAAGTGCAACCAAGTAGGTTTTCACTCTGCTCTATGGATGCTAGTGCAGGCACTATTAAATTCGGTAGGAGAAGTTGCAGCAAAATGTACCAGGTGAACTAATATTTTTAAAAAACATTTTCAGATTTTGAAATATTTCACATACATATTTGATTTTCTTAGAATGTATTTGCAGTTCATTGGTTGGGCCTAATTGAAAGTCGTCATAATTGTCAAAAAGTGGTCTGTCAAAAATATATACATTTCAATGTGAGTCAATTTCTGGCAAAAGTGTGTCCATTCCAAGCAAGGGTGTGTCAGTGCAGAAGCTGAATACGTGGAACACGTAGGGGACAGACACTGATGCACCAGTGCTCCAAGCAACTGGTAAAGGCATAAAGGTTTAGTTTGGTGATTTACGTAAGTAATAACTTCCTTCAATGAAAACATATTTATTTGATTATCTTGGGGAGGGGTGTGCCCCCTCATCTCCAAATCAGGAACAAAGGTGCAGCTGCTCTCTAGAGGTTCTTGGCAATCTTAAACAACTAGTTAATTACACTCAAAGGAACAAGAAAACAAATGAGTCTTAAGGTTAGGTTACACTTAAATATAAAAGAACCAGGGGAGGCACCAGGGTATTTTGATGGGGGGGGGGGAGGGGGGGGAATGAGTTGAAGTGCTCCTTTTTTCTTTCTTTTTCTTTTCTTTTTGCCTTCACATGCATATTTAGGGGGAGGTCATCACCCCCCTGCCACCACCCTTATGCTGCCCCTGAAAAGAACCTGTACATTTACCAGATATCACACAAAAGTTATTTCAATGTTGCATTCTAAATTTGCTCTCTCAAGCATCTTTAAGTATGAAATTATTGAAATATTTCTTCACAGATTTTGCAAAAGATAAAATTCTTCTCTTAGGCCTTCAGTAAATTATGGACTTAATAATTCAATCCTGAGATGTGAAACAATGAAATTTATGTGTATAACTTAAAAAATAGATCAAAGTCACATACTGTCACTGTTTGTATTATTCAGCAGGATAATGCTAGAGTAACACCTTCATGAGTTGTCCCTCAAGCTTTGTAGTCATGTACAGGGATATCATGTATAATGGGATGACCATCAGCTGCAGGGACCTCTTGTGTTAACATAGACCTGCATCAACATTATGCATACCCGGCATTCTTGGAATGATAAAAGTCTTAAGAGTTGCACTCGACTGTACATAGTTCTTACCTGTTGGATGATGGTACTATCATGAGTTTCCAATGAAGTAGTCAATATTTGATGAATTTTCACTTCTAAACTAATTTTTAATAGGCTCTTTATCCCCTTTTCAAAAAAAAAACTAGGTGAGAGATTTATGTGTCCACAGAATTTGAGTTTTAAATAGTCTTATGTCTACAGCTTTTACTTTTAGCAGGAAAACCTTTTTTTGACTGCTGTAGCAATAAAAATAGTAATTGCATCATATAAATTACTGTTTGAAGATTTTCAATTTCTGTAGACTGTTGTGTTCACCATAGAAAATATATTCAAGTAATGCATATTGACTATTTAGTGATAATTTTTTAGTGTTTTTGTCTTGTTCAGGGTAATAATTAACCCTGTCAACCATATTTTTTGATCTGTTAAAATATGAAACAAAGTCAAATATGCAGAATAAGTGCCATATTGTTGCCTCCATGTCAGAGTATTGCTTTTGTATCACAGTGACTTAGGTAAGTTGGTTTGACGAGATTTAACCATAGGCGTACGGGGGTAATTTTCTATGAGAGGGCAAGAGCATTTTTGCCCAAATAATTCCACTGTTTATCATGTTTTGCTCTAATAGACCAACTGCTTTTGCCCAAATTGGTGAGTCCCCCCCCCCCGCACCCCACCTCATACGCCTATGGATTAAACAATACCAGGCAACCCAAATATGTTATGTAGTGTCAACTAGATTTAAAGTTTAAACTTGGTTCATTTGTAACTTTGGTTTCAAATACAACCTCAAATACAGTGCAGGTTTTACCCTTTATTTAACTCTTATGACAGGGGGAAAATATACTGTGGACAACTGGACATATTCTTAAACCCCCTGCCAACAAGGGCATCGTAACTCTGAAGTTCAGTGTGGAATATTTCAATGTGTGTTGTTAAACAGGTGCAGTTATGAATTTTCTGAGAGAAGTCTGATTAATGTAAGCTGTTGGGGCCATTCTCAGTCCGTGGCTTTTGAGATATGAATATGTAGGATCTTGTGAACTTCTCCAGTTCTAATCAGCAAATTACAGCTCTGTTGTAGAAATGGATAGTGTTTGAATAAGGAAGTATTACTCATAATTTGGGGAGAAATTTAAAACTCCTCTGATCATTAATTGGAGTGACTTGTAATGAGATGCCTTTGGAATATTCCAGCTAAGATATCCCAAAGTAATTTTATCCCATCAAGCATGAAACACACCAGTTGGATGTTGGAACAGAAATCTTGCTCAGTAGGGGAAACCAAACCTACAAAAAGTCTGGTAACCTTCCAGGCAGAGGCATTCAAAGAATGTTGGACTGACTGTGAAGGATTGTCAGGAATTTGGCAAGCAATTTAGTGAATCATACATAATGAACTTGATAGTGCCACTGTCAAGGGTGCACTGTTATGATAGCTCAACTAAATCATCCTATTTGCAGCCTTGTGGGCCAAAAAGGTTGCTGTTGTTGAGCTGTATATTTGTGTTTTACAGGGAAAGGGGTGTTAGTTAAGTTGCTCTTTTGGTGCTTGCATGTGTATCGTTGAACCCTAGTAACATGAGGTCATGTTCAGTATAGATTTCAGTTCTTTTTTTACTTTCAGTGAAGGTAAAGATGCCTCTGTGATTGATGTTTTTTGTAGGGAAGGTAAAACTGGGAAACTTACTTTTATAGAAGGGAACTTAGGGAAAAGAAGTCAAAATGAAACAGTAAGGAAGCAGTGCCAAGCACAATGACAGTAAGTTGCATTTTGTAAGTCTTCAGTATGAGCAGACCAGATCCTATCCCTCCCTGACTGCAAGCGAGATGCATCTCTGACCACTTGACCATGCAGTCAGTAAGGAAGAAAGGTGACATAAAGTCCTGTTCCTTATACTATTTTTGGATAGTTAGCGAGAAGAGATTTTTGGACACACCAACATGAATGTGTTATATACCGGTAGTGTCGCTAAACTAGTAAACTTGATAAAAAGTTCAACGTTTAAATTTATTTTCCAGCATGGTTGAAGTTCAAAGATGGTTGGTTTCCCTTTAGTAGCCTCTTACAACAGCTGGCAAGAAATTGTGTGGGCATATTCTACAACCCCCAGCCCACAGGGGGCTGTAGGCTCTAGAGATTTGAAAACATTCTTTCCGTAAAGAGCAAGCATTCTTAAAAACTCTGTATAAAAGAGAAAAGGTAATGAAATCAGATAATTAGTAAATCAGAAGTGTCAAAATTCTAAAATGGATGTATGTAAAATTATGAAATATACCCTAAAATTGTGTTATGGATTGGTGGGTGATGGAATGATGACCACACTTTCCTTCTTTCTGTTTCCTAAAGTTCCTTCTTCTTTAACACTTCATGAGGAATGTGGAAAAACTGCAAATGTGCGATAAAAACATATCTATTTTTTAACTTGATTTCGAAAGCCAAAATCTTTTTATTTTTGTTGTAAAACTGTGTTATAAATGCATGACATAATCTCTTAACCATAGGGATTTTTTCCCAGAGTTTGAGAAATGATTATATTTTTGTTGACTTTTTCTGGAATTGCTTCTTGATTCCATTATTTGTACCTTCTACTTGAGACACTACAGTTTTCTTTCAAAATTCTTTTGCCATCAGTTCCCACATTTTCTCTTTTTCATAAAATTCCAACCATCCATTTTCTTACCGTGAAAACGCTGCCCCTCCACTGGATTAGTATATAGTAGAGTAGCCTATTTCCATGTAGGCTCTTGAGGATCATGTGACAACATTTTTGTCACTCAGTTGTGAAGTTTCACTGCTTGGATTACCTATTACCCTATGAATATTCAATATTTATGACCTGAAATACCACCAAAGATGTTTTAAAGTTTGAAGGTGTTTCATACCAGGAAATTTGGAGATTAACAGGCATGGATCCAGACATTCCAAAAAGAAGGGGGGGTTGGAAAAACTGGGTGTGAGGGAGTTGCACTGCTAATTTTCCATATGTTTTTTATTGTTGATGAGGCAAAAAAGGAAGGGCTGAGGCCGTAAAAGGCAAAGCCCCTTTTGGTTCTGTGCCTGATTAAGTTTTTTCCTTTTTTTTTAATAAGTCTGGATGACTGCTGTTGCCTTATAAATAGTTTCTACTCACCTTGCATGCCTCCGCAGTTCAGACAAGAAAGGCATTTTCCCATAGACCTACCTATACCCAGTGCGATATATGTTTTATTGAGAAAATGTTTCATGAAAATGTTAGTGCTTGGATTTCGTCATTGACACCACTGACACCATGCTACCATTCTTTTAATGATGCCATAAATGCACATTCACCTTACTCTTTATTTTGATGCTGAGATATTTTTGTCAGGTGACCAGCTATTTCGTCGCCATGGGACATATATTTGAGGTGTTTGTCGTCACTGCTAGTAACCCAATCAGGCGAAGTGTCAATCAAGGTCACCACAACTCCTCATTAAACGTTTTACTTTGTATCACCTCTGGTTGGGCAGCTCTTTCGATTCATCTTTTTCTTTTTTGCTGTCAGCAAGGACATGTTAAGTGATCATGTGTCAATTTGGAAAGATGCAAAATTCCATGGCCCAAACGAGAGAGACTTGTGAAACCTAAAAATCAATTCCAGTTTGCAAAATAGTTGAAAGACGATACAGTACCATCCAGTCTCAATCAATGTGATTGAAGTTGGTCTTGTGATGAGGCCAGGTGAAGGAAAATAAAAATTAGTAACTGATGATAGCTGCCAAACATTCTCATCATCTGGAGGGGCATTCTTTTGGTCCCAGTTTCCTGATCTGTCAAGAAGAAGTATTCTTGTTTTTTCTTTTATATTTGGAGTCTTTTTTATTTTCAAAGATTTAACCACTCCAGAAATTTCCCCACTTCAGGAAAGTGGAAGTCTTGAGCAAAATTGTTGGGAAATCATTTTGCCTGAGGAAAAGGTTTAGCCAATGGTGGGGTGTAATATATACTCGGTAAATACTACTTCTACTTAAAAAACAGTGAAAGGTAACTGTTTTACACCTAAATTACCTCTGTGGAAAGCTTTTTCAAAGGGGATCCCTTCCTTTAAACCTTTTGAAATACTGAATAACAATGCTTTAGGAAATGGGCCCATACTTTACTTGCATCTATGGATTTTATTTGGGCTGCCTTTGCCAACCGTTGCTGTTTTGATGCTTCCTTACATCAAATATGAATGTAACTTAAAGGGAAAATGCACCCATCCCAATATGGATTAATATAGTAGACTAACCTATTTTATGAATGGCTCTTTGGAATCATGTGACAATATTTATCTCACTCAAATGTAAAATTTACAGGAGTCACTGTTTGAATTGACTCTCAATATCTGTATCCTGAAAAATAATAAAAGCTACTCGGAAGAATACTAGGAGGACTTTCGTGAGATGAAGTTGTTGCTGTGAAAGGGGATAATGTCTTTGGTCCCCCATCTCAATAGTCCCCCATGTCAGCTGTCCTCCATCTCATTGGTCCCCCATTTCATTGGTCCCCTAACCCTAACCCCAAACCGTAACCCTAACCCAGGGGACTAATGAGAAGGGGGACCAATGAGACAAAATACTAAGAAGGGGGGAACCAATGAGATCGGGGACTAATGAGACAAATCACGCTAAATGGGGGACCAATGAGATGGGGGACTATAGAGTGGACCCTTTTAAAAAAATGTTATAAGTTGTTGTTTTGTAAGAAGTTTGGGACGAATGTAATTGCTCTTTAATGGGGCAATTGGCGTTCGACAGTTTAACCCTTTACCGTTGTGCTCCGATTGCGGCATATTTGCGCACCTCGGGAGTGGGCGGAAAGGCGGACGTAGCCCGCCCCACATCGGCTTCCGTAGGCCATTGACCCTGTGACTTTAAACTATTGTCTCTCTCGTTGTTGTGGCCGAATTTTCGGGTAGCTACTCGCAGTTTCGAGCTCCGCGTGAAACAGTAAAGATGGGTGACAGCCGAGCTCTCCCCATGGGTCCAAAAGGACCCAAACAACGGTAAAGGGTTAAAGTATTACCCTTTATTCAAGCAACTAGTCTTTTTTTCCTCCCTAAGCTGATTCTCTATCAGAATATAGGACACTGAAGATGTCTTTCAACTGAATAGAAATAGTATTATATTACATTCTGTTGAGTGAGAATTTCTAAATATTTTGGGGGTAAAAAAATTCCCTATTCAATATGTAGGATGAGGCAGTCTTTCCTACCACAGTGATCAATCACAATGTTAGACTGTGATGAAGTATCATTTACAGTTCATTACAGAGAATGAACGATTGTGGTGCAGAAATATTGTGAACAAATTTTTGAAAGCAAAACTCTAATTGTCCCTTTTATGTTCTACCTGCATTTAATTTGTGTTTTATTGGTTTCTCGTGTCGTTTCATTTGAAACTCATTATGATCAACATAAGAGGTTCCTTTGAATATAACCTGAATGTTTGTACTTTAATACGACTACTTTACAGTGCAAAGTACTTGCAGTCTACTGTATTTACAAGGTCATTTTTAAAAGGGAATTGTCCTGACGTGACTGTTAAAAGTTCATTTAGTAGATGTGGAGTCAACAGGGTTTGTGTGGTTATCAAGGATTGGTGCAGGATTTTAATAAAGGATGGGGAGCTGCAATCTTGGACAAAACTAGTGTGAACACCCCCGCTCCCCTGTGCAATGTTGGAGATAATAAAGCCAATTTGGGACGCACCATTTTCTTTTGGACCCAACATTGTACTGGGGGATGGGGGTTTCGATAATTGCTATTTTCTGTAGGACACAACTTTTCAAAGGGGGATAGAGGTTGTGGAAATAGTACTCGGCACCAAACAACACAATAACGTGAGGTGTTCCGACAGTTTTGTCCAAGATTGTGGGTGTCTGTCTGGTGGGACAGGAGGAAGGGAGGAGGGCTATCAAGGTTATAGAAAGACTGGAATATCTTGTGTCTCTAATGGCCGTATGTAAATGGCTTTTTTTAATGTACAAAAACTGACACTCATGTTTCAGGCTAAAAACATGCGACAATATTGGTAGCTCTTCTTAGAGGAAGCTGCAGATGTATCTCAGATATCCTTGCCAACTTGGTTCTCAGCTTTTAGAAGTGCAAACTTTGACATGAGTAGCTTTCAGCCATTAGATACTGGTAGCAAATGTTAGCGTTCATAGTTCCCATATGACTGTTACTTCATCTCTTTTACCCTCGCCCCCCTCCCCTTTGCAGACTTGAACAGTATTTGAACAGTATGACACTATATAACCCATTCATGTTGGTATGTTGTTAAATGTTAACTAACTCCTCCCCCTCCCAAATGGTCAATTTTGAATTTTTTATTTGGTCAAGTCACAACTGTATGAGATGTAAATCCCCCAAACAACCTTTTACTGTATGGTTCAATCTGTCTCAGCAATTTGCAGAGGATCACATCACACTTTTTACCATGATTAGGTATCAGATCATATTCTATTTTTGTTCCCAAGGTGTGGCTTCAGAAAAATCTGCCATGATTATTTTTAAAGGTGTCACATCTGTCCAAGACCTGTCCATATAATTGAGTTGGGTGTAAAATGCTCATTGAAGTGACATTAACAGAAATTACTCTATGTTTACAGCTGATCAACTCATGATTATCCTATATTCGTTCAGAACAGACGACAGGAAATCTTTAGTATCATTTATCTACTCAAAATTTCCACCACTTACCTTCAAAATTGATGTAATACTCAGTGAGCACAAGGCAAATAAGCAGCTTGTCCAGACGAGAAACTTAAATCAGTATGGTTTTTTCTTTAAAATAAATTTACTTCAAAACAATAAATTACTTCAAGAGGGGGTAAATTTACTTGAAGGGGGGGGGGCATATTTCTTTTGATGGGTCTTAGTACCTTGAATACGGCTGTGAACGTTTAGCAAAATAACTTAATGTTTAACCTCAAAAATTTGCGATCTTTTAGCGATTAATCGCGAGTACCTTATCAAAAAAAAATTATTTCAGTATATATTGACTGATACTGAATGTAATGCAGAAATAATAAGTAGTTGTTATCTTGCATGGTGAAATCAAATTATTCTGAAACTTTGAAGCCTACAAGGTCCAAATATGCCCAGAATGTTCCATTCAACTTAAACCAGGGATCATCAGAGTATACAAATGGATAAAAACTCTCAAAAACAGGTTTTGCGGTTAATCCCTTGTAGCTCTGTACTAAACGTTAATTCCACATGCGATCGTTTAGCGATTAATCGCTACACGTTCACAGCCCTAACCTTGAATACTTAAGAGCAATTTGTAGGTCTTGTGGTTAAGATTTCCTATGTTTACTCGCAATCACATTCCTCAGGAAGTTAAGAGTGTAGGAAGTGTGCTGTTTTATCAAAGCTTCTAAATATACCTTACTGTAGCTCCAGTTGTTTTATATCGAGGTGTGCAAAAAATTGGCATTGAGTGATGGTCACTCGCATGCCTCAAAATTCAAGTACTGAATTTGATCCTAGAATAAAGATCGGCACAGACTTATCTTTCAACGTGAATACTTCCTTACTGTATGGTTGAATCTTGCTCATGTTGATCCCTCTAAGTAAAGCATTAGAGATCAAAAAAGTAGTGCTAAAGTTATAGTGATAAGAAGGTAGTGGTAGAGATAACAAAAACAGTACAGATCAAAACATAGTCCCTAGAGATCCACCAATGTGCGAGTGATTAAAGCCATTGTTCTGGAGATGATTAAAAAGTGTGCCACAGAAAGAAAACAATCCTAAAGATAAAACATGCATATCTAACGTGAGAAAAACAAAGTGGTAGAAATCGAGATGTGATGCCAGGGATCAAAAAGATAGCAGTAGGGATAAAAGATAGCCCCAGAGATTAAAATATATGCAAGGTGTTGGACATTTGCTAGAGATAAAAAATATTATCTTAGAGCTAGTGATAAATAAAAAAAGTGCTAGAGACCCAAAAAATTATACACTAGATCATCAAAATTAGAGATAAAAAGGTAGTGTTAGAGATAAATAAGTTCAAGTTAGTGCAAGACACAGTGCTGGAGAGTAAAAATATTACACAAGGGATCAAAATTTGGTGCCAGAACTGAAAAAAAGGCAGTGTAATAGTGCTAGAGCATAGAAATATGGTACTAGAAAGAAAAATATTGCACTAGAGATCAATAACAAAATGATAAATATAAGTGACATGCAAAGCTGTATGCTGCAACAAAGATCTGGAGATTACAAAGTAACTTTTCAGATCAAACAAATAGTCCCTAGATTACAATGAAATGAACATATACCGTTCTGTCATAGAGTAAATATACTTATAATTTTTTTTCCCTTTGGAGTGGTAAAAGCCTTGTGTATTTGACCTTCAACAAAGTTCTTTTCACTTTTTTTTAAACTAAGCAAGAGTCTGAAGTCTTTTGAAACTTTGAACCTGATACTAAGCTAGTCTGTCAAGCTCCCTTTTAACATGAAAATGGATGAATACACTTGGTGAAGATTGGTTCATGGCATGCTCAACATTGTTCCAGATTTCCCCAAAAGTGAGGGGGGCATTGGGGGTTGGCTGTGATGGGGCTGTAAGGGACTATTAAAGGTTGAGAAGGTTTCTTTGTTTAAAGTATTCCATGGCATGATGATGAGGGAAGGCTGGCAGTTATTATTATTCTGGGAGAACATAAATCCAGCAGGTAGTCAGTGGTATAAATCATTTTAGTTTCTCCAGGGCCTCTATTTAGAGAGGTTTATTGAGTTGATATCCATAACTTAATGAGAGTATTTAAGGGTCACTACCACAAGACAATGCTTATAGTTAGCATAATAAGTCAAGTGTCATATTCAACAGTTGCAGAAAAAGTGGGAATTTTGAATTTTTTGGTATTCTGACTTGTAACTGTTGTACATAATTTTAAAAAGTACCTGGTCACAAATTTCTGAAATCTGAATTGAACCATTAAGTACTCACTCATAAAACAGTTATTTTTATTGAAGATACGGGGTTTATCTAAGTTTGGCCATTTTGTCATTGGTTTGTGAAGAAAACTTAACAGATTGGAAAAAATTTATTGAGTTTCAATGAACCAACTCAATGAGCCTCTTTAAAAGATAAAAATTTTGAGTTGAAAAGTAATCAGATTTATTTTTGGAAGTCAAGTCACATCTGTAATTTCCCAAAGGTAGCAATAAGTTCATTTTGGCCAACTATCAAATTTTTTCAATCTTATTATAAGGCAGTTCATTAGAAATGAGATTTTGTGCTTTTCATTCACTCCCCATGTCAAGGATACCACAGTAGCTCTTGCTTCAGCTGAAGTGCTAAGAAGTGGCATGCATATTTGATATTAAAAAGTTATCCCAACCTGTTTTAGTGTAGTACACTGTCCTGTTTCATGATTGGCTCTTCAGGATCATGTGACAATATTTCTTCTTCTCAACCATTGAATTTAATTGCTTTACCTTGAATATGAGATATTGAACTCTTAAAATAGTATGAAAGATACTTTTTGGAGAAATGAAAAGAAAACTGTCAGACTTAGCTGTTGCTCCAAAATAAGTTTGGGGTTACTGCTCTTACCCTTTAAGCATTTTCTTTAGCCAAATCAAAAATTTTAAGCTTTGCAAGTATCTGTGTTTCAAAGGGCTGATGCAAATGCCCAGGTTTATTTTCAAAAATTTGCTTTTCTGGCACATCTTATTTTGCTAACAAGTGTTTCTCATTCATTTTCACTGTGTAAATGCATATTCAATATTGAAGATCGAACATAGATATGCTAGGCATGAATTCAACTAAAGTAAACAAAACTATTGGCTGTAGTTTATAGAAGCCATTCTGAAATTGAAATGATAGGGTAGTTATTAATGTTAATTGGGGAGACTGCATTTTCCCTTTGAAGGAGTTAAGAAGAGCTGAAAGTGAAATTATTAGTAAATAAGAGCTGTATCAAATTTTACATCTTGTAAAGTTGTAATAACTTGATTACATTTTTGTGAAAAAAGGACTCAAGAGGAATTTATGCTCTTGAAAAAAAGGCATGGGCCATTATGAAAGTGTTAGTTCATTGCCTTGATACGTACTCTTATTTGTAGAAAGTTGTGGTTTTGGACAACTGGTTAAATACTTGAATTACAAGCATCACAGCATTACACAAAACAGTGCATCTCTTGCCATTGGTTAACAGAGCAGATTGTTGTCATACATATTGCGTGGGTTTCTGTGTTTCTTTGGTCTTATTCTTGCTCTTTTAATGTCCCTTTAGATGTAAACATAAGTCACTTCCCTTCCAAACAAAAAAATAATCTCTCCCCCCCCCAAAAAAATATATATGTAATAGAAATAAATACTCTCCTGCCCAATTGAAAGAGAATCATACACATTATGAACACACTATGTATAGTCCATTTCATTTTGGAATCACAAATAATTGAAGTCATTAAAGAATTCTGCCTCTTGAACAGTGGACATTTGTACATTGACCTTGATTTAGAAATTTAGCAGCGCAGTGATGTATTTTTGCGGTTGACCTTAAGATCCTGGGCATCCACCTTCAAGAGACTTGTAGGGATTGATTTGTCCACAAAAAATGTGAGTAGAATCAAATTCGGAGGCTAAATTGGTTACTAAATGAATGTGGAACCATAAAAATCTGTGAAGTTATGCACAAAACTGGAATTAAAATTACGAGAACAGAATTAAAAATTTCCAGACCAATCTGTCAAGTCAGTGATGGACAAAAAACTTCAGATAGGTACTTCTTGTTCCAAAATCAATGGAAAATGTGTTAATTATTACATACAAGCATTACTTCCTGATATTTTCGGCAGTAAGGTATACCCTCAGTCATTGTCTGGGCTGTGAGCACCTGATGGGAATCTCAAGGCTAGTTGGTTATTTGCAGTTTTCTTCCGTAAAAGAATTGGCCAAGTCACGACGCCCTCTTTCAAAGGTTCAAATTTTCATATATTGTCAACAGTTCCTCCATGGATATTATGTCTGGCCAGTGCCAGTAGATATTTTTGAAAGAAGTATTCCGTCTGAGTGTCTTATAACAGATTGTGGAAGCGAGATAGAATTTTGTTTGAGTCTTACATATTAAGCCTAATTAAACTGTAAATATGCACCCAACTCCCTGGTATATGCCAGTAGCTCCATGGATCTTTACCCCAAAAGCCCTTACCGAAGTCAACTACCACAAACTGTCTAAAAAACCTGACTTTTGGGTGGCTAGTCGGGTTTCTGCTTGATGATCTCACTTACAGTTTGTAGCCAGTCCAACCCTAGACACAATAAAAATATAATAAAATGCAGTTAGTCCTTGGGGTGGTTATAAACTGTCAGTGCTGACATGGAGTAACACCCAAGCAGTACCCAAAAGTCGGGTTTTATACTGTTTACTTGTAGGCAATTTGAGTAAGGGCTATTTCAAGTAATGTGGAGAGTTGGGAGGGAGCAGGCACTAGGGATTTTTTGCCCTCCACCTTTTCTGGTTTGAAATTAGAAGTGACTGTCCATCTTACAAACTGAGTTGCACACAAGTGTGAAGCATCTTTGGCTGGATGGGTTCAATTTCCAAGTGGAGTCATACCATGCAAAGACAAAGAAGGGTTTAAGGTCATTACAGGATTTGGTATGTCAGAGGGATACTTATTCTAAGCATTTTGGTGAAATTTGCATTGAAATCCGATGTGTAGTTCTCAAGATATGAGCATGTAAAGTTTTTACATTTCCAACAAAAAGTAAACTTGAAGCAAGCACATATGACATCATATCCCCACATTAGTACACAGTTTTTTGTTTTTCTTTAAACTTTAGAGTTGATTTTCTTCCCCAAAATGCTCACATTATTAAAATGTGATTGCTTAAGTGACAGATTGTGGAAGCGAGATAGAATTTTGTTTGAGTCTTACATATTAAGCCTAATTAAACTGTAAATATGCACCCAACTCCCTGGTATATGCTAGTAGCTCCATGGATCTTTACCCCAAAAGCCCTTACTGAAGTCAACTACCACAAACAGTCTAAAAAAACCTGACTTTTGGGTGGCTAGTCGGGTTTCTACTTGATGATCTCACTTACAGTTTGTAGCCAGACCAACCCTAGACACAATAAAAATATAATAAAATGCAGTTAGCCCTTGGGGTGGTTATAAACTGTGAGTGCTGACATGGAGTAACACCCAAGCAGTACCCAAAAGTCTGGTTTTAGACTGTTTACTTGTAGGCAATTTGAGTAAGGGCTATTTCAAGTAATGTGGGGAGTTGGGAGGGAGCAGGCACTAGGGATTTTTTTTAACTTTGCTTGCACTTTAGCATTCCCCTCCACCTTTTCTGGTTTGAAATTAGAAGTGACTGTCCATCTTACAAACTGAGTTGCACACAAGTGTGAAGCATCTTTGGCTGGATTGGTTCAATTTCCAAGTCGAGTCATACCATGCAAAGACTTTAAAAGAGGGTTTAAGGTCATTACAGGATTTGGTATGTCAGAGGGATACTTATTCTAAGCATTTTGGTGAAATTTGCATTGAAATCCGATGTGTAGTTCCCAAGATATGAGCATGTAAAGTTTTTACATTTCCAGCAAAAAGTAAACTTGAAGCAAGCACATATGACATCATATCCCCACATTAGTACACAGTTTTTTGTTTTTCTTTAAACTTTAGAGTTGATTTTCTTCCCCAAAATGCTCACATTATTAAAATGTGATTGCTTAAGTGGCATGAGAACTTTAAAAACTTTGCATCCCCCACAGGGAGGTCCTATTCCAGTTAACTCCAAGGTCAACACAACAGTCTAATAAAACAAAGGGAAACAAAGCATTTCTTGTCAATGTGAAGAAGTTATATAAGCTCTGCTGCCCTCAAACTCACTTTGGAACACAAATTTACTGACTTCATTTACTAATATCTCCAGAACTACATGTCGGATATGAATGGAACTTTCACCACACTGTGTAGTTTTGGTTCCTCTTTCACATGTGAACATTAAATTTTTGCTTAAACCTTCCCTTTAAGACTTAAAGAATGGAGCCCATCACTCTAGCCTGTGCAAGATGCACCACCTTAAAGGGGAACACAGTCACCCAATTTGGAGCATTGTAAAAGACTGTCTTGTTTCATGATTGGCTCTTCAGAGTCATGTGGTAATTTTTTTCCTCCCTCAAGTGTGAAATTTATTAGAAGTAACTGCTTGGTTTACCATAAATATAAAAGTTACTGAAGTCCTAAAATGTTATGAAAGAGACCTTGATATGAGATATAAGCAGACAATTGAGAGATTAAAGGTAAAGAGCAGTCTCCCCCAAATTTATTGTGAAGAAAAAGCTTAGTAACACAATTTTCATCTTATTTCTCTTCAAAGTATCTTTCATTACATTTTATGACTTTACTATTGCATATTTAAGGTAAACCAAGCAGTTATTTCTGGTAAATCTCACATTTGAAGAGAAAAAATGTTGTCACATGTATGACTCCCAACAGCCAATCATGAAATTGGACAGTCTACTACACTTCTTTAATTTGGGATGACTGCTCTTGCCCTTTAAACTGCTGCTTCAAAGTATGTTAAGGATGACTGTCCTTTTCCTCTAAGCTATGGAGTAAGGAAAACAATCTATAACCCACAACTGGAAAAATGGCCATGGCCATGGGGGCTAGTGGATAAAGCCAGCTTTCAAGTTGAGGCATAACATCCTGATGGACAAGTTCACTGACTGTGAATCAGTCCTCTGCCCTCTTTGTACATCTGAGTTGTACAGTTCAGCAACAGATACAAATAAACTGAGAAAAGGTACCATACAATAACTTGTTTATTTCTGTCCAAAATGTCACAGCCTAGCAAAGGTTATCATCAACACCATTGTATTGTAGTTTCTACAAACAGGAGAGGAAGCAGATTACTAGGAATTAGAAAACCCAACCACAGTTAATTATCTTAGCAAATAAACTATGCATCTGAACTTCCTGGCAGGAATAAACCATATCTTGACTAAGAGCTTGTGTTGTTGAAAATCACTCATGCACAACACTTTGCTTCACCCAAACTTGAGTGGAAGAACCTACATGTAACTAACAGTGAGACAGTTGAGAGAACAACAAGTTAATAAGCAGTATATCAGGTGTGCTCATACTAATGCACCCTCTGGTGACCACCCCTGCCCAACTTCCCACCTCTACCCCACCCACATTTGTCATGACATGTGGAAAGAGAGAGAAAGTAACATTCCGCAATGGAGTTTTTCGAGTAGATATCGTTGGATTTATGTTGATGTCCACAAAGTATGGAATTTAATTGGCAGCAGTCATTTAAGAGTTCAGGAAAAATCCATGGGGGAGGGGATATCAGAGGGGGAGGAGGGGCATGTAACATAATCCCCCTTTTTCATCAAAGATTATAAAGTGCATGTTCACTACTTGAGGCTTTAGTTTGAATTGTATAAGTTGTAGCATTCTGTTATTTTTACAAGAACATAACAGGATGATCCACAATGCAGAGTTGCCTCCATGACTCATCAACTTTTCTGCTTCAGTCAGAGCTTAAACGCAAATCTAGTCTGGTGTTTTACTCCCCCAGCTAGCTACAGTTCTGTCGTACTCTGCACAACGAAAGAGAGTAGGTGAAACCCACAGCACCTAGATTTATTATGTACTTCATACCTTTATATGCACTGAATGCATGATAAATCTAAGTCGTTACGCGAGTGCACCTGCACAGTTCCGTAAGTTTACACGGTGATCTGCGAGTACATTACTTAGAGTAAGATATATTTCTGTAGGGAGGGAGAAACTAATAAACAGCCATTGTTGATGTGACATATTCGCCTCAGACGACGATACACGTCAGACGATGACGGACGATACGGCAAGTTTGAATGTGGAACCGCATGAATTTTTCTTTGGTTGAAAAAGGGACTGGTGAAATTGGTATGCATAAGAATCCACCAACAGTCACAAAGTGCAAAACCTTTCTTTTTTAATCAGTTGTCATAAGATTCTATCAACACTCAAAGTAAAGTGAAAGTGGCTGTTATTGTATTATGCAGGCAGGCATTGACTTCTGTTCATTTTGGGAATCGTTTTATGTTAACGTTTTACGTTTTTGTTAAAAATGCTTTATTAAAATTTCACATTCACATGTACGTAGTGACGTATTTCATGTTTTCCCTGTTTTTGCTTTTACTGGGAGTCAACTCAGAAAGTTCATTCTTGTGCAAAAACACTTCTTCCCAGACTTGAAATTTTAGTAGATTTTAAGTGGTATTTATGCTGGTAGGTCTGTATGTCAAACATATCTCTTGTTATTAAATCTACCTGAGTAAGTCTGTACTTGAAGAATTTGCAGCACTTTTAATTGTAGGTGTACTTTGGAGTCATTAGCCGGCTCCAGACCAATAAGTTTACGAACAAAGCCATCCAAGGTAGGGTCGATAAAAGATTGCAAGATAAATGTTCATGCACATTTGAAATGCTGCCCTCCAAAATTTTGAGTTGCTTGACAAATGTGGGAGGGACTGTGGAATGTTAATTACCTAACTAACTTTAAAACGTCACCCAATCAAATGAAGTCTAGCTATCTGAAAGTCAGACTTCCAACAGACTTCAAAAACAAACCAGCTAGGCCATTTGACAAGTCCAGAAGGTACACCAAAAAAGGATTCTGAGACTGTTGAAAGTACTGTCCAACTTTGCAAAAAAGATAATTTGTTTTTATTTCAGTGTGGAAGTTGAAATGTCATTTTAAGCTTAGCATGCTGATAGTCTTATTATGTTGGTGGGCCAATTTTTTTTTATTTTTCCTACCACCCTTACTTCTCCTGGTTATACACGAGGCCATCTGTCACCATGTTCTTCTAATCCTGTCCTTTTTACTCATCCATGCACTTGGTATTGACAGACACCAGTACAACAGGTACTTTTGTTATTTTGGATGCTACCAGTTTACCCCCTCTCAGGGCCTCTGAGGGTTTAACTCTTCATTCCAAAAGTAGTTGATCCAAGGGAATATTTTGTTAAATTACCCATTTATGTTCAATTTTAGTTTTAAAGGGGACATCATATCGGTCACCAGGGATTTGTATATAAAATGCTTCCATGCAAACATTCCTGACTGGTATAGGCTGTAGTTTCAACTTAAAGGGAGAGTGCAGTCATTTCCACTTGAATTAGAGTAGTAGACTATCCTGTTTCATGATTGGCTCCTGAGAATCATGTGACAAATTTTTCCCCCTCAGTTATGCAGTTTTAAAGGGGACTTACTTGGGTCACCTCAAATCTGCAATATTCAGCGTCTTCCTAAAATAAAATGATATTTTGAAAAGAAAATCATATTGCCGAAATTTTGAGATTACTCTTGTTCCTTGAAAACAAGTTAGAGATAATTGCTTTTGCCCCTTTAAACAAAAACAATATTTTTTGTGTTTTACCAGGGTGGAGCAGCATCTATAGAAATTGTAGGTCAGCTGTTTGACCTGTGTGGTCTGTTCATATGTATGTTTACCGGTTTGATCACTTCATGTTTTATGTTTAAGTGTTAAGGATCCCACAGAGTATGGTGTTGTTTTTAACTTGCAAATAGTTTCCCCATAATACTTTTATAAGTGGTCATGTAGCCTTATCAGCAATGGAATGTGGTGTTTCTGTGTAATTGTGGAAATGCTTTGAAGGAAATGCTCATTTGGGTAGGCTGTTACGGTGTCTTCTGTTTACGTGGAATTTCCTGATGTGTCCGTTTAGACCAATTTTCGTCTGCAAATTTCTTACGTTTTATATTCAAGTAAAACTCAAGTGCAAATAAATATGGTTGCTTACATGCGTGATAGGTTCCTCCCCTCCCCCTAGCTCTCAGCTGATTCACTGTTCAGCTTTACTACAAGGCCTTTGGCCAGCATCTTTCAGACTCATTAAACGTAGTGTAGGCAGCCAAAATTGCAAGATACAGCATTAGTGATTAGCGATTGAGTGGCTCTGTGTAAAAGACTGGCAAAATAGATCTAATCTAATTTTTCAATTTTTTTTTTTTCCAATGTGAGTTAGTATACTCTTTAAGTACCATATGCTAATTCAACTTAGAATGGCTATATTAGTTAGAGTTACCATGTGGCAATACTTTCAATATTAAGTAAATTAAAGGGGCTCATTGAGTTGATATGGTAACTTAATGAGAGAGTGAAAGGGTAACTACTTATATGGCAATGCTGATGATTAGCATGATTAATCAAGTTTCCTGTTCAAAAGTTATGGAAAAAGTTAAAATTTTGAATTTTTTAGTGTCCTGGTTTATAACCGTTTTGTGCTTAATTTTAAAAAGTGTCTGGTCATGAATTTCTGAAAACATAACTAAACCATTCAGTGCTCACTCATAAAACTGTTATTTGTATGTAAAACATGGGGGTTGTCTAAGTTTGACCATTTGTCATGGGTATATGAAGAAAACTTGACAGGTTTAGAAAAATTTGCTGAATTTCATGAACCAACTCAAGGAGCCACTTTAAATGCCTCACCCCAAAACATCTTTATTAGTATACCTATGTAGGAATAAATAAATGGTGACTTCATTTGGAAAAGTTGACAAGTTCCAAACTAACTTAACTCATGATAATTGGGAAATAATGATAATTTTACATAAATTGATCAGTAGAATTCCCAAACTGGCCCACTGACCACTCAGGCTCATACACTGGAGTAAGCTGATTGGACAATGAGCAGTTAAAAAAAAAAAAACACAATCACCAGAACATGAATTAATGCAGAAGACTAGTGTGACAATATATTTCCTTACTTGCAAAATTTAAATCAAGTCACCTTTGATATGTACTGTCAATAAAAGAATAATTCACAGTCACATTTAAGTTTATTAAAGAGGAACATATTCTTAGCATTCTGATGAAAGTTCCACTCCTTTCCCATGTTTGGTTCTGGAGATATTAACAGTTGAAGTTGACACATTTTCTATACAGAGTGAACTTTAAGCAAACAGGTGTGATGTCATGGATTCCCATTGTGGGCTTATGTTTTGTTTTTCTTTATTTTTCATCCTTTTAGCTTGACATTGAATTGATTAGGGATGTTACCTTGCCCCAAAGGCATGTAAAATTTTTTAATCTCTACTACTCAGGATGCATACAATATATTAGAATTTTGTGGAACAAAACTGGTGGTAAATTATAAATTAAAACAAAACATTGGCCAAAATAATGTGCATCCATGACATCACATCTGCTTGCTTCAAGTTCATTCCATGCAGAAAATTTGCCACATTCAGTTGCTTATATGTCGAGGACCGAAGATGGGAAATAAACAAAAATTTTGTCAGAATGCTTAGAATATGTACCCCTTTAACATATCAGAAATAAAATTGGCTCTAGACTATTCTTTTAAGTCCTGAAATATCATGAAAGATACTTGAAAGATAAGGGAGAGAGTAAAAAGTGTGAGATTTAGCTTTTTATTTCAAAGCAAGTTTGAGGCAGTTGCTTTTGTCCTTTTAAGAGCCAGTACCCAATTGAGCCATAACAGCTTTGTCTAAGACTTTGGCCATGCACACATTTCTTTTTGGTTGGAGGAAGGATTAGAAGTAATCCTCACTGCAGGGAATGTTTACTCTCTGGGAACATATCTGTGTCGTTAATTTTAAAGCTTTGAGCATATGTTCTTGTTGAAATCATTTTTGCAGGCTCATTCCCATACATGGCAGTGATCAGTAACACAAAAAAGACAGCAAAGACATGCTTGTCACTGTAAGCTGTGACACTACATCAAGGAAATGCCCTGTAATCCTCAGTAAAACGATGTAATCTTTTAATCTAACTCCTGTTTACACCTGTAACGCTACCTACCAGCATGAACAAGACCCTGGTAAACTGACAGCAAAGTGGAAATGGAGCACGCCCTCACTCAGAAGGAAGCCTCCTAAATGTGCTTTTCCTTCTTACTTGCTTCTGTAATCCTCAGTAAAACGAGAAAATCTTTCAGTGGTGCATTGGAAAGAGGACCCTGGAGCGTACTGCATACATTGTTATGGTCAAATTTAAGCCAAGCTTATCTTGAGATCCCCAGATGTTATGCTGCAGCAATGAGTCATGTACTGTAATCAGTTTGAGTCATTTTGTTGTTTTTGGAGATCCAAAGTGTGCTGTCACTTGCTCACATTTGCAGTGCTGTATATATTCCTGTATAATTTTATACCAGAATGATGGGTATAAGTTACCCTTGTAATTCATACTTCTTTGTGTAACCTTATATGTTTAAGTAGCAGTTTATTGTTTCCAGCAATATAAGACTACAAAACAGAAGTTTCCATTCATTATGCCCCCTTCCCCCTTCCTACTCCAAAATAAAAAAGAAAAACAGGCAAAGTCTCATGGAATTAGTTCTGGTGGCAATCTCACCTAAGAGGCAACTGCTAAATATGAAAGAAAACAGCTAGGATATAATCAGAGTTACTGAAGAGGAGGGGAGGATGTTGAATAATGTTAACAAGCTACTTTTCTTTTAAATTGTCAATTATTCTGTTACATTTTCATGGCCTTTCCCCAAACTAAAAATATGTTCTTAGGTAAATCTTCACATAATTAAGAAAACAAAATTCAAGTTGCCCTTATTTAAAGTTACATAAAGGCAGGTCAAGAATCAGTTTAGCTTTGAGGGTCGATACAGCAGGAATAAACTCTCCCCCCAGTCTTTTTGAAACATTCCTTACCCCTCCCCTGAATCAGCAGATAACATCATGACAAGCTCACAGCAAAATGTGTATATTCATAAAAAGCCTAGGTGCACTGGAATCATTTAACACCCATAATCTTAAATCTCAAAGATAAAATTGGTCCAGGATCTGTTCATAAACAATTTTTATAACTATTTGATATTTGGTTGTTTGACCCCAATTTCACTGCTAACTATTCTATGATCTCAGTAGCAACCAATATTAAATAGTTGTGGGGACAGACCTGTAGCCAGACTAACATTTTGGGGGTGGGGGGGGGGTGGGGATGAGGTTGGGGTGAGGGTAGGGTTAAGATGGGTAAGTTTGGGGTTATCAGTGGAGAAGTTTTCCTAGCATGGAGAAGGGATACAAGTTTTGAATGTGTACCCTTTCCCCTTTGGATTCATCAAGTTATGTCTTTCAAGGAGCTTTGATGCAGATAGTTTTACTTTGATTGGAATTATCTTTAATATTTAGTTGTGATAGTTTTTTGGAATAATAATTAGTGTTTTTCACTCCTCCTTACATCTTATTTACTTATGTATTCCAGCCCTTATTGCCTAACAATACCCATCTGGTAGACTCTAAGCACAAGTGGGGCCCTATAGCCCTTACAACTTTCTTACCAGATCATTCCTCAATTGCCAAGCTTGGACAGTTCAGACAAAGGTGTATAATTATGTTTGTAGCTGCTAGCGTAATTTCTGTATTGGAATTTATCCTGTAAGAACACTTTCCCAACTTTTCATGGTGCTACAAGTGAATAGGACGTTTTAGCCAATGTTTCCTGAGAAAAGTGCGTTTTCTTGGGGGGCAGCTTATCTCTTTAATTGCGGCAGTTTAGCCTGTTTAAACCAACATTGTTGCTCTAAAGAGCAAAAGTCTTTGAAGGGGGCAAACGCTTCCAACTTTATTGATCTCAAGATACCTGAACAGGAAGTTCTCTGATAGATTCTGGATTATTAGTTGCCAGCTTGATATGGCTGAAACTTCCTTCACGCCTCATCTTTATTGGACATACTTCTTAGTAGAAAATTCATAGGGCACATTCTTCTTTTAGCCCCCTGTGGCCATGGCCCTGTGCGAGATCCCTATGAGATAGGCACCACCATTTTAAGCTTCAGTCCAATGTGGATTTACACTAAACTTACATTTGTAGTCTTAAAGCTTCCGAGTCACATGAGCCAGAGGAAGAATTGGGGGCACGAAGTTATTGTGGGGATGAGCACTCCAAATTCCTCATGCTCTGGTACTATTCTTATTATACACTGTGGAGACATGACTTTTTGTTGTTTTAAAAGGTAAACGCCTAAAATGATAAAAGGTAAAAAGGTAGCCCTAGTATCTTTACCCTCATGCCAAGCACTACATTTCCATATGTAATCTGAAACCTAGCACTCGATAAAGTTTTATACACACAGATATGCACACTTTTTATTTATTCACATCTAAAGATAAGCACAAATGACTTTTTTGTTTCAGTCGTGTCACTGCAAATGTTATGCTACTTTGCATAGGTGACATTCCGAGGAATATTTGAGTTCCTCTAACTGCACGGAAAATCAAAATTTAAAAAGGTTCAGTGGTTCATTGTCTGCATCCCAAAGTGTTTTCCATTATTTCCCAACAAGGTGAACTTCGAAACCCTCCTTAGGTTCATTCTGAAGAAGACGTCCCAGCAACTCCCACTAAGGCAGTTTTATTGCCCAAAGCCAATTCTCTATTTATGATATGGAAATGCTGAATTGTATGCAGAGTGAAAAAAATTTATAGCAGGGAGAAAATCCAGATTCTCAATAGTTTCTTCCCTGTTATTATAGTGAAATTAAAAATATTTAATAATAATTGCCATTTTTTTCTTCCAAAAACATAAATTTCCTTGAACCCATCCTGCTAGCTCATTAAAGGTCAAGAGCAGTCCCCCAAAATTTTTTCTCAAGCAAAATATCACAATTTTCTTCTTTCTCTTCAAAGTATCTTTCATCTTGTTTTATAACTTCCGTATTGCATGTTCAGTTTAAACCAAGCTGTTATTTTTTTGTGAATTTCACATTTGAAGAGAAAATTTTTGTCACATGACTCTCAACAGTCAATCATGAAACAAGACAGTCTACTTTTCTTCTCCAAATCGGGGTGACTGCTCTTGCCATTTAAAGTTCTCCCACCCATTAAGAGCCAGATATTTCCATGCAAACGGCCGGTCATATAATTTGGAGGATTTTAATATATGTTGCTCAATTGGAAGTAAATTCGATTAATATTCATTTTCATCATAGTTTTCACTCAACATGGCAAATTTTTAAAATTCTAAGACAGTTAAAGCTGTCTAAGACAATTAAAACAGTTTCCTTTTATCTTCCCTCAGTCATTTAAAATCATTTCTAACTCTGGTATGCAAAAGTATATATATATATGTATATATTTTATCCAAGTTTCTCCTGTTTTCACATCTGGGAGCCGTTTGAGAAGTTGCTACAGCCTTCCTGAGTGAGCATTGCATCTGCCAGTAATACAATACATGCTTTCTTTTATACTGCAGCCTGAAAATTGTCAATTCCTGTAATAAATTGCACAGGTTTTGTCAGTTGCCAATCATATCAACTGCATCATATTTCCATAAAAATATATTTATCCCACAATTTGTTATTCTTTCATCCATCCCACCCCATCCTAGCACCTGCTAGCTTTACTAACCACTTCAGTCCTCCAATGTTTATTTTCCCTCTTTTGTGTTTCTCTGTTCGACTGGGTAATAGTATTGATTTTAATCTCACAACCCTGCAATCTCACTCTTTCCTTTCTAAAGAAAAGGGGCGGCTTAACTTTTTGGCCAATTTGGAATCCATTTATCCCTATTGTCGCTGGGAACAAAGAGAACATGTTTCTGCACTTGCCCCCAGGCAGAGATATTCCTTTGTTAGCTTGATTTGTTCAGGAATGAACCCTTATATGGTTGTGCTGGTTGAAATTCCACATGCTTGTATTCCAACACATTTTGGACTTTGTGAAGAGGTTGTTTGAGTTCTTTGTTCTGTTCAGGGTGAAGTAGGAAAGAAAATCTTGCAATGTTTACAAATGGTTTGGTAACTTATTAATGTGGAGATGCAAGAGTTTTTAACCATTTTTTAATTGTTTATTGGAATAATAAAATGCTGTAAAATAGGAAGCCATAGAGTATGTAGTATTGAAAATATGTGAAGTAGAGTCTGAAAATATGATCATGTAGGAATGGAAACTAGGGAGTGAATTCTTAAATTTTTTTCAGTTGTTAAAAATTTGTGTTAGCGGTAGAAAATTTGTTTTGTATTTTGATTACATTTTTGAAAATGTGTGGTGGTAAAATGGTACGTAAGTTCCCGTATGCTTTGTCGTAAAAAAGGGAAAGAAAGAAAAAAAAATGAGACATAAAAACAAATTAGCTTGACAAGGAAGAAACAAGAAGTTACCTTTAAGAGACAAAAGTTACATTAGAAAAAAATAGAATAAAATAAAATGAATTAATTTGAAAATATTTTAGCTCGATGTTAGGAATAAAAAATTTGGTCATTCCTTAATAAAATAGTTTATTTCTCATGTGGATGTTACCCTTCTTTTAAAAAGTAAAATTTATTTAATGACATGTTATTGTCCTACTTCAAATGAATTCTATGGAGACATCTCTTACCTTTGTCTGTAACAATAAAAACTCTTAACCAGACATTAAATAATGTTTCTCTTCTTGTGTTTATACTCAACATCATTGTTATCATGAGGTTGAAATCCTCACTTTTCCTCTGAATGCTGATATTTTATTTTTGCATTACAAATAAGACATGGACATCCCATGAAAAGTTGCCTCAAATCCAAAAACAACACTAACAATAGTCATCTAATCTGTTGATGGGTCGATATTTATATGCATCAGTGCCAACAAACAATAAAAGAATAACAAAAACAATCTGTAACACTGATCTCTGTAACGATTTTCCCTGATTTCACTGAAAATCTCCCTCATCTGCTATTGTTCTCGTTCCTCTTTCTGTACACATGCTACCAGGGTATTGGATTTCCTTTGTTTCCCTGGTTGACAGCCTGGCATCTGTGCTAACATTGGTCAAATATCCATGTCTGAGCTGGCAAGTTACCATAGCAACCGTGTTGTAATATATGCCCTTTTCTGGTTTTCAATTAGTGGAAGTTGTGGCTGGCTGCTGCTGTGCGTATGTGTTTGAGAGAGTGTGTGACATGCATGCAACAGAGTAGCACATTGCTGTGCGTATAGAGTCAACCACAAAGAGAGAGAGTTAAAGCCTCTTGCAGTGATTCAGTCAGAGTGTGTATACTGATTTCTCAATAGTTCTGTACATGTACTCGTTTGGCTGTGTACATTTGAGACAGGCCTAGCTACTAGCCTCAGCTCTGTGTACAGATAAATCTACATAGGTACCTAGAGAGAGTAGAATCCTTTGTGATTTAAACACACATTATCAACAATACCCCCATGTGCTGTTATTCATGTGGAACACAGGAGAACAACTTTCACTGACACAGCATTCAGCTCCGGCCTACCAGTTCAATTCCTTTCACTGTTTGTCTAAATCTTCAACCTTTGTACTTTGTACACAAGCTGCATGTTTTAATTAGTAGAATGAGTCCATTTGGAAGGGGTTTCATTTACAAGCTGCAGCACTATGTGCTATAGGAGAAGGAGAGTCCTGTGAAGCTCTGTGGCAGCCATCAATTTTGATGGGAGTCAGGCAGGTTTTTTGTGCTGTTAATTTGAATTTTGAAATCTACTCTGTCAGAGGATAGAGGACCAGCTCACAACAAAGGACGATCCTGGCAGACTGGAATGCAGTATTGTTTTTTTCTTCACCAAGTTTACAGGAAAATATGAAATTACATGCAAGGCCATTGCTATGATGGGATAGTGAAAAGTGTTTGAGTTGAAAAGGAAGTAGAGCCTCATATGAGAGTGAAAATGCTTAAATTGGAATAGATTAATTGTTTACTACTTGCATGTGAGGCATATAGATTGTTGTTGCTGTGTCAACTTGAATGCATGCAATACCAGGCAAAGGTCAAGAACACAAAAGGAAAAGTCAAGCTCAACAGAAGGAGCTGTTTGTTCTACGGACAGGCTGCAGCAACGTGGATCAAATCGGTTGTGAAGGAGTGCTCGACCTATGTGCTAAGGGAATTGAGGGACGGCCTTGGAATCTGGCAGAGGTGAAATTAATTCTGGGGGATTTGACTCAGTTGATTAACAGATGTTGAACGAACTATCAAGATTTGACACAGGCAGTTGCACATCACATTTCAATTCGATAAAGCTTCTGTTCAAGCGATAGCAAAGATAACACAAGGCTGATAGGAAGTGCACTCTCTCTATAGTATCCTGTGTAGCATCCTATAATTGTGTATCAAATGAAATGATTCACCTTCGTTTAGGCATTTCAATATACACATTGTTGGCCAAGGTTGTGTGATGTACGAATGAATAACTGTGTCACGCACTGAATTGCAACAAGCACATATACTTTTGTACCTAGTCTCTTTTTCAGTGGATACATTTCAGTGCGTAATCGTTTGTATGTGGAAAGTGTGTTGATACTGCAGGCACTATTTGGCTTTGTTGTGGAAAGTGGCAATGTATTTATTGAGTACAGTGTTGTAACATTTTTTCGTTAACAAGGAATTTGGGAACTTACCTTGATGAAGGCCTATATAATTTCTGCCAAAGGAATATGTCCATTTCAGTCTTCCAGTGAAGCAGTTTAAGTAATGGGAATGTATAACCTGGGAATATAGTATTGAAAAATAGAACTAAACATTGAGGAAAGGAAAGAAAAACAGGTATAATAATAGTATCCATGAGGAAAAATATTTAAATAGCTTATTTGTTGTGATACCAGTGATCATTCGTGTGAAGTATATATACATCAGTTGCAAAGTGGAATAGGCAAACACAAAAGAGACTTTGTTCAACATTTTTAATGGTACGGGACCTGTCTTTGGCAGGACCTGAAAACTTTTTGACATCAGAGATGATGAGTAACCTGAACATGAAGGATTTGAAGATACCAGGCATGGCCTCGTTGGCGGCGAAATCAAAGGCCGTTAACCCTCTTGGACTAGCAATGATATCCCCATTGACGAATGTACAAAATATTCAGAATCCATTGCTCCAGATGCTAGCTTTGAAGAATGAAGTTTCAAAGGTATGTTTGATCAATGAATATAAAAAGATCAGTGAATCAATAGATTCAAATCGATCAATCAATAATTTGATTTGTGGAAGGGAATGTACTGTAAATTCAAATTCCAATATTGCACTTTCTTTATAAAGTCAATAATGACTGATTACTGTGATTTATAGAGAGCTGTGTCAGGAATGACATGGCTGCTGTATATTTCGTGCAATTCTTTTTATGTTGTGATTAATTAATGTGATCATTTTGGGAGATGGGATTGCCTCATCAAGAGGGATTGGTTATGACAGGCATGTGCAGGGGATGCACCTTACAGTACAATACATGGGAAGGCGATATGAAGAGTAAAGGCATGATGCATTTTTTATGTTTGCTGAAGATGTAGTGTGTGTGAATTATACTAGTGTAAAGCCTAAGGACAGTGTAACACATGCAGTTATACTATTGTACAGTGATGAATTGTTCACAGCCTTTGTAAGATGGGAGAGAGATGAGTGGAGGTTTAGACCAGGGCCAGGGATTCCCCTCCTCTTTTCCTGTGGGAAAGGCTGCCAATTAACCCAGTCAGGGATTATTTCATTTGTTTATCATGTACATCTGCTCCCCAGCGCACTAAAACACAATAGCCTGGTTGCTTGGACAATGTACTTGAGTTTGCTGCTAGGATAGGTCCGTCAAAGTGAAGGGAGTAAGAATAGCCCACACTTTTGAAGGTCTTCTTTTTGATGGAGTCATGGAGTCACAGTGATAGAAGGAACTTGTATATTTACTGCACATCTTGTATGTTCCGAGTTGGCAGAACTGTCACGGGCAATAGTGTAGGAATTGGGACTTACATTATTTTTCTGTTAATTCTTTCCCACGTATTGCTTCTGTGTAGGCTATTTGATAAAGTTAATACAGGGGTACTTTAGTATGGTGTCTATTGGAATTTTATGCCCTTTATTTAAAGTCGCAGGCTGTTTGAGAAGGATGTATAGTTGAAACTAAAATTTTTCTAGAAATATCTGGGAGTGGAGTCAGAGTCTTAGTGAAGAAAGAAAATCATTTTGTTTGAGAACGACGCATTGTTGGGTGGACATAACTTTTTGAGTGAAGTCGGAGTCACAGTGAAAACTTTAAGCTCTATCTTTTACCTAATTTACATCTAGAAGTGGAGTCGGAGTCGCAGTGAAGAATGAAAATTGAACGCTTTTAAACTGAGAAATGGGGGTGGAGCGTATTGTTTCTGAACTGGAGTCTGAGTCACGGTCTCCTGACTGCTACTCCGACTCCACTTGAAAAAGGGACCTTCCGGAAGGCGGGGCATTCTATAAAATTGTACCAAGAGAAGCCAAAGTTTCCATGAATTTCCCAATTTTTTCAAATTAATTTCCACTTCCAAAATGAAAGTTTTTCTAAACTTCATCAATAAAACCTGCAGATTTTCAATTTTTGTTTAGAAGCTAATGTATTTCCCTATCTGATTTGCAACTTGTTGCCTTTGGTTGGTTTTGCGGTCACTTCTTACAAATCATATTTTCACAGGTTGGTAGATTCCTGTTTCTTTCTGACCAAAGATAGAGGAGATCTTAGTAAAACTCACAAAAATCGGAATGTATTCCGAACAGATATCGCTGTAGTGTAACCTGCACTTAAGAAATAATTGGACAAATTTGGTCAGGAAAAATGGAAGAACCTGAAATTTAAAAATGATCTAATATTTATTAATCTCCTTAACTGCTGCACTGACCATCATTGAACAGTGTTGTGAAGTGTCTTTAACCCTTATTTGCCCGCCTCGGGAGTGGGCGGAAAAGTGGACGTTGCCCGCCACGCAACGGCTTCCGTAGGCCATTGACCCCATGACCTTAAACTATTGTCTCTCTCCTCTCTCGTCGTTGTGGTCGAATTTTCGGGTAGCTGCTCGCAGTTTCGAGCTCCGCCTGAAACAGTAAAGACGTGTGGGTGCCGCGCTCTCCGCATGGGTCCAAAAGGACCCAAGCAATGGTAAAGGGTTAACTGTATAGTATGTAGACCTCCATGTGATAGGGAAAAATTATATCTGTACAATTACAATACAGTGGTAGGAATTAAGATGCATGCCACATGGGACTCCTGCAATTTCCAGGAAGAATTATACCATATGACATTTAATAACAGGAAATTCCTGAATCTTGCAAAACGTTGAAGGTGTTTGATAATTTGAATGTATGCAATTGGAGTAAGACCAAAATTGCATTTCAGTCTTGTAAACAAATCTCAAAGTTTGAAAACATTCCAGTGTAATGTAATAAGAATTTAAGATGCTTAAGAGGGGTGGGAATTTCATTTTGTGCAGTACAGAGGAGAATGTACAGAAGTACAAGGGACTAGAAATGGCAGAAGGTGGGAATAAAAACATATCCCCTCCTTCTTCATATCATAATCCCTCTCCTCCCCCACCCCCTCCCACAGATAGAAAAACCAAAATGGAGGGATGTAGCTAAAACTTGCTTTACCCAAGTTGGTCACATATTTTCAATAAAGGCAGTGATGCATGTTACTCCAGCAAGTAATGAAAATTGCACTTTTCTTGTCAATTTCTTAAGGGAAATGATTGGTAGTTGGGAGAAAATTTGTGCACTTGAAAGGAAAACTTGAGTAGTTTTGTACGTGAAATCATGTACTGAACATTATTGAAATTGGAAATTTGATTTACACTTTCCAAGAAATAGGACATTTGTCCCGCCTTCAGTGTTTTCTGGTTAGTGATGTTTACTAGATTGTCTCTATGCTATATGACAGCAGAGGAAATAAGTCACCAACCACAGGGTCAATGGAGTGTATTGACACGTACTTTATTCAAAAGACCAAAAGATGAACCTTTAGAATATTCTGCTTGAGCTATGAGTTCAGTTGGCCCCCCCCAAAAAAAAAACCATTGAACAATGGAGGGAAGAATATATGTCATACTGCATATTTATACATTTATAAATTATACATTAAAATAATCATGTAACATGACAGGAAGAGAAAAAATCATGTGGAGACATGCCTTAACAATGGCCAAAGAGAAAGGTCATGTGGAGATCTATGCACTATAAGATTGGCCAGGGGCATACAGGGTCAAACGTTTATGGATGATACCTCTTGGTATTATAAACAGCTTGCATTGTGACTATGTAAAATGAAATGTACATTATATCGTAACTTTGCAAGTTGAATTTAGTCTGCATGTTCACTGTATTTCATTCTCAATTTGACTATAAGGCTGGTGATATTAAGTTATGTGCTTGTACAAACTCGCAGGGGTTCTTGTGGACCAGCTTTCAGTTTTTCAAGAACTTACTAAATATTTAGCTAGGCGTATCCAAAGGATTTCATACTTTCGGTCTCACCGTACTGTAAGTTCACTCCATTATGTGTTGTGCTTGTCCAACGAATTATAAAATGAAGGGAGGGTCAAATTAAAGGGGAAAATGCAGTCTTCCTAATGTGAAGTAAACTGTCCTGTTTCATGATTGGCTCTTGAGAGTCATGTGACAACAGTTTTCCCCTCAAATGTGAAACTAACTAGAAGATACTGCTTGGTTTACCCTGAATATGCAATATTGAAGTCATAAAATGTGATGAAAGATATACTTTGAATAAAAACAAGAAAAGTGATAGATTTAGTTGTTGCTTCAAAATAAGTTTGGGAGACTGCTCCTGACCTTTAAAGGGAAAATGCAGTCATTCCAATGTGAAGTAGTGTATAAAACTGTCCTGTTTCATGATTGGCTCTTGAGAGTCATGTGACAATATTTTTTCTCTTCAGTTGTGAAATTCACAGGGAGTAACTGCTTGGTTTACCTTGAATATGTAATGTGGAAGTCCTAAAATATTATGAAAGATACTTTGAAGGGAAATAATTTTAAGAAAAATTGTGATATTGAGCTGTTGCTTCAAAATAACTTTGATGTGACAGATATGCCCTTTAAGATTGAAAACAGCATTAATAACAAATGAAATTTTGCACTCACAGTACACATTATCGGCCATACAGCCGATATAAATGTCAGGAAAGATCTCTTGATTAAGTGCAGAAATATCAAAATTTTAGGTGGCTCATTCTGCATAATTAAACTGGTGTGACAATTGGAAGTCACCGAGTGTGACAGGAACACCACAAAAGCAGAATTGTTGTTTGAAAACCTGAAAGAGTCAATGACTGAATACACAGATATGCAAGAAAGCGTGAATTGACATTGCAACTTTGCTGACAATTTGCACTCAATTCATATTCCCCTGTGTACTCAATTGCTTTCTATCTTCTGTTTTATGTAGCCTCAGAGAGCGTAGGTTTGAAAGAGAAAATAACAAAGGGGGATTAAAAAAAACAGGAGGACGATGAGGGAAATTTTATGTAGAAGAAACAAAGATAGGAATGAATTGAAAAGACTTAATTTAGTAACAGCTGTTTCGTAACGGAAAACGTTCGTTGATTTAGAGGTTTTTTCTGTCTGTAGCTGAGGGTCTGCTGTTTCAGTGCAGCAGCATCGGTGGAATAAACTGTGAAGCTCGAAGGCTCGTTCTTTCCTTGGAAATTTGGGTAGAAAATTTGACAATCGAATGGAAGTTCCCGTTCGTGTACTTGTAAAATGAAGGGAGAATTTTCATTACAGTACATTGTGTTGATACCTGGATGGAAATGGGATCTGCACACAGATGACTGGGCTGCAACACTGTTGGTGAGGTCGGTCCTCTACTGTGCAATCTTATTGAGCACTGGGTCCTAAATAGTGGAAAATAATGGTCTGCATTTAATAATCAGTATTAAGAGGTGTTGCTATATCAGTGCTCATACTGTAGGTTCAGGCCCATAGTCAGAGCAAAATATTTGGGAATGGGGACACTTCTCTATAGGAGTTTTTCCAGCTTGTTGGAGGGATTTAAGAGAGGGAGCTAGGGGTCTTTTAATCATTGATGGATGTCAGGAGCCGAAGTTTACTCAATATTACAGGCATTCCATATATTGCAATTTTTCCACTGTTAGGGTTTGTGATTCTCAGAAAATGTTGTATACATGGTAATGGAATAATTTGTGGTGTAGCATATACCAAATGGTGCTGTTCATGTACCTACCACAGTTGGGCTCTGAGACTACATTCTACAGTTACTCCTTCTCAAAAAAATCACAAAACAAAAATGAAATGCATATAGTTACTTTTCTGTGATTACATCTGCAGGTATTACAGTATGTCAAAAACTCATACTTACTGTAAGTGAAGACACAGTTATAGTCTGTACAACTCACACATGCAATACTATCACAATGTAATTGTAAGCATTGCATTGAATCACAGGATATCTTTCAAAATGCTTGCAGCACTAAATTGGTTATTATTGTACATCAATTGTGTCACTTATTGAGATTTTTTAACAAGGAAGTTACTCAGGTTTTCCAATTACACTCACAAAGAAAAAAAAAAAAATTGCATGTACGGTAAATGCAAGCCAGCTTAATAGATGGCATTATGTGGTTCATTAATACAGTGTTTAACAAGATGCATCCTGTTACTGAACTTTTGAAGTGGTCGGTCACAGATGTGTCTTGCTGTTAGAACAATAAAATGATTGTTTAACTCTATTATTGTCAAAACAATGGCTATTTATTATGGAAGGATGAATAGAATGAAGTACCTGGACACATTTTGCTGTTTCATTTGAGGACAAAGGAAGATTTAAATTTTATCATAATAATGAAAGAAACTGTCACTGATTTGGAAGGGAAAACAAGATTGCCCCAACCCCTAAAAATCACAGTTGGGAAGGGGGGCATGACCTTGATTAGACCTTGCTTCAGCCCTTACTAGTGAAGCCCTAGGTTAGATGAGTCAGGGTATTGGCCCAATAAAGGCCCACATACAGTATGTGGCAAACTTTAGATTCCAGATGACCTGACACTGCAATACAATGTTAATTAATCTGCTTTATTCCAGTGTTGGATATTCTGTACCATTAAAGGGCCAATCCTCTCATCCCAAACTACAATTTTTGTAGTGGTTAACTGTAGTTATCAATTGGCTTAGCTCTTTGATTGATAGCTAATTCAAACAATGCAGAGTACCAAAGCTTAAATTGCACAGCACTGTACTGAGAGTGTTTTGATTGTATGCATTGAATTTACGTATATATTCACCCTGAAGCAGCAAACTGAGATTGTGTCTGGATGAGGATGAATTCCAGATAGTTGTGGGAAGGACTGAGGTAAGAAGGTTAGAGAATTGGGTCGATTGGGGAAACTGTTTGAGGTGAGAGAATTGGGCCTTGTAGTTTTGGTTTCCACTGCTTAGGAATTTTATTATTGAATCAGCTACAGTACATACTGCAAGCTGTAAGAAACCTACAAGTGCCTACTATTTTTGGAGAAGGGAAAAACAATCCAGTACGCCACAACTGGAAAAAAGGGTGGGGGACTGTAGGTCCAGCTGTAGACTATTTAAACCTGAAGTTTATAAGTTGAGGTGTAAATCCTATCTATTTACTATTTTTGTGTGGGTTGGGTTCAAAATATTTACAGCTCTTTATAAGATAGTGTATTGGTTGGACAGGATATTAAAAGAGGAAAGCAATTTTTAACACTCATAGTGATTGAAAATGACAAAATGTAGAACATGCGTCACCTATATGGTAAGTGTATCAAAATAACTAAAATAACAAAATAACTAAGGAAGTTCTACTATCATGCAAGATGTAAGAAATGCAATCACTGCACATATCTTCAAGTGGAATTTCTCTTCATATTTTAAGTTTAAGGACCAAAAATTCTGATTGTTCCTTTCTGTCACCAAAATTTGCTTCTTAAGGGTAAAGAGCAGTCCCCCCAAACTTAATTATTTTGAAGAAACAGCTAAATAGCACAATTTTTGTCTTATTTCTCTTCAAAGTATCATTCATTACATTTTATGATTAAACTATTGCATATTCAAGGTAAACCAAGCAGTTATTTCTAGTTAATTTCAAATTTGAAGAGAAAAAATGTTGTCACATGACTCCCAATAGCCAATCATGAAACTGGACAGTCTACTACACTACTTTAATTTGGGATGACTGCTCCTGCCCTTAAATGCCTCAAATGTCCCACTAGGCATCCACTCATATTTCAAATTTGTCCATTCACCAGTCTCGTTTTTATAATTTTATACATCAGTCAACGCTTTAAAAATGTGCATACCATGAAGCAATGAGGCCTTGCACAAAGTGATTGTGTATAAACTTAGGTTTGAGCATTTTTCCTCTATTTCCACTAGACAATTACCAAATGCTTTTGTGGCAGTAACATTTTCATGAAAATGTTATGGGCCATTTAATTTTTTCAGAGTTCTGTTTCAAATGTTCAGTCTGTAATAATTACATTAGATGCGTAGTCAGAAAGTTCAGCCTGTGCCTCCACATTTTCATATTTTTATCCCTTTCTTACCTCATGCTATTATGGCGACCATTTCTTTATTACATTAGAATATTCTCGCCGTTGGGTACTGTCAGTCAAATATTCAGTTTCTTTAATTGCACAGTATGTGTACAAGATTGTGCAGTATGCCTGCCAGCGAATTTGCTTTTCCGTTCTCAAATGCTGTATGATATTGTGACACAGTATTATTAGTGCAGTGTATTGTAGTACAGTATAATGAATATTAGGCACTATACTGTAGTAAAAGGCATATTTTCCAAACTCCACGTTCAACATATCAAATGAGTTCTAGCCACGAATTATCTCTACATTATCATTTTACTGTATATGTGAGGATTTCCTTAAGCATGTAAAATACAGACTCATTAAAAGTATTACAGATTTTAAGGAATTCTGGGAAGGAAAGGGTTGAATTTATTGTTGCTTTTAATTTGCAAGTACCATATGTAATGATGAAACTCATTATGTAGAGGGTAGTAAAAATTTAATCTTTTTTTGGCAGGGTTGATTTTAAAGTTTCAAGCCAATTATCAAAGTCCTGATTTGAATTGAAAGAAAAACAAGATTTAAATTTATTTACCTGATACTTACCTGATTAATTTTTTATTTTTAAATAGAAAATAACATCAGAAAAAAATTACATAAATTTCTGACTTGTATGCAATGGTGAATTTACAGTAAACTACTGTAGTTTCATAAATGTACAAATAACACTTTCACTTGTTGAAGGCAGCTTTATGGGTTACAGCAGTTTGAATTTTTAACAAAATGAACATCAGAACATTACTATAGGGGTTACTCACCGTAGATTTTGCCCAGAAGTAAACATTGTGACTGAGATAAGTTATCTGTTTTTAAAATTCTTTTCTGTGACCTTCCTGTTCATAGGAAGACAAAAAACTGCAAAGTATGTTTTAAATATTACCATTGTTAGAAAGGTCCAGTAATTTTCTCAAAGCCACTTAGTTTGCCATAACCAAATTTTACATAGCAATATGTTTCAGTATCCTCCTTATCTCCTATTTGCATATATTTACATATATGTAAATCATTACTGCCTTTGATGTGCTGTGAAAAAGAAAAGTGGTTAAAATAGGATTACATTATCAACAAGCAAATGGATGACAAAGAAATTGAAAAAAAATAAAGTTTCTTTTTTAAAGAAGTTTGGCTTTTTTGTGTTCCATAAATATGGTTGTCTGTTGCAACTGATATACAGTGTATATTGCAAAAATTGATAAATACCACCTTGGAAATGACATCAGTGAAGGGAAGCTTAACATAGTGAACTTTATGGTAGAAGTCAGAACTGCAATTTTACCACCAAAAAAAGGTATATAAAGAATAGATAAATAAAATAAAAATTGTTAAAGACTTAAAATTAAAAGAAAGGAGTGTCTATGCTCTTTTGTGCAGTGTAATCTTGATACAAGCATTCATCTCCAATCCACTGTGTGAAGGCTGTTTGCCGTGTAAATCTTACTACCTTAGCACTAACATACAAAGGACTATGTAGGCAGAGTATATAAATACATACCCTCATCTTTTGCGTAGGGTTATTTTTTTCAGTACTCCCTCAATAAGTACCAACAAATAGTGGTTCTTTGATTGTAATTTGTTACTGCTATGAAGTTGAAGCAAAACTTGGCAGTGTTTGAACTTAAAATTAAGATGGTAGGCTAGTTACCATAATTAAATGCAGCTTCAGTATGTACAAAGTATCACGAAAGTAAAAACGCTCACTGTAAAACGGAATGAAATTCGTCATTGTTTTGTAAATGTAGTTGGGGGCTGCGAGATAATTCTCCATGGATATCAATTTATCCAATTGCATGGTATTAAGGGATCTTTTGCACTTCAAATGCTTATCAGATGGATGAGCAATTTGCATGAGTTATATTTTGAAAAGATTATAAGATCACAGATTGTAAAACCCCCATTGCTGATTTAACAGCAAACATAAAGGAGTGCATGCTCAAATATGTTAGATGAAAGGGGGTGGTGAAGTGGAATAATCGTATACGGAATAATTCTGTGTAACAACTTTTTGCTTTATGAATATGGATAGGTCAAGCTTTATAGCCTAAGGGGTAGTTGAGATGGGCAGGGGAAAGGTTCCAAATCTCCAGAAAAAGATTAAGCTCTCTGCAGAAGATTTGAAAAATTAATAATTCATTTCAATGTGCGTCAGCTCACCCACCCCCCCCCCCCAACAGATTTTCGTTGCTTGCATATATGCTTCATTGGAAGCCATCTTGCCCCTTCCTTCAGTTTCATACTGGAGGTAAAAGTAAATTTAGATTACCTTGACTGGGACCATTCCTTGAAACAAAAGTAAAATTTGTATAGAATATTTTTACATTCTGAGCAAGCTGTTTAAGTTGTTCTAAAATTTTGTTGTTTGATGTTAAAAAATCAAGGTCTCTAGCTGTCAGAAAGTTAAACAAGAAAGGAAAAAAAATTTGTGGAAAATACTGCTGAAAGAATTGTACGAAATTTTACAAATTTTAAGTAATACTCTTGTGTATCAGTTTACAGTTTGTCTAGTAAAAGAATCTCTGGAGTAGACTTTTACTGTTTCAACAAGTTTTGTTTCAGCATGGGTGGGGTAAACATTTTGCCAGAAAGGAAGGTTAGTTTCTAAAGATTTGTAAGACCAAAGGGGATATTTTTGTCAGTTTGCATCAGGATAACTTGTGGGAGGGGGTGAAAAGGGGAAATTCCCTCAAATTAAATTCATAGTGTAGCAGTGTAACTATCTCCAGTAATCAGTAATGTAATGTATATAATTCATGTCCAGTCGTCTTGTTTTTTTGCCTTTCTGAGAATGTTTCTGATAATAAATCCCATGGCATTTTAAGAGTGTTTCATGCTTATAAAGGTGACAACTTGAAAAAAACTTTTGTCACTGGATTTTTTCTCATGTTTAGTTTGCACTTAATAAGTCAGTCGAATCATTATTTTTTCTTTATCAAGCCTTTTAACACAATATAAATATAAATACATTGCTGTAGTGTACAGATACTGAATGTGTTAGTCAGAGTTCAAAGTTGAAGAAATCCTGGATTGACATGATGGTTCAACAGACATGCACTGCAATAATAAATTCAAGCAAATTGTCCAGCTATCTGAAACACAAATATCTTTTTTATATTAATCCCAAATTTGTTTCAGTACAGTAGTTGTCAAAATTAGCTTGCCCACCCCCCATCCTCTTTGACCTATTTGCTACTGTAATGACAAATTTATCACCGCACTGTAAGAAGAAATACTTCCAAAATGGAGACATATCTTAAGGAATTATGACTTTGAGATGGACGCAATTTCCTTCACTTATGATAAAGCACATTCCAGACCTTGTTTTATTCAAGATATTTAAATCTGCAATTGGTGGTACACCAAAACTTCCTACGAAATAGAGAGAGATTCCTGACTGACTGTTGTGCCTTTCAAAAAAGGCGATGGCTTTAGGAGATTGAGATATGATTACGAAAAAAAGATAATACATCATTTCAAGTGGTGCCCTGAGGAAAGTCGTGTTTCCTGCTCTATTGTCATCTGTCGCTGGCAAACAAATTGATGGTATATCAAGAGTAATGAAACTGCCCTCTGGGAGGAAAGACATGCAAAAAATAAGAAGCTGGTTGCAATTCGTAACCTGAATATCCTCAAGGAGATCTCCATACTGGCTAATTGGTCGAATATGTATTTTGAGCCAGTAATCAACATAGTGTCTTCCCTTGAAATTGGGTGTCCGTGACTGCTGAACATAGAAAAAGTGTCCCCCTTTCAAAACTTCTGTCTGGCATTCAGGGGCAGCTCAGGGTTTTAGAAAAACATGTTCGTTAAATTGAAGATGCTACGGTTAGTGTCATAAGAGGAGACGGAGGGATAATTTCTGATGTTTCAATATGGTTAAATGTTTTTATTGAGTACAGTTGCAGCAAATTGGCAGAATGATTTACGAAGAACATGCCAAGCTTTTAGACATGTGGAAAACTTTCCAATGTGGCTATGTTGTCTTGTCTGAAACAAACATATGTCATGGTTGATCATGTGATGTTAGAACTCACACACTTAAGCTGTATCCTGGTTTTAAGAAGTGCTAACCCACCCACCCTTCCCCCCCAACCCCCTGTTTAAGCCCTCTCCTCTCTGAAATATGATCCACTGTTGCATACATTAACATTGTATTTTAAACTTTTTAAATGATTATAACAGCTTTTAAGATTTGCAAATTTTCCTTGAAATTTGATGGTACTAATTGTAATTCATGCTTTTGTGAAAACCTGTGAGGATCTGTGATGGGGGAGAGGTGGCACAGAAAAGAGCTATCTCTTTCACAGGAATGTACCTGCAAAAATTATTTTTATAGAATTTCCATTACTAGCTTTGAGTGGTGCCTAGCTGTCATATATTAGAATACCATTGCTTGGTACCTGCTCGCTGCAGTCCCTTCCCTACCCCCCCCCCCTTTTCCATGTAACATATCTATTTGAAGTAATTCAATATGAAGGGAGAAAACCAGTATCAATGCTTAATGCCTCAGGACAGCTCTCATTGTTAAACTGCAGTAAATATGTCTTTAGTTTTGGCACATTAGTTTCCTTGAGAGAGGAAAGCACTGTAATTAGACAAACTTGTGGTAAATTGAAGAATTTGGACTTAAAAGCAGAATGACTTGATATCGCAGATTGTGTATTGCTCAAAGCAGCATGGTATTTTTTAAGTTTTTCATCATTATTTCCATCACGATTGTGTTTGTATGCCCCCTGAGGTGCTATTTTTTGGGGGGAGATGGTTCCTTTTGTTCGTATTTCACTTGCCTCAGGCTTCAGAAGGTTTGTTCAAAGGAAGCAAGCTGGGAGTTGAGTTTATCCAGGGTCTTGGGAGAGGTTCTTTCAAATCAGGAAGAAAGATGAACAAAAAAAAAAGAAATGAATTTTTTAGAAGCAGAGAAAAGTGAGCATATGTGTTTTATTTGTCTGGATTACTTGGTCTGATTACAAGACATGCATGAGTGAGTCAGGTTCGAGCAGATTTGAGCTTAAGCTATGATGTGATTTTTCTTAGGCAATCACATTAATGAGAAAACATGGCTGTTCAATACTCGGGTTAACATTTTTTTTTAAAAAAGCATCCTTCTGGTATGTGTGGAGTGATCAAGATGTCTTGATTTGTGGAAGTAATAAATGGAAAGACCATTTTGCAATTTCGTTAGTGCATTTTAAATACATTTACTTGACAAAATTACATTACTCAAAGGTGAATGAAAGAAATTTGAAATTTGGGAAGCAGCATTTGCAGGAAATATAGTCACATGTATTGGGAGGAAGATATTTGCACTTTCGGAAGTGTGCATCAAATTATGCTCTAGAAAACCTGTGAAAAGTTAGAGGAATTTGGATTGCTGCCCCCCAAATGTACTTTTTTCTAAGAGGGTGTGAAACTCATTTGCAGTTTGTTTACTGAAATTAATAATATGAAACATTAATTCTTTTGCAATCTAAACATGTCCATATTTTATTTTTATTTAAGTGCGGTAGATAATACCATCCACTCCCTGTTTTGTTTACATCAATAAAAGTGTGTAAAATACCACAGATATAATTCTCTTAAACTTGAGCATGAAACATAGTATTTCTATTCCCCTCACCTCCCATCACTAGTTTCACCAGCATCAATTTTGAATACTGATATATCCTTTCTAAAATGCAAATGAAATCGTATCTACCTTTGCACAGTGCGCAAAGTATTTCAGTTCATCATAATTTATGATGTCTATTAAACAGGTTCTCTCTCTTTCTCTTGTCCCATCCCCCCATTGTATTCCCCACCACTTCCCAATTTTGAAGTGTTGAAGGCTGGGGTGGGGGTGGGGGTGGTATGCTAGTTGTCCAGTAAAATTTGTTTGAATTTCAACTGTATGTTTTCATACCTAAATGTCCAATTTTATTTCTATGTAATTCTTGATGTGTCTCAATTCTCTATCTTAAAATATAAGCAGTTTACAATATAAGCAGCTATTTCATATTAGCAAAGTAATCATGTTGCTTAACAAAATATCTTAGTGAAAACTGAAGACCAATGTACCCTTGTTAATTTATTGTTCACAAAACATGCATAGTTCTCATTTCCTTGTACATGCATTTAAAAATGGAACCTTCTGCCATTGTGCTTGGTGCTCAGCATAACACAATAGAGCAGGGAAGACAAGCCATTGACCGGCAACTGAAAAAAAAAAGGCTGTGCATGGCCACCTCAGCTGACACCAGTTGGTTGGAAACTGGGCCGTAAAACCCCATCTAACTAAATAACTGTACATGCATTTTAATATGAGCAGGTGATGAAGTAGGTACTCAACCCTTATTTGCTCAGATGTTGTAAGATACATAGTCACATGACAACAAATTTGGATTAGATTTCAATCCAGATTTTCTAAAAAATTTTCAGTGAAATCTCCTCTGTCCCTGGTTTGAAAGAACCTATAATTTGCAAACCAGGGTTGGCAATTTTTTCATTCTTTTCAACCAGAGTTGGAGCAATTACAAGCAGTAACAAATCTCACAAAAATCTAGATCAGAATCTGATCCTAATTTGTTGTAGTGTGACTGCATGGGACTTTACTGTACAAATGACTCAGTCCTGTTGAAGAATGACATATTTAGACTGATTTCCTTCAGGTGAAAACTGTAAACAGTGTTTAGAGAAACACAGACATGGTCTTCCTCATCTTAGCTAACATGACAAAAGGAAAGTACTTTTAAAGATAACACCTAGATATCTATTGTCTGTGTCTTGAGTAGGCTAAGTGTATTGTAGGATGAATATAATGTAAGCTTGTGGTCACTGTCCACTGCCTTTCATCTATTGATGGTACTTTTTGGCATAGCGTCCCATGTGCACTTTTGGCCTCTTCCAAAACTACAGGTGGTACTGTGAGTGCTGCACATTTAAAACTGCAATTGAGAGGACTTAGAGAGGGAAAAAAAGAATAAACAAAAAAAAAAAAGAAAAAAAAGGAAAGAAATATTGCATACTTAAGGAGCTGTTTTGATGTAGGCCAGGACACATCACACAGGAGATGTCTTGTGTTTGGTGGACCTTTAATATGAGATGAGTAATTGCAAGGGTACTTCTTGGGTTAGGGTGAAAAGGTCTAATAAATGATTCAAAGTTGTGTGTAAACATGCCAAAAAAAAGTTGTTCTCAAACTAAAAATTCTCACCAGATTTTTGAAAGTTGTACTACCAATCAATATACTTAATGTACCTAGTGCTTAGTGGTAAATTGATAATTGCAATTTGCAACCAAGTCCAAAACCAAGCCCTACTTGGTACCTGGTAGGAAGACCTGAAAACCAAATGAAAGTGTCCCCTATTGTAATTTTGTATCCTAAGCCATGCTATATACGTCTTCTTTCAGTACCTTTCATTAATTAAAGTCGTACCTACAGTATGTATGAAAGGGGCTCTTCATTTAGGAAGTTAAGTTATCTGATTATCATGACGAAAGTGCTGCCACTGGATGCATGAGGGTACAGCTTGGATTAACCAGACTGCTCAGTCTATAGACAAATCCAATTATCGCTTGTGTTTATAGTTATTGTCTGCAGTCATTAGTGCAGGGGTTCATTAACCTTAAATTGTCTTCATTTAATGTCTACATGAATTTCAAACCCTCATATTCAGTGAAATTGAAGGAACCAAGATACAATTGTACAACCATCCATGATACAGGTAATGTAAGCAAGGAAACTGAAAGATTAAAGGGTGATAGACCCCAGTTATGACCGACTGAAATCAGACCATCACTTGCTGTCTGAATTCTATATCATCTTTCCTTATCTCCTGCTTTGCGTTATCCTGTGTTAATGCGTGGTCCACAGAGTTGTTGATTTTTTTTTTTTTTTTAAAAATCATGATTTACATCAGTGATTTTGTTTAAATCAAATTTGTTGTTTTTTAAATCATGATTGTTTCGATTTAAATCATGATTTCAACCATCATTTTAATCAATGGAATTTAAATCAGACAACCCTGAATTGGTCCATTGTTGTTTCGTAATATGATAGCCTAAAAATGTCCAACAGAAAGATATGCAGCACTAAGTGAGGTTGACAAAGAATGTGCATGTCTAGTGGAAATCCTACAATTCATCCCATAAGTTGAATCTTTCAAATATTATTTTTTTAAGCCTCCCTGGCTCTCTTCCTTCCTCTGACATCCTGGTAAAGCTCTTAGACTGCCACAAATATAAACAAACCAACTTTATATCACCAATGCATAATATGATGTATTTGTTTTAATATCTTCCTGATCTCGTAATAATATGATTGCAAGATGTGTGGACTGAGGCTCCATCTTCAAGCTGAAAATCTTAAGAAAACACTTTTTGACTTTTTGTGACAACAGCTCAAAAATATGACAACATATGTCTAAGTGAGGCAATTTCCTTTAAAACATTTGGCTGAAATTACTTAAATGTTACTTTAACATCATACTTAAGTTTGGCGGGTTTACAGTACTTTTGTTAAATATATTTGATTGGAGGCAAATAGGTGGTTGAAGTGAAGAATGTGATGTAATGGTGAGGTAAAATTGTAACAGGGTTCTGTACTTTATTTTGGAGTTGATTTTGATATCCTTGGATGAAAGTTTAGAACAATAGGGAGTTGCCATGGAAATGACAAAACATAGTACCAGTAACTTTCCTTTAAATTTGTGAAAAATTACTGTCTGGTCAGTATTTATTTGTATTGACTTTAAAAATACATCTTGATACAAGTGGGCATCTGAACTATTCTTAGCACAAAGGATAGTGAGATTTTGCCATCTAAATTTTGCATATCTGATTTTTAGTGGCCTGTGTAGTTAGTTGACCATGCTGTTTCTGTGCAGTGCATTTATAATTCTGACATTACTCAGATGTATTTCAGCCATGCAGGGCATTTTGTGACAGTTTACCTGATGTACATAGACTTGAGAAAAGCAAACAAGCTGATTTAATGCATTGTGCATTTCTCTCCATATTTAATTCGGGAATTCATATGAATTTTGAAAAGTTTCCCTTTATGTACATATAGCCGTTAGTGCCTCTGGAGATGGTTGCGAACATATTCACTACAAAACAGAAGATGAAGCAGCCTGAGAGTAATTTTGTTTGATTTTAATCAATTTTATAGCAAAAATGAAGTTCAAATATTGCAAAGGAACTATTCCTTAATTAATTTCATAACAACAATTGAACTATAGTACTGCATTTTCTCTTTTTAAGCTTTGTGAAGATAGTCCCCAGGTTATTGAAAATGTTGAACAGAACTCACAAATTTTATAAAAAGATCAATGCAAATTCAAATTTAAGATGCACATGAATTTAAGTTGTTAAAATTTAAGATGCACATAAATTTAAATTGTTAGACCATTTCCACTTTTTTAAAATAATGAGGCCTTCATCATAATTTTTGTTAATTTCCTTTGTGTATAGTCCTTCTGAATTCCACAGAGGCCAACGTTTTGTGAAAATAACATATGTCTGAACAATGCCTTTAACAGTATCATGTCTTTTTTTTTATCAAGTCTAAAGTCAATACAGTACTAAATCAATATGCCTCACATCAATTCAAGGTGACAGGACGCGTCTGCGAAATTTGATCGTTCCCCCAGTTCAATAAAGTTGTATTCCCTCTGTGTCAAATATCGAGTGGCCTTGCATCAAGTGTGGCTTTCTGGATTTATCTCTTTTTGGCATTGCACTGTGATTTTGTTTTACGGAAATTCAGGAAATGTGTGAATCATTTGAAGGTGACAGATTGTTTTTAAGGTTGTGATAGTAATTTGGAGTTCATTTGTCAATGTGTTTAATTCTCCACTATTTAAATAACTTGATTGATGAAATGACAAAAAAGTGCAAGTTGTTTCTTTCCATTCTTTGGGTTTGGTTGATGGACGTGCTACATGTCTATACAGTATAAAACTAGGAGAGGAATTTTTCTGTTAAAAAGTGGAAGGCGTCCACGGAGGGGTGGATTAGAGATTTGCTGACCAAGTTGGGGAACACTGAATGTCTTCTAGCAATAACATTGCGACATTTTAAATTATTTATAACTGAGAGTTGAGGGAGAGGGCAGAAAGGGGACCTGAGTCCATCAACCTTGAAGGTCTGTGCCTGTGACAATATACAACTATTTTCAAGAACTTAAGATGCAAAAGTACTTTTTGGCACTTCCATGTAGGAGATTCAGTAGACAGGGAGCACTCATGAGTATATTTGTTTATACATTCATTTGAAAGAAGAATGTTAGCCTTTCATTTATCAAACTTCCCTCTTGAAGTTCCTTTGTTGATTATCATAAGCAGCCATAAAACACACAACTGTAGGAAATTAATTGCTTCAAAGGAAAATGTTTCATTTAAAATGTGCTCAAACATGGCATTCAAAAAAAAAATGGATCTAGGCATTACCAAACCAGAGAGTCTCAAAAACAAAGACAACAACAACAAAAAATGTTACATATAAAATATGCTCAAACATGGCATACGAAAAAAAAATGGATCTAGGCATTACCAAACTGGACAGCCTTAAAAACAAAGAAAAACGGAAAAAAACTCTGAACAATGCTGCAGCTTTATCTGCTTCAAAAATTTTTCAGTTGATTGTTTATGGAATTTGGGATCATTTTTTGAAAGTTAAATCCAGCCCCTATTTAAAGAATAATCCACCATTATGTGGACTGAAATACTGGTTTTAAAAAAATATAAAAAGATCTCCTAAACAAACATAACGTATCCCTTTAATGTACCAACATGCTAGGTGTATTACTCTGTCTGTCAGTGTGCAGGCCTATAGTTTAAACAGCTATAGGCATTCAATTACATGTAATGATTTTCATTCATTGTATGTTCCTGTCACAAGCTACCCTACGCTACTTTGTATTTGCAGGATATTTTATCTGCCAGACAGAGACATATATATTACAAACAGATCTCGTTCTAATTCTGTTTATCTTTTGGTAACGTGTGCATTATTAAGGAGATGTTTTATGAGCTGGAACTAGCGTAAATGTCACTCACATGTGATGGATGCGTAAGACAAAAAAACAATTAACAATAAAAGGCCTTTAAAATAAAGTTGTCTACTTTGGTTAACTTAAATTGCCCACAACTGCAATTATTCTAATCATTTCATGAGCGTGTTGTTCATTTCTCAGCCATCGTGTCTGGCCAGAAGGCACAAACCTTTCAGTTTCTAATATAGAATTGAGCTGCTCTGAAAAGTAACATTTGTCGGCACTTTGCATTTTCATGCATATTTTGCCTGAGCACCTTATTTGTGCCAGAAAGCTGTCTTCCTGATAATCTTCTAGGCAATGCAAACTATTTGTATCATGAAAAAGCCAACCTGGAGACTTCTGCCTGGGTCTGTCAATTTTTTACTACTTTTGGTCCCTCTTTTAAAAGACATAGACCTACATAATGATGTTAGAGCCTGTCTTAAATATCATCGATCTTCATTGAATAATCACACCTTTCTTCTCTCTGCTTCGGATTCATACGGTGATATTGTCTTTCGCATCACTTTTCAACCATGCTAAACCCAATTATCATAACCACATGGGCAAACTTCCAGCCTGTTTTTTCCACACTCTCACACAGACACACACTATATTCAGAGTTTTCACGACTAAAAGGACGGAAACACATTTAAAATTCAGATAATTTCCTCTCCACCACTCCAGGCATTCACCCTCTGTGCATCAGACCATAGTCAGACACTTGCCTTGGTGAGAGGCTTTCAAGTTAGCAAGGTGACAAACTGACACAAGTCACTCAACCAATCCATGTCTTTCTTAAACTTAAGTATTTATGGCCAGTTTAACCAAGTGAAGGCTTCATTAGTATTTATGCAAGGTTCATTAGGATAGTTTATTTTAGTAGTAATTTTTCCTACAAGAAAACAAATATTCATTGAATGGTTTTTTTGTGTTAGGGGGTTGACAACTTGCAATATCACACATGAAATTGCACTCAAAATTTTATATATGATGAAAAGACACACACAGAAGGTTTCGTTTTTCCCCTTTCTGTACATTAAGCTTTAATACTGAATGAGTCATGTGTTTTGGGGCTTAGTGTTGTCAGCCATGCTTGGCTCAGGTTTATTCATGAATAATATGACATGGGGGGGGGAGAGGAAGGAAGGCTCTTTCAACTGCAGTTTGGCCTCACTGAATGAGTAATATGTTTTGTGCTTCAATTTGGTTATATTTGCTGTGTTTTGGTAAAGTATTTCCCTGAGGATTCTCACTACTCTGCTCATGTTAAACGATACAGATATTAGGCTCATCAAACAATTTTGTATAGGAGTCAATCACTTACACATATTGAAGGGTAATGTAGTCATCCCAACTTGAAGTAGTGTTGTAGACTGTCCTGTTTCATGATTGGCTGTTTAGAGTCATGTGACTTTTTTGTCTTAAATGTGAAGTTTACTAGGAGTATCTGCTTGTTTTCTATTGAATATACAATATTGAAGTCATTATATTAAGAAAATGGTGGGAATTAGCTTTGCTTCAAAATTAATTTTGAGACTGCTTTTGCCCTTAGTAAAAAAATGAGTTAACAAAAAATAAAAAGTTAGTGTATAAAGTACATGAAAATTTTCAAAATCTTATTGGCAACCTTACTTAATTTGAGAACATAAAACAATTTTTGTTTCAGGAAAAAGCAAAGTCTTGTTCAGTGTTGTTTAAGAGTGAAATGCAGTCACCCCAACTGAAAGTCATGTTGTGGTGTAGTGTCCTGTTTCATGATTGGCTCTTGACAGTCATGTGACAGTAGTTTTTCTCCTCAGATGTGAAATTCACTATGAGTAACTGCTTGGTTGAAACTTAATAATGCAACATTGAAGTCTTAAAATATTATGAGAAATACTTCAAAGAGAAAAAAGAATTCTAAATAAGTCTGGGGTGAATTTTGCCTCGTAATGGCGGAAGTGCAGGGTTATTTGAACAAAATTTGAACAAAAAGTGAAAGAAACCAAAGTAAACTTAATGCTTACTCATTTTGTGTTGACGGAGATACCTAAAAAGGTTACTTGAAGATAAAGAAAGTAGACAGCATATAGACACTTCTTATAATATTAAAATGAAACTAATATTTGCAGGGTGCTTATAATTCATCTTAACCCACTTAAAGGTGGGAGCAAAGTTGAAAGCAAAATCAGTTTCAAGGAAATGTTGTGAAATCATGTGATTGGATGTTCAGGGCTCGGGAAAGGAAAGTGTTTCAATGGTTAGGACAAACCTGGTAATTGATTGATCTTGTATTTATGAAGAAAGTTGAGTCTAGAGTTTTAAAGACATTCTTTTGGATGGTAGAAGAAGAAATTTCAATGGTGTAAACTAACCAATCTTTGTTGTATTTTTTCAGCAAAAAAAAAAAAGAGTTAAAAAAAAAAAAAGAGGAAGAAGTGAGAGGTTGTTTTCTATGGAGTACAAATTTTCTATGGAAGAACAAAGACATTCTGACAGCCCCCGCCCACCCCCACTCAAGCTAAAAATATGGGTATACCCTGCTGTAATGTTGTTGTGCTTGAAATCTATTTGGTTCTTTGAGCCTTCAACCATTGGAATAGTGTTGTTTTGTGGCTTTTGACAGTCTGGTCACTGCATTTCTCATATGAATCTTAACACATCCGGAGGGGGGAGTGTGTCAGTATCATAGATACCAGTCAGTGTATTCGATGAGATTTGTCAAGTTTTCTTGTATACACATAATGAGGAAATTTACCTTGAACCACAGAATAAGGACAAACACTGTCTGTCTTCTTCAACCAGACTGAACTTGAATGTATTAGAAAGAGAGAACGTTGTAGAACACATATTTTAAGGAAGAAGTCAATGTACACGGGATATCAAACCAGCAGACCATATGTAAGTGTGTCTCAAGGTGAACATCAAAAATGTCATAACTGTTTTGAAAAAAGCCATGTCTTGTCATAAAATGCAAAGATTGTACATAACACATCTGCTCACTGTGTCAATTTACAACTCTGAAAAATGGGAATTGCAATTCCCAGAAGACATAGCAATGTTTTGTGAAGAATTATACTGGGCTCTGAATCAATACTGCCGTTGGTTATTGTCAGTATAACAGTTAGGTTGTTGTTTCTATTAGAAGTCATAGTTCATTACACATGAGACTTGCATCAAGTCTAATAGGACAACACTAGGCCAACCAGAATGTATTTTGAAACTTGAATGTAAAAATATATATATATATATCAGAGGACATTCTTATTTAGTATTCTTAGGATTTAATTCCCATGATGCTGCTCACCTTATAATTTATGTCATATAGACTAATGGATCACAAAATTTTAAATTGATGAAATAAATAAATTTGGTCAACAGAATCAAACTTCTGTACTACAGTGACTTGTTAAAGTGATTGGTGTTATTTATAATATAAAAATCAGTTTCTGATTTTAATGGACTAATATATGTAGAAGTCACCTTTGAGATTTAGCCAATTGTCCAGTGATATCTCTGTTGAGTCACAAAAATGTACACTGGTAGCCCATTTAGAATGGATTGGAGGGGTGGTGACAAGAAGCAGAGAAAATTTGCAAGTGGCTCCAAGAAATAATCTGTCTATTACCCATAATGCATTGTTTTATTATCAAGGTTGCTTTAGAGTTGATTCTGGCCAAAAGAACATTCTTAAAAGTTATTCTGTATTAACACCTTTGTTGTAGAGAGCAAGGAGGCATTACTGAAAGTTGAATGTTGTTAGTTAAAGTTCACTAAAGCAAGTGTGGAAAGAATTTTTATGATCAGTTACTTCATATCATAATAGGGTTAAAAAACAATAGGTCATTACAAAATTCATTTGGCAAACTTTCATTTTTTTCTATTTAATGGTAATTTGTTGGTTGTATAAACAGTAGTGGCATATCACCTCTTTCACATGCAGCTTTTGCTTTTACCTGTTAAACAAGTTTTTTCATCGTCAGATCTCCCCAATAGATTGCTTTCATGTGATGTCACACTTAGTAAGCCACGCCTACTATCTGCCAAAGATCAACAATGTTTTACTGCAACAGTCACATGTTGCTAGTCAGCTAGCTATACATATTACACTACAGTTTTTGCTCGGCAGTGGGCAGGGCTTGTGATACTGTATGAGTGAAAGCACTCTTTAGAAGTGAGAGGTAGCAGGCAAAACTGAGTTACTTTAAAACTCAAAATTTTACAGTAAGAAGTTAAAAAGATTCAGACTCAAGGAATATGGAATTACTGCCCGAAGTGGAAACAGTTCTGGTATAATGTCCTACAGTATATGAAATCTCAAACGTTAATGCCTTAACATGAGGAACCCATTCTTTTGGCTGATAATTCAAGCCTTCAACTTATTTGACCTTTTATGATCTTGAACAGTTTCACCTAAATTTCCTTGACCATGATGGCATTGGAATGCATGTAATATGTTTCCTTCAAAGTTTGGTGAAGGTCTTCAACAGGAGGTACTTGGAGAAGAGTTACCTTGTTTAGGGACCATAACATGTCCAGGTTAAAAAGTTGGTGAGGATAAAGTAGCTGGTAGTATCAGGAAGTATATGCACATGGACACATCCTAAATTTGAATGCCTTTGTAGATCTTTGTACAATCATAAAGGGAAAATGTGGGACAGCAAATTAACCAATTCTTATTACACCATTGTCCTAATTCATAATAAAAATAGAATATAAAAAAAAACATCCGTCATAAGACAATTTTTCTGTTAATATTTGTTGAATAATCTTGCAAAATGCGTTTTTAGGTTTTCATGCAGAGGACAAATTTGAATGCCTTTGTAGATCTTTGTACAATCATAAAGGGAAAATGTGGGACAACAAATTAACCAGTTTTTATTGACCCATTGTCCTAATTCATAATAAAAATAGAATATAAAAAAAACATCCGTCATAACACAATTTTTCTGTTAATATTTGTTAAATAATCTTGCAAAATGTGTTTTTAGGTTTTCATGAAGAGGACAAGATAGTACACAGTGGCGTAGCCACAGGGAGGGTTTGGGGGGTTCAAACCCCCCTATGACCCAACCTTGCAATGCAAAAATACCTAAAATAGCAGTTTTTTTCTCTCTATCCTTAGACTTTTCCCTCATGTTGTTCCCCCCGCCCCCCCCCCCCTGATTTTCAGAAAAATTTATGGTTGTCTTTTGGGCAGCCACTCAGTATTTTTAGTTGTCCAAAAGAAAATTTGGTTGTCCGAAACATTTTGCGCACAATTACATTAAAAAACAGTAATTGTGCTAATGTATTATTGGTCTTGAAGAATAAAAAAAATGATTTTTCCAACACAAAAGCATTTGGAGTCTGAAATTGTATGATGGAAAAAGTTGAAAGAGTTGATCTGTCAACAGTATTTCTTCAATAACATGAAAGCAAGCTGCTTAACTGTAATTCATTGTGAGAGAAAATGGTTGTCCATCGGACTTTCAAGTTTTGGTTGTCCATATTGAATTCTAGTTGTCCCAGACAATCAGACAACAATGAAATTGGAGCCCTGCCTCCCCATGACACAATCCTGGCTACAGGCCTGATAGTACACATGGAAAATAGATGAGCTTGCTCTTCTCTGAGTCAAAAATTGCAGGTTGTACTCTGAAATGTCATCAGTTTGGTGCAGTTGCAATGCCTTTTGTTTACGCACTCTTAGAAAAGTTCATTTTGAGTTCATGAAAGTGCGTAGTTATACCTGCTGAACAGATTAGAGATCGCTAACCCAGTAGTCACGAGGTAGAGGGCCTTCTTTAGGGCATTGTGCACTGAAGGAATAGTATACAGTAATTAAATCTCAAACCCTTTTGTTGGACTGCCCGAACTGATTAAGTTCACACCTGGTGTTTTTTGTAAGGTAGTCGAAAACTTTTGATTATGTTGGTTTTTTTATACCATTGCCACAACATTGTTCAAAATTGGCTTTGCACCAAGGAGACGTGATATTAATCATGTTGTTATAAAGATGCTACTTTAAATTAAGTTCATTCAGGTTACAGCTATATAGTTTATGAAATGAAAGATTTACAGAACTGTCATCATTGTTTACAAAGAGAAGCAGAAAAAGATGTGCCTAGTAGGGTCCCTTCTCAAACTAGTTTTATTCCTATGGTGGATTTCGTCAGATATTATCAAAAAAAGATTGAGATAATTAAGAGCGAGGGACATTTATGATGGTTACTACAGTGTAAGGTTATGTATGTGTTTTGTCACAAGAGTTTCTGTGTGTTATCCTGGCTGATAGGTTACTGCATGAGGGGGCAAAATGGTCTTCAGGGCAAAAAAAAAATTGCAGGTGGGTCAAATATTTTGAAATATGCATAAAGTAAATGGCAACATGAAACTTTCTAAAGAGCAAAAAATTTATTAGCCTCCCTCCCCAGCAACAGGCATGTTGCCATATATAGGCACTCTGTCCAACACTTAGTAGAAAAGAAAGGCTGCATTAACAAGCTTCTGCAAGAATGGTTCTAAGTTTATTTTTATGTGATGTTGAACATATGCCTTAATTTCAAGTAGTGGTCTTAAGGGCAGGTCACACAACAGCAGATGGGATTACTCTTTGAATTTTGTATGTGTGTTTACTGTGTTTTAGTCGAAATCTCCCCCATTCATTCTCAGAAAGAACAAAGGATTCATCATCTTGTAAAAAATATTTGATTTGTAATGTTTGAGAGGAATATGAAAAATATTAAGTAATTATTTCACGAGGTTACAGTACCTTGACAAACAGCTTGTAGTGGACTATGTGTATCTGATTAAAACTGTCTATGGATGGGATGTCACAGAAGCACGGACTTATATACATGGACACAGCATGAAACGTATATGTCGTATCCATAGATGGTCGCCACAGGCTGGGACAAAAAAAGCGCACCAAGATGGCCGCCATGAAGCCATAAATGGTTTGATTTGACGACTACTTTGTGATATTTTAAGAAAAAGTTAAACTCGAATGGGAAACAATATCATAATCCTGTAATAAGTGAAGGGATTTGACCTTACATTGCCATATTTCAAAAATATTTCAACTTTCTTGCAAAATATGGTGATATACTTGAGCAAGTCCAAACTTTCACACTAAACCATAGCAGACGACCATTTTAGAGCGCTTTTTCTCACACGTACGGTAGAGACAATGTACAGTGCAGTATGCTCTGTCCATGTATAGGAAGTCCGTTCACAGAAGAATTAGCATAATACTAATTTTTGTATCCCTACCATACAAATGAAATATTTCTTCAGGTTGGCAAGTTTTTGTTTCTTTCAGAACAAACATGAATAAGATTTTCAGTAAAACTCACAGAAATGGGAATGTTATCCAATACAATGCTGCTGTGGTGTGACTTACTGTATGCTTCAGACAGGCTGGTTATGACATATAGTACTTCCTATTTCTTAAAGTCTCTCCATGATGCTGGTTAAAAAGACAAACTTTTGGTGTTCCCTGGATGGCTTTGGTGTAGAATATGTTTAAGTTAGTAATTGATAATACAATGTTGTTTCTGAGGACTATAAAGTTATGGATATACTCAGTCAAGAATCCCATTGTATTTAAAAGAATCATCCAGAATCCATTATATGTTTCATATGGTGAGTAAGGACATAAAGGCATTCTGGTGAACAGTGGCAGCACCAGAATTTCAAAATTGGGGGGGGGGGGCAGCAAACTAAGGGCCAAGGATAATGTTGGGAGGAGGGGCAAAAATTATAACACAGGGGGAAGCTAAGCCCAAAGCACCTGTTCCCGAAGGTGGCGTCCAGTGGGGAACACCCAGAAGCTTGGAGGTAATATCTTTGGATACAAAATCAAGTCTGGGATAGGTAGGCTATATTATTATTTTTTTTTTTTTATTTGGTTAACCCAACTTGTAAAGTTGACGTAAGTTGGGGAGGGGGGGGTTCAACTAAAGTTTCATTTATTTCCTGTGTTGGTTCCCTGAATTATTAGGAATTGAAGTTGACACATTTCCTACAAAAAGTGAACTTGAAGCAAGCAGTTATGATGTAACTGCATTTATAAATTATAAACTTGGAAATCATCAATATCAACTCACCAAACTGTAAACTTATCTGATGAGTAATTAATTAAGAGATAATTCAAGTCCAGGTGAATGATTGCCACAGATAGTTTGACAATATAGGTTGTTGAATTCTATCCACTATTGACAGTGATATCCTAAATCAATGACTAGTACAAGTTTAGGTGGGGTTGCTTTGCCTTAGTGTCCTATGTCAGCACTCCTGTGTTCAAAAACTCCACAATCTTGCACCTTCTATGCTGGTTACTTCGCAACAGAAATTTTCCCCTGCTGATACTAATCCACAATTATGTGTGAAAATGCAGAAACGGTTATATATTACTAGCCCTATTTCTATCTTTTAGCATCTTTTAACAACTTGACCTTGGCAGGTCCCCTGCTTACATTCTTGAGTACCAAACAAGTCTGTAACTAAGGGGAATTCTGCCTGCCAAAGACCACAATATTCTTGAAACCACACGATCAATCACTCACTGCTCTGTGCTCTCTCTGGTTTCCCCTGTTTCCTTGTGACAAAGCCGCATTACTGGAATAGTCCCATGTCATGCCTTCCATACTGTGTCGTGCTATGTGTCGTGCTATGTGTCCTTATATGTCCATCCTTACCTCCATCCAAGATGGGAGGACTGATGACCTCAGTTAACACTGCATGTGTCAGTCAATTGGGTAGGCTATGACCTTGGGAACTTCAAGATGTTAGGGGGTTAGTGAAGATGAAGAATTTTGGAAGCATGGAGTTGAACTTTGTTATTTGCGTAATGTTAGAGTTACTGTCATAACATAAAAAGAGGAGGGGAAAGTTAACCGTGTCGTTTATGTGGTGTTGTAACCAACGGTAACAGCTAGGCCAAGGTAGATTCCAGTTTAAGCTTGTCTCATCAAATCAAAGGTAGGGGCATTTCTTGCTTGCTTGGGCAAGCTTGTTTTTATTTCTAAAACGATAGCTAGCCTAAGGGCAGATTTTCATTTAAGAGCCCAGTAGGGGGGCTTTGAAGTGTAGCCTCGGTTCCAGCCTTTGATTCGTTGGCAACGTGAATTCTAATTAGGTCAACATGCTAATTAACTGCAGTTATCTTATTTCTCTCAGCGTGGTATTTTAGAAAAGGCTTTAATCTGAAGTGGTGCAGTATAGAGTTGTTTTAAAGCATTTGTTGACAGTAGCAACTAGGTAAGGGATTGTAGTAATCATGGTTGTTTATTGCACCCTTCCATGGAAACAGCAAAATGTTACTACTTCCTGCCTCTGCATGTCGCCCCATACAAGGTGAACATACTTTTTAATGGTAATAAAAGTAAACCCACAAATGTTTCATTTCGATTTAGAAATGGAAACTTCTATCACCATGCACGCTCAACTGCAGGATACCTATATGAATTGGACCTGAAAGTAAGAGTCAATTCATATTGCACAGTAGTAGAGAAAGAGTGAGAGCTAGTATGACAGATTCTTTTTAAAGATTGCTGTCTAGAATTTTAATTCACACCTTGAAACATAAGGTTGCTTCATAGTTACTTAATATATAAGACATTTATTGTTAGACTGCATGTCTAGCACAATATAAAATGTCAACTGAATCACTTAGAGGGGGAAATTCTGTGACCCCCAAAATAATAATAATAATATAACACAATTATTTTATTTATATTTTATTTATATTTATGCAAAAAAACACCCGTGGCCTTAGAATGGTTTATTTTCAGAAACATCATGAAATATAGTTGTAATAAAGAAATGAAATTTATTAAAAATCAAGTTTGAGTGCTTACAAATACTGTATGTTATTCCCAGTATGACAAATGTAGGTACCTCATAATCACTGTAGGGAAGATAGGCCAGTAAGCCACATCTAAAGAAGTGGAAAAAGTGGTTACACCCCTGTATTCCGACACCTCTATATTCCGACACCTCTATATTCCAACACCTCTATATTCCGACACCTCTATATTCCGACACCTCTATATTCTGACACATCCGTATGTTCAACTTCTGTCAATTACTCAATCGTAGATGAATGTAGAGATTGTCAGAACATAAAGGTGTTGAAATACAGGGCAGTCATTGAAAAAGTGGGGGGGGGGGGAAACTGTGGCTGGCTCAGCTTAAACCAATTGGTTAGAAACTCTGTTGTAAACCTCCATCTAACTATAACTAGCTAACTAACTGATTCAAAGTCACTGTTCTTGCAAATGAAATTTCTTGGCAGGAAGTGCAATTCAAAATAGATGCTGTATTCAGAGAGAAAGGACATCATGTACAGTACAGTTAAGATTTTATTTTATCAGACCTTTAAATTTTAATTTTTAGAGCAAGTTTTAGGTTTTGGATTTAATTTTAGAGCCTTTGATTTGGAGACCTACAACTCCAGTAGAAAAATGCTTCACTATGAGGAATCAAAATAAGAGGAAGAAAAAAACAGGATTAATACAGATAAACAATATGGACTAGAAATTGAAACACCTTTCAGCTTGATAAGGTACACATTGACTTGGGATCCTTTTAAATTAAGTCACACCCCCTCTATACATGTTTCCAAACTGTTGCTTTTGAAGTCACATGTGTAGGTGATCAGTACAGTTAAATGCTAGACAGAACCAGCCCTGGATCATTTAAAAATGAAAAAGCATGAGTTTCTTGCTGATAAGAATTATGTTACTTTTGGCTTTCCATGATAACAGAGTATGAGGTAAACTCTTTTTGCTATTAAACCTTGTCAAGCAAATGGGGAATCAAATTAGAGCTCTATTGGCATGGTATCTGTTTCATACTTTCTGACTTCTCACTGCTTTAACTATTGGGGTTCAAGTCGGAAAACTGTCTGGGAAGTTGGGGTGGTTTGCAAAAAATTTGCGTTTAAAACCAAATCTGGACTAATTTTTTTAAATGAGGCAATTATATAAAACGTCATAATGCTAACTTGAGTGAGGCAACATAATATAGGCCTAACTCATTAAAATCAGTGCAGAAGAATAACTGAAGTGTGTTAAGGTGCTCTGCATTGTAGTGGTAATGTTTCAGTCACCTTTTGGCAAAGATAGGTTCCTGACATTTCATTGAGTCCAGAATAGAGCCAAGCATGGACAGACCAATGTAAATGGTCTGAAGCTTAGGCCAGGAAAAAAGGTGCAGGCTGGCCCGAATTAAACCAATTGGTCAAAAACTGCTTTGTAAACCCTCATCTAAATAACTACAGGTTTTTCAGAACTTTGCTGAGTGTATTCTGTTGAGGAGATAGCTCCCTTGGGTAGCAGAACGAAATCGGGGAGGGGGAGAACAAACTACCTGGCACTTTTCCAGAAAGTCAGGTGTACTTGAGAAAAAAATGTTTCAATGGCTACTTATCATCTGATCTTGAGGCAAGTGTAATTTGCCAATCCAAGATGCAACCTCATCTTTGCTTTCAGCAGCTGCTATATGGATCACATTAGTCAACTCCAGACTTGAAATTATATTCCTTTCTATATTTACTTAAATTGTGACATAGTAGTAACCCTTCACAGGCCAATTAATGTTTTCATGCCATGGCAAGCATTCAGGTCTATATAAAGTTGTATATATGTATCCTTTCTGTAGTAGGTCTATAGAGCAGAGTAATATAGTATGTTATTATGATCATTACCCCTTAGGTCATAAATACCATTCCAAAGTGAGTGTTGACATTTAACAGCACACATACAGTCTCATCTTATGGAGCTCTTTAAGAAACCCTACAAGATGTCAGATCATGCTTTTCCCTGGAGCTGTTTGTGTTGATATCTCAGTTACTTAATTAGTGAGCTTGTCGGGTCATGTATGCATCGCCTAATGTCTTTATTTTGGTGCACCAGGGATAAAATTTGTCATGGAAAAAATAAGTGTAATTTGCCAATCCAAGATGCAACCTCATCTTTGCTTTCAGCAGCTGCTATATGGATCACATTAGTCAACTCCAGACTTGAAATTATATTCCTTTCTATATTTACTTAAATTGTGACATAGTAGTAACCCTTCACAGGCCAATTAATGTTTTCATGCCATGGCAAGCATTCAGGTCTATATAAAGTTGTATATATGTATCCTTTCTGTAGTAGGTCTATAGAGCAGAGTAATATAGTATGTTATTATGATCATTACCCCTTAGGTCATAAATACCATTCCAAAGTGAGTGTTGACATTTAACAGCACACATACAGTCTCATCTTATGGAGCTCTTTAAGAAACCCTACAAGATGTCAGATCATGCTTTTCCCTGGAGCTGTTTGTGTTGATATCTCAGTTACTTAATTAGTGAGCTTGTCGGGTCATGTATGCATCGCCTAATGTCTTTATTTTGGTGCACCAGGGATAAAATTTGTCATGGAAAAAAGTTGAATAGTCTGTCTTACCTTTCTACTACTCTGCAATGGAATAAACACAAAATGTAATTATAAATTTCTGCAAGTATCCAAGTCTTTGAAGTTTGAAGGATAAATTGAGATCAACATTCCCATTCCCCTGCCTAGCTGCTAACAAGATGTATTTTATTGGGTGTCACTGTATTACTTTCACCCAGAGCTGAAAATGTTCACCTCAGAATCTTTATCACCCTAAAATTCATTTTGTAAACTATCTGCCATCAAATCAGAGAATTATAGCTATGGTTGAATACAGGAGCTTTTGATACCATCCATAATCTCAGATAGCATAATAGAAAGAAAAAGATAGACCAGCCCTTGGGGCTTTACAAATTTTACCTCTAAGATTTACCTCTCCCTTTTTAGCATCCCCCTGCACATAATTATAAAAGATTTCAGACATACTTGGCATGAAATGAATATGGTCATTGATTCCAAGTTTTCTTGAATGTCAATATTTCTCCTTTCTCTTACATAAATAGCCCCCTCACTAGTCCATAACATTTCTCTCATGGCCTGAAGTCTACCCTTTCTTCAGTGAATTGGCTTTACTGCTTTAATACTTGATATTACATGTACAGTATAGAATTCATTTTCCCAATGACATAGTTGTAGTCTATTTTAGGTAATTTTCAATTAAATTCTACTTGTGTATTTTTCCCTCTGTCCTTTATGTACAGCAAAAGACAGAAACCTAATTAAAACAATATCTGGAGATATCTGAAATCAAGCAGATGGTTCATTCGATTACACCTGCAATCTAAAAGTGAGTTACTTGACCTAAAACTGGCACAAGCTTAAGTTTTGACAGGGAATTTGTCAAAAGGACAAATTCCATGTTTCCTACAGAATGTCTTCTTTTCCATATTAATTTTGAGGTAGTGCACCCAAAAAAGGATTGATTGTCATGAAATATGTGCTCTATTGAGAATTCATAATCCTTTATCAACTTATCTTAGGGAGAATATGACTGGTTTCTTTAACCATGGAGTTGTAATTGACAGCATCATTAAACGAATATTCCGGAGACAAAATTTATTATTTTCAAAATATGCAGAATAATTTTCTCTCTCCGGAGGTGAAAACTGCATCTCAATAGCAGACAGTTTGGAAGATACAAATTTTTAAAGTAATGCAATTTTTTCTTGAGATTAAGTGCATTATAGGAAATCTGTGATGTCATCATGGCACATGAATTTGACGATGCCACTGCAGGCAGTACTTATGGTTGGTTGTACTCTGTGTATGGTGAAAGTAGTGCTAGATCTAAAGGAAAAGATATTCAAACATTTCAACAGTATCAAATTTCAAGGAAAAACTGGTAGTTCAATTATAAAGAAAACAAAAGGAATCTGAGGCAATGTGCCCTCATTACATAACTTTCTGTGGCTTTGTTGAAAAGCAGAGGTATTTGATATGAAAAAAACCAATCTTAAAAGTGTGATATCTTGAGTTAGGAAAAGGGTGTTGAAACAGGGTTCGAAAGACATGGTATGGAATATCTTGTTTTTCTTACAAAACCCTGGTGAAGAGTCACTCGAATATGCCTTTAACATTGTAACATATGCCAGCCAATCTAATGCCTTATACCCACCAAACAAAATGGATTTTCAAATTTAGTATTCTCAAGGACCTTGTATCGCAGCATCTAACACAAAGAAAATTGCGATCATATTCCCCTGTCCCCCTCCCATTCCGACACTTCTTCCCACCTCACTGTATTTTACTGCTTTCAGATTTCATCTTCTGCAATTTGAAGAGACGCATTTTACACACAATCATATCATGCAGTAGCAATGAAGCCGTTCACACAATGCGTATGTATTCTGTCGTCTAGATTAATACATATGGTGATTCAACCATGAACAAGAACGTGAAAAACTAATTTGCTGCTGCTGTGTCAGCAGCCTTACCAGCATCTTTTAGGATGAGACCTCTGCAAGTGGTGGCAGGCTTCAAAATTTGGTTGTTAGAAAGAATTGAAGCTTTCTGACTGTAGAAAACTCTTTCAGAGACTGAATGTATTGAAGTATGAAATGGTTAAGTTCAGTTTTGTGTTCTGTATGATCATATCTTTATCTGAGGATGGGATCATTTCTGAGAGGTTCTGAGAAATGGGAAACATACCAGTAATTAGTATATATTGAAGGGATAGGGCTATGTTCCATTTTTTATTACACCTCTCATTCCATAGAATGTTTATGGTGTGACATATTATTTACATTATTTGTTAAATTGTTATGCGTCTTCTCCAAGAAGGAAGGGTGCGCTAAAACATTGGCTTGTTTTTGAATGTGCCCCTGTATAATGTACCCCTTTTCATCTTGCAGTTTCTGAGAAACACCTTGCTTCTCTTTGTATGATGAAAAGCTCGTTGAGGGTAATTGTAGGTCAGAGAAATTATTGGGTCCTGAAATATTTGTTCTGAAGAACAAGAACTTTTTTGTACCTGCGATTGAAACATCTTGTCCCCGAAGAATATGCATATGCCTCTCACCCCCAACCCCACCCCCCTCCCCCACCATGATACAATCCTGGCTAGGCTACTGATATATGTATGTACAGTAGACCAAGATGAAAAAAAAATCAACCATTTCCCAGGATCAATAATACTTGAACCATCTTTCAGGGTTGAGAGACCAAGCATGAATAAGATATCTCAAATCATAAACATAAATACTGCAAAAGAAATCATATGGTCAGGTGACTTGGCAACTGGATCATCAAAGTTTGGCAAGCACTCTGTATTGCTTTTTGTAAAGTATAAGTGGATTATTTGTATAGCTCATCAAAAACATTACGGGAAAAAGTACAGGCCATATGTGCTCATCCAATAAAATTGTTAAGAGTTATATTCTGTCTGTATGAATCAAATGCAGTCCAACTCATAATTTTTGTAGCTCCACACATGTATCACTATGCTAGATATCTAGGGTACTCATTAGTTTAGACTTGTTGCAAGTATGTGAGCAAATATTGGCTAATTTGAGAAACCAAGAGGTCTACTTGATTTTGTTTAACAATAGTTATTCTCTTTATTGGAAGGAAATGAATTTGTGTGACCGTTGACATCAGAAGTTTAATTTTGGGGGTTAGAGTGATGGCTTTTGGTCTACCTTGGATGGCAGTTCTGATAATTGTATTCTCAGTGCAGCAAATAAAGTAGTGACACAGCTGAGTCTTGAATTTGTCTTTGAAAATGCACATACACCTTCAGTATATACAGAGGCTGCAATGTCCAATAAGGACGGAAGTGAAGAATACTGAATGCAGAGCTGGTTCATAATTGCTGGAATGATGTTTCCATACGTGAATGTTTTTAAAAGATGCAAATTTTGTTGTTTAGTTAAACTCTTTCTATTAATTAAAACTTCAAATTGAGAACTTGTTGTTAACAATTTTATTGTAAGTTAGTACAGCATTTCTTTACCCTGAAGAATGTACAGCCACATTTGAAATGGCATTCTCCTAGTTTAAATGTTTGCCCTTATAGACAAAGGTGGTTAGCCTTAAATCATCTTCATTTATTGTGTACATGAATTTCAAAACATATTCAATGAAAGTGAGGAAATCAAGATAAAATTCCATGTACAACCATCCATGGTACAGGTGATAATAGTCAAGGAAATCGAAGGATTGAAAGGTGATAGACACCAGTTATGTCGGACTAAAATTAGACCATCCTCTGCTGTCCGAATTCGAAGAACCTGTGCAACATCCGGGAAAATATTATTCTTTGTATAATTGATTATGTGCACTTTTAAACAGGGCATTAAATTCTGAGGCTTTTTTAGTGATAGCTGTAGTATAATTGGATTTTTGCAATAAAGGTTGAAGACCTAGAGTGAAAAAATACCTTTGGAATTCATAAATAATTAAAAAAGATAAAATGAAAAAAAAAAAATCAAACATAAAATATCTGGAGCAGTGTGAGCTATAAAACTGACTTTCAGTTATTTAGAATTTTTGCTCAGTTCCCATTGTTCTTTTTTGAAGTACAGGTCTGAACTGTTTACACTCAGTTTTGTCTTCTTGAAGAAATGTGTTACAGTTTTAACACATTCAGCCAGGTATTTCAGGGTCCTTGAAAGTTTTAGGCCCACATGGACTACGGTTTACTTCAGGTTTAACTTAATGGGGTTCTGTTGGATAATCTGGCCAGTTCAGGACATCTTCTTATGCTGGCCACTTCTTTTGGGCTGCAAATAGCCCCACATGTCTACCTTTAACCTGGCCTGGATATAATGATGTTAATAGTGATTATTTTCCTCTCCTTTGCATTTTAGGTCCATAGATATTTTTTCTGCCCCCTCCCCCCCCCCCCTACAAAGCTCCCATTTCACATCTACACTACTACATATTATTACTAGACAAGCTATAGTACTAACATAATTTCATTTTGGATGTTAAGTTGGTTTCCTAAAAAAAAAAAAAACATACTGAGCTAGAGGCAGGACCCTGGGAAGAGGCTGTATACCTTGTTATTCACAGCAATAGACTATGTAGTTTACCAATGCACATGGACATATCATGACTTCACACCTTTACCACTGACACTTAAGCTTTTGTCTCATTCTCAATTGGGCACCCACTTGCTAATAGCTTCCTGGCATCAAGTTAAATCAAATCAAACTTCCATTAAATGAACAGAATAACCTCATAGATAAGGAACAAAAGCTGGCCAAATATTTGAAGAGGGGATTAAACTGTCTCTTTCTGACACCCATAGCAGAGGAGGGATTAGTGACCAAGAAAGGCTGGTTTATTAGTTGAATGGGACACACAGTGCGCCTATAGGATCAGAGTTTACAGTGCAGTGAAGCATTTACTAAAATACCAGGAACTAAGAAAGGGACTTCAAAGGGCTAGGTAGGATTTTAAATTACTAGAGGAGGAATAAGAAGCAGGAAGTAAACTTGAAAGTATTTTCAGTGGAAGTTGTACTGTTCCTGAAATGTAACGTAAGTGTAGCTCTGATGAGGTGCAACAGCGTGTAGCTACGAATTCATGGACCTCCAGGCATGGTATGCAAAATTTACATAGGTTGAAGTTAACTAACCTCTTGCTCTGCTGTGAAGTTTCTGAACATTTTAGGAGGTTGCTTTTACAATCTCAATCTTCAGATGAGGGAGGACGATACTCATGGCCACACATCATCGGGCGACGACGTCGTGATCTGTTCGTGATTGTAAATTTCAAACAAGACAGAAACAGGAAAAGAGTTTTGGATCGAATATCACTGATATAGTCTTTACTTCCTATTGACTCATTGTTTCAATACCTACAGAGGCAATGTCTTCTTGGATGGGCAATCCATTAAGAGGGAACTGATAATAGTCTGTTTTGCATCAGGTGTCCTATTAGTGACACCAGGCAGGGAGACTGATTTCATTTGTTTACATCTAAATAACAGTGATTCTTTCACACAAAATCATAACCCAGAGAAAAGTGAGCTGGATGTTTTAAGTAATTATTTGTTTGAAAGCAATGCCTGTTGGATTTGGCAGAAAGAATGACAAACTTGCAAACACTGCATTTTTGACATAGTTGGAAGAGTAATTTATCTAAAAGGTGTTTTTAATCTCCCAGTGGGAACACTGCCTCTTGAACATCTATCTCAGAAACACTTGCTTTTCCAGAAGGGGCAAGGGAGGAAATATCTTCCACTTTTTCAGGATTTACAGGAAATATCCCATTTTTAATACCATGTAGTGCATGACAATACATTGTTTTGGAAACTTGTTGAATACTCTATACTGAGGATATTGACATATGTTTTGGTCAGCTAGTCTGCTGGAATTTTGTCCTCATAGCAAAAAGTTTTGTACTGTAATATCCAGGAAGGATATGAGTATTTGATATTAATGCTAGTATGCATTTAGGAGCTCGCTGATACAGTTTCTATTCTTACTTTGCCATTTTCGGAACTTTGGGCTCTTGCCCACATTGGGTCATTCCTGAAGGAGAAAAGAAAGTGTGTGAACAGTGAACACTGCAGATAGATGTCATAAAAACATTCCTTTGTGGTCCATTTCTCTGACCTTTTTCTCATAATTGGAAATGTTTCAGACTGTGTCTGCCTAAAAAATGGGAAACACTTTTTTCCCTTAACTTGGTGACCAGATTTGCATACTTTTTGGATTGGAAGATATTAAACAGGAAGCGGCTTTATCAGACAGACAACAAACTCGAGACTAGGGTTTGTTGACTTTGAAAGTATAGTTTCCACCTCGTACTTAATTTTTCATTGTTAATTTTTGATCATTTGAGGATCGTTTTCCTTTGTGGAAGTTGAACCATGTTGACGCCATTTCTACCATACCAGGTCACGACCTTTTACCCTTTGTCATGTTATGATGCTGTGTCATGTTTTGATGACAAAGAAGATACAATGTGTACAGATCAGGTACTTGATTGATTCTTTAAATCTATTACGTTGCCCCTCCTTACCTCCTATTTACACTTTAAAATCCCCACTTTCCTGCAATGGGTCATTGGCAAGCCAGGAGAGTTTCTCCCTCCTGCTTTCCTGTCCAAAGGACTATGACACAGTTTGTAACTTCTTTTTTTCCTGACGGTAAAGAGGGAATTATTTCATCGTTTTTCCAGTCATTCTTGGCTATCCAGCTTTCTCTCCATAATTTTACAAAAGTGTGAAAAGGAGTTTTGGGAAATCAAGTAATGGATTCAATGCTTACATTGGATATTTTCCTACATTTCTGTAGGAAACTTGGCTTGGGACTTCACCCAATATCTTGGGAATTTGTTCATTCTGGCTTCAAAAAAAGGTGTAGTTATTTCAATTCAGCAGGCTTATTAGTGGAATCATGGTATTGATTGGCTACCGTTAGTTTCTGGACAGGTTAGTTTCCTCCCCTAAAAACATTAGTTTCTTCCCCTACTCTTTTTCAATGGGGAATGATGTGTGGTACAGATTTGATAAATTTTATTTCTTTGGGAACAACATCCTAAGGCTAATTTGACACTTTTTATACATATTTTGTGGAAAGTTTGTCGATGTAGAATATAAATTTAGAGGTATAGCTTACGAGCATTTGCAATCATGTGGCCTATCCTGTCTATTGTTAGACCAAGGCTATAGACCCTACATTAGTGTCACTTGGGGCATACACAAATCACAACTTCACAAATCCTTAAGACTCACTGAGTAGCCTACAGTAGCATGTCTGTTTTGCGATAAAAACAGTACAGTACCTTCTTAACTTTCAACAATTACAACAAAATTTTCCTCACTTGAAATTTAATATACATAGGGGAGGAAACTAACATTTTTAGGGGAGGAAGCTAACTTTTTGTAGGAGAGGAAACTAACAAGTCCAGAAACTAATGGACCCCATATTGATTGATCCCACTATTTGGGACCATGGCCAATTTCCTCTTGGACTGTTGCTGTGTTAATTAGGGAGAGTTTTAAGCTTGAATTTCACAGATATCATTAAATGAAGTAACATTCTCAAAAATTTCAGACAATTTTTTTAACATTCTACAACTAATAGTACTTGAGGATAACACTCAAAAGAACTGTTAATCTACATCAAAAATTTATACCTTTGTGGGAAATTCATGCCTATAAGGTAAAATCAAACTGTACTAAATTGCTGGAGGTACATAGGGGCCAAAATCCAAAAGAAATTTTTCCCATATCTATCCAATTTCAAGATTGTCTGTGTTTTTTTATTACAGAAAATAAACAATTTAATCACTCCATGATCTTTTTAAAAATAAACTTGCCACATAGGGGTAAGCAGGTGGGTAGTATAGTGTACCTGCAATTCAAATTATTCAATTATCATGGTATTGCAATTAAGCCAGTTGTTACCATTAGGCCAGCTACGAGCACCATCACACATGACAAAATGTGGGACAATCATATTTTCTAATTTTTGACCATGGGTCATATATTTCTAAAAGAAGGTTGTTGCAATTTGATAAGAAATAATGCTATGGCAATTATTCCATTTGTTTATTTGAACTGCATCACTTTAACAGACCTGCAAAATTGCTCAAGTACAAGTGTCAGATTAGGGCTTTTATGTATAGACAAATCTGATCATCCCTCATGTTTAGTGACTGTAGGAAGCTATCAGTGGGGTCCATCAGCCTGAAATCATCTTCATTTATTGTCTGCATGAATCTTAAACACTCATATTCAGAGAAATTGAAGGAACCAATACACATTTTAGTGTACAACCATTCATGATACAGGTAAACATGGACATTGCAAGATTAAAAGGTGATAGACCCCAGTTATGGCCAACTGAAATCACACCCTCCACCACTTGCTGTACAGATTCGTCTATAAGCTTGAAAAGAAAATTGTCTGTGTGCTGTTTTAGCTTAGTATCATACGACACGCATCTCCCAGTGTACATATCGTCTCATTGAATTTCAAAAACAAGTCATGTGACAACAAAGGAGGAATTTGTCCCTAGCTAGCTAGTTCATGTAGAATGACTACAGACTAGTTGATATCAGTGTAAAATGATTTGTTGTGGTTTTCTAGGTGTTAGACAGAGTATCAAATTTTAAAAATGTTTAATCAAATAACAAATGTCTTAAGCTGTGGCAATTTCAGTTTTCAAAAATAGGTCTAAAAGATAAAGTTTGAGAACAACACCTCACCAGTAACAATCATAAATCACTGTATTAAAACGCTGTGTAATTGGATAGGGTTAGTATTTACAAATCTTTCAAAATATTCTACCAGCTTAATCATTTAATAATTTAGCACTGAAGGATCACATCCTTGTTGACGTAAATTCCAGACTGTGGATCTGAAGGGAAATATATTTTCATTTTTAGAGGGAATTGCCGGGCATTGATTTGCAACTCTGTAGTATGTTAGAAAACACGACATATTTCCATGGAATTGTGGTGTTGGTTATTTTAACTCAAAATATGAAACAGATACTGTCACTAACCTGCAGCAGGAGGAATAATTTCTCCCTGTAATAGTGATGTAGGTGGTACTAGGCATAGAAGATTAGTTTTTTTGCAAAAGGGGAGAATAAACCACCTTTGCTTAGCAGGGTACTGTTCCATGTTTCTGGGATATCTAAAATTGTCGAAATTTATCCCTTCTAGAAGTAGATTATTTGTTTTGTGGAGCTAGGAGTCATTGGGTTGTGTCTACTTTGGTTGTGGAAGGACAAGCAACACAAACATTAAATGCTCTGAAATCCTTCTTGGACTATGAAAATTTTACTGCCATCTTAATTGCTCGCATTTAGTTACAATGAGTAGAGAAGTTAATTCATGTTAGACACTACTTATTTGCATAGATGTCAAATCCTATTGTATTAAACCAATACCATGAAAGAGGTTTATGGCATCCTCTTGTATTTGATTGCTTTGCATTAATCTTTCTTTGAAATCTTGCCTCTGAGAGCTAAGATGTTACATGCATTTTTCCCTTATCACAAACTATTAGTTTATTTACAGTTTATTTACATCAATAGGAGTCACTCTTATATGATGAAGAGCAGTCTTTTATTGAGAGAGAAAACTATAATCCCATAATCTCTTGCCTACCAGGCACAGGTAATACTACTTAACTTGTGTACTGTATAGATATTACCCAGCCTATACACTTCAATGTAAACAGTAAGCATGCATGTCTACAAACACAATGGACTATGCTGCTATCTGATTGGGGAGGAAGTGGGAGATTGTTTCATGGTAATGTAGGAAGAAAGTTAACCAGTATTGTCTAGTGGCTTTTGTTTGGTTGTGAGATTTTTCATGTTACTGCTTAGAATATTGTTGTCCTTTATCTCATTATTTGTATTAGGAGGAAGTATCACCTGTATCTAGACTTGCTTGAAGTTCATTGTTCAGTTAATACGTTGTGGTTTCTTCACAGGAAGTTTAGAGATTGTTATCTGGGAATAAAGGATGTGTTGCTTTTCAGGGATTGTTGTATATGTTTTGTAGATGTTGGTTCAACTTTAAGAGCTGTACTTTTATTACATAATAAGGTTTATTTGAGTGGCCTCACACAGTTTGCAAATTACACCAAACTTGGATTATTTGTTATTTTATTTAAAGAGATTAACAAGAAAATAAAACTGGGAATGATTTTGAGAAGCTGTGAAAGCTTAAGATCATACAAGAGGCATAAAATGATTGCATTTGAATTGGCAAATATTAGAGACATAAACAATTAAAAGTTAAAAAAAGAAAAGAAAAAAAAGTAAAAACTAAACTATGATATAAAATTTAATAATTGTCTTTTAAAACTAGTAAAGCTCTGTGCCTTTATTGTTTCGTTTGGGTAAAGTGTTCCATTGTTCAGCTGCCATAGAGACAAATCCGGACAGCAAGTGATGGTCTGATATCAGTCGGCCATAGGGGGTCTTTCACCTTTCAATCATCTGATTTTTGTGCTTAACTCTATCATTGATTGTTGTACACTACATTGTATCTTAATTCCTTCAATTTCACTGAATATGAGAGTTTGAAACTCATGTAGATGATATATAAAGGCAATTCAAGGCTGATGGACCCTTCTAATGGTTGCACACAGTTACTAAGAACAAGCCCTCATTGGATTCATCTATAGGAACATGTTTTTCTGTGGAATTTGGTTTTCCCACCAGTCATAAAGAGTCCTGATGACGGTGAAGTAGTTAATCTTACAGATTCCGTAGTAACATGATGATTCATATAATCCAATTATTTTTCATATAGGTTGGGGCAAGTCCATGTAGAGATTTGTATACCAAAGGGAGTCTTTTCAGATTGCATTTTCCATGCACTTTGGCAGTGAACTCTTTGACCATGAATACTTGGGAATTTAACAACTTGATTAGGAACAGTTAGAGACATAGTGTAGGAGCTAGTGTCATTAAACCATGCAGGTAAAGATTATTACTTCCTTTTTATGCATTGCATCATTTGGATGTTTTCTCAACAACTAGCATGTAAAAATCAACACTCAATTCTCTTTCTTTTTTTAAGGGCAGGGGTTTCTCCCACCCATCCACCATAGATCTGCCCCTGAACAGGATTCCTTTCATATCAGCATGGTCAATGTGCTGTTTGGTTTTGTCCAGTAATGCATGCCATGGGGAGTTCCAGCGGTGATCAGGAAGGATATTAACCACAAAATTTAGTGTTTAATCCAAATAAAATGTTTCTACGGGACCTCCCCTCCCACCTAGATCTTTTAATATTATGCAAAGAATCTGTTTAAGTATCAGTACAAGACTTTTTAATTTCTCTAATGGTGCTACATTAATTGATAGTTCTGTAGAAGCAACTAGGAGTTACGCATCAAATGGGTAGAGGTGAGAACCTTTTTTGATTCCTTGCCGAAGGCAGGCAAGGAATCTATGCGATGGTGATGTCGTGTGTGTGTATGTGTGTGTGTGTGTGTGTGTGTGTGTATGTGTGTGTGTGACGCCTGCTTGTAAACACGATATCTCAAGAACGGTAACCCCCAGGGATCTCAAACGTAGCATGTAGATTGTCCACATTGAGTAGATGGTCCCTATTTTTTTTTGGTAGAGGTCAAATGTCATTTGGGGTCACCAGAGGTCAAAATGTAAATACCTTGGAAATTGCTTGTAAACACGATATCTCCAGAAGGAAAAATGTGAGCAATCTCATACTTACCTTGCTGATTGTCCATATTGAGTAGATGGTCCCTATTGTTTTTGATGGAGGTCAAAGGTCATTTGGGGTCACCAGAGGGAAAAAGGTCAAAACCTTGTAAACACTGTATCTCAAGAAGGGTAAATGTGAGGGATCTCATACATAGCAGGTGGATTGCCCATATTAAGTAGATGATCACAATTATTTTTGGTGGAGGTCAAAGGTCATTTGGGGTCATCAGAGATGAAAAGCTCAAAAACTTGTAAACACCATATGTCAAGAAAGGTAACTGCCAGGAATCTCATATTTACTAAGTGGATTGTCCATATTGAGTAGATGACCCCTATTGTTTTTATGGGATGTCAAAGGTCATTTGGGGTCATAAGAGTTCAAAACATCTAAACCTTGCAAACACTATATCTCAAAAGAGTATATAACTGTTGAAGTTAATATCCATGAGCGGTTAGGGTGAAAGGGTAAGAATAATTTGGCATGTGTAATGTAATAGGCATAGGGTATATAATTTTTTTGGAACAGTTTATTAACTTCACTATGTAAATTCTTTAGTGAGGTAATTTTGAAAATGCATTTGTAAAGTACTGAAGCAAACTCATAGGAAGAAGGTCTAAGGTGCACAAAAGGCACATCACATGGTAGTTACTGTACAGTATGTTGATTCTGGCATGAAATTGTGCCCTGTTATTACATTAAGTTCCAAGTATTAATACATGAAAAAGTGGGCAGAGCAAAATATAAAATCTTAAAAGGCAAAATCTGTTCATCAGGCTGGCATACATGCTTCAATGCTCATGGGTATGCTGATTTTGCAGCCACAAGTAAATAGATTTTCATGAAACTGATGTGGAACATGTGAGTTTAAACAGTCTGTATAAGGGTCATTTAGGGACACAGTCTGAAAATATTAGAAGATGCTTCTGTGCACACTAAGTAGATGACTGATATGGAACTTCATAAGTATAAACTTTGAACAGAGAGTACTCTGTGTGATGCACAAGAATCTCTTTTATAACATACCTACATTGCTTTTTCAATAACCTTAAAGAAAACCTGAAGAAAACATTAAATTTAGTGGCAAAAAGTGCTAATATTTGACAAACCTTGTGCCTACTGTCCTCATGAGGACATGTGCATGCAAGCATGCATTAATTGGAAGTGGGAATTGATTAATTAGATATACCACAGTTAGTTAGTTTTACAAAAAAGAACCTAATTTACACTGATCATTTGGTATCAAATACCCTTCAGCGCACATGAACTGTCATTGCCTAATAGAGTGAATCAAATTGTGACTGACCCATTCTTTGCCATTTGGTCACAGTTATCTTGCCCAATTTTTCACAGTTGACTGCCAGTTATCCCACAGTGTCCTGCAGGATTACCTCATACAAACATACAGCTCAATTGACTTAAGCTTTTTACTGTATAAGTGGTGTTAATTGACTCTTATAAACCCTCTGAAGAAAGCTTATTTTTATCTCAGTACATAACCATGACATTGTTTGTATATACTCCTATTTCCTGCCATTCCCTGCAGGCATTCAGTACTCTTTTTGTGGTCAAAATGTCAGACCTCCATGAAAGTCACACCTCTGCTAAATCCAGCATAAAATAACTGTCCACATTATCTTGTCTCATCTGACCACAAATAAAAGTCGTTTGCCTAGCCATTGTCTGGAGATGGAGAAGTTCATGTACACTGATCAAGTTTCTAAACTGAAAGTCATCTTAGAAATACTGTAGATTGACACCATTCAGAAATTAGTGTCCTTTACATAGAAGCTGGTGGAATTGAACAAATAGTGTGTTTGTATAAGGAATTTTGTTGAACAAAACTTTAAACATTGGTGTCTGTCTAGATTGGTGTTTCTGCTTTACAGTTTCAATATGCTCTACAGTGATTATTTGTCACTTAGTTTCATTCTAGAATTTGTTTTAAATTTTTGATAGCATAAAATGTATCAGCATACTACTTGCCTCATCTCTGCTTATATTTGGATAACCGCACCAAAAAAGTAACCCCTGTGTAAAGGATTATATAGCTATGTCAAATATCATCATCGAGTGGGAATTCTTGTCTCACATTTCATTTTTATCCATGTCACTATCCCCCCCCCCCCAAAAAAAAAAAAGTGTACCATAAAGCTTAATGCATAAAACCATTGCTTCAAGATTACCCTTTATGACACTTTTCAAAAGTATTAAGATTTTATTCTGCATTGCTGCTGTCATTTAAAAGTAGCTCAGGTAATAAGAGCAAGCATAATGTTGTATACTGTGTATCAAACAAGGAAAACTTGTACTGTATGTTATGCTGTACCTACAGTATAAGTAGACAAAAGGCGAATTAAAAGTCTTGTTAAATTATGGATTAATAGGGATATCTGCTTTTGTTAATTTGCAAAGGATACCCTAGACAATGGGTGGGGCATTTCCCCATAAAGCAAAAATTGCCATCAGTAATAGCCAAGGTTACACATCTCTGTTCAGATGTCTCTTTAGGCTTGGTCTCACATACCCTGCAACACCCAGTGTTAACTTGTGCTTACAATCAGACAAAACCACAGGCTAACCCCGTGTTTTCCAGTCTGTGTTCTCACGTACCCAGTGTTTCGTTGATTGGATAGTGTTACCATAGTAACGAGACCAAATATTTCACACACCGATTACAGCAAAATGTAAGAAAATACCTGTCATCAGTGCGATAAATACCTGTGACCTTGCTTGATTAAAAACAAACGCGTTGTTTAAAACTGCTTAACCCTGCGATTTGAGGTGGATGGAAATTTAAACACCGACTCTGCGTTTACCCGCGTTCCCACGTTACTCGAGCGTGAGGTAATACAGTGTTACCTCGAGCGCGGGGTATGTGAGAACACAGTATTTGATCCAATGCTTGTAGGAGAGTGTGTCGATGAGGGCTTGTTTAAACACTAACCTCAATGCAGACTTTTTCTTTAACATAGAGGCATCGGAACATAGAGACTTCAGAATGGAGAGCTGTCCCCATTGACCAAACTTTTGATAAAAATGGTTTCAAAATACTGCTTTATCAAGTAATGAGACAGTTTTCTGGAATATTAAAGCTGTGTGAGAAATTCCTCTTGTGTGTGGAGATCAAAGGTTTGAGGTGACAGTTAGGTCAAACTTTGTAGACATAATATTTTTAGGGGGATAACTGTTAGGGATCTCATACCATGGTGGTAGTACTTCCATACTCATTCTGTACTATTAATTTTGAATTACTCATGTTGATGGACGTGTTGGTAAGGTGATCACTATTGTTTTTAAGGGGTCGAAAGGTCATTTTGGGTCACATGAGGTCAAAAAGTTTTGCCCCTGCTAGTATTATATCTCAATTAAGTAGGATAATTGTATGGGATCTCATGCATGTCATGTTTGTTTCCATGTTTGCTATGATACATCATACGGCAAGGAATCACTAAGCCTGTTGGCTTTCTAGTTCTTGTATTTGATTCATAATGGTGTATTTTGGTCAAAATGCTGTTTGCATTCCAGACTTAGCATTAACTTGCCAAGTTTGGCATCCTTTAAAATTATGGCTACTTTTAGAAGTCAATAATTTACTTGTGGGGCTGACAACCCCCAAGCAAACACAGCATTGTTATTTTATTCCATCTAGTCCATCTGACAAATGTTCAGCAAAAGGGTTGACAAGGTATCAGTGATACTGATAGTAATAGTTGGGGTCACCCCAGCCACTCACCATTGTGAAAAAGTTTTTGAATTGGAGGCAAAGTATACAAACTCATGTCATGATTATCCAGACCAATAGGGCCAGATCTCATAGTTGCAGAACGAACATCTTTTATTTTCCCATATGAGATGCCTTCCCCTTAACCAAGCTCCCCCTTTGGTAGGGTTTACTATGGCAATCTAGCTTTCATTTATCAGTTTATGATGAGGATTGCAATCTCAGTCTCAGCTAGGACAGCTACACCTGCTATCTTACATACAGTACCTAGAATGCTGTTCAACAGGTTTCATGTTTGCCATTTCTGTATTAGTAAAATATACATGTACTGTAAGCCCAACATACTGCAATGCAATATGTAGCACATTGTAACCATCCCTGGAACTGTTTGATTAACTGAAGTGTTTTTTGAAACTTTGTTAATTAAGGCAGCTGTTCTTATTTAATTCGGCAAGCTTCTTTCAAGCTCCACTGTGTAGGCTTTAATGAATTACTAATTAGGGGAGGGTCTCTGATTAAAAACTTGGATTAAGTAGATCTTTCCACTTCAAACAACATGCAATTAAACCAACAGTAGCTCTCAGCAAAATTCTTAGATGTGATCGTGATGCCATCAAATCTCTGTAGTAGCTCCTTCCTTCCCTTAATGCAGCAGATGAAAAGATAGCATATCCATTGAATTTTTCATGTATTTTCTCTTTCCCATTTTTGGTTTCAAATGCCCTCAAGTTTGAACCCTTATTTCTTTGAAGGGAGTATACTTACATAACTTCCCAATTTGAATTGGGATTCATTCTCAGTAGACATGCAACTGGAAAGGGGACAGGGGTACCTGTCAGGAAAGGTGCTAATGGCGGAAAAAAAAAACAGATAAGATTGCTGTGAACTATGTTGAAGATGTAAATATTGCACTAGTTCACTTTAGAAATCCCTTCCCTCTCCTCATCTGCCTCACAACAAAGCACTTGATACTTATGTGTGACATTGTACAGAAAAACAGTACAGTTGGATTTAGTAGACTTGTGTAATATATTGACAACCATGTATGAGATGTGGCCATGCAAAATACCAGGGAGTAGGAATTAAAGACCCAGCCAATGGACTGCTCTAGGACAGATCGAGTCATACTTCAGAATTATAAATGTTTTTTAAGGGTATTCTTTCATAGGATTCATGAATAACTTTGCCTGGTATATTGTAAGTGAAGATAATTTTGATGGTCAATATTGTAATCATTAATTGGTGTAAAAAGGGGTGAGACATTAGAAATTTTCTTGCTAAGATCATATACTGTATGTACTTCATTCGTAGATATCACCTCGAACTCTGACCTTGAAAGGTTGTAATTGTATTTGAACCTGGAGTTACTCTGACCCCGACAAACTTCAGCTAAGAGAGGCCAGCGACTGTGAATGGTATTAATTGACTAATTGTAGAGTCAGTACAGAAAACAACATGAGAAACAGCAAATATTCATAACATTTTTCAACCCTCTTTTAGTCTGGACAGCTGATCCTAGGAAGCAGAGTTATTCAGTTTTGCTGGAGTTATAGGTGGCTTGTTTGAACTGTATATCACTTGTTTCTAGGAAGGACATGTTATCATGATTACTGTACCAGGTACAGTGTTCCCTTAATCGACAAAATAAAAAATTATGAGTCACCATTATAGACTGATAGCAAGCAGAAATGAGGAATATGGTTGTTAATATTTTCTTGTTTTGTTTCTGTAGGTTTAAAATAATAATGAAACTGTGATGATAACTCCTCTGTCCTATCTCAGTTTTCTGTTTTGGAATATTTACTGTAACCTGGCATACATGAATAACAGGGTGTATAATCTTAAGAAGTGCAGTAATAGCAGACTATTCTTACAGCAGAAGTTTCCTTCCTGCAATTGAGTGGTGAGAGTAATATTGTGGGGACTGAGAAAGGTTTGGAAATGAAAACTCCTCTGATTTGAAGGATTCTAGCACATTCTTGAATTTCATGGGCAGTTTGATGATAAATAGAGGGTAACCCCTCACAGCTGCCACTGTTCTGGTAGTAGTAAGTCATCCTCCAGTTTTGACCATCTTGTGGTGTTTTCATCATCTTCACGTTAAGTGTGCCCAACAGCCCCCTCTATGTAGTGCATGTGTAATTCAGGTCTAATTGAGTTCATCACTCCATACCCGTTTTGTCTATTTATGTGCATTGTGCCACATCTTGTTTTATTGGCATTTTAATAACGTGCAGCCTCTTGGCTTAACCAGAAATGTCCATCAATTATTCAGAGCGTTCATGATATCAGAAGGTTCTGTGCATTTTGAATTATTTTGACGTGGTCTTCACCTAGCCAGTAAATGTCTTAGCAGGACAGCCTTTTGTCATGCATCGCCAAATATCTCAGCTGAGGATGGGCACCAAAATAAAATTACAGTAGTAAGGGCTAATTTATCACCTTTGTTGGGTGCGCTCAGCTGTATCAAGCTCCCCATCTGGTATGCTAATAGGCTAGCATCCAAAAAAACGTTATCGAACTGCAAGGATGTTTTCCGTAAAGGTAATTAGTTTTTGTTGTGTGTTGTACTGTACCTCCAAGATGACATGTTTGTTTCAAGTTAATTCTTAAACTTTGGTTTTGAATAAATCTACATTCTACCCATTAGAAGATATTGTTGTCTGGGACTTAAATCAGAACAGATGTTTTAAAACAGAGGTCTTCTGAGACAGCAAGATCTTCCAGAGGGTGTCGGTCTGTCAGAGAGATCGTGTATTTTGAAGAGTTTGCCACCATTTAACAGGAAATAGGGTTTGTTTGTTTTGTTGCAATTTTGTTGTTACATAATTTTTTTTTAGACCTGTACCACCATATTGAGTGAGCAAAATTTAGACTGACATGATAGATATTAGCTTGAGAAGGTGACGGTTGGGTAATATTAATGTGAGATTATAGAATTATAGTTACAGTAGTTGACATATGTTTTCAACTTTACAGACCAAACTTTGGAGTTGAAGGCTGCCGTTAATGAGTATTCCAGATAGTTACAGTGATTTCATAATTAGTACAGCTGTCATATCTTTTGCATAAGTTTGCCTTCATTTAATTTTGTAGTATGTGACCTAGAGGTTGCTCTGGCCTTGTTACAAGATGTGATCATGTGAAAGATTTCAAATTTTAGCAATTTAACTATTTTTTGTGCCATTATGAATTTGATTGTGCACATTTCTCTGAGTTCTTCTTTGCGACAGTTGCATTTAAACCAGTATGGTAGTAAGAACAAAGAGGGCTAGAGAAGACCCCTTACTGTGAGGGATCCCTCTTTGTTCTATGCTTTTAGTTTACCAGGTTAGGATGCTAGGAAGTGGTATTACAAATGTAGAAAAAAAGAGGCCCATAGATTCACAAAACTGAATGGTTTTGTCTTTAATACATTTGTTAAAAGTTTCCTGTGGAAGGCTTTTGTCCAATTTTGTTGGGTCAGTGTATTTGCATCTCCCTTTAAAGCAGCAAATTTTCATGAATCAGTCGAAAAGGATTGCAATTCTTTTTATGTTGCTCATGTTACTTCCTGAACTTCCAAAAAAAATGAACAGATGGCATATATCCATAAAGAAATCTATTGCCTTGCCATCTTTAGATTAAAATCAATTGTTAGCACGAGGCTGATTCATATCTGCCCTAAAGATGTTTTTTCATGTGCTATGATGTACTTAGATGAAGTTGTATGCCTCGACTTCAAATCCTCTGGTTTAATCTATGGCTGGTGTAAATTTTTAATTTTCAGCTGTCTTAGCTGCAAACATTGATCAAATACTGCAGGTTAAGATTTTTGTGTTTGAAATGTTTCCTTCCTACTTTAATTTTATATATAATAATCCATTCAGTCGCCATACCCAAATTTGCCCCAGTGTTTAATTAGAATATCTCCCTAATATCTCAGTCAAATTTATCGCATACCCCTCAAACCCCCTACTTTAAGTCAGAAGAGAACATTTTAAGCCTGTCTCATGCAGAAGTGTTATCCATTCTTTATGTTCAGTTGGCATTGTGTGTAAAGTTTAATTTGTTTTTGTAAAGATGATTACCAAAGATTTAACTAGAGATGACTTAAATGTTGTCTTAAAAATAGCATTGGAGTTACTTGCAGTAAATGCCAGTCAAGAATTGTTAAGCAGCTGGTCTCTGAAAGTGTTGGCCCCTCAAGGCAGTTAATTGTTCACTGGAATGGCAGAGATTTCTTTTAGCATATCACACCTCAAGTAACACAATCATTAGCATCGCACATCCCAGAGAGCCTCGATCTCCCGTGATAGCTGCTAATGATGGCATTTTGATGACGGGAAAAAGTTGTTATGCACCTTTGAAATAACATCTCTGTATGATTAATAATAACAAAACACCCCTCTGTTTGTTCATTTAATTTATTACCATTTGACACGTTTCTGTTAAAGCTTTTTAAACCCAGCTATTGACTTACCGCTGTAGTTTTAATGACCATCCGTTAGTTCATCATTTAGCAGGGTAGGATGGGGGAGAAGATTAAAAGCCATCTATGGTCACCTATCCCTTTTAGCATAAGGGGGTAGGCCTTCAGAATGCTGAAGGAATTCATGGTGTGTAAATCTTAAATTCCAGGATATGAAAAACTTCTCTACACATTTTATGATGATTTTTTTTTCTGTTGGATGCCTTTGAGCCAATTTTGAGAAATACAGTACCAGAGTGAAAACAGTGTAAGTCTCTCCCCTGCCTGCCATTAAGACCCACAGAAAGTCGGTTGGAGCCATGGAATGTAACACTCTCTTCTTTGTCCGTAAAAGTATTTTGATTTAAGAGAAAAGACAAAAAGTCAGTGCTAAGAATGAGACATTCTGATTCTTGTAAAAGTGAACGCTTTGTCGCCTCCTCACTTTTCATCCCATGGGTATGGTAGTGACGAACCGGCTTTAGCTCAACCGGAGCCAGCAGTTGTGAAATTCATTTGCAGAGATAATTAGCCCCACTGCTGCATCTGAGATTGGAGAAGGAATGCAAATACCACAATGTTTGCGTGATCTTAATCTGTATTGTGGGTCCTGTTTTAATCGGGAAATAAATGTTCCTGCAAATTGAGCGTGGAATTTGCCTTATGGTCTGTTTCTTGTCAAAACTTGACATTCACAAAAGGCAACCTGCATACTTTTATCAACAACCTTAAATATATGTCTTGCCAGCGACGTTGTCACAGTAGTTTCGCCTCCATCTTGCTATTTTTATAGAGACTCATTATTATCTCTATTGTAGTCTTTCTCTTTCCTCACCTTGAACGCTGTGAATTTTTTAACACTGGCACGCTTCTTCGAATAAGGAAGGCGTTTTTTACTTGATTTGTCTTTCTCCTTCACTTTTGACTGTTAACAGTTTATTTCTCTTCGCTGACGAGGTTTTTCTACCGAGTATTCCTACAAATCCTTTCTCGTTTAGATTAGTCATTAGCATATAAATTGGAACCAGCATAGAGTCCTCAACGTTGTTTTTTTGGTACAATTTAATAGACTCATTCTTAGTTGACTTGTGGGTGGATTTTGAATGCATTTTCTTTAATCGTCTGGATTGTGCTGCAGTTCAAGTTTCCAAGTGGAACACAAGGTGCGTAGACCTGCTTGCCATTGAACCAGGTCCAGTACATCCTAGCTTTTTGTAGCAAATATCTCTTGATTGCCAGCCTGCCTCTACATCATAAATTTTTTTATCTTTGCCACTGAGTAAGTATGTTTTTAAAGGTGAAGTACTGCAATTCTCAAGTACTGTCTGAGGCTATTTGGGTAGACACAAAGATGTAATAGTAGGGTTGACTGATAATGTTCCCAGAAATTGTTTTATGTTGAGGCGTATTTGTTTGGACTAATTTTTCATAAGCTTTAGATGTTACCTAGAGATGCTTGAGATGTTACCTAGAGACTTTTAATGTCTATATTGGAACTTACATCGCATCGTAACGGTTGCTCTACCATTTACAGGTGATTTTGTTAAAAATGATACGTCAGTAGCAGAATACCATACCCTCTTATTTTTTCACTTATATTGGGTCTGTTTCTAAATAAATTACCCTCAATATTGGAGTGCTGTCAACAAGGCACATCCCATGTCTGGCTTTGGAAAAAAAGCAGCATATTTCGTACAGTATATTAAAACAAAAGAAAAAGGTTGCAAGTTAGCCATTTTCTTTTAAAATGTATTAACAACAGCCATTGCTTGGGCTTCACTTTTTGATGACTGAATCCATTGCTTCTAATGACAGTGTGTATCCGTCTTGGTGAGGCATTGCAGCTGTCCTGCCTGAGATTAAATTGTAAATGCACCACGTGTTTAATGATGGTGGTGCTCTTTCTAGCAGTATTAAACTGCCCCCTAGGGGTTTTGTCCCGGCTATGTATGGACCTTTTGCATTCAAACAAAATGTTTATCAAAGGGGAATGTCACTCTAGGCATGTTCTCACATACCTCGCAATGGTTGGAGTTACCCTGTGTTTACACAAGGACAAAACCGCAGGTTATCACTGTGTTTTCCAGTGTGTGCGCTCATGTACCCGTGAGATTGGTTGATTGGGTAGTGCTACCATAGTAATGAGGTCAAATTATTTCGCAAACCAATAACTATAAAATGTTAGAAAAAAAACGGGTCATTACCTCCATGAACACCTGTGACTTTGCATGATTAAAACAATCACAGTGTTTAAAACAGCAGAACCCTGCATTCGGAGGTGGATCAAAATTTAAACGCCAGTCCCGCATTATTTTGCGTTCTCACATTACTCATGTGCGAGGTAACACGGTGTTACCTTGGGTACGTGAGACCACGGTGACATTCGAAGACCTTAAAAGTGTAAACCCACTGCCATTGTGCTTGTTGGGCAGCAAAAGCAAGTAGAGAAAACAAGCCAGTGAGCCACTTCAGGGGAAAATAGGTTGTGGCCAGCCCAATTACTTGAAATTTGGTTAGAATCTGAGCCTTATCTAACTACACAGCTGTTTTCTAACCATTGGCTTACACCTGGTCATATAGGTTTGAAATGGTCCACTGTACAACTAGTCCCTTGTATGCATCTTTACAATTGTACTGGTACTATAAGAGTAAATAGTCAATATGGGTTTAACAGGATTTTTGAAGGTCATAAAGTGTCAGTAAATGGGCCAGCTGTGTTTATTAACAGCACTCACTTATACCATGGTCATCATAAATGTTCAGTAAATGTAGGCTTTGCGGTAAAGGGAAATATTGCATTTAAAATGCTGCAACATAGCATTAAAAGTAAAAAGCTTGAGTCGTTTATCAAAATATTCAGTCTCAATAATAAACCTGAGCAACAGCTTCATCTCCTCAAAATATTATTCTCAAGAAGATTTGTGGAAGTTGCTTCTTTTGAAATGCTGAAAGTTTGGATGGACAAATTATTCTTGAGCAACAAACAATTGAATTTTTATCTGAAGGAAACTTATTCCTTGAAAGGAATGCTACCATCCTGCCTTATTTTTAACTATTTATCACTATTTGTGCAAATAAATGTGTTTTGAAACGATGAAATTTCGTTGTAGAACAAATGCAATATTTCCCTTTAATTAGCAGGATATGGTGTTATTGCAGATATGCATCCCTGCAAGTTATGGAAGTTTGATACGATGAATCTGTGGAGTCCCGTATTCACTACCATATGGACACAGTATTAACCACTTATGCATTCGGCATCAATTGTATTTATTATCTGAACACAGAATACATACGAGTGGGATAGTTTTTAAAGGGCATATAAGAGTAAAATCTAGACAAATGATATGCTGTAGTCTCTTAATCATGTTAAAGTTGTTCAGATGACAATATATCATGTCACAGTGTAGGCTCTTAACCACTACCTAGCAGTATGATCTACTGGCTGTTTGCCATTGAGCTTTGTTTCATATGCTGGTAGCATGCATCTGTTGCTTTGAATAAAACCCTTGCATGTTATATTTCGCTGCTACTGTGTTATTACTACCTTCAAAATATATTATGTTGGTCTGTGGATTCTAGTTGAAGGCCTTTCCCTCAGTCTCTCATTACTCTCTATCCTACCATATTGTGATTGCTGTACTTTAGTGTACACGTGTTACATACATGCTTGAAGTACAACAAAGTCGACCATTGGATCTACTGTATATATATATATACATAGCAAAGATGCAGTTTCATCCTCCTCAAGGCTTCTTTCAAATCAATCCTCACATGATGCTACAGCAGGTATTCTTGTATTCACTGGATATTTCTATTTATATTTTACCCTCTTAAACTCTCAATTGTTTCCAAAGGTATTCCCTGGATCAAGGAAACTTGGAGAGGAAAATTTCATTTTGTAGTCAGTCGGTGGTGCATTTCCTAGGCCAAGTAAACTTGATCGGGAAAATTCAATTTGCAGACCACCATACTGTACATCTCATCATTTCTGCTTACTGTACAATTCTTCTGTACCCGGCACTAAAATATATGCATATGTAGCATAATATCATATTTTAACTAAGTCCATCTACTTTATTACATTTATGCTTTACTGTATTAATAATAATGTCACCCATATTTTTTATTTCCACTCATAATTGTGAATGGGTTTGTACTCTGCCCGTGCCACCAAACCAAGTATATTCAGAGAGTTGCAAAAGCATCAAAACTTTGGTTAAAGTGCATTCACACCTTCAAGGATCGGTAAAAAATGGTATTTATGCATTGAGGAATCTCATACTGAGCATGTAGATTTATCGCAGTTTCAAAGAAAAGGTATAGACGAATCCGATTAACACTTATTTTTAGTGACTGTAGGCAGCCATTAGTGGGGTCCATCAGCCTTAAATCGTCTTCATTTATTGTCTACCTGAATTTCAAATCCTCATATTCAGTGAAGTTGAGAAAATCAAGATACACTTTAGTGAACAACCATCCATGGAACAGGTAAGGGAGGATATATAAAAATTAAAGATGGTGGACCCCAGTAATGGCCGACTAAAATCAGACCACCACCATCTGTCCGGATTCGTCCATACTGCAATAAGTTAAGTGGAGATCAAGCTTTTAGAGGTCACCATAGGTCAAATGATGTAAACTATGAACTGCATGTAAACACAATTGATGTAAACTTTCAGGAATGTCAGGAATGATGCACTTGGCATATGTGCATACCCTTTATTGAGTAGGTACAGTACATGGTCTCCAATATTTTTGGTGGAGGTTAAACGTCCTTTTAGCATCAACAGAGTTCAAGATATAAACCTTGTAAGGGTTTTCATGTTCGAATTCTGTATCTGGCTAAACCAGAAATTGAAAAAAGCTAAATTATGACCACTTCATCATGACATCAAAGTGGCAATCACTGCCAATCAGAGTTTGTTTTAATAAATTTTCACAGCCGTTAATTTGACTTAAAATTAACAAAAGAGATTCATCATCACAGTCTGACATTGGGAATAGTTAGTGTATTGGAGATGTCTAGTTTTGCATTTGTGTGGAATTTTGTTGCCTGACAAATATTTAGAAATCTTTGTGCAACACTAATAAACACAAAATCAACATTTCTTCTAACCTGAAAGACCTCTTCAATTTTTCTGTGTTCCGGTAAACAATCAGTCTAGAATGGAAAATGAGGTTCTGAAAGGACAGAACAATATTCTCTCTCAAACTCTGATTGTCCCTAAAATCTTTTTCATCGACATGAATCTTAAACCTTTGGTTTGTACTGTAGTTACAGTTCTAGACAAAGAAATTGGAAGTGTTTAAAGTATCCCAAGTAGTAAGGATTTGTTTCTAAGTTTCTAGATGAGTGATGGAAAAGGCAGAATGCCGGCCTGTTTTTCTTTTTCTTTTCTTTTTTTTGGTCTTTCCTTTTACATTTTTTTTTTTTTTTTTTTTTGACAGTGAACATTTTGCGTCTTTTTTTTGACAAGTGAAATATGGAGGATGGAAAAATTGCAAGGGTTTTGTTGTCTTCTTCAGTTGAAAGTCTTTTTTAATTGAAATTAAATTGGAATTTTGAAATATCATCCCATACGATCTGTTGTGAATAATTTTGTCAAGTTTAGGGTTCACAAAGATAGAAATGTAGGTAAAAATAATATTCTGTACAGTGGCGAGTTAGGTAATCACAAAACAGAGGTACAAATTCACAATTATGGATAATTCTCTTTCCTTTGAAATGCTGCATGGAATTTTTTCCAAATTTTTAATATTTTGAGTGGTCCCTGGGCTCTGGAAAATCCTGTCAACTTAACCTTAACCTTGTAAGGGGTGACCCATCTCACTGTCAAGGTGCTAATTTATATATTTTGACTGTTATATCCATACCCAAAGAGTGCCCTTCAATTCTTTCTGAACTTACTTTGTAGGATGTGGCATATAGATTGACTAGAATGGTAATGGTTTTAAGGGGGGGGGGTGGGGTGGGGTGGGGAGAGTGCCCTGAACTTAATTAAGCATGACAGTAGGCAAATCTTAGGTGATATTTATTCTGTAGTTGTCTGTTTTACTAGCTTTAATAGCATCACATTTGAGTTTTACCCATCATGCACGTGGAAGTGTCTGAAACAGATTCATCAGGAAAATGTTCAGGACCGTAATTCAGTTAGTACATTTATGTGAGCTTTCTGACAGTGGTAAAACAAAAGCTTTGGTCTATATGGAATGTACATTTATCGAGTTGATTGATTGATTAAACCGCTTTAGCACAGCATTTGTTTACATTGCAGGGCACATCCACGATTGTGCCAGTGTGAATTTGGCCTGCTTATCAAGTCTCTTCTCATTGTTCAGCTTGGGAATTTGTGACGTGATAAGCAAGCATCTGTAGTTTCATAATGTGTCCACATGGGCAATAATTCTGTCTAGGGATAATAACGTGTATGTTTTTATGTCATTCTAGTGATCAATTTGAACAGATATAATTGAAAACAACACAGTCGAAGCATAGGATGTTTAAACAGTGTCTGTGTAGTCATCCTTATTTGCAATGGATCATACAGCAGCTTGGACTTTTCTTTTTAAACCAAATTGATCATTGGGGCATAAGAGATAATGAAAAAACCACTACTTGCCAGGATGCTGAGGTTAGACTCATCTTGAACAGAGCATGCATATCAAAATGTATTGTAAAGTTTACTACAACCTACCTCCTATATCCCACTGCATGGTCAAGTAGTTAGAGCGTCAAACTTGCAGACGGGAGTTTGGTAGTTCCAGTCCTGTCTGGGTCCTACGGAAAACTTTAAAAACCTGCTGCCATTGTGCTTTGGTGCTCAGCATAAGCAATGGAGTAAGCCCAGTGAGCCACAACTGGAAAGGCTGTGGCTGGCTTGACTTGAACCAATTGGTTGGAAACTGGGCAGAAAACTGCATCTAGTTAACTAAAACCAAACTACCTCCCATATTGCCACCATCTCCCATTCCCCTTTCTGTTATTCAAAGTGAGAGCTAATTCTGTCTCCATTTACCGCCCGTAGTATCTCTGCCTAGTAAAATTGTAAGTCTTTGTAGGATTCTATTTCTATGAGAGTAAAGTGGTTCATTAATTGGGTTGTGCATGATTTTAGTTGGCAATGGTGCCATGGCCAAGTGTATTTTCATGTTTGGTTCTTCCAAATGGCTTTTTGTCAGAGAATTGGGGCCAGGGGGGTGGGCCTATAGTTTCATAGCCCGACATTTAAAGTAAAATCAAACTTACAAAGGAAGCTATCTTGTTGCAAGCACACTCTTGTGTTGCTGCAAAAAATCGTACTGTTTACATTGTAAAATATATTTGTCACAGAGAGCAGGGTTTAAAACGATGCCCAAACACGCTACCCTTCCCACGTACTGTATAGCAGCTGCATAAATTTGACCCTTGTAATTGAGAATTAAACTATCGCACTGCATGTTGTGTACCATTGGAGCTGTGGTTGAATATTGGAAGCTGTCATTATGATGTGCATCTCACTGAAGTATCCACTAGCTTGACAATTATGTAAGGCTGTTTATGAGAGATTGTGCTCATGCAGCTGACATGAACAGTATGTTAGATACATACTTCAAATTCTATGCATAGCATAGACAATGTTGGAGTTTGTAATGACTCCATGACCAAAAATATTTGAGATCATTGCCTAGGACAAAGGAAGTAATTTTGCCATATTAACTTCAATGTTTTACACTGGATCCAACCACAGGAATAACAGTATTGAATTGCATCTGTTGTTGTGGAGAGGTCAAAGTCATGTCTTTAAGGTTTTTGGCAGCTGTTTTAGGTATGCTTGAGATTTAGACCCGACATAGAAAGTGTGCCTATTTATGAATGCATCACACGTATCATGTTCAGTAGCTAGGGAAGGGTTATGTACTGCATAGCCTGTGCTATACAAAAATGACAACTATTTAATGGAAGAATTATGGAATAAATGACTGTAAAAAGTTTATTGTTGGTTGTGGTCTTTTGCATATTTCTAATGAAAGAGAACAAGAGAGTTTAACAGCTTTCTGAAAAAAAATATGCTTTAGAAGGAGGGCTGAGATGCAAGTCTATTCGTTTTGAATGGCACATGTGACTGCCCATAGGGTGTGCCTGATGTACACATCCATTACTGAGAAAAAGAGTGTGGTGTATCTCAATAAATTGAAAAATTCATCGATTGGAATCCTTTTGATTTGATCCATCATTCCAGTTTTTGTTGGTAGCTACTTGTGTGCAAGCTTATGTTCTATAGAATTACTGGAATTGTTGATATTTAGAAGAGAAATTTCCATGACTACTCTCTGGTTTAACAATTATGGTTTGTGGTAAAAATATCTGGGAGGGAAGCTCAAAGGAAGTCAAGCTGAACAAGATTAAACAAGCAGGTATGCCATATGACTCCAGATAAAATACTGGTCATTAATTAGGGCATTGTGAAAGGGTGTTTGCTGCTATAAATATGTAAAACATACTCAGATGGCTTTTACAATCATCTTGTACACGTAAAGATCACACTGTTATACCATGGAGTTGCCATGGTTTTACAGTAGTAGGAAATGGCATAAGAATTTTGCAGTGTTTTAAACAAAGTTTGCAAAAACCTTTTGTTATGCTGGCAATTAGTAAAAAGCATATTGCCCATAAAACAGTAGAAATATCTTTCACTGTGGAGTATACACTACATTTTGGAATTGCATCGTCAGTACAGTATTTATTGCCAAACGCATTTCTAGGCAATAGGTTGATCACTGTTTACATTTATTGCTGTTAACATTGCCAGAAATGCTGCAATGTAGACCATTTTGAAGTTTCTTCAAAGTGCAGTATTGTGCAATAGGTCAAAGGTCAACAGGTAACTCAAAAACGTGTTTAAGCTGTAATGGCGGGATCCATGTAAACACACTTAAAATGGTATGCTTTGCCCTGCCAACACATTGCACAGATGTTTTGTTACCATGCAGTTGACTTGAACAGAATAAGGCATTGAGCAGATGAAAACTCCTCTGTTGAAATTGTCTTCGATTGATAGGAATTATCCAGTATACCATTCATCACCAGTGTCCCTTAAACCAGTCTCAGGGAAAAGTCCTAAACCACCATTTCCAAGGAAGACTCAGGGAAATAATCTGAACATCAAATCATCAAATCCAGCCACCTAAATGAAATGAAATGAGAGAGGGCGCACTTCAAAAGTTGCTACCTACCCCACTATTGTTTACAGCTGTGGATAGACTTTCTAGTACCAATGAACACTTTTGTCCTATTGTGATATATCTACCTCTGCTTGTTTCATCAGGAGACTATTCAGATCTGCTTTGTAGCATATGTCTATCTGTTTTGTTGTATATTGCATAGACACATCCCACCTACAGTTGTACAATAGTGTTCAAGCGTGCTGATCCCCTAATCTTGCTGGTATGTAACAGTACAACAGGGACAAAACAACAGCGAAGAGTTTCGCTATTTTTCATTTTCCCAAGGTTGTAATTTGTCACAGGGTGTACATATGAGGGTATGTCCCTTGTGCTACTGTAATGCACTTCATTATAAATGACAAAGTTCTTTCTTTGCGATCAGCCATTTTACCCTCGGTTTGAAAACAGCTACAGTGGTTCTGCCTTAAACATGTTAGGAGCTCCAATATTTCATGTTCCAGATGGCCTGGTAATTTTAAAATTTTTCAATATTTTGGGGCAATTTTTGCACAGATTATGTTGCTAGCATTCAGGTTAAATCCTGCCATATTTTCGTAGTAATTTATATTCATATTTTCTCTCCACTGTGTGCCAAGCCTACCCCAGCCATTGCAGGAAAATCCACATCTCTATAAAATAAGTAAAGTAGCTTGTAGTGATCTGCAGCAGTTTGTCATATCTTTCAAAGTGGATCTAAATTGCACACAGTGTTATCCCAGGATGATGACTCCCTTTATTAAGATTCGAGCAGTCAGATGTGCCGTATATTAAAGAGAGTGGCGATCTTTGAGATTTCTCCGAGGTGTTTTCACAGCGTGATCTACTGGCTGATTGCCATCGTGAATTAATAATTCATTTCCAGATATATATGTATAATACATCATGAGAGAGGTGATTACCAAGGAGTGTTGAATCCCACAACACAAAATACAATCTTTCCGTGGAAGAAGGCAGGGATGAAGCTTTTATTCTGTTTGCTGTACACTTTGTTTCAAGTGTCATCTTAGTAGAAGTTTTTAAAGAATTTGCATTTTCTCATTCTTTGTGAGTGTGATATCATATCACTAATTGAGTGTAACATTTTTGTCATTCTTTCAGCATCCCATTGCTATGGCTGGACAAGGCCAGGTACCTCATGCTGCCGCTGCCTACCAAACGCAGTTTCTTCCACCGACAAGCCTTGAGGCCTACCAACAACAGCCCATAAGCCAGGGCCAAACCACTATTTATACTCATGCAGCCATGGCAGGGACGATACCCCAGCCACAGGGTGCTGAAGCGGGGGCAGTATTTGGCAGTGCACCACAAGAAGTACCAGTCACATACACACAAGCTGCAGGGGAACAGTTGATATCAACACAACCATCAGGAGCGGAGCCTCCTGGAAGTGTTCAATCAGGTGTTCTTAGTCCATCAGCAGTAAGTACCTTAATCTAATCATAACACATTCAAAAACACTTTTTGCAAAGCCCTATCGCACCTCCCATCCCACACTTCTGGAAAATCCCATCAGTCACCATATACCCAATAAGGTTAAATCAACCTTTAGATTGCCTTTATTCAATTAGTTTCAGAGATGCCAGTCTTTTAAATAGTCTTTTAATTGTGTCCTTTTGTGTAGTACTGTATTGTGAGAACATTAGGGTGATATTTCGTGCCTAAACTTCAGTATAAAAACTTTGGCTAGCTGATAGGGAAAATGCAGTCACACAGTAATAGGGCTTGGAATTATATGACATTTGCAAGGAGTAGCTCTTACTCTAAACCTGTGCAATATTGAAGTCCTGAAATTCTTTCAAAGAGAAATGAAAAAAGTCAGATGTGAGATGACAGAAGCTGTTATTTCAAGCCGTTGTAGTAACAATTTTTGTTTGTTGCATTAACTCAACACTGGGCGATTAATTCCGGGTCTGATATGTGTGCTATGGATTCGGTCTTGAGCAAAAGCAAAGCAAAGTCGGCTAGTTAACTGGTCCACCCGAAGGTGCTTCAGTCTGGTGCGCAACCGACTTTGTTGGCTGGGCAACCGATTTTAGTGGCAAGCCTATGCCAAGTCGGTCTTGAGCAGTTCAGCTAGCCATTTTCTAGTGGTACGTGATATGGATGTAGTGTACATGCAACCAAAGAAAAGTTTAATAAACAGTTTATACCATCCCATGATGTATTACTGAGTCTTAACTTTTTTGATCAGATTCCTTTCACCTTGAAATCGGAGCCAATATACTGTACATCCCTGTGGACTTGATCCTTAACTTACCAAGTTACATTGATCAATGAGGATCATGTGCCTTATCCGTTTTGGAATTGCTTGTCCTCTGGTGAAAGAAAAATGCTAGTTTTTGCCTGGAATTTGAGGAGAGGCAGTGTCAAGGATAAATGGTGCAAGATAAGAACTTCTTGATTTCAGTTAACTAATGGATTTGGACTTTCTGTATAATGAGAAAATCCACTTCTTATTTTAGTACTTGTGAAGAAGCTTTTAACTGTTTTGAAGTTACTGCTGGGTTATAGCCAGTACAGTAAGTCACAATCAGGTCACAGTTTTATTTCAAAGTAGGTGGTTTTCCTGGCCCCACTTCCTATGCCACCTCCACAACACCTATTTATTGGCAATATCCGTACATGGTTATTGATATATGTCAAGTGTGTGGCTCTAATACTTAAAAAATAGCAACATCTTGACAACATTATACATGAAAGTTTTTGAAGGGCTGAATTCTCATCTTCCTGGAGGCATTGGACACAACAAAAGAGAAAAAGGAAGTCGCAAATGTTATTTATGGTACAAACATCCATGATAAAGATGGAACATTGGTTGTGATAGCATCCTTTCCGCCATGCCCAATTGGCCAGGTTCCTTAAGTTTTTTACACTTGGCTGCATCCAAAATGAGAAAATTTGGTACCAGAACAGTACCATCTGGTTTGTGTCTGTTAGTCATGAACGACGTTCTACGGTTTAATTGCTTTTCTTCAACAAAGTGGAACCAACAACTTTAACTCGGCTGTTTTCTGCGACTCAATCAGGGTAATAAGCTACACAGCAGTTAGCTGTGGTTATTACATATATCTGTCCTTAATAAACTAGTCAAGGACTTTTTGTTGTAAATTGGAGCCAAGATTTGACTGATGGCTTCCACAGGCTTGATCACTGCAGCAGTTCTTCCTGTTACAGGGGAGAAAGTTTTTGTCCTTTGCCTTCAATAAAGTAACCAGAAGAATTATTTTGAGACCTTGTCACTTTTAGGTTAGGGAACTGCATGCAAACAGGAGATGTTTAGTTCCCAGGGATGCAACCAAGGGGCGTGTCATGGGTGCATGTGCACCACATAAATTTCCAAGACTACACATTTCAGGTCATACAGGAAGGTTGATCTGAAATGGCATGCTCTAAAAATACATCTAGCACTCATTGCATATGCCTATGTATACCATGGACTTATTTTACAGTGTTATCTTCATTGCTTAAATCCCACCCAGTGGTCACCCAGTTCCCCTCTTCAGTACATTTCTAATTATCCTCCTCCCACCCCATCCCATCAGTCTCTTCATAACAGACATGAACAAAACAATCTCAGAGTTGATAATTAATTACAAATTTACCACAGAAATGAAAACTTTTGACAATAAATTTTTATTAACTTCCAAAGCCTCAGCTAAGATCTGGAAGCCTGTTAAATTGCAAAATATTGTGAAATAGGTTGATTCAGGGTTGCAAAACATACAACGAACTTGAATAGTTGCCAAAGTATTGAGAATTATCTTTCAAGGTATCTTGCAACATTACAAGTATACAACTGTTTATACATAAAACTTCCCCAAGGTCAGGTGATGAGTCACCTCAGAAACTCTCATACAAAGTCTTGTACTGTAAAAACTCCTCTTTTACTCTTTTTTACATTTTGTGTTTTAAGTTTTATCCAAACCATATGACATATTCCTTCAGGAACCTCTCATTGGTAGTTTAACATATTTTGCAGTCATGAAAGAAGGGTCTTCATATTGAACTTGGATTTGCATCTCTAATGAATTTGGGAGTCCTCATAATTCAAGTGATCATAAAGGGCAGGAGCAGTCATCCCAAATTGAAGAAGTGTAGTACACTGTCCAGTTACATGATTGGCTGTTGGGAGTCATGTGACAATGTTTTTTCTCTTCAAATGTGAAATTTACCACAAATAACTGCTTGGTTTACCTTGAATATGCAATAATAAAGTCAAAAGAAGTAATGAAAGATACTTCGAAGACAAATTAGATGAAAATTGTGTTATTTAGCTTTTTCTTCCAAATAAGTTTGGGGGGACTGCTCTTTACCTTTAAGCTTTTTGACAAAGATCCTGAGTATAAGTCACATGGTTTATAGATTCCTGGTTATTACAGATTGTAGGGGTAGGCATTAAAGGTAGTCCTCGTTTGTATGCATCCACATAGTGAAATGGCGTCTAACCAGGGTGGATTTAAAGGTTGCTATTTTGACTATGCGTGAAGCTGGAAAATGGATAATAAAAAGGAGTGCAGCCTATAGACTTGGAAACCTGTGAAGAAATGCAAATTAGGGGTCTTGAAGTGATTGACCTTTCATTTAGGTACAGTATTAATTAAGGATACACTTTAAGGATGTGCATAAGTGCCATTATTATTGCTATTGCTTTGTTCTTCATTTTGAACCACTCTCCTGATTGTTGTAATGAGGTTAATTGATACCACTCTTACAGTGTGACAATGCCTTCTTCTTAATTTATTCCGTTATCAGTGCAGCAAAACCAATCATACTTAAACAAAGGATCCAGTAGGATCACTTTAAGTCACACCCTTTATTATTTTATAACTCATTAGAATAGGAAAGATGCGTGCCAGATGCGACATGTGCTGCATTGTCACGGATGGCAGCACGAGTCACACAGCCTGAAAAAGAAAATATAAATGTCACCACATCAGATTTAACAGTAACTTATAAAATACCCCAGCAAAACTCAGCTTGGCCTCTCTGACGATTGGAGTTATTAAGGGCTATTTTTCCAGTTATCTGCTGCCATTGAATTTATTAGAGGCAAAGGCGCAAGCTTCTTGACTTAAGCAAAGTCATTTTGTCCCATCTCATTGAGGAAGACTTTTTTTTTTCATCAGACCAATGTTTTTAGAGTCTGTTTTGCTCATCAATTTTATTTCTCTGAGGTCATGATCAAGACGAATGGTTAAATTTCTGTTTGAATTGATTTGTGTCATTGATACCGAAACACTGATGAAACTAGAAATCTACGAAAGGCTGATGAAAGGAGAAATCTCTGCAAGGCAATTTATTTCATAGCATGGCAGCAAACGGTTTGGGATTCAGTTCTTGTGCAATCTCACTTTTAAATCTTGAACTTGCTCCACTAATGGTTTTATTAAATTCTTGACTCTCTCTGTGAGAACTCTTCCTTCATTTACGTTTTTTTACCCTTGACCACTGTGCCATGTATCTGCTTTTGGAATTACGTCTGTACTAAATTGGTGATTACTTGGTTTGTTAAACACCATCAATGTAAAACTACTGTGAACTGTTTGCTGTGGAAAATGTGAGTTCATGAGGAGCGTTGGTATGGTTCCTGGCGACATTTTATACATCCTGTCACCGTGAATTAAGTCCATTCTCATGAAATTGTGTAGTCCTTTGTGTGTAGGAAGTGATGCATTCAGACAAGTGACATTGCATATTCAACAGCAGTGCTTTCAGGAACGAAAACAGAAGGGATATTTAGCACAATTTACTTCGCTGCAGCTTTCATCAACATTTGCATTTTTGTGGCAATTTGTTTGAAAATGAATTTGTGTCAACAGCCTAGGGGTCATGGACTTTCGGGACTGAGGTTGAAGGTGCCTAAAATATCATTGATGTATTCTATTTTCAATCAAAAGTAGTGTTTCCTTGTAGAGTAATGTCAAAAACATTTTTTGTTTTGTGAATGTTTTTTGCTTTTTAATGGAATGAATTTGTATGTAGTTGTACCTGTAAATAGCAACATCCACAGCTTCTATATGTGCAGTAATGTGCAGAGTATAAAATCAGGCCTGATTTATAAGGAAATTTTCAAGTTTTCCATCAGACAAGCTGGAGCCAAATTGAGGATGTCCATAAAAATTTTCAGTTGTCCAAGAGAAAACAAAAAATTGTGTGCAAACAGTTGTGTTTGATCTGTGCCATAGAAAACAAACATTGGATTTTTGTTTTGTAGTTTTCCATTTGTATCAGTTAATTCCAATGATGAATGAAAGGCCATTACAATTGTCTCACTTTCATGTATAGCAATACCATTTTGTAAAATACTTCCTTGCAGATGTAGAATAGGTAGTCAATTGCAAATAAAATTGATTTGTCCATCAGACAACCCCAAAGAGTGAAAGTAGTTCTTGGAAACAACTTTAACCCATGTGATGCAATGCTTAAATATTATTATTGCTAAAATATTGTTTTAAAGTTTTACCTGTAATGTATTAACTCTATTGAAATGCTCTGAATGAAATTTTGAATGGTTTGATGAAGCAAAATATTTTGAAGGCAATTAGTCTTTGACCCCTAAAAGGTTGAGAGTACTTTTGTATTCAGATCATCGGTTACAAATTCCCATAGCTTGATGTTTACATAGGAAACTTAACAGAGCCGTCAAAAAGTGCATAGCCAACTAATTAATGGGTGAGAAATGTGATACACTAACACAGCAGTTCCTTGCAAGTTTTTGTTCTGTTTCCTGCATTAGAAGGTCAAAAGTACCAAAAAAGTGCAAATTCATACAAATTGCATGTCTTTGACGTCTTAATCATACCTGATATTGCTGGAACTGGCCTACTTCATGGACCAAAATCATCATATTTTGGTTGTAAATAATTCAAAATTAGATTTGAGGCTAATGATCCGTGTCTGACTTTTGGGAATTCAGTGGAGGAAAAATAACAATTGGAGAAAGGAAACAGGGAAAAAAGGTTGAAATTTGGAGAATTAAATCAATTGAGCATGGATAAAGCCATGATAATCATGAACCCAGTGAAACATGAATTTTTTTAGAAGAGATTCCTTCAGTTTTATAGCCTTCTGGTCTCAGGATTATAATTAGGAATGTCCGTGGTGCACTGTTCATTTGAAATTATGGCTGTTTTAATCCTACCTTATTAGCAAGACATTCTGGTTCATTTATCCCATCTTAACTGATCTGTTCTTTGTTTAATACTGTACATTAGGTTAATTTAAAATATCATGTACTACCATAGGGGGTACTTTATTTGAAGGATATAGGGTGATTTCTGGGTAGAAAGTCAATTTTTCTTTCCTGTAGTTACCTCAGTTACCCTGGTCAAGTGGTAGAGTGTTGGCCTCTCACCTGCAGGTCCAGGTTGGATTTCCAGGCAGAGTACACCAAAGACTTAAAAAATTAAACCTACTGTCATTGTGTGTGATGCTCCAATGAATGTACAGAAAACAATTTAATTACCCCACAACCAGCCAGGATTGTTGTTTGGGGGCACCGGGTATATTGATTGCCATTCTGGGGGTTGTGAGCTGGTAGGCCTATAAAGAAGACATAAATTGCACAATGAAAAAATGGGTCCCTGCTCTGGTACTTTGGGGGGCTTGCACATGCCCCTCACCCCCCACAAACCCCCATCCCTCACCTTCCCATAACCCCCTGCCCCTCCCCCTCACAACCTCCTGCCTGTCACCCCCCACATCCCTCCTTCCTGAGCTAGAGCCATGCCCACAACTGGAAAAAGGCATGGGGACCACTAGATTAAACTGGAAGTTTATAAGATGAGGAGGAAAAGTCCAACAATCAACTCTTTAAAATATTCCAAAATTTCTAGACAGTAGCTACGGTACCAACTGTTTCATCCACCAAAGTTCTGTAGTACTTGTGAAGATGTAGTTAGTACTATACTAAATTGTCTGAACACTAATCAAAGATAGACTGTAATTTGGAAGTTGGCAAAATTTAGCAGTTGGGGGTGAGGGGCATTTCTTCTATAGCGTCAAGGGCTGTGGAGTGGTATTTTGTATGCTACACTTTGAGTTTGACAGTGGTATGAGTTTGTGTTAATGGCAAACCTAATTTATATTTGCAAATACTCTGCTCCACACAAAGTATTGATGGTATTTTCTTTTCTTTGTTGACAGGGCGATTCTCCTACAGTTAGCACACAGACGACGACAGGGTCAGATGGCCAGCCATTGTCTACAGTTACCACAGTTGCAAGGCTTGGTGAAACACCCAAGAGGCTACATGTATCTAATATACCTTTTAAATTCAGAGACCCAGACCTAAGGCAACTTTTTGGAGTAAGTTTTAGAAATGGCTCATACTACAGTAGCATCCCCAGATTTTTTTTTTTTCCCAATGTATCTAAAAGTTCTTTTGGTATTTCATGCTTAGTAATTTTTTTATATGAGACAACTTACTCCAGTTGCTATTTGAAAATGGCATCTTAACAATATAATTGTGTCAGTAGATGCAAGGGTAGTGTTTACATTTTTAGCCTGGGCTTTGTTAATATAGGCAAATAGAGAGGTATATTGTGAATAACTTTCGTGTGTGACTCTAGTCATGTACACTGGAAGTATATATGACCTGAGTCATATCGGAAAGTTGCTCACAATCTAAGTATATGATCATTTGTGCATCATATCTTTCATGGAAGCTTTTCTATTCTACGAACTCTACCATCATCAAAAATGTGAAGATATGATGTCAGCTGAGCAATCATTTGGGTAGGCCTAACCTCATTTATATCTCTTTCATGGATTGGAGTTTGTAGAATAGGGGCTATGTCAATGTTCCCATGGTTCAATATTCCTGAGGTTCAATATTCCCAAATCTTGGGAACATCAGCACTTCTGGGAACATCAAACTCTCGGAATAATGCACTTTGTAATCATTGCCAAATCATCAAGATAATACGAAAGCAGGGAACATCGAACCTTGGGAAAATTGAACCCCTGGAACATTGGGTAGACCCCATAGAATATTCCCACATGTGGTATCCCCTGCATAGGGTATTAAAAGGGAGGACTTGCGGAACCATATTTGAACCTAAGGATGAATTTGAACCATACTTAAGCATTCCTTTCTAGCTGACATAATGTAACACATTCATGTTGGTGTGTTGTAAAATCCCATCTGACTGGTTCATTCTTATACATATTAGTGACCATTTTGATCATGTGATATGACTGCTGCTGACTTGCTGCAGACATCACTGCTATCAAACTCTGTAGTGTCAAAAGCCACATCACGAAATGAGACGGGCAGATTTGAATTTGGAAAGATAAATTTGACAAAACTGATGGTTTTGTCAGCTGAAGTGAATGGAAGTGGGCATAGTGCTGATGGGTTTGAGTTAAAAATCAATTTCCCTATCTGCTTGATGAGATCGTGTTTTTCATTAAAAACAGAACATCAACACCAACCGTCACTCCTCATTTGTTTCAAAATGTTTTGTTGAACAGTTGTTTTTTGGGGGCCTTTGTTCCACAGTAGTGTTTAAACTGCAGAAGTATTTATTGCATTACAAAAAGTGTTGGTTTCATCATTTTGTTTAAATTTATTTTTTGTGATGATTCACATGCAGCTCTGGAATACTGTGATTTTCAGACTCTTTGGACTATGCTTTTTGAAACTTTACATTTTACCCTTGTAGCAGCTATAAGTCATTGTTTGTTGTAAAATATTTTCAATACTTTTCACACTTTTATACTGGGATTATTTTTAAACACTGCACTTGATTTTATTTGTGAGTAAAAGTAGCCAGCATGATCATTCTCCAGTTTAGCCGGCAATCTGAAGTTCTCCCCAAGCTGTAAATTTGAACTCTGTTAAGTGGTGTGTTGAGATCCCGGCCTGACAGGGCTCGTAAAAGGTTGGCACAAGAAGGATCAGCTTTCTCCCCAATAACAGTCAAATTGAAGAATTTTAAATTGGACTTATTTCCCTGGTGTGAGAGAACCGAGTGATTTAAAGATGCACTTAATGGAACTCTTCAGTTAAGTACAAGTTTTGATGAGAAATTTCATTGGCGAAAGCTTCCAGCTAAACTTGCTCCATGGTGGTAATCACCTGTATGTAAGAAAATTATTGCACATCCTGAAAGGGATGTTTTGCATTTTTGTCAAAGAGTCTGTAGGTCTCTAATATTTTTTGGGCAGTTTTGTTCGAAGCATTAACGTCAATGAATTCAAACTGACCTACAGGGGTCGTCACTACCTTGATTGTTATGTAGAAGGGAGAAAATGTGTTTCTGTCTTAAGGACCAACAAGTCTGTGAAACCAGGGTGTACTTTTAAGGGTAACTGAGGAAAACTTAAATAAATATTAGTCAGTTTAAGTAGCCAGCTCATGCCTTTTGCAACAGACATTTGGTTATTTAAACATGAGTTTCGTGTCTTTTTGTGTTTTAAGAAACCTTGTCCACAGGCTTCCCTGCATTTGAGGCATAAGTAACATATATTTGCTTCAATATATGACAATTAAGAAAAGTTGGAATGCGCCAAATCTGGACTTCATTCCTATTTGAAGCAATTACTTCTGTTCGTATTAAACATTTTGAATGGGTTAAATAAAGACACTTTTATTTTTTTGATGGTGGAAATGGCGATAATACATTTAAGGCCTCTGTATGCCTAGCAGGAAACAGCCTTAAGCATTAAACCAGCAAGGGGGGGGGGGAGAAGGATGAGGGTTAGAAGTAACGTAGTTGGGACAATTTGAATTTTGGGGGTCGGGGAGAATTCTACTTAAGATCTTGAATTGATGTGAACATTTTCACTGCATGAATTAGTTAAAAAACCACTTAGAAAAAGTTCCAAATTGACTGGACTGATTAAGAGACATAAACATTCTTACCTTTGATAAAAATTTCTGGACTAGTTTGCTTTGCACAACTTCTTGCAGTGTTTTAGTAAAACTTGTGAGAACACTTATGTCATAAAAATTAGATTGGAAGTAAATATTATTCAGTACTCTTGTTGTTGTAATTTATGCATACTTTCATTTTTTCAGCCTTTTGGTCCAATCCTTGATGTTGAAATCATATTTAATGAAAGGGGCTCAAAGGTGAGTTCTCATTTTGAGTTTTCTTCTTTAATTTATTGTAAATGACTAAATCTGAAGCTTGGAAAAAAAAAAAAAAAAAAAAAACAACTAAAAGGGAAGAGTTCAAAAAAAGCAATATTCATAATCGGAGAAGTAATGTAGAAGGAGGTTCCTCCATGAATGGAGGATATCATTGATGAAGTACGGTTCATAGTTCATACAACTTGTGTAAAGCAGGGCTGGAATTAATCGAAGGCCACGAAGGCCATGGCCTTCGTATTTTTGGCAATGGCCTTGCTGCCCTATAAAATTTAATGACCATCAAGGCCATTTGGCCTCTGAGATTACATTGTGGTCAGTACAAAATCACTTGTTTGGCCTTGGTGCCCTCTCAGTTCAGATGACATGCCCTCAAAACTGATGGAAAAATACCCTTGCCCCGCTGGAACCTTAATTCCAGCCCTGGTAAAATTCCTTCAAAAATATGGAATTCTCAAAGTTCAAAAAAAAAAAAAAAAAAAAAAGATCCACAACCTAGGGTAGCTAGGTGTTGATAGTTGTGCCTGCTTTCCACTGACATACTTACAAAATGAAAGATGTCAAATGCTTTCAAAGATTTCATGGGGTGTGAGAGATTATTGAAGAAGTTTATCAAAAATTTCAAAATAAAAAATTGAACACTCCATTCATGGCCACTAATTGTAGATGCAGAAATCTTGTCTCCAAAACCGCATTGTCTTAATAACGTTTCAGATCTAGTCTTTTAAGACTGTTTTGGTACTATTTTATATGCTAGAATATATTGTTAGTAAAATATATAAAGCAAATGTTATCCAGTGGCAATCTTGCATATCCTTTTGTCAAATATGACTTCTCCTGTCTCCCTTGTGGCTTTATAGCCTTCGTTTCTTTGGCATTTATTGGCCCGTCCTAGAGCTAAGTCCTTTAAACAATTGGAGAGTGGCCTCAGAGATAACCATCTCTTTTGTATATTTTGTCACATGCGAGGGGGCCAAGCAGGATATTTAAAAAAAAAGAAGAAAAAAAAACACAATATTTCAAGGCTTTGTTGGTATGATGCTGTCATTTCCAGTTAAGGAAAGAAAAGAGTTATTTAAAGAAGTGATTGATAGTTGTCATAGCAACACAACTTGCCAGATTGCCATTGGCTAATTCTGATGATGTGCATGGACTTCCATTTAGATTCAAGCCAAATCTCACCTCTCTCACACCACACATCAGTTTGTCCGTGCATGCGAGTCAGTCAACGAAAGGTTTTTTCTTGTAAATGCTGCTCCTGACTTACTGCGGTTTGATTTGGAATGAGCATGTTATACGGCTCCCAAAAAGCCGCTAAAACCGTGCATGGTAGGCATGTCTGCTGATTTGACGTCATTCACTACCTTAAAAGAAAGTTACTCATGTGGTCTCTCAATGGATCAGGAGGATGGGAGAGGTTAATATCGGATTCAATGTAGGCAAAAGTCATCCTCCGAAAGAGAATCAAACCTCATTGACTTCAGGTTCTTCACTGAAAAAATATTTGTTTTGGATTACATTTTTCACAATGTAAAAATGTGGAAACTTTATATTCCAAAGAAAATTCTTCAAAGGTATTCAGTAGTCTGGAAAATTTTGTAAAGAAAAGAAACACTTTATCAAAAATTTCCATCATGGAGAAATTTAACATGCGAAGGAGATGATACAAAGGAAAGAGTTAAAATGTTGTTCAGAATTTAAACAGCATTATAGATGGGATCTACACGTAATGGAATTGATGTATGAAATGTAATAGCTATAAAAGCTGTAGGCATATTATTTACGTTGAAAAAGTCTGGAAATTTTCTAAATGGTTTGTACTCATGGCAATGAGCATTTGTTCGATCCATCACTAATGAAATGGGAATAATTGATGAAGTTAAATGTTGAATTATTGATATTATATTTTCACATCAGAAATTTGTAGAAGTTTGATCAATTTTAGCAGGGCAGAACACTAAATATTTGAAAACCAGTTTTGAGAGTATTCTTGTCAAAATTTTATATCTTAAACCTCCCTTTTCTGAGAGAGATCTACATGAGTTTTTCATCTAAGTAAGAAATGAGACTAACAGGCATGAGGTGTGTGGCAAGTAACATCTCTTTTGACTTTTTAAACATTTATCTATCATCGTTGTTTGTTATCGTGTTCCTGACAGGTTTCGCAGTGTCCATGAATATTCACACTTTGGCAGGTCAAAATATATTCTCTTCTTTGTACTGTTATATCCATACTCTTTTGATCAAAGTTTGCACAAGTGTTCATCATAGGGATTCACTCCAGATGATAGTTTCACAATTCAGAACATACTTAGCTATGGACAATACGAATTTTTCTTTCCTTCTTTGCCGATATTTTGTTCCAAAAAGAGACAACACAATGTGGACAAATACAAATAAAATAAGTCTCAATGGAGAGACAAATTCTTGTGTAAATCTTCAATCACAGCAAAGGAAATTTCAGGAAGAGAAGCTGGAAAAGTGTATTAAGGCAAAAAAGTGTTGCTATTCAGTATGTAGAAAGAAGACTATTCTTTTCTGTAAGTTAGTTAGATGGAGCGTTACAGCCTAGTTTTCAACCAATGGGTTCAAATCGAACAGGCCAGGCATTTTCCCCAGTTTCCATTTCTGTGAGGAAAGATGGGCAAATGAAATGGTTGGTGTGAGGGGTGACAGGAGGGTTAATTGGAGTGACTTTGATGTAACCAGGACATCCTTGCATGGCATGCTGTGCATTGAGCAAGGAAGGTGAATCACTGTCATACTCTGCATTGTCCTCTTCGAGTTTATTCACTCATGTAGCGTCTGTTTAGTTTGGAATGATATATTCATGATTACTTATTCTGTGGTAAAGGGTGGTTGATTCATCATCATAAGATGAATCCATTATAAAAAAAGGTAAAAATCCAAGGTGAAAGAATTCATGATAGTAAAAATCCAACATGAAAGAATTCATGATAGTAGCCAGTGGAACAATAAATGTTAAAAACATGTGGTATTGTTTGACCAAATTGAATGTAAAACTCATAATGACTGGGAGGGGGGGAGTGCATCCTTTTTGCCTATTGAAAACTCTAACTTTGTTTTAATAGGTTCTGAACAAGATGATGAATGTTACTACACAAACTAGCTTTAAAATTCCAGTTTTGTTTAACTTAAGTGTGATGAGGCTTGTTAATCATTGAAATAAAACCTTTCTGATACTTGTAAAAATTAAGGTAAAATTTTACCAATTAGTTGGGTAATTATTTAATTCTGGCTTGGGGAAATATCATAAATCTGTAACAGAAGAATCACCATAGTGACATTTTACATTTTTGCCTTGTTGAGAGTTTTATTAAAAAACAGAAATGCATGATGGTCCTTTCAGTGCATTTTGGATGAGGAATTTTAAACTAACCAATTTGGAGATTGGCAATATTGTGTTGATTAATCTTATGGATTGAAGAGTGCATTTTGCAACTGTTTTATATGCTCTTATAGTATAAGATTCCCATTTGCTAAGAATGACTCTCTCTCTCTCTGTGATCGTTCGACGTGGTTTGAAGTTCCTAACAGTAGAAGTTTGCTTTTTGCATGTATGAAGTTTGGGGTGCCTGTACTAAAAACGTTTCAGCATAAGTTGATTATATTTTGTATTTGAAATAATGAAAGGAAGTCATATGTTTAAAATTGGAGAAAAAGTGAAATTGAGATTTTACTCTATTTGACCTGTAAGGTGTAAGTGTGTGCCTTCTTGTTGATTTTGATGATGTTTACATTTTTATAGTTATTTTTTCTTTTGTTTGTTTATAGAGTCAGGTGTTATCTTTTCTGTATTATTTTATTTTGACAATAAGACCAGAAATCTGGTATAATTGATTCCTCTCTAGTTTTATCAAGCAGGCTTTCAAACCTTATCAGATAATTGTAATGCTGGAGTTGGATGTTCCTCTTCATTTTATAAACTAAATTGTGAATAGCTCCAGGTTTCATTCTGACATCATTCAAAATTTGAAACAATAAAAATACAAAGGAAGTATTATCTTTGTATACAGAGTGAGAGGTATAAATATAAATAATAATGATAGTGATAATAATAATAGAAAGTGTAACATTTGCTTAGTGGTAGAATTGCACTCTTCGCTTATCATTTAAGTGGCATTTTTTAGGTGGCATTTAAATAATTGCATCATTAGAATTATTTGTATCGAATCAACTAGTTGTCCAGCAGTTGTTGACTAGTTGTCAAGTTGTAGATGAACCTAGTAATTGGTTTGGCCTTTTGGAGTGCAAACGGTGCATAAATTAACTCTTATTAAATTTGAATTGTAGATTGCCTTGAATAATTTATAAGTGCATTAGCAGTGGAAGATAACTTTTATAATCAATGGCATTTTCATTGAGCTCGGATGCATATTACCCTCATTTTTTTTTCAGATTGATGCGTTTTACGTCAATAAATTTTGCCTCACATTTTTAATACCATGGGTGCTGTTGCCAGTTGCATTTACACAATTTTTGGAATGAAAACAGTGGTGAAACTTTTGCATCTGGTCACAAAATATTCATTCACAATATTTCACGAGTACATGTAATTCATTCCCATCCATATTTAAACATATAGGAATTTTTTATTATATTGGCACTGTGTGTTTCCTGAAATGGCACTAGCAACAAGTTCCTCATGAAGTAGTGAAAAATTAACACACAAATTATGTCTCCATCTATCATGACTTGTTGTACATAGTCATACGAAACATGAAGTCCTTTAAAGTTTACAAACCGCACTCCAAACAATAGGTACACATAATCCTCTGCTTTCCTACATTGGGGTCTGCCTGATGTTCCCAGGGTTCAATGTTCCCAAGGTTTGGTGTTCCCCGATTTTGTATATCTCGATGATTGGCGATGATTACAAGGTTCTTTGCTCCTACCATTCGTAACCCAGCATTTAGGAACATCGAACCTTGGGATCATTGACATAACCCTCTTTCATCAGTTTTTCCTGGGTTAACTTCCAGTTGCATTTGGTAATTTGATACCCATCTGGGGTCCCCATCAAAATGTCTGATTTTCAGGGTATGTGTTCAACAGAGTTCTTAAAGCAACTGCCTTCCTAAATATCCAGACAATATTTAACAGTCCTGTTTTCTTCACCATTTTCTGTATCTGACAAAGATACGATTGTTACATGAATTCCAATGTAATTCTTACATATCTACGCTGTAATATGTACATATTTACTCTTCCACGTGGTATGAAACAAAGACAACACATAAAGACATGTTTTCTTAAGTTTAAGGACAACAGCTGTCACAGTAGTATTGTCAGGTATTGCTCATCTCCATGAACATGTGGAAATTTGCACTTCAGAGGGGCATGTTGAGTTGATAACGATATCTGAACAAGGGCGTTGAAAGATATAAAGTCAGTTCAAGTTTTTAATTTCTTTTCACCCTCAGTTGTTACCATTTTGTGTATAATTATTAAAGTATCTGGCCAGAATTTTTAAAAACAAATTTTGAATTTCTAATTCCTCACTTTACTTGAAGCACTTCTGCATATGTAGCATTGTGCAGTTTTGACCATTTGTCATTGTGTGAAAAAACTTGGAAAGTTCGGTGAATATCGTCAATCAACTCAATGTACCACTTTATATACAAGTACAACGAACATTTCATAGCAAGTTATAGAGTTTTCCATTTAGTTTAGTCACAACTTGCAGTACAGTAGGTCTCTATCACATTACAAATTTTCACTTTGCCTGTGCTGATTGGCTATAGAACCCCTGAGTCAAATTCTTCAAAGATTCATTGCTAAGGTGGATGAAAAATAATTTCCTTTTGCTTATGAGCATCATTCAAAAATGTGCTGGCTCTGTCTTGATAATCTTTCATATTCGCCAAATTGTCCAATCAACCGTTGGAGTAGATGGAAGGTCAGCTGCCAAAACTAGGATTGAGCATTTCCTTGAGGATGGCAGAAATCTTCATCATCGCTGACTTTGAAGAAGATAATGTGCAATGGTATTAGTTTGATGACACCTGCCTTGGCTGGTCTGTTTTGGTTTAATTTTAAAATGTGTCTTCAGGGCAATTCTCCTCCAAGATCATGGACATTGGAGCACTCATCTTTTACTGCTCATTTTGTTATAACGTAGCTGTCATCATTAACTGTATTGTTTTGTCCTTTGTGTTGTCGTAAGTGTTTTTGCATTTCTCCTGTTTGTTAGGTTTCTATTCCCTCAGAGGTCCATGCCCTACTACCTTTTACTCAATGTTCCTTTACATGGAGATAAAAAATCTTGCAATGTTAAAAGGAATATCATGTCAAATTTGTCAAGCCATTATGAATTTCATTTTTAAACCATAATCCCTCTTATCTGATTTATGTCAAATGTATGAAATGCAATAAGTGAAATCCCTAAGTGTGTTCCACGCTAATTGCCATTGAAAATAAACAACACGAACCATTTTCCTTTGACATAAAATGAAAAAGAAAGAGTTATATGCATATCGGTTTTACTAAATAATGTAAAATGAAACTGTAAGAAAATACAGATAAAGACAGCTTCCTCATTATCAAAGCTATTAAGAAGGCTTTTTTAAACATACTTATGGTTAATTACCATTTGATTCTGTGGTCATTCACTCATGATAGTCCTAGGTGGAAGTGATACTCTCTGCTTTTTTGCTTTGCTATCAAAATTTAATTTCCCTAGATGGGATTGAAATGAAAGTACTCTGCACCCTCTTTTCTTAAATCAGTTTTGAAATAGGCCTCGTTTCTTTATATTAGATATCATTAAATGCTTCTACTAGCCTACACAAATGAAGTAGCCTGAGAATGACTTTGTAGTGTAATAAATTTGGTTCAGGTAGCCTTCATGTTGAGTTTATTCGCTATAAACATTGTAGACTAAGCAGTATTAACAGAAGCACATTAAGGTTCTTCTGATTCCTTGCCCTAGCAGCATTGGTTTGCATGGATGTGATAGGAACAAAGACAGTGGAGACCTCAAATTGGCATGTGGATGTCCCATATTGAGAAAAAATCTTGCAAATATATTTCAAGTTCAGAAAAAAACATTTTGGAATGTCATACATTGCACATAGATAGCCAAAACTGAGTATGTTAGTATTCTGTAGTGATGATGAACACCCTGTGTGATAATAAACTCTTCCAAGGCCAAATTCCAATGTCATCATTAATGAGATCCTTCACTAGAAGTTCCTATGACTTTGGTACTTTGCTCCCAAATTCAAATCCATGGTATACTAGACTGCTTGAGTATTGGTGAAAGTTCATTTTAAAATAGGGTTTAAAAACTGAAGCAATGAAACGAAAAATTTTAAATGTGTGGTAATAGAATTTTCAGGAAAAATGAAAAAAAAAAAGACTTTGTCAATATGTTGTTGTTACTACATGGATCTTTCAGTGCGCAGTCCTGAATGCAGCAACATTCAAGAATTGCACAGTCACTCTTTTCCTAGAGTTACCCTGCCTGTAGGCATACAAGGCGGGGTGCAGGGGAACACTTGCCCTCCCAATTCAGGCAAAAAATGCTCCTGCCCCCTCATAGAAAATAACCCCTGTATGCCTTTGATTGACCCTGCCTATCATTTAATACTGCCATTTTCTTTGTTTGTTCAGATTTTGTGTGATTGTTGTCTATTGTTTGTTTCCAGTATTTAGATATATTGCTGCACTACAAGTTACCACAGTATTCATCAACTATTAGGGCAACTTTTTTGAGCTATGTTTTTAAACTTGCTTTTAACAGCCACCAACATTATCAAGCTAGCCATCCAGCACATCTCTGAGTAGCCAATCAGCATGGTTTGTGAATTTTACACAATACAAAGTATATACGTGATCAGTTCCACCTTCTTTCTCTACATATCTTCCATATATATTTGACCTGCCATTGTGTGAGTATTCACTTGTGTCTCATGATTATTCATGTTGTGCTAAAACACCAATGGATGAAGTTAGAAAAAGAAACCAACAGCCAATCACATTGCATGTTTACCTGAATTTAATGACAACAATTCAAAACAAAATATGATTAAAGTGATGCATGTTTTTCTTTGTCTTGTTTATTTTTCCCCATGCATGCAGGGCTTCGGCTTTGTTACTTTCCAAAATAGTTCGGACGCCGACCGAGCACGTGAGAAACTGAATGGCACAATTGTCGAAGGGAGAAAAATTGAGGTGCATGTCAAGTCTTCGTACAGTTATAATTTACGATCTACTCAGAATTTACCTTTCATTCTCAATTTACCTCGATTTTTTTTTCAATAAGAGTAAAAGGTATTTTTTGTTTGTCTGTTAGATTCAGTGTATGTGTCGTATGGTTGGGGTGTACACTGTGCATGGATGTACTTGGCGTGCCTCGTGTTTGTACTGAGTAGCTCATGCTAACACAAAGAGTAGCCTACGTTTCTGTATGCTTTCGTACTGAAGTCTGTCTAGCTATTGATAGCCTTCGTCTGAAGATTTTCATTCCTCGTATCACCTACAAACTGCACCATACATGCTTCAAATTTTTCTTATATGCACCCCTCTTCTTCGATGCTTTTATAATTTCGTTTGTAGCTCATATTTATCAACTTTCTCTTTAATAGCAAAGCTACCTCAAAAACCAACTCAAGAAAGATTTTTATTAAACCTTAAAAAAACAAAACTCCTTCAGTCCTTGTAATCATATATAAGCGGGTTTTGTTGCAATATTAAATTGGCTTCAATTTATTGAATCATCTTACTGCCTGCTTATTAACCTAATTCTTCTTAATTCATTTCACTCGGGTCATACTCACACGACAGACTTCGGTATTATTGCACTTTTTCTTTTACGTGGAGCTAGAGAGAAGAGCAAATACATTAACGTAAACTTAGCAAATAATTTATTGAACAGATATTTTGGGTTAAAAAACCTCTCTCTACAATTTGATCTTTTTTGTTCCTGCCAGAGGCGTCATTGAAAGGGGGATTATAAGAAAGCTATAAACCCTTTCCAACTTGGTCGAGCTCTTAAAACCTATTTGGAGGTGTCCTCCGTGATAGGTGAAGGGTAAGTGGAAAGCAGTCTACTGACCTCTGACCTTTTAGAATGTTTGTAGTCTGACTGACACCACCATTGGCGAATGAACTTGTGGAATCAGGCATGGTATTGTCTGTGGTTTCCTTTCTGTATCTTGAGATCACCACTCTGTCTGAATTTTTTTTTATTTCCGTTTTTGAACGTTTTATTTTTATGATATTTTTACTTAAACTGTACTTGTGCAAAAGAAAGTTACTTTTGAGCCTGCCATGTTGATGTGATTTTGCTAGTGGCAGTAGATAAATGTCCAAACATGTCGGCAAATGGTATGCCCCTTGAAAGGAAACAGTCCAAGCATGTACAAAACCATTCTAAGGTGTATATATATATCCAAGAAAATAGGCACTCTAATACTGGGAGGTTTTTATTGGATCTTTCATGCATCCTTAACATAATATGATGTAACTGAATCTGTCAGAGTTTGTTGTGTTACGGTGATTTTAGAGGGCAGGCTATAAAGATGACGAAAAGTGCATGGCGATTGGTCATTGGTGCACAGAGCCGGCCCTTGAGTCTTTTGAGTTGCATTTTTTGATGTCCATCTGGAGTAGATATCTAAGGTTTGTGATGAGGGTAATCCATATCATTTTGGTTTAATGTGGGTGAATTTTTTTTTTTTTTACTTTTATGGAATTATGTTTCATCTGCATCGGCAAGTGGAAAAATCAGTAATCGTTTGCACTGCATGACAGAATGCGATAGGACAATAACAGATCATAGAGTGCACCATCTTTGGCTCAATATACCTTAGCTGCTGTATCAATTAACAAGATTTTGTTCAATAGCTAGACAAGGAAACCATAGTTCATTTTATACTTGGTATGGGATGAGATGTCGTCAAGCCTCGGAGGATCATGTAAGGTCATACTTTTGCTACTCAAATTAATAGCTATTTTCTGTTATTGCACTAGAAATTTCCTGTTACACCATTGGGGAAGGGGAAAAGGGTTGACAGCAAGGGGAAAAGAGGAATGGTGGGACAGCAACAGAAATATTAACAGCAAATAGTTGCTAGAGCATGTCTTTGCTTAGCATGAGTCTTTTAAACTGTGTATCTTTGTACAGGAATGGAGAGGGGCAAAGGCAATGACGAAAATGGGGGGGGGGGGGAATTGCCTGAAGCAGCAATGCTTGATTTTTTAGTCAATGGGTGCTAAATATTCATTTGAGGGTCATGTTGGGAAATGTTGTAAAGGACTTTCATACACAAATTGCACCCTCACAGTACAGTGACAGTACTCTCTTTATGTATGGCCAGATTCTCAGTTGTTCTTTGCATATTTCTTACGGACGTCACTTTTTATCAGAGATTAATCAGGGATTGGCAGAGTTATGACACAGTTACTGTTGGGAAGGGATGGAAACAAACCACACTAGTTTGTACTGACCCATACTCATGCAAAAACTGAGCTGTTTCGACTCTCACAAATTCTGATTATTACCATAATCAGCATAATCAGATTTTTTTCCAGCATTCCTCAACTTGTCCAAGAAAATTGCCCCAAGCAAAGTATTACTGCTGCAAAAATAAACTGAGAAAAAAGGCACTGGGAAGTGCCATTTCCTGCCATGTTGAAAGCATGTTTTTTTGCCAAAATTTGTAACTTCCATGCCTCTTGATTGTGGTGATACACTTACATTTTCAACTCTATTTGCAACCCTCACTCAGATCTCCCAATCGGGTGATTGTTATCTTGAATAAGCACTCCCATTTCTGTAAAATGGCTGTAAATATGCTCCCTGTCTTACATTTTTCAGTTGTTATGGTGCACTGGCATTTATAAAAAGCAAGAAAATATAGCCAGAGTTGAAAATTTGTTTCTTTTTGTACTGACACACACGTACACCAAGGTGTCACCTAGAAGAGTTAAACGGTGCAATCATGAGGCAAATTCCACTAAAAAGTCCAGGGACATGTAGGGGTCATGTCAAGGTTGATTTTATTCCACCACAAGTTTTTGTCTTACACTTGTAACCTTCCCCTTCCATCCTTCTCCTGCCCCCCTCCCCTTCCATCCTTCATAAGGTTAGTTAATTAGTTAGATGGAATTTATGGCCCAGTTTCTGACCAAATGGTTTTAAGGCAAGCCAGCCATGGCCTTTTTGCCAGTTGTGGCTCTCTGGCTTGTTTTTCTACTCCATTACGTATGGGGAGCACCAAACACAATGGCAAGGGCTTCCATATTTGAAGTCTTTGGTATGACCTGGCTGGAACTCAAACACTACATCTCTCTGCTGCATGTCGGATGCTCTAACCATTCAACAATGCAGTCCGTCATGTGAATTAAATTTGTGTATGTCTGTATAGGTGCTAAAAAACAGCTGACCTGTCCTTGTCACCATGTGTTAATTATGGTGGACAGCACCCCTAAAGATATCATCCCTTTGAAAGATTCAATGTTTTCACTTACTATTCAGTCTCCAGTCATCTCTTTCTAAGATACCTTTTCTTGATGAGCTGTCACTTGTCAAATCGTGTCCCAAGTTTTTCTGATTTTTACGGTCAACTACGACAGGTTTGCACGTTGGAAACTTGAGTAAGCTTATTTCAAATGTTTGCTGTGTTTATTCATAGAAGGACACACAGTATTCGTCAAAATGGTTCGAGGCGGTCGATAAGGTTGTGTTGATAAATATATGTTCCTCGCTCTCTGTGGCCAACATGTTTCCAAGGTTAACAAGTAAACTGTTGGTGATACTGTTTTGTATATGGCAGTCAGTATATTAACATTGTCATAAGAAAGCTCCCAGGCTTGCAAGTCCACAATGATATATTTAAAATCTGTTGCTAGGTGGTGACCATGACGACAGCATTATGAATTATTCAATAAGTTATATCTCATACAATATGCATAGGGAAAAAACTAGCTGTTCATGTATTATGCATGATCTTTCTATGGCAACACTATCTACCTGCTTCCTCCTTTTGCAATTCATCTTCACTTTATTTTATCAAGGAAAAAGGCAGCGAAACAAGAGAAGCAGTTCTTAGCAAAAATGTTTGCTTTTGCAGACATTTTGTAAAATATGGCCGACATTTATCAACACCTTCTGTATATTACTACCATGTCAAACTCCCTCCATGTTGTTGAATACATCTTTGTCAACAGATGTATCCTATGTTTTGTTCCGTCATTAAGAAAATTAGTCTGATACATGATGAGATATGAGGGGAGTTGAAGCATCATGAGAATTTTCAGATTATTTGAATGCCCTTGTGTGCAAGAAAAATAAATGTAAAGAAGAGCTGGCCCTGTGAAACAAGGAAATTTATTCCCAATGTCAAGGTACAGCTTTCTTTTTGCAGCTAAAGATAGCAAGACAAGTTGTCTTCTTGAAAGTGTTTCATGATATTTTTAAAGCTTTGATTGATAAGGTGCAAAAATTTTAGATTTCCCATGGCTTCTGTTTATCTCTTGGTAGGAAGAGTTAAAATTGGAAATCTGTGAATTTGATGCAAAAAAAAAAAAAAATCCCTTTAAGGGGAAACAATAAAAAAGGGGTCTTATATTTTATATGTTGTGACACATACCCCTTTGAGAGAAAAGGACGTAGGTTTTGAACTGTTAGGAGAGCATCTTATTCTCATTCAAACTCTCTGCCCACAACTGGAAAAAAGCTGCCACAACTGGAAAAAAAGCTGTAGGCACCATCAGATTAAACCAGAAGCCAATGCATAAAACTCCATCAAATAAACCCCATCAAATAAAAGTCAAATGCAACAAAAAAGGTGTGCAAAAATGAGAGGTATGGAATCTGCTCCAATGTAAGCCTGCAGCGATGTGGAAAGTCAGAAAATCTAAGTATCAAAACTTCTGTAAATTCCTACAATTTTGACAGTTGCTTTGCAGCCTCTCTTATCAGAAACTTAATAGAATTTAACTTATGAAGAAAATCGCTTAGCTTCCATCACCATGGTTCATATAAATTCCTTACAACTTAGGAAATTACTGCCATTGGTTTTACACCCTAACTGTCCCTTCTGGAATGAAGAAGAAGAAGTGGGATCATTTTGTGGTTGTATGTCGATAGTGTTACTCTTCATCCTGACATGAAAATTAAGGGGAGAGGATCAAAGGTGGAAACATTAGAGAATAGCAGCTTTATGAAGATTAGTCAGCGAGAATTTTGTCATAAAGACAAGACCCTGGGAGAGTGGGATAGTCTCAATTTGCACATCACAATTTCTTGGAGGCCTCCCTTCTGAGTGAGAGACTGATGATACGGTGAAATTTCTTTTGAGATTACTAGTGTTCTACTCAAATTTGTTCAAAGCTGCTCACTTCAGGTAAACAGGAAGGTCGTATGAATGAAGTGACAGGTAGCTATATAAACCGATGTGTCACACAACTGTAAATTATAAACAACCTCTGCTGGACAAGAAGAGGCTTACGAAAATCTTTGTCTTTCTTGCTCTCATGCAATTTTGTCTGTTTTTTTTTTTTTTTTTATGGTGTGATACAACGTGCCACTGCATCACATGACATGACATGGAACAAGTGTTTGCAATGTTGCAGGTATAGTGGTGGTATGAGTAGTCTTATGTCTTATCATGGAGCTATTATGCTGTAGGTAGGGGTACACTCATACCATAGGGAGTGGTATATACTGACCTCATTTAGAATTCCTAAAACTCGCGAATGAAACGGCACTGTTTGTGCTTAGCTTCATTTTCCCCAGAAATAAAACTGTTAGAATTGATCACTGAAATCATTTGAAATTAGACCACAACTCTACTGGCTACCCTTCCACCCCCCCCATCCTCATATCTATAGTCACAGTATGTCTGGCAGAAGGTGACATAGTATGGATATCCTGTAATTGCTGCATGATGAATTGTTGACATGTATGTGCTAGTCGGAGGAAGGCCCAAGAAAAGTCCCCTTTTGTAGCTCACCTTCAACCAGAATTTACCATTGACCTCATGATGTTTCCTCGACTGCTGTCTTTATGTAAGGATACCAGGCCTTGAATTTTGAGGCATGTGAGTGGAATGGCACACCCATCATTCACCTCAATTATTGTTTTCTTGCACACTTAGATGGAGATTTGGAACTCTTATAAATCTAATCAAAGTTTAATTAAACAGCGCACCTCCCACACTCCTTACTTTTCTGAGTAGTGTGATTTAGCACACCTGGAGAATCTAAAACTCAAGGCCTATGTTGCATAGTGTGGTGATGTCCTACTGATTGCTTTAATGTTATATAACAAGATGGATGTATCTTGCAATTTCTAGACCAGGAATGGGTCCTTAACCCTTGCAAAGATTCAGTGAAGGTTGGTGAACCATGGAGAATACATTTTGGATTGTGGTTTTGACTCATGTCAACTTAATATCAGAAAGTTAGAGTTGAATACACCCTTCTTTTCCTTGGAATTTCAGTACTGGACAGTGGAAATAGCTTTCGCAAAGGTCATTGTGCTTTCTATACTTGTTGGAATGGCTGACTTCCTACATAGCGTTACATATGACTCCTGTATGAAGAGCAACAATATTCACAAATGTGTCCCCATTCCTCACCCCACCCCTCCCATAATATATGTCGTAGGACTTCATATGTTGTAGTACACTCTTTTTAGCAAACTACCCCCCAGTCAGTAAGTAATTATAAACCACCAAGTGTAGGATTCCTCTCGAGTGCAAATTTGTACAGTATCCTTGCAATATTTCAAGGACAATTCCCTTATTATACATCCCACAAAATATGAACAATCGGTGTATTAATTTGAAAAGGCAGATAATCTTGCTGAATTTGAATGAACAGGTTCTATGCAGATATCATTTAACCTTTTACCGTTGTTTGGGTCCTTCCGGATCCATGCGGAGAGCTCGGCTGTCACCCATCTTTACTGTTTCATGCGGAGCTCTAAACTGCGAGTAGCTACCCGAAAATTTGGCCACAACAATGAGAGAGACAATGGCTTAAGGTCACGGGGTCAACGGCCTACGGAAGCTGATGCGGGGCGGGCTACGTCCGCTTTTCCGCCCACTCCCGAGGCGCGCAGATATGCCCCGATCGGAGCACAACGGTAAAGGGTTAATATAAAATATCTGCACCACTCGGCTAAAGGTGTACGTGCACACACGCAGAGACAGTGGCATCAGCTTGGCAGTAAACACACTCCACAGGCTTATTTTAACCCTTTACCATTGTTTGGGTCCTTTCGGGCCCATGCGGAGAGCTCGGCTGTCACCCATCTTTACTGTTTCACGCGGAGCTCGAAACTGTGAGTAGCTACCCGAAAATTCGGCCACAACAACGAGAGGGACAATGGTTTAAGGTCACGGGGTCAACAGCCTACGGAAGCCGATGCGGGGCGGGCTACGTCCGCTTTTCCGCCCGATCGGAGCACAACGGTAAAGGGTTAAGGGTTACACTGATTTCCATTTATAGAAGATGGCATTTTTAGATCCATGAGCAACAAGCACATGCCGCTAGGATTCAATAGGGTCGTTTAGCCAAAATTCCCCGGGAAAAGGCCATTTTCTCGGGTGAAATATATAGACTTCTTATGTCGCCTGATGGCTAAATCAATCTATTGAATTCTAGCCTCATGAAGCGACAGGTCAGAGGTCATGACTCAGGATGGATCTCTCCTCTAATAGTCATGTTCTACTCATGGTCATGGTAAATGAAGACCACATTTCTAGCCTTGCTCAAAGTACTTCCACTTTTTGTAAATGACAAAGATCTGGATGTATGTCTTTGCTAATGAGATATCTGACAGAGTTCACCTTTTCCTTCTTTTTGTGAACCCTCCTCAAATGTATGCTGCAGATGCTGTGTTCAGAGGAACAGGTGACACAAGCTGGTCTTCGTTTTCTCATTGTCAATCACGATGGAGACGAGAATCCAGGCCAATGTATTATCAGAGGGAATTTAGTGACAGGTATTACGAGAGCTAATTTGATATTGGGCCCAAAAAGATGCGCAGCTATATTGAATTGCTGGGAAGTCGCAAAGCTATTGGATTACGGAAACACCTTTGTCTGGCAAAGATCAAAAACTTAATCCAATTTAGAGGCTGGTGGTGCAATTGGGACTTGGGTAATTGGGAGTAGTCAACGGTCTGTTAGCCAATATCCTTTTGCTGGTTCGGCTGAGCAGGATTTAGCAAATTAATTAAGGGAGCAGTTTGAGAATGGAAGACAGGAAGTTTGGAACAGAAATAAGCATAACAAGAGAAAGAGTTCAAAGGTGCTTTGTCAGTTTTGGCTGATGTTTTTAAGTGTACAAGTGTACCTAAGTGTGAAATTTCAAATATATACAAGACATCATGAATCAAAATGAATCAAATTGGACGGTTATGAGGTGACATACAAAATGTTGAAATTTATTCAAAAGTGGTACATTGTGCAATAATTCGAAACATTGTTGTACCACTCAAATTTACTGTCAATGTATTTCTTAGTTTTTCTGAAAGTCAGGAATCTCAATAAAATTTTCAGAGGGAACACCTTAGAATTTGCACTTAGTACAGTAGCATAGATACGAGACACAAAGAAGAAACTACTATTTCAGCATGGCAGTCATTAGGCCTAGTCTGTCTCACTCTTTCTTACTTATAAATTCCCCAACTTGCCTGCCAGTCCACCTAGCAGAAAACCTTTTAGCACAGGGATAGCGCCCTCTCTATGCCAGAGGGTGCCCTCTTCCTATTTCAAACTTCTCTGTATCTAAGCATGACATGCATTTGCTCCATTTTGGCCTAAGAGAATTCTCAGTAGCATTTTCAGAAGTTCTCTCAGCATCTTCATCCAAGACCTTCTTAGCAGTTGCTTTTCACCTTCAATTAGTTTTTGATCAAGTATTTTCATGTTTTATCTGAAGGTTACCTAGTTTGTCTTTGGTTTTTATGTTCCATACTTGAAGGATTTTGAAGTAAGGGTTTGCTGTTGTAGAACACTGAATATCGGTGAATTTTCAGCTTTCAAAAAACCACCCCCCTCATCCACTGAAAAAATAGTAAGTGTGAACCACATTTAATAGTGTCACCCCCCCCCCTTCCTGCTTGTAATGTATGGGGTCATGACATTGTTCTGGTTTGTGGATTGGGGAGAGGCAAAATTTCCTAACAGCGAGAACTTCAGATCATGTCCATAACCAGGCTAAGCAATCCATCCACTCAAATGCAATGGCACACATATACACAAAACATAGATAATAGCACCTTATAAATGCGGTATCATTACTTGGAAAGATGTTTCATTGATGTTTTAAGTCACCTGCATACCACAATGTAATATTCTGCCTTTTTTTTTTTTTTTTCGAATCTGCCTAAATTATTGAAGGGCTGTTTGCCCCTCGAAATTTCCATTGGTTGGGTTTTTTTTTGTCCCCCCCCCCCAAAAAAAAAATGTATGCCCCTGATATGAGGCACTTGGGATATTTGAACAAATTTCCTTTTAAGCGTTGAACTACCTTCCTTGTTAAGGTTTGGGCAGACTTTGCATTCAGTTCTTTGTTGGCATCTTGACATTCCAATTTTTGGCGAACAGTTTTTAAGAGTAATGTAATTCGAGATGACAAAGAAGTGACATTTCAAGGAAATAATCATTCAGTACCATGTGGCTTAAAATAGTGATTTGTTCAACTATGTTTCTAGTGTGAGTGAGTTTATAGTGGAACAGACAATGTGCCTTATGATAGGAAGTTAAATTAGCATGGTGTTGCCATGGTGATGCAGGTGAGTACATAAAAGGAATGAGAGGTGTTGAATGTTGAGGAAAACTACAGAAATTGATGAGGATGTAATAGCCACTAGTGTAGGAAGGAGGGTGAAATATATTTAAATTTCCATTAAAAGGGACAACTTGCTTATTCATCACATGATCTCAGTATCATGGAGATCTCATGAATATTTATAATTAAAAGGAAAATGTTTTAAAAAATTAGGCAGCCTGTGGTCACTGCTTTGGTACTATATAAGAAGTTACCAGGAGATTTTGTGGCAGTATTGAACTATGTTACAGGGTATACCCTCTCTACAGTACATCTGCTGATGTAACAAGCTGGTTGAAATTGTTTAATACAAAGTTGCACAGTCCACTCCTACACCCACCCTTGCCCCGCTTACATATTTGGTTAGAAAAAAATGCAAAATTTTACTTGTTGGAATAGAATTTGGCAAACTTGCCCAGCTCAATCCCATTGCTCCTATCCACTTCACCCCCCTCCCACCCCACCCCCACCCCCATTACTTGGCTATGTAGAGGAATGCAAGTTCTAAACTCTTCTCATGGATAGGGACCTTGGCATCCAGTGAAGTTGAGTGAATGATTTTGGAATTCACATGACATCTTTCTTCACTGATGTCACTATTTCCTACAGAGCAGACACAACGATAGCCTGTTCACTCCTGGATAATCACAGTACCATGGGACCTAACTCAATTTATATCCAACTTTGCAGTCTTAAAAGTAACAATTTTACATCCTCATCTCATTCTGTTGTGAAATCTCATAGTGAAGGTGTGTGATGATGTGCTTGCAATGTACCTACCCCAACCATGAACTGTGATAATGCTGTGATGTTTTTTGTCTTGTTTTGATGTTTGTATTAATATAGAGTGGACCATTAAAGGCACTATGTCAAAACCATAGACCACGTCTTGCCTCAGAAAGGCTGCAGCTGTCTCAACTAGGCTGCAGCTGTCTCAGTTAGGCTGCAGCTGTCTCAACTAGGCTGCAGCTGCTTAAGCCTGCTTCTTTATTTCACAGATTTCAATAGCAGCACTAAGCTGATCTGCAATTGAGAAGTGTGTGGTAACAAAGCATAAGTGCAGCTTGGCTGAGGGAGCTGCAGCCTGGCTGTTTTGACATGGTGTCTAAGAGTCATTAAACACAGATGCATTTTGCCTAGGTTTATTTAATGATAGGCTGTGAAAGCTTGGTTAAGCAGTTGATAAAATGATATTATAGGTTTTGTTAAAGAGCATTTGTTGCATGTTAAGTTGGGCCAGTCAAGATGTGAGAAACAACCAATATTTTTACAGTTGTGTGTACTGCCATGTTGCTGTTAGTAAAGTTAGAAAGAAGTAGAATTCAACCTTAAAAAAATAAAAATAATAATAATAGTAAAAATAAAAATTGAAAATCAAAAATCAAACTGGGTAGGAAAGCAACATATGCTCTTTAATCTTATGTATAATGGTAGTTGTCTTTAAGCGGTAGTGTCTCTAAGTACTGTGTGTACACCATGATTGATTAGTATGATACATAAATCGTCGGCTAATTAAGTTAAGAAATTTAAAACAGAGGTCAAAGAGAAAAAAAATAGTCAAAACATGATTGGAAAAAATTTGTTTAATGATGAAATGCATGAATACAACTTCTGAGTATTTATTATATCTTCATAATATTATTGAGAGTAATTTTCATTTATTTCCCAGACTATTAATTTCTCTTATTTAAAAGAAATTATAGTTTAGCAAGTAGCCTTATGAGTCAAGACTGCAATCTTTCCGATGCAAAAATTTGAGAGTTTGATTCTTTCCATGTGATATAATGATGACCTGCCAACTCACTAGCAAGCCCTAATTGATCTGCCCTGATAAAGTTAAAAAACATTAAAGGGTAAATACAGTCACCCCAAGGCTTGTAATAGACTGTCCTATTTTATGATTGGTCCTTGAGAGTCATGTGACAGTATTTTCCTCCTCAAATGTGAAATTTACTTGAAGTAACTGCTTTGCTTACCTAGAATATGCAACACTGAAGTCCTGAAATATTATGAAGAATACTTTGAAGAGGAAATAAGAAAAAAATTGTGAGATTTAGCTGTTGCTTCAAAATAAATATGGGGAGACTGCTCTTTCCCTTTAAATTTTTAATATGGGCATTACATATAAAAGGTTTCACATGAGGCAAAAATCCCATAGAGATGGAGAAAGGGGATTGAAAAGATCCCATAATACAATGTTGAAATCTCTTCAGAAGGCTTAAATAGGATTAGGTAAAACACCAATGTGTCATGTCATATAATTATGGAATGCACAGCAAGTTATGAGGTAAGAGGGGGGGGGTGAAATTTACTGCTTCAACCCTTTTCCATCTTATGATTAAAAAGAGGGATTCCAGTATACAAAACTTAGGTTGAGTTTTAAATGTGATAGTTACAAATTTTAGAGGTAAATGCAGCTCCATAATACTACATCATTCCATAGGAATTCAGAAGAGGTCAGTTAAAAGGTTTTATCATTTCAAGGGTAGCTTTTCTATTTCAAAATTCAAACAACATCATACTAGCTGTCCGTCAGGTTAAACAGTATTGAAAAAAAAACCTTATGAAACAGGTTGTTTTATGGATTTTTGCAGGGTGATGCATATGGTTGATTGCATTAGAGATGTATTCAGTATGGAGACAGCCTTGGAAAGATACATGGATTCAGAGAGATCCATCAAGATAAGGTTTTCTGCTCTAGTGGCAGAGCATGTTTCAATCGAAGAAGATTAGGATTTATATGTGGGGGGGAGGGGGAGCTATAGGAGGTAATGCTGCATCTCTCGTCCAACTCAAAAACAATAACTGGTTTGGCAAAGTCTTTGGAAGAATTTTAATGATCCTTAATGTAAAGGGAACAAGCAATTTTTTCCAAAACTTGCTGAGTAAGATTTGCAAATTCTTAAAAATATCACATTTTACTTTAAGAAGAATGTTGGAAAATGTTATTGAATACAAACATGGGAAACAAATGTCAAAGTTACTTTCCCTGAATTTATGAAATCAGTAACAAAAATGTTTTCACATGATTTAAAGGAGCTATTTGTTAATTTAGTGTGGCAGGGTTCTCTTATTTATTGTTAAAGGGGAGTATTGCACTGGTTTTACAAGGAAATTTCATCCTTTCAAAACCAATACTTATTGGGATTGGGAAAGAGTGATAAATAATTACGGATAAGGCAGTATGGTAGCCTTCTTTTCAAGAAATAAGTTTCCCTCAGGTAGAAATTCAATTGTTTGTAGCTAAAAAATAATTTGTTCTACCAAACTTTCAATATTTTAAAAGATGCAACTTCCATTACTCCTTTTGTGCATAATATTTTGAGGAGGTGAATTTATTGCTGGGGTTCATTTTTGAGACTGAATGATTTGAAAATGACTAGAGCTATTTACTTTTAATGCTGTGTTGGAGCATTTAAAATGCAATATTCCCCTTTAAAGATTGCATTTTCCCTGTAAAGCTGAGAAGCACTTTATAGAGCCATGGCACCACCTCAGAACAATCCTCACTGAAAAATGCGGTGAACTCGGTGAACTTGTTTTTATAAATGAAAGCTTGTAAAAAATAAGTCATTTCTTACATTTCTTTATAGATTGAAACATGCAAAATGTCAATTTTTTAAATTTGTGGCTAATAATAGACTAGAGTCCTTGGCATTTGGTCAAAATTTACTGATAGTACAAACTATGTTACCTCCGGCCTTGTTCTAAACTAAAATTTAATTGGATTCCTGTTTGGTAGCTAATGGTAAATTAATCTGCCCCCAACAAGGTCACTACAATATCACTAAGTGGAAATATTAAATTACTAGCCTGCAAACGAATTGCTAAATTATTCAATAATGTTATGATTTTGGAGAAATGTTCCATAAATGTGCAGTCTTGATTCATAAGAAGGACAGCAAGTGGGAAGACTAATTTGGTTGCATCTAGGTTTTTTTAATAGAGTTTTTTTTTTTGTCGGTGTATGATTTATATATCAAAAATTAATGAAATTCACTAATTGGAGAGATGAGGGCATTCAAAGTCCCAGAAAAATGGATGTGACTGATTACAGAAATATTTGTATATAAAGGCTGTAATCCTTTGTGAGAAAATATGCAGTGAGAAATCAAATATTCATACAAAAAGTCTGTATATCTGAAGTAGGTGCAATCAAATTGAATGCATTTATATAACACAGTTTTCACATAAAAATTCAATTGGGGTTTATTCTCTGTAGTTATTGGGAAAGGAATGTCATTCATCACTCATCTCTGATACCATTTTTCCACCCCCCCCCCCTTCCCCATCCGTCTCCCATTTTAAAGTTATTCTTAGACAGCTCTGTCGTGGTCCTGTAAACCGTTATTCTTTCTGCTCAGAAACTTTGAAGTAAAGGGTAACTGGAAGATTCCAAAATTTTGAAGTTATCAGTGATGTTTGGCATTCCTTTTCAGTAGTATGTTCATTTATATAGTAAAAAGCTGAAAGAAGTCATAAGACCAATTGAATTGTCCTTTATATTTTCCCTGGAAAAATGGTCAAAAATTGGTAGGAAATGTAGAAAATGTAAAAATAATAGGGAATTGTTCATGTGTTTTACTAGAAACTATTTGTATCCTCTACAGGTGAACAATGCAACTGCTAGAGTTATGACAAAGAAAACTACTGCTGTACCCCCTAATGGTAAGACAAGTTTTTCCAAAGGTGACATCCTTTTCAGGAGGATTTTTTTCAGCATTAAGAGGATTTGAAAATTCTGCATGCCTGGTGTTTTATTTAAGTGTTGTTTTTTTATTCTTCAGACTGACTGCCTCATTGCACCTTTGTGTTCTTGGCTCTCCCTTAAAGGTTATTATAAAATGTTATATCACCTCCCAGAAAAGTTGATCCTATCCATGAGTTGTGACTTAATGTGTATCATTTTGTACATTTTTGTTTGTACTTAGCACACATGATTTAACCAAGTAAGTATGAAAACTTAGCAGTTGAGATGTTTGATTTTTCTTTTGGTACAGGTGCTCTCCGTGTGCAGCCAGCCCTTGGTAGAGGGCGCCCTGTTAGGGGTGCATTCCCAACCCATCGTATCGCTCTTCCTGCTGCTGTACCAGGCTTCCCAGCGACAGCTGCTATTTATCCTCCTGATGCTGCAGCTTTAGCGTCTGCCTCCCTCTATCCTGCTGCAGCAGCTGAAAGGTTCCAGGTAATTTTTAATTCTGAACTGTTAAAGTCTTGTGATAGAGGGCAGTATTGTATTTAATCTTCCTCCCTCCCATCTGTTGCTTATTTTATGATAATTTCTGGCTTAAAATATTTTTTGAATTTTGAGAAAAGAGCCAAATTTTAAGCATTTTCAGGATTTATTCGAAGGAGGTATTAAAAATGTCCTGCCTATTATTATCATACATCTAGTTGGTGCATGAATATAACAATTTGCATGAAGAAAATAAGCTTGAATAGCATGTGTTATTGGTCAGTAGGAAAAAAGATGCAGCCCAAACATAGTCATGTTGGAATGTGGCTTTACCCTGGCTGGAACTTGGTTACAGCCCAGCTGCATTCTGTCTACAGCCTCATGGATGGCTGTACAACCTATAAATGGCATGGTATTGGATTATTAAATTGGTACAATTTTGGAGAATTTGTATCAACATCCAATGTAAAATCAACTTTACTTACTGTCGGCAAGAATTGCAAACCCTCATTTTCAGTGAAATTGAGGAAAAAAGACACAATTCAATTTACAACCATTTATGATCCAGGTAGGCAAGGAAATTGAAAGACTAATGGTAATGGACCCCAGTTATGTCCAATTAAAATCAGATCACCACTGACCAGACCAGACTGTCTGGATTTGTCTATACATATTAAGAGAGAGAGAGAGAGATATACATACTTGAAGTACTAGAGAGTTTGTGAGTTACAACATGGAAGAATTGATAATGCACCCTCTTAATTCCCAACAGACAGATCGGTTCGTGACTTTTGTACCTTCTCCCTTTGGGTAGATGTTGTAATTTGGGGAATAGATGGGAAATATCTTTTGTAAGTCTGTAGCTGTCATGTTCTGTAGATAAAACTCTGGCATTTTGTATTACTTATATGCTCCCTCATGAATGAATGTTTTATTGATGGTACGAAGCTGATTTAGCTCCAGGGAAAGTTATTATCATGAAATGAGATAATTATATAACATGATCATCCATATTTTATATTGCATGCTTCTAACAAATTGAGGTGAAATGTCTTTACAATTCTTTAGAACTTCTTTCTGAATATTTGCTGACTTAATGAATTAAAAAATGAAAATCAGTTTTGCAAATTCTAAAATTGAACTTTTAAAGTTTTCATGCTTTTGTCCCTGTGCTGTAGTGTTTCTGCAGGAACCTCTAAAAATGTATAGTGCTGTCCATATGATCTGTTGTTGTTTTCTTTGTACTAACAGGCAGAAGCTCTAAAGATTTATTAATCCTCATAACATATGATTAGTATTAATATTAAATTTCTGCACCAGTTAGCATAACTTTGGTTAAGGATCCCCAGGGGCATGAGTTGGGTGCCCACTCACAATTGTATACAAAGCATAATTGTGGGTGCCACACTCACTGAATGCCACCTAGAACAGGGGTTCAGTCCATAGGAGCCATGCCACTGTACATATCAGTATTATTGCAGGTGGGGAATTATTATTTCAGATATCGTGGTGTACATCAAATCAAATATTGCATGCAATTTGCATTTCTTTCTACATATTTATGATGCAACCCACAAATTTTGCAAAAATTACCCAATTGTTGAAAAAAAAAAAATTGGGGAAGATCAAAAATTTGAAAACTTCTTAAAAAGCAAATGTTAAAATGGCCTCAAGTGACAACATTTTATTTGGCATAATGGACAAGAAGGCTGAATGAAGCCACTGTCATTAAACTCGGATGCTTAAAGAAACGAAAGTCATTATTTTTTGAATAGAAACAAGAAGGGAAGGAAAGCAAGAGGCCTCTTCGTTGGTTTTGTAATTTACGACCAATTTCAGATTAATCAAAGAAAAGGAAGGTTGTGAAATAAATACTTGTACTGTCATATAATGTTATCCAGAGGCAACACCAAAGGCAAGATACAGCATTTTGTAAAGTGAGAATTGTAATATATCCACAAAATCAGAGGGTCCGTTTAGAACCCCTGTCACACGAGAAGAGTTTGCATCAAAATGTCTGAGTGGTTTGAGGCAACTAGGAGAATTTAGTTTTGGAATTGAAAGGGAAATTTCCGATATAGCTGTCAAAATGGATTAGGGGTAAACAAAAAGAGGTGAGAGCACAGTGCAAAAAAATTATGAAAATGGTATAATTATGGAAATGTCATCATATTCAGAATGCAAAGCAAGTAAAGCCTGAAGTTTGTTTTCAGTTTTCATTGGAGGGGAGGGGAATTTTCCAAATTTTATTTCACTTTTTACTGGGATTTGGAAACATTTTGCGAGGGAAAATTACAAATGCTTTGTTGCATGAATTTAAAGGAAGCACTGTGGAAACACAACTTAAAATTTTATACTCCTTGAAGGAGAATAGATTAAAGTGCCTGTGCTTAGCTGAAGTATCGAGGTGCAACATGTTAGATGTTTAAACAAATGTTTATCACAATTTGGATACTTTAGGTTTAAATTTTTGTTTTAAATCTCACTTCACCAAGTTAAGTTGATCCAAGTGGCGACAGAGGAGGGAAGGGTTGCATGAATATTACATAACTGGCCATATGGGGATTAACTTTTGTATTCTTAATTTGGTTGAATTGTGCATGATTTGGCATGAATGTGGTACTAACCATCCATTTGCCTTTTTTTCTCTCTCTCTTTCTCCTTCCTCTGTCCCTCCTCTCATCTCTCCATTTTCACTTTATCACTTCTGCCTCACTTTCTCCCATCCACTGGGAACCAATCTCCATCCATCCAGACCGATCTTCTTTTACAGACTGCCGCCGCTTCTGCAGCGTCTTACGGTAACTACATCAGCAGGTATCCAGCGGCTTACGCCATCCCTTACACGAGAGACTACGCAGCGGACCCCTACCACGCCGCAGCGATAGGACCGGCAGCTGCTGCCTACGGAGTAAGATACCCTTCATTAGCACGGGTAAAGTCAAGAGTTTTTTTACATTGTACCCATTTTTCTTTCTCATTCAGTCGTGGTGGTGAATTCCTTGATGTGCTTTTGCTGTGTCCAAAAATAGCCTTGTTTTGTATCTGCCATATTATTATCCGTTCACCGCAGTGCACAGTTGCTATAGGTTAGCGTTAGTAGTGTAAGATCAATCACTAGCAGCACTGCTTTGAACAACTAGCTAGCTATAATACTTTTGCTGGATATCCTCTACTTTATTTTCGTCTTGCTGTGGTTCATGTAAACTCTCACTTGATGTCTGTTGATCTATCTCTATGTCACACTTATTTTCTTCAGTTTCCTGACTTTCTTTGTTTGATGGTTGTGATTTTTTTTTGTTTGTGCGTGTGATAATTTCTTGATGGATATTTTGAGTCTTGACTTCATGTTTTGATGCCTGGTGAATATGTTTCTCTTGTGAAATCCTGCTGTTTGCTTGGTGTGAGATTTTTTAAATATAAATAAAATTGAAGTCAAAAGTGCCCCTCCCTGCCCCAAAACAAAAAGAATTAAAATGATTAAAAATGTAAAGGGGTATAAGAAAGATTGAAAAGGGATTTTTTTTTTGTCCTTGGGCAGGAAAGAGAGAGTCACCCAAAATTTTCTAGAACGATTAGTAAATTTTGGCAAATTACATGTCATATGCCTTACCAGCACTGATGAATTGGACAGGAAATGAGATATTCTTCATCTTGATATTCTCCCAAATGAAGTGAACAAAAATATTGTCACATGATTAAAAGGATCCATTCCTGGATTAGTATGATGGGCTACACTCATTCATATTGGGGGCCTTAACTTTTCCTTAAAAGAAAACACTAGAGTGAAATTGGCAGGAAAATGGAATTCTTCCTATATTAATAACCACTTTTTCCACTTGGAGGAAGCTTTGGGGATTTAGTCCCATACCAGAATCTTACCAAGTTGTCTAGAATTTAGGACAACAAACCAGAAAATTTATTAAATCTTACACTTGGAAACCTGTGTGTATAGCTCTATAAAGCTGCGATATTAATTTTTGGGGGAAAAAAGTAGGTTTGTGTGGGACTTTGTATGAAAAACATTCCCTTTTGTCAATTGCTTCTATAACAAGTAATATTTCAAAATTCATTAATGGTTTTAAAAAATAAAAAAGGCCTTTTTACCTTCAAAGGAAAGTGTATCCCAACAGATTTTATGTGAAAATAAATGGATAAATGGAATGCAATCAGTTATGCATGAAGTATACATGAATGTATTTATGTCGAGTCACCATAACTTGACCTCGTGACCTTGTGACTATTGTGAATGCAATGTTTGATTGGTTGCATGCTTGAATAATTGTGAGTAGATAATAGATTGTATGTTACACCTCTATCTAGTGGGAGAGGGTGGTAGTGTTAGGCCAAGTAAAAAATTTTCTTGTCCCTGCCCACATGCTTTCTTCTGGCTGCCTGGATTTTCTCATTTTTTACTTTGAACATCAAAAAACAAGAATATTTCCCTTCTTGTCTCCCCATTGCAAAAATTTCATTAGAGAATCCATTCCCTTATAACTTGGACAACCTTGTCCTGTCCTTGAAGTTCTTACTTGTTAAACAACTGACAAAAAGACCACATTGCTACAGAGTTCGTGGTCCTGTGACCACCTGTTGTTTTTTGCCGGTTTTCTGTCGATGAAAAATTGGCAAAGCCATGACACTGTTGGCTAAGTCATGACATTCACTTTCAAGGGAGATTTCTCCATTTTGGGTATAGGCTATAGGCAAATGCACAGGTTACTCCGTTAACAAACTGAAAATCCAGGAATTTGAATATACTTGAAATGGAATTTGTGTACACAAGTACCAAAAAAAAAAATCCATACACTCAAATTAATTTCCAAAGGACAAGAAAGTATATTTTACTTGGCAGTATAGGCTATTGGATATTAAGATGTTTCAGCAATAAAATTTGTGACACTGATATTTCAAACTGTATTAGATATCCATTAATAATTAAATAATGTTGCATGCACCTGGGGTCACCCTTAGACACTTCCAATAAAAATAAAACAATCATATATATAAGCACCTGTTAACGTGTACCAAAATACTTAAACCGCAAGATTTCATCCCAAAAAAAATTATACATTCAAAATCACTTCTTTGAAGCATCTTCAATTATTTCATGACACAAACAAGATAGGGTCAGTAACCTGAACTTCTCTGAAATGAACGTTTTGCCAAAATAGACGATGTTAGTTGAAAACGGATTGCAAAATCTGATGGTAGGGTCTCGGGTTTCTGGAGGCAGAAGAGACTGGTGGTGTCGATGTATGATTGTGATTGATGATATGTGTGGAAACTGCATTTGAACATGCCTGAATGAAAATGGATGGTATTAACTCTTCTTAGGTTTCTTGTCCTCGGTTTCTCTCTTATTTTGTCTTTCTTTTATCCTTCTTCTCTATTTTCTTGCGAACGATCTCTCGCCTGTCGACATTCGAGGCAGGACATAAATATAAAAAGATGCCATAATTTCACTTCAAAGCTTTCACCACCACTTTTGCTTGAGTTAGAGAGGGGAACAGAAACTCTTCCCTTTACCCTTTTTCCATTATCTTTATGTTAATTAAAAGTAATGAATATGCATTATGTAAAACCCCGGATTCTTGACATAGAGGCAAGATAATGAAATTTTCAACTCATTTTCAAGGCTCAAGTTAACTTCCTTACTCATTTCTGTAAATAAATATATGGGGGATATTTTCAGTTTTTTTCTGCTGGAAGACTAAGAGAATCGTGTTCATGAGACCAAAATATATGTCGCCCTCACATTCTTTACCTACTTGTTACATGGCTCTCCAATATATTTCCACCCCACCCCCTCCATCCCCCTTCAACCAGTGTACAGGACCTCTATCTCTTAAGCATTTGTCTACTCCTTTTCATCACTGTGTATCGTTGCACCTTATCTTATTCTTCTTATTAGAGCACAGGGTTAACCAATTTATTATTGCATTGAAAATAGTGTGAAACTTGGGATTGGAGAGAACTATTTTCAGTTTAACCAAAAATCCTTTCCCAAATCACACCAGAGTGTATTCTTTTCAAAGGAGAATTATGCATCACCATAGTTATTTTGTAAAAAGGAGGACTGGGATCACAAGCCAAGCAGGAGGGGTTCAAGGAGAGTGGGTGTGCCCCCCTTCCATTTGGGTATTTTTAATGGTCATCTAGATGCAAAATAGTGCAACATCTGAAGCAAATCAAGAAAAATCTTGTGAGATATATGAAATCAGACATTCTGAATAAGTTAGCAAGATAGCAGGTAAAAGAAGGAGATGTCCAGTAAGTCCAGATGTCCATTTAAAACACTGAAGGATCCTTTGTATATTTTGGCTAAATTGGTAGCAAATTTAAGAATATCAAATAAATTTCATGACACCACATGTTGCTCAATCTGAGGGTTAATAATTCGGGCTTGGTTTGGTTCTGTGGAGTATTTATGAATATTGCAAACAGAAGGGTTTTTTTTTTTGAAAGATGTAGGGCAAACACGGATCAGGGTACTTCCCACTTTTTGGTCACATCAACAGTAACAAATCTGCACAAAAATTGTCATAATATTTATCTAGAAAAACATATCAAAGGGACTTTCTACCCCTTCACTTTCTTTCCAAAATGTCTGGGTCAGTGGTCGATTAAAATGAATGTTTCCAAACTGATACCCTCCCATTCCCATCAAATCTCTCCCTTTTTCACCAAAGGTTAAAGAAAATTTGCCTCTTCTCCCTCTTTCTCAGAAAATCCAGTGCTGAAGAAATGTTGAGGGTATAGTTTAAAATGATCTAGCAACTGTGTAAAGCTGCAAGGAACTGATGGAGCTGTACTCCCATACATTCCCATATGGTTTGGGAAGAGAAATCAATATTGATTCATGTGATAATTTGGAAATCCCAAAGGATATTAATTTCTAGGGGATGAATGAATCTTTTTGACATAGCATTGAGAGCTAAATGTATCAAACTGATTTTCTCCAAAAATCTAGGCCAAACCGTAAAGCTATTTTTGGCCTCCTTTTGATGGAGGAACTTAAGCCAAACAGAACATCACATGATTAAAGAAAAGAATGTTTGGCTTATGTGGATCAGCTGTGATGTAAATGTTTGACATCTAAAAGTATTAGAGGATAAAGGCAAGGGGCATAAGTCATATCAACGGGAGTGATTCCATTACCGATTTAGAACAAGGACTCTTTGGTCTTTGCTGTATTTCAAGGATATTGCATTAACTGGATATGTAAATTAACTGTGGCATCAAGGAATGTACAAAAAACAAAAACAAAAAAAGTGCAGATGCTAACTTTAGGATTCATCTGAGCCAATATAATGTCTTCAACGACAGTTGCTTTATCCATTCAGGAACTAAACCCAAACCTCCTGGTAATTTAAGCTTTGTTTAAAATGTCACTGACATTATCTCTCTGGCTACAGCACTGATTTGCACTTTCAGTTCCAAACTAAATATGCCCCTACAATTCTCTATTTCAAACAATTATTTAGACTTTGGATTGTCTGTGAAGTTCATATGAAAATGAACTCAAAGGTAGTAATACTTGAATGAATAGTAGCTTTCAAAGTGTGAAACCATTCTTACATTTTGAATAAGTTACTATGCTTGCCAGGCACAGATCCAGACATTCCAAAAAAAGGGGGGGGGGGATGACTTAAAAATAGTAGCTTTCAAAGTGTGAAACCATTCTTACATTTTGAATAAGTTACTATGCTTGCCAATAACACAGATTTTCAGACCTATTTCTCAAAAAAGGGGGGTATCTTTCATTACATTTTATGACTTTACTATTGCATATGGAAGGTAAACCAAGCAGTTATTTCTGGTAAATTTGACATTTGAAGAGAAAAAAACATTGTCACATGACTCCCAACAGCCAATCATGAAACTGGACAGTCTACTACACTTCGTCAATTTGGGATGACTGCTCCTGCCCTTTAAGAGAAAACAGGGAAGTGAGGGAGTTGCACTGCTAATTTCCTGTATGTTTTACTGTTGATCTGGCGATAAAGATAAAGGGAGGGCTGAAGCGGTAAAAGCCCCCCACCCCTTGGATCCCCATAAGTTAGTCAGTTAGATGAGATTTAACGGTACACCAACAGGAATGTTTAATATAATGTCAACACGATAAAAAGGTGAAGTTAAAATATGGTTTCAAATACCGAATATGGTCCAAGTTTGGTTTCCAATACAGTTCACTCTGTGTAAGACCTTCCCTGTAGTCACCTCGTACGACAGGTGGAAAAATTAAGTGGAAATAATCTTCAACCCCTAGCCCACAGGAGGCTGCACCAATAAGTATTGACTGGTCTGTAATTGTTCTATACAAATGCTGCAAAGCAAAACTGAAGTTGAATGCAAAATGTTGCAAAGGACAGAAAGGGACAAGCCCCCTTCGAAAAATTCTCCTAGAGAGTTGCAAGTTTGCCATCTACTTAATACAGTTTTACAAATGTTTCCTCCAGAGAGGCAGGTGTTAGGGGATATTTTTCCTCCTTCCCTTTCCAGAAGAAGGCAGGTAAAATCCCTCCCTTTTCCTTTCCATAAAAATTAGAAAATTGTCAATATCCTGATTTCTAATACTTAAAAAGAAGACACATTTGCAGCAATGTTTTCACTTACATGAATAAATGTCCGTTAAAACCCTTCAAATTGCGCCTTATGGGGATGTTGAAGCAAGCTTTTATGCCCCTAAACCCACTCATAAGTTAAGCCTAGGACAGCATCATGTTGGACATGTTGTTCAGCAGTAATACCCCCCCCCCCTTTGTTTTATGGTTCTCAAGAAATCGGTGTAAACCTTTGCCACCTCCTCAGAACATTGCTGTTTCTCTATGTACCTGATACCCTTAACCACCCGTCAAAAATTTGCAAGTGCAGCCGGAAAAAAGAAACCTTAGCAATCTCCCTCCCTACTCATTAGAGAGTGAAAAGAAACTATTAGAGAATCCTCATTTTGAAGTGTAAGGGAAGAAAAGGGTGCACTTTCAAAATGAAACCACATTACAGGTTGTAACATACAGCTGGCAGTCTTACATTTAGTCATCAGATTTAAGGTAGCCACTTTCAAAATAAAGCTTGTAATTTCAATTTGTTTTTTTTTTTTGTTATATGTTGATTTTCACAAAATGCAAAATCAAACTGCAGTCATTAAGCCTCTCAAGCTGGACAGAAAGTTAGCTGTATTGTATATCACACAACATCCCATCTCATTTGACATGAGAAAGAGGTCAGGTCATACAGACACAACTACAGGACCTGCGGGATCTACCCGATGCTCCCAGGGTTCAATGTTCCCAAGGTTAAATGTTCCCAGTTTTCATAAATCTCAATGATTTGACGATGATTATAAGGTTCATTATTCCCGGGTTCGACGTTCCCAGTAGTAAGGATGTTCCCAAGATTCGGGAACACTGAACCTCGGGAACAGCGAACCTTGGGAGCAATGACATAGCCCCCTACCTGCAACTGTCTGGTGTCCACAATTTGCATAAATAGTAGAAACATTCTGCTGTACCAGCTGCATCTATTTGAACATTTTCAGTCTGGCTGACAGCGTACAACCTGACAGAACTTTAGTTACACCACCAGGGCAAGATGCAGTGCAACATCTTGCCCCATGATGTTGCTGGTAGTCATCGCATTGTGAACTGGATTTAATACTTTACAGTATTGCCCTTAGCAGTAAGAAAATGCCCCCTACATAGTGAAATGACCCGGTCCCAGGACCCGATCCACAGGAGGTAGGGTATACCCCCCTTTTTGCAGAGCAATGTTTTCAGGGGAGGGGAATAATTTTTAAATTTTATGATCATAGTAGGCCATGTAGTGATCTTCTCCCCCCTTTTTCCAAATTGTGGATCTACCCTGCATTGTAGAAGATACTGTTTACACGTTTGATGAGACATTCGAATGGATCGAAGTGTTAATTTCGTAATCTTGTAATTTTAATCATCCATTTGAGCCATCATTCTAGATACAGTTACCTGCAATAAAACCGCTGTTGGCAATAATATTCTCTCCGATCTAACCCTCACCATACTTGCTTCTCTCCACAGGCCAGTTTATATCGGGGAGCGTATGCGAGGTACACGCCATATTGACTTGAAACCTTTGCCACAGTTCCTAACAACTCAGCCTGAAGCAGAGGACAGGGAAGGAAAAAAAATAAAAGCGCAAACTATGGAGGAGCAGGTTTGACTGGAAAGAGACGAGACAAGATAAAAGACACTGCACTTGATTGGCCAACTTTTAACGCAATCTTGCCTGTGCATGATTATCCTTGGTCCCGTCAGCTTGGTGCTTCAGACAAGCCCGAAGATGGTGGAAGCCACTGTATTCGATTTTAGAGTTTTAACTTTGGATATGCTATCTTTCACCTATTTTTACTTTCATTATGGATGTTATAATATTTTATCCATTTTTTTCAGGAGACACTAGCATTGTCTCTTTTCAGTTTCCAACTGCAGTATCTTGCCTGTCTGTTTACTTTTTTAGATTTTCTGACTTGACGAGGAAGAGTTTTCAAAAAACTTTAGTTTTACTTTTTAAAATCGGTGGATAAAGTGATTATTTATGATGATTATTTTGAAATTTAATTGATTAAACTCTAAGACAACAGCTAGTCAAGGGATAGCTAATGTTATGGTGCCGTACTGCACAGCCTCGGGGCTGAGTCTGAGAGTGAAAAGTATGTGGCCAAATTGGCCTTCCATGATAATCCCAGTTTTGCCATTCTATCAACATCTGGCAGCAGAGTAAATCATGGTTGGAGTCATATAATGGGGGTTGCCGGGGTAGATATTTGGAGGAATTGAACAAAGGCAAGAGCCGTAAAAGAAGAATTAAAAAGGACGTGGGAAATTGGAAGGGATGCTTGTAGGCAAGTTTAACTTTGAAATTAGCAGTATTCACAGGAGAACTTTTAAGGTCTATCATATTGTGGCTGCTTCCCCTCAGTATGACAGAAAAGGTATACACAGTCTGGCTTTTTATCAACTTCAGGACTTCAGTATTTGCAAAGGTGGGTGGGCCATTTCTGTCATAATACCAGAGAGCTGGTTATGTGACAGTGGACATGTAGCCAAGGGAGGGGGTTTCAGCCTCCCATGACCCAGGTTTGCAAAAACGTGTCCAAAAAAAAAAAGCCAAGGTAACCTTCTGCAACATTGAGACCCAAATATTAAATATTGCTCTATTTCACATCACATCCAAAGCAGGAGGGGAATGCTTCCCCTGCTGGAAACTGGCCACATATCACATTTTCGAAAACTAGCTCAAAATTCTGGCTATGCACCTGTGTGACAAATGTACTGACAACCCTGAATGAAGTGCATAAAGTTGTCATCCCAACCATGTAAATTTAGGTGGTGCAAATCACATCATTCCCAACATAACCCAGTGTCACACCTCCCCAGGGAGTCATGCCAGACTTTGTCTCTCTCCAAAATGTGTGAGGAATCTTTGTCACCAAGGCACGCCTGAGGATAGGAGGGTGATCACAGTTTCTTGGTGAGAAAGGGTTGAAACAGTTTCATTTTAAAACGAAGAAATTTGCAGAAGCAAAACCTATAAAGGCCTAATGCTCTCACCCCAAACAGTTCCAATTCTCCTTATAGCCTTCTTTCTTTAGCACCTCCCCCAAATTTCTAAAATGTATGCTCATCCAGATACAATCTCAGTTTATTGCTGCATTTTTGAACTAACTGTCAGTCAAAGAGCTGCTGTGGACTACTTCAAAATTCATAGGTTAGGGTGAGAGGACAAATGAAGTACCATTAACCTGTCTGAAAAGAAAAACTGAGAGGTGTGACTCAGTCTGGTTATCTAAAAGCAATTTTGTCCCAGTTTTGATAGGGTAAATGATTCCTCGTCTGTGTCTTTTTTTTCTTTTTGGGCTGTTTTGGATGGTCAAAGTTTTTATTCTCTTGAGGTTACCAAAATATAACCTTGATACTGAGTTGAGTGTGCTATGTGTTTTAAGTAGTAGTCAAAATGGCTACTGATATCATCTGCTTCCATTATGATTCTTCATATTGAACAAAGGGTGCTTTGATGTTATATGTACATGAACTAAATGGGCTAATTTGATTGGCTAATATTTATGGGTGGGGTTATGTGACACATTATTAGTAGGGAAGCTTTGCATTGGGTGGATGACATTGCAATTTTAATTGTAAGGAAATTTTCAAATGAGACATTTTTAGAGGGGAAAGGCATGTCAGAAGTACTGTTGTTTCTGCCAATGTTAGAAGATGGGATGATGAATATTCATTTGAATATTTTAGTACAGTAGATTGCCATTGATGGTAGTATTACAATTGGAAGTTTTATGAGGTATCATACAACTTACACAGACATCCACACCATAAGACAGACAGGACAGAGCAACTTTATGGTGGTGGTTAAGAATGCCACATGTAAAGTTCACTGGAGTAAGAACAAAGGTTTTTGAGAACATCAAAAAGCTATAATGTTTGCTTGAAATGCAGACTAACAAGTAGATGTTCAGACTTCCTGTTTTTGTTTTCTTTTCTTCCGTTCTGTGATGGAGGAGAAGAGAGTTAAAGGGTCTACTACAAACTTCATTCTCTCAAATAGTGAAACACTTTTGACTTGCCAACGTCTGAAAGTTTTTCAGTAAACCTGGTGGTTAACAAGGTTTCATGTGCAGAAAAAAAATATAGGACAACCAAATTGGGTGGATAAGGTTGCGCACTTATCATCATTTGTAACCATGCACCCTCTGAATCCCAACATGTGTCATGTTTATTGGAGTGGTGACACAGGGGTGGGTCAAAGTTTTACAAAACTGTGTTACTTGTGTGTCATGTCAAAGTGGATGAAATGTGGATCAATTGGCAGACAGAGGGGTGCATTAGTGTGACCTTGCTGAGAGGGAAGATAATGTGACCATGTTGTGCAAGGGCAGAAAAAACAGTGATGTTGGACTGATGTTACACATTTTCAGATAGAGTCACAGGTGGCTGGACCCTTAAAGAAATAAGATCCTGCACCAATGATTTTGGAGTCGTGTTTGAAATTTGTATTTTACCTCCCTAAGTAAAAGTAATCTTCATCTGAAATACCAGGTAAAAAGAATTAAAGGGTCAGTATTTCAAATTATTTTTGTGGGTGCAGTAAAAAATGTATGGTTCAACCATCTAATGGTTAAAAAGGGTAGGAGAGGAGTATGGGGCAGGGGGTTAGAAGGGGTTGAAAAGGTTTTTAAGAAGCTTTTTCTGTAGATAACAAATGAAACATTTGTCAAAACCATTTTGTGCATATATTTATTTATCTTTTTTTTAAGATTTAAATCAATCATTGTACACACCTTGTAAATTGTTAACTTCAGCAATTTGGAGATGTTTTAGGCAACTTTGTACATGTACCTTTTTGTAGCGTTGTGTAGGTCGTTTATAGCTGCAGCTTTAGGTGGTTTAAATCTACGTTTAACATTTCTACTATCATCACTTCTTGCATATTTATAAGGTTTACCTCAATTTTTCTTAGCAACTTTTTTTCTCTTCTCTTCCTTTTTCGTTCAAGAGATGAAACGTTCTTTCACGGAACGGTATGAGTGCAATGATTTTCGTAAAGTGTATTATATGACGATCTAGTGTAATCTCTCTCAACTCCGATCCTCCGACTTGTGTGCTAGCAAGAAAAGAGACAAGATATTTTAATTTTAAAAAAAGTGAAAGCAACTGTTTTAAAACTCAGTAACCCAACTCAAAAATATTTCTATCAGTTATCAATTATTTTAAGTTAATTCTCACATTTTTAGTTAAACTTTGTTTAGTTACTGTACCTCAATTTTTCGTTTGTGTCTTATGTTGAGTAAATAATGTCACGTGATCAAGGACTGTGTTTTTTTTTAAAAATGAATTGTACACTATCCTGTCCATCAGCTTATATTTTCAGCACATTTGCCAATTTGAGCTAACTGAAGGGACATATTATCTTCAACCATTTTCTGTACTTTACAGCAGGAGCCTAGAGGCTCTCAACCCAAATACTTGTTTTTGTTGCAATTACACAGTGGGGGCAGAGAGATCCAGTGGAACACATGTTTCTATGTTAATAACTTTTTTTTCTCATTTTGGGGACACTCTAGTTGCCTAAAAAAGCAATTTCAATTTTCTGAAACCCACATTTTCACATGCATTCTGCAAAGTATGATCCTGTAGAAAGTCCCAGAGCATGTTTTGATGATGAGTTTGCCAAAGTAAGAGAGTGTGATCCAATTTTATACAGCTAATTCTTTATCAAATAATTCCATATTAGTTGAGTGGTAATTCCTCTTATTAAATAAGGTTTTTTTTTTTTGGGGGGGGGGGGGATAAATGGTACAGTTTCTTTTCTTGGGGGGTGTTAGAAATTATTGACAAGTTCAATCATGAAGAAAAATTTGCCCTTTAGACAAAATGTGTGAAATTAATTAAGATTTCATATTTTTAGGAGAAGAAATGAAAGCCAATCATGATGAAATTTGGGGGAGGCTATTATCACAATTGTAATAATTAAGAGAAAACTAAGACATCAATATTTGAAGGATATTTTTTGCAAATGAAGTATGAATCATGATATTAGAACATTATGGGTATGCTTTTGAACAAAAAAGGAAGTATAGTAGATTATATAAACAAAAGAGGGGGGAAGACAGACTTTGACAGCAACTTTTTGGATTTTGGAGTGCAAGTTGTAGGGCATCTCATCACAAAGAATTCTTCTAGAATCTTTGTGCTGCCAAGTAATTTGGGAAGTGTGTAGTTTTATATTCAATATTTTACACAACAGTCTTAGCCTAAAGAAACATTTTGTATGTAGACTTTAAGTGGGATTTATTTATTTAGATAAGGTTGGATAGGTTTTGCTTTTTTGTCGTCTCACAATTGGGAAATTAATTCAACATGTTGTCTTTACCTTGTCTCCCTGAGCAACTCTGTAGAAAATGTTCGTGTTTCTTCTAGCGCATTGCTCTTAAAAGCATGCAAAAATTTATTGTCAAATTATTGAGGCTGGCTGTACTGTTGGTAATATTGTTCTGTATTTAATGTCTTATGTCATTATCTGCAAACCTTGGTCTGTTTTTACAAAAACAAGAAATTCTTGTCCCTTTCATCTGCATTTGTGTCAACAACTCATCAGAAATCATGTAAATTTTAGAAGGAAAAAAAAATCACTATTTTAGAAGTGGTCTTAAATAAAAAAGAAAAATTTTCAATTCTACATTTTCTTTGTTTTGGTATTCTTTGGTGATTGTTTGCATTAGGAATGAGATGTATAAATATGATTATCTAAATCATAAGGGATGAGTTAGTTATTTTGATGAAGTTTAAATGTCCAGTTTTCAACCTATTGGTTCAAGTAGAGCCAGCCACAGCCTTTTTTCCAGTTGTGGCTCACTGGCTTGTTTTCCCTACTCCATTGCCCAGAGCATCATGCACAGTGGCAGTAGGTTTTTTTAGAGTCTTTGGTATGACTTGACCAGGAAATAGAACCAGGGCCTTCCACGTGAGAGGCAGATGTTTTTACCGTTAGAAGAAACATGTGGTGGGGTATGGGGAAAATACACGTAAGAATTGGACCAGACTCACAAATACTAAACACATGCAAAAACTTTTGACAAAACGATATTCATAGAGGACATTATTTGTTAATGTTTTGCATAACTTAAAGGAAACTTCGGAGTAATCGCTAGTATGATTAGCCGTGACATCAATGCATTTGCATGCTGAATCAAAAAGCTGCTTCGCTGCATTGGTGTGAGCACATATTACAGAAACAGTGAACATCAATTTAATGATTAGACTGGCTAAACATGCTACAACACAAGCTGCAATTACTCACATGGTTGTCTCTTGTGCATGAACTGCATAAGTTTCTCTCCATATCACACAAGATTTTCTTGGGCAGTACGAAGCATTTTTGACTTACAAAATGGGTATGAAAATTTCAGTGAATGGTGCTTCAGGATGGTTAGCCAAGTCAGTATATTAATACTGACATATCTTAGAAGTCTTTGCTCTCTGAAAAATTTTCAGCTTTTGCTCTATTACAATTGTTCAAGACCCCTTTTGTGAGTTCCCCCTCAAAAGAACTGCCCAATCACTGTTTGAATGATGGCATGGTTTGAGCATCTGACAAACAGCTGGGAAGACCACATGTTTAGTCTAACGACAGAGCATCCGCATCTCAAGGAGGGGCCCGGGTTCGCTTTCCAGGTCCAGTCATACCAAAGACTCTAAACAGGAACCCACTGCCATTGTGCGTGATGCTCTGCATAAGCAATGGGGTAAGGAAAACAAGCCAGTGAGCCTCAACTGGAAAAATGGCCATGACGGGCTTGACTTGAACCAATAGGTTGAAAACTGGGCTGTACAACTACATCTTACTAACTCACTAACAGCTGGGAGGTGTGGAGTTGATCTCCTAGCGGGGTCATACTAAAGACTTGAAAATCCAAACCTACTGCCATAGTAGGGAAGACAAGCCGGTGAGCCACAACTGGAGAAAACAGCTTCCCCCCCCCCCTCTTCAGTACCTTTTCTGACTTTTGTTCTAAATATCCTAGTCAATAAGTGGGGTGGGCAGGGGGCTGTGGGGTTTTGGGATGGAACAAAGAGACGACATAAATGGAAAGGAATTGCATAACCATGTCGAAGTGAGAATATTTCATTCTAGATTGTGACTGAATCATTTCACTCATTAGCTAGGCATGAAACTCATTGAAAGAAGACAATTAATTTACCCAAAATATTCTGTAGGGAAAGTATCTTTTTGACAGCATCATCTTGGCATGAAACTCATTCCACAGGGTCAGTGGGCCTCTTATGGCTTGGCATGGAACTTTAATATATATATGAGATGGAAGCTGCTGACATTTTTCAGCAAGGAAAGAAAGAGCACATAGTAAAGGGTATGTTGAGATTTGCAACACTTAACCATTACAACCTGTTATTTCAGGGGCCCTAGGCTACATGCTGATCACACTGTGGTCATGGCAAATGTTTTTTAATATCAATTATGAAAATATCAAAGGACAATATGATACCCATAAATACTATCAAACCCTCCAGGAGTAGCTCTCTTTCCATATCCTAAGTTGCTTGATAAGCATTCAGGGTGGTTTTAGTTTGTTTTATATATGCCCTGATTCTTTAAACCCCCATACCTATGACAAAAAGTCAGGTTGGGGGTTCAGGTCCCCATGACCACCGTTCCTTTTAATTTTATCAGGTACGTACTGCCTATAATTGATGATTACATATGTAGAAATGAGGAGTGAGGGGATTTCGTAGGCCTAGGTTTGGTCCACATTGATCAAGATCTTGATACTGGTGAAAGGGAGCGTACTGCTGTAGGTCCCAGTAATATTCTGCGAATGTTGCTCATACTAGCCTGAAAGTCCAGCACTGGCCCTGCTCAGTTGCGTAGCCACGGGGCTGGTTTTTAGGGGTTAGAACCCCCCCATGACCCAACCTTGCAATGCAAAATCACCTAAAATAGCAGTTTTTTCTCTCTATCCTTAGACTTTTCCTTCATGTCGTGCCCCCAACCCCCCGATGACATCAAACCCCCCCCTCCCCTCTCATAACACAATTCTGGCTACGCTACAGGCCCTGCTTCCAATTTTTCATAACCAGCACTTCATTTTACCCTTTGCTAACGGATTATTTACCACAATCAACAAATGTTGAAGAGGCCATTCCAGTGAGAAGATTAATAATGATGGGAGTTTGTAACTTTTTTCGGGTAACAAATTTCCTACAGATGCAAGACTAGACAACCTCATATCGATACAGTGACAAAATGTCAGACGTTGATGGCAGACCATTTTTTTTTTTTATTAGTTTGAAGTTGAACTCAGTGCATGATTGTGGTGCACAATTGAAGTCGTGGAAAACTTGCAAAAGCAATCCCAGATTGCTCCTTTGAAACACAAAACTCCAGAAAATCAATCAAATCTTTTCCAAGTTTGATCTACGTAACTTCTCACTCAGCTCAGACCAATGAAAAGCAACGTGTTCACTGACAATCTATGTGTAAATTATTATATGTTATTTCCGTGAAATGCTTGGTGATTGTGTTACCCGACCTCTGTAGCATGCGGACCAATCACTGCAAAAGCTACAAACTTTAAAAACTGGTGGCGCTATTCCAAATCAACAGCTAAGATGTATAAATATTATTCTGCAGCATCCCAACCGAGCCGACTGAGTAAAGAACAAAGTAAATATCTCAAAGGAGATATAAAAATAGAATAAGCAATATTTAGATAAAAGTTTCAAAAAGGAGGAAGTGTTCTTACCCGCCAACTGAACAGGCATAATTTGTTTACAAGCCACTCACCATGTGCAACGCTCTTCATAGAAAATTTGAAGACACAGGGGTCTATGCCTAAAGGTCCACTTCTCAGTCTCTCATGCGCCACCTCACCCTAGAAAATCTTCATAACAAACATGGCACTTGTCAAATAACCACCGATGTATCAAGTCGAGCTAATTCTTTTTACAAGACGAGAGGCACCATATGAAACACGACCACAAGAACGAAGCTGCCGTTAGTTTTTGTTTTACTAGGACAACTCAATTTAGTTTATTGCAATTTCGTCTTTGAACCGATTTCGCTTTGGAATAAGTTCAATTGCTTATACCCCGGAAACCATATTAACTTAATTGCAAGATATTTACTACTATGATATACAGGTTCACATATTTATAAATCTATGCAGGGTCAATTAAGTCCGAACGCTAAAACTCGTAATAATAGCCAATAGACGAATCCGATTAGTGTTTGTCTTTAGTGACTGTAGGCAGTCTTTAGTGAGGTCCATCAGCCTTAAATGTCTTCATTTATTGTTGAGTATTATTTCAGTGACATTGGGGGAATCAAGAGGCCTTGCAGTGTTCAACCATCCAAGAAACAGGTAAGCAAGGAATTGAAAGATTAAAAGATGATAGCCGTCTAAAATCGGGCCATCACTTGTTGTCCGGATTCGTCTCTAATGTGGATAGCATAAAAGGCGGGTGTGCAAATACTTTGAAAAATGTATACGTTTTTTCATTCTGCCTGTGTACATGCGCAAATATATCATATCAAAAAGTTTGCAGTGGCAGACACGGTTTCAAGTTTCAACTGTGTTGGCTAGTTTTCTAAGTGAATGGGCGGGAAGTGCGAGGGAAAAAAAGTCTTCCTACTTTTTATTGGTATTCGATATTAAAAATGGCAGTAGTTCCAAACTTATTTTGAAGTTACAGAAGAACCTATCGAATTTTTTCCCATTCATTTCTTGAGTATCTTTCATGAATTTTTAGAGCGTAGTATTAAATATTCAATGTCAACCAAGAAGTCAAGCCTTGTAATTCACAATTTTGTGAGAAAAGTATTCAATACCCTCCCCCCCCCCCCTCAATCCCCACTGGCTTTATGAGACAGTGATGTAGCAATGGTCTGCGTAGCTAGCTGCAAATTAGCAAACTCTTCTTTGGTGTTGCGCAAATTTCATTGAAAACCAGTCAACCACCACTCTTCGTGGTAATGAACGAAGCTTTCTCAAGCCCTCCTCTGCAGATACTGGTTAGATTTCAAACATCCCCCCAGAATACTGTCGAGTCATCTTCCCGTCCTAATCCACATTGTCTTGTGAATTTCAGCAGCCAAGCTTGTCCGTGAGGACACATCTGTCAATTCACTGACCAATTCAACAAGCGGCCAACTCAGCAAAGCTCTGATGTCACAAAGAATTTGATGCATAGTTGTCATTGCAGTTTTCAATACAACTTTATGTTTAAAGTCATGTGATTAAAGGCGGGAACTGCAAAGATAGAAAAATTAAACCTTATGACGCCATTCAAGACTGCAACTTAGATGGAGTAGGATGGCCAAGTCCGTAGTCCCCCATTACGTTTCTGAACAAAATCCTGACCGTTTGAAGTAATTTTCTGGGGAGAAAGTCAAAAAGAAGACAACAAATTTAACCAAAAATATTCTTGGGGAAAATATTTTTTTCCTGCATCTTTTTGGATTGTTGTAACAGCAGCATTCAGCTAGGTAATGGTAAAGTGCAACAGAAGTGGAGGTAGCATGACGTTTACGGAAAGGCTGAAGTTCTAACTCACTTTATCCTGGCTAATAAATTGTTAGTTGACTCAAGTTTCTAAAATCACTTCGACGGTTTTTACTTTACCTAAAGGAGACGGTGATATTTGGACTAGGTTCAATATGAATTGGTTTACTACAACTTCAAACATCGGTTGTAAAACTTGTCAGTGGTAAGTTTCAAAGTTTTCTTTCCCTGATCTTAAATTTTTGGTAAATCCAGCTAGGTTTCCAAGGGCCTTCAGGGGTGTCTCGTTGAAACTAGAATCCTGCATATAAGCCCCCCCCCCCCCTTTTTTTTTTGTTCCACACCAGCCAAAGCAAACTGTTGCAAAACAAGCCAGGGTAGGCACTAATTTGGCAAAGACCCTTAAGGAAAATATTGCTCCTAGAAATTTTCAAGTTACCACAACGTTTCTAGCTCAAATCAGACCCCCTTAGCTTTAATTTAGAATTAGTTCCCCTCAAGTCAAAGTTCAGATTCATTTTTTGTTGCAAAATTAACCCAAAATGGGATCTAACAAGCCATGTAGACCCAAGACCTAACTCTAAATATAAGTTACTCAGATCAAATGTGAAAATTAAGGGTTAAAAGAATACTTTAGAGCCAAACTCATTTTTGATATGTTGAGGAATGTATAATTCTTGTGAAATGTTTCTTTCATTTCTGATGTTTGGTTCTCGAGGTAATAGCAATTGAACGTGGGGATTTTTCTACATGCAATGAACTTGAAGCAAGCAGGAGTGATGTTATTGATTTACTTTCTTGGATGGTTTTATTCAACAAAATTCTGATATGTTGATAGCAAAGGTGCATCCTGAGCAATGGAATATTAAAAATTTAGGGGCTAGAGAGCATCCCTAATCAAGTTTAGGCAAAAATTAATTTTTTTATATGTGAAAGAAACACCATATCTACACAGGGTGGTGAAAGTTCCATTCAAGTCGGACATGCATTCTCGGGATATCAGTAAATGAAATAACGGATTTTGAGCAGTTGAGGGCTGCAGAGTTTATCACTTCCTCAGAGTGAAAAGGAATGCCCTGTTTTCCTTTGTTTTATCGGGCTGTTGTGTAGACCTTGAAGTTAATAGGAAAAGGACCTCACTGTGGGGATGCAAAGTTTCTAAAAGTTTTCATGCTACTTATGGAATCACATTTTTATAACATGGGATTGTTGCAATGGAAAAACAAAAGACTGCTCGCTATGTGGGGATGTGATGTCATATGTGCTTGCTTCAGGGTTCACTCTTTGTTGAAAATGAGGAAACCTTACGTGCTCATACCTTGAGGACCGTACATCGGATTTCCATGTGAATTTCACCAAAATGCTAAGAATGAGTACCCCCCTCTTACATATGAAATCCTGCTGTGACCCCTCTAAAAGGAACAGAAATAAATAAAACAAAGCAGAATATGACAAACTTTTACACTTTAAACATCAGTCCAAAAATTACGATTTTTATGATAACCTACGTCACGTCCGGGCCCTGGTTTAAAATATTACCAAATAAGAAATGAGGATCTTGAATACGACCTCCATCTATACGAAATAATCGAGCACGTATCGTTCAGTTGACAAGCGTCCCCATTATTATACCCTTTCAGAGGGAAGAATTTTGGTGAAAGATGCATTTTCAATGTCCTCAGACGATTATGTACAATTTTTCTTTTGAAACGGCCATTTTTGAGCACGAGAATATCACCCCACCTTATAAGGAACCTATTCCACAGCGCCCACAACTTTTCCCTTATTGACACTAAGCTGCGGTCGCACTTCAACGAATTCGGATAGGATTTCGATCCGATTTTTGTGAGTTTTCATTGAAATCTAGCCCTCCATCTATACCTCCACCTCTGGTCGAAAAGAACCCTTAATTTACCAGGTTGTACCGCATGCCTATGAAAATTATATTTATGCCAATTCATAAGTGAAAGGAGAAACCAAATTTACACAGTGTGGTGAAAGTTCCATTGAAATCAGATATGTATTTCTCGAGATATAAATAATTGAAGTGAGAAGATTTGTGTTCCAAAGTGAGTTTGAGGGCAGCAGAGCTTATATCACTTCCTCACATTTACAAGAAATGCTTTGTCACCCTCTGTTTTTGTGGGGGATGAAAAGTTTGTGTAAAGTTCTCATGCCAATTGCGCAATAACATTTTATTTTTATGGGATTATTGAGGAGAAAATCAACTCAAAGAAAAACAAGACTGTGCACTAATGTGGGAATATGATGTAAAATGTGCTTTCTTCAAGTTCACTTTTTTTGAAAATTTGAAAACTTTATGTGCTCATATCTTGAAAACCACACATTGCATTTTAATGCAAATTTCATTAAAATGCTTAGAATAAGTACCATACCTCCAACAATGCCCGATGTCTTCCGGGTGAAAACAGTTTTTTAAATATTTGTTAAATGCAGAAATTCTTTTTTTTTCAACTCGGGACTTTGGGGTGTTCTCAAAGGGGTGCGAGATTATTTTTCAGCATACGGTAACCCATGGCTGATCGGAAAATGTTGAATACCAAGTTGGGGGTGGCTTCTTTCAATTGATCGCAATATTGTTGTTCCACATTTGTTAAATTCAGAAATTTGGGCCTTATTTTAACCAGGAGTTTCGGGATGTTGTCAAATAGGGTGGGGCGAGATTTTGTTACCATACACACACCCTGACTAGAGGAGAAAGTGGAGTTAGATGGGTTTAATGACTTCGGGGAATGTTGAGTAACAGTTGGGTACTCGAAACAATAGTTATATTAAAAAACGGAGGTACTTTGCAAGGCAAATCTGAGAAATTTTGACGAGTGTGTTAATGTCCCCAATCAAGTTTTCTCTTTGTGAGGGTGTGGGTGGGGTGGCCAAATGGTTTTGATCAAGTCACCTTAACACAAAATTTAACATAATTCTTCGCTGATCTTGTTCGTTTTAATAAATCACTATTTTAAGATGTACCGTATGTTCCCATTTTCCTTAAGCGTCACTCCTCTCACCTCAAACTACAATTTTGGTAGGGGTGTACCTAAATTCTCAATTGGCTCAGCTCTTCGATTGACATTTTATTCAAACAATGCACAGTACAAAAGCTTATATTACACAGCATGAACTGTACTGGGGGTGTTTTGGTTACACAGTACACACTGAGTTTTTCTATACTCACCATGAAACAATAAACTGAGATTATTTCTGGATGAGGATGAATCTCAGACAATTGTTGGAGGGGTTAAGTAAGAAGGTTAGGAGAATTGGTGCTATTTGGGGTGAGAGAACTAGGCCTTTAAAGAAATATACTCATCACCTTCATGTACATTCGTTTTTGGGGGCTTGGTAGGAGGAAAATTCTAAATCGGGTACAGCAAATTAAAAAAGTCCCTTGGGAACTCAAATTACACAACATACAGAGATGGAATTCTGAGTAACAAGATGGTGTATACCGGGGTATGCCGCGAAGTAATAAACTAGGTTTCCAGCTTAATATTCCTTTTAGAAGCCTTTGAGGTATAATCCTTTGAACCACAAACGTTTTAATTGGCATTCTTTGAAGAAAAATTTGTTTATTCAAACGGGGTCCTTTAACGGTTGGGAAAATGGACAAATCTCAAAGGGAAGTTCAAACTTACCCTATGAATAAACCAGCCCCCTTGAAACCCTTTAAAACCGTTAGGGAACAACTGTAACCAACCGGCCAACCTTTTGCTTCATGGAAGGGTCTCAAAGGAAATTTTCTGTTGGGTTATGTCGTAGTTAGTTAGATAGAATTTCTAACCTATTGATTCAAGTCGAGCCGACCACGACCTTTTTTCCAGTTCCGGCTCCCTGGCTTGTTTTCCCTACTCCATTGCTTATGCGGAGCACCACGCACAACGGTAGTAGGTTTCATTTTTAGAGTGTTTGGTATATATGACTCGACCTGGGAATTGAAGCCGGGTCTTCCGCCTCAGAGACGGATGCCCTACCCTTAGACCAAACACCCAGTCTGAGTCGTGTCTGCAGGAGGTGGAGGTCAAACAAGGGCTAAATGTAAATTAGTTTGGTGAATTATCAGGAATGAGATGATAGGTCCCTTCTGAGTATTACTAATGGATTGATGTGTCTGTGGTAGTGATAAGCGAGAAATTCTTTCCAAGATGTGGTTTAATAAAAATTAGGAATATCTACATTTCTTTCTTTTTCAGATTTTGAAAGACTTGAGGCAATGGCCCCAGTACTTGCTTTCAAATTGAGAACTGGAGAAAGGGGTTTTGGCTCCAAGAGTGGTTCTATTAGAATCTAGTTTTGCCTGCCTAAACAGCCGTTGAACGAAGATACAAGGCAATTTAGGCTCCAGGATTTGATTTTGTTCAAGGTGTTACAGTTCCGATTTTCTTTCTTTTTACAGTTGACAAATTCCTGTCTAAGGACGCACTTAACAGCAACTCTATTCCAGATCCCAAAACAGAAGTCAAGGTTCTAACATCGATAACTTATAAGTTCGGTGAAGGGAATTTTGGGGAAAGTCCGACACAGAGTATATGGACAGGGCGCCCCACATCTTCGCTGATAGTCTACCGAGAAAGTTTCTACCAGAAATATGCCCAGCTATGCAGCACAGACTATCTTCCAGCATTTACGTAAGTTACTATTATTCCTTCTTATTCGTTTAGTTTTTTATTTCTTTTTTTAATTTTCTATGGGAGAGCGATACCACCCATGACCCTATTTCGTAGGTTCTTCATATGAAAATAATGGAACCTTTTTTCATCAAATCTCGTGCCAAAATACTAACCGAAACTCCCATTTCACAAGATTATGTCATCCGTGAATGATGTCACAGGAAGTAGGCTTTTTACCCTTAAATAAAGTTTACCACCCTAGAAAATTTTGTGTTGTCATTTCCCATTTTTTTTTTTAACATTTCCCCCAACATAACCCCCCCCCCCGTGTTCAGAAGTGCCTTCCCCGGTTCCTGCTGGCCTAATGCAGTTTTCGTCAAGGTGTAGCATGCTCGCTTCGTAGGTATTTCATGTCTGCCCAAACTGCCAAATGCAACAACAAACCCTTTTTTCCGGTTCTACTTAAAATCAAGGGCACGGTAAAAGGTTTATTGACAGTTGGGGATATAACCGCTTCCGGGGAAAATCGAGGAAACATGTATTATTGGTAGCGCAATCTTCAAATTTCTCCCATGATGCTTTGCGAGCCTACCTCCCAAATCCCACGCAGAGTTAAAGGGAAATATTTCATCCTTTTAAAACTAATATTTATTGTCAAAGGGTGATAAATAATTAAAAAATAAGGCAGTACGGTAGCCTTCTTTTCCCTCAGATAGAAGTTCAGTGTTTTGTTACTCAAGAATAATTTGTTTATTGTTGAATAATTTGACTGACTAGAGCTTTTTAGTTTTAATGCTATGCTGGAGCATTTTAAACCCGATGTTTCCCTTTAAGAATACCTGGAATTTTTTTTAGCGATCCTAGGAAAGAGAAGAGGGGCGCAAATCTCGGGGAGGGGGGGGGGAAGGCCTTCGCCGCCTCAAGTGAAAAAGTGGGAGGAAAACCGTAATTCCTCCCCCCCCCAAAAAAAAAAAAAATTTGAGTAGATCTAAAAATATGGTCCCCTTTTTTCGTTTTTTTTTCGTTCGAAACAGTTTTTCTGAAGCTTCGGAAAAGCTAGAACACCAGAGCTTCCGGGGGCTTCGCCTCCTGGACCCCCACACCCCCAGGAGCCCTTTAGGGATTCGCGCTCGCCATGCCCGCAACGCGTGCACAGTTTGATATTCATGGGCACATCATAAGCATTTTCGCCCCCCCCCCCCCCCCACTCTCAAAATATTCCAGGGTCATGTTTGATAGTTCACTGCGCCCTTTATGAGATATCGAACAATTGTTTGCCACATTCTGTGTCCCTAGGCTTAAATTATTCTCGGCACGGCCGCAAGATTTGTGCAATATTTTTGCTAGTGGTTCTTGCCTGCATCTCTGTTCATTAACAGGATGAATGTCCCTTGTGATTACGGTTTGTCAAAGTGAACAATTATCTTTTGTTTGATTACACACACATGTGTAGAATAATTTGTAGCATATTTATTCTGAAAATTTTATTTTTACCCTAAAGTGGTTATCTCCCGAACTGATAAAAGGTAACATTTTACTTGCTCGAGGGTGCAGGATGAGGTCCATTGTACTTCGAGGGAAGCTTATCAAAACAACGTTGGTGAGAAATGTTCCATGTCATATGACATTTTCTCCTCATTTTTGAAATTGTCAAGGATTAACTGGTTGGTTTACCTTGTCGTTTCAAAATGAAGTTTGGTACTACGCTTTGGTCTTAAAGGCCAAATTCACCCCAGACAGTTTCATTCTTCTAACCTACATACTAAGCTCCTCCCACAACTGTGTAAAATTCATCCTCATCCAGATACACTTTCACTTTATTACTTCAGGACGAGTATACAAGACCCCAAATATGTATTCAGAACACTTTCAGCGCAGTGCATGTTGTGTAATATCAGCCTAAGTACTCTGCATGTTTTAATTTGCTGTCAATCAAAGACTTGTGCAAGTTTGAATTTCTGTAGACTTCTACAAAAATTGAAGTTTTGGGGCGAGAATCGACTCACTCTTTAAGTAAGTTCTCTCTCCTTTTTCAACCTTTACCTGCTGAAATTCCTTCCCAGATCTTGGAGGGCGCCACCTCATTGGAGGGGGTTTAGTTGTAAGCTGTTCTCGATTGACTGACTGAACACAATTTGGACCACTTGACTGCCTGAAGGAGAGATAAAAATGGGGGTTACCAACGAAGTTTTTGACTCATATGTGAAGATTATGTTAACGGTAACGAGGTGAAATATGTTCCTGAAATCATTTCATTTTAAGAAAATTGACAATCTATTTCACTCCTACTTACCTCATCTCTTACACATATGAACAGCTCCATCTATCGCGGAAGATGTACTGACGAAATAAGTCCTACAGAGGGCGTGCGCTAGTTAACCCTTGACCCGTCCTTGCTTTATCGTCAGCGGAACGATGTACCTCGCGTGTTTTTTTGCTAGTTATATTTTCTCGGATTTTGGATTCTTCTGGAGCCTCGCCCGTTCTTGTCACCTACGATCTTGACGCTGTTGACGTTCCGAACCTTCCCATCGAAGTTTTGATGAGTATCCTTCTTTTTAGGGGTGGTTTCTTAGATCGTAGGTTTTAGGCTCAGTTTTCTCGTGTTTCGTTAGGGTTAGGCTGGGCTGCCTCCCACTGTTAAGTGTTGGTTGTTTGTGCCATTATGTATTATGCATTATATATATTATGTAATATGTATTCTGTATGCAACATAAATTCTGTTGCTTGGTTTCTGCTCCGAGACGCTGTTATGTTGTCGCAGTCTCGGTTTCATCTTGCATTGCTACTTTACTGTTTTAGCAGTTTTTTTTTTTCTGTAGGTAGTTAGAGTTACTTCCCTTGCTAGGCTTTTAGCCAGTCTAGCTGTTACGTCATTTTCTAGTTGGCTGCTACAAGCTAGCGGTCACGCTTGGCTAGGTCCGACCGTGCACGGTGTTTGTGCCCGGTATTGTTCCCCGGTGACTTTCCGAGCTTCCACTAGCACAGCTAGTGGTCACGCTTGGTTAGGGCCGACCGTGCACGCTGTTTGTGCCCGGTATTGTTCCCCGGTGATTGTTCCCCGGTGGTTTCTTTGTGAGGATTCTCTAGGTGTTCCCCGGTGATCTTGGTGTGAGCTTTCAGGCTCTTCCCCGGTGATTGTTCCCCGGCGATTGTTCCCCGGTGGTTTCTTTGTGAGGATTCTGTAGGTGTTCCCCGGTGATCTTGGTGTGAGCTTTCAGGCTCTTCCCCGGTATTCTCCGTGTGAGTTTCTTCTTCCCGGAGTTTACGGGGCAGGGTTTCTGATTGTTCCCCGGTGATGGCTGTGCGGGACTCCTGGTGTTCCACCACCTCGGGTTGTAAGGGTTTCCCGGGGTTTTTTCCCGGGCCTTCCAGTGTGGGTTTCCCGGTTCGTTGGAGCGGCCCCGGTTACCCGGTCATGTGTATTTATATGTTGTTATTTTTCTGTGTATGCTGCATGTTTTTCGTAGCCACTCTCAGTATTATCCTTCCTTAGCTAGGGCTTCAGACATGAATTCTCTCTGTCAGGTTTGCCGCAAGTTCCGGCCTTTCAGAAGCTGGGATAAACATTCTAGCTGCCCACTATGTCGGCCGTGCGGGAAGGACAGGACTTGTGATATCTGCTCAGACTGGGATGAGACGTCCTGGGCTTGTGTGAAGAAGTATGTCCAATCCAGATCTAAGCCCGCTTCCAGTGATACCCCAGTACAATCTGATATTTCAGTCAGCGACCGTGGACCTACGGCGCATATGACTCAAGATGACCAGGATTCAGTCAGCGTCCGTGGACCTACGGCGCATATGACTCTTGATCCAGTAAGTGTCCGTGGACCTACGGCACGTAATACTGACCGAGGAAACAAGCCTCCTGACCCTACCAGGGGTAATAAATCTTCTGCTAACCGGACTCCAGCGAAGGCTACCCGGGCTCCGAGTTCCTCGAAGGGCAAAGCCCCGGTGAAAGGCCGGGCAAAATCAAAATCTTCAAGCTCCAGTAAACCAGGGGATCACCCTTCCGGTTCAGGTGTTAGTCGATCCTCGAGCTCACAGGCCCCGGTACCCCCTTCCGGGGATTCTCAGGGAACTACTCCCGCTACACCAACCCTGCAGGCTGGAGAACTTTTTGGTGAAGATTCCTTTTCTGGGGATCAGAGAGATTTCGAAGGCGTCGGCCTTCATGAGCTGCTACAACAGACACAGGACGATCCTCCGTTGAGGCGAAGTACTCAACAGTTGGCTACTGGTGTTCAGTCTTCTGACACCACTCACAGGAGAGAAAATAGAGGTAGAAAAAGAGGCCTGGGTGACAAGGACTCGACAGATTTGATGTCCGAACTGCTTTCTTGCCTCCGCCAAGTCTTGGAGCCACAGCGGGGAGGCCAAAAGTCATCTCGAGATGTGGACCATCGGTCCCCCACGGACCCGGAGGAGGAACCTCATTACCCTGCCGATGAGAGAGATTCTGCGGGAGAAAACGTGGGCGAGATTCCACAACCCCAGCGATCTGATCCTTTTTACCCAGAGATTTCGGCCTCGGAAGAATGCTCCGGTGATGAGGACCTTGTGACTGGTACAGATATTCCGACTGAGGCTTTTCAGAATGCAGTCGAAGTAGTAAGGAGGGTGTTGGGTTTTGACCTTCCCCCGGAGCAGCCCCCGGTCAAGAAATCGAAACTGACTCTCAATAAATCCAGCCGTCCTCCGCCTGCAGCTCTCCCGGTGGATGTGGAGTGTATGGAACGCTTTGAAGCCATTGCCGGGAGTAAGAAATGGACGGCTTTTCCTAAACGCTCGTCTACCGCTTTTAGGGTGGAAGAAGCTGAGTGGAAGGAACTATTTTGCACCCCTCAGATCCCTCCTGCGGCTAGAGATAAACTTCAGTCGGCCAATATTGTAGATTCCAAGGGACGCTTTTTCTCAAAAGAAAGGAGAACTTCTGAGAACTTCAGAAGCCGAGTTGTCCAAGATTGATATGGCGGCTAGAACAGGGATGAAATTCTCGTCGTCCTTATTACTTATTGCTGAGATTGTCAATATGGCATTTCGCCAGTCTCAGGAGATATTGGTTTCCAGACGGGACACTGGGGTGTTGATCAACCTTCTGGGACCTATTTCTCGTTTAGTTTTTGATCAGTTTGCGAGGGTTTCTGTCAAGGCTTCTATGCAGCGAAGAGCTCTTATCCTGAACAACCTTACCTGGCCTTCTGACTCAATCAAAAAGAAATTTGAAAATGTTCCCCTCCTTGGCCCGGACTTGTTTAATGGGAAGTTCGAGGAACTTTTGCAACAGGAAGTTAAGCGACATAAAGATATGAAGGATGCAGACTTCAGGCCTAGGTCTTCCTTCAAGCAAAGGCCTTCCTCTAGGCCCTCAACTTCTACGTCGTCGACACGCTTTATCAGACGTTCGGATGCCCGGCGCCCTCTACATCAGCCTCGCCCGGCCTTTCCGGGCCCAGACAGGGATTTCTCTCGGCAACGCATGAGGTCAAACAATCGTCCCCCTAGCAGACAGGCAGGCTCTTGGAAACCTCAACCATCCAGACCTGCGACGGGAAAGTTTTCCAAGCCCTAGGGATGCCCACCCCACCGGTCTGCTTCCGACGGTGGGGGGGGGGGGAGACTAAAACAATATGCACAAGAATGGGAAGCAATTCAACCCAAGGCTTGGGTGCTCGACGTAGTGACGTTTGGTTATTTGATAGAGTTCACAAGCGACCCTCCAGCAGGAGGGCTTTCGAAGATAACTCAAATCCCGACCGATCCAACCCCAAAACGGGCTCTGGAACAGGAAATCACAGATCTTCTCCAGAAAAAGGCCATCCGGATCGCCACACACGAGGAATCACCATTCCTCTTCCGATCATCCTTCTTCCTCACGCCAAAAAAGGCAGATACGTGGAGGCCCATTTTAAATCTGAAACCGCTGAACAAAGCTTTCATTCACCCGAAACGTTTTCGCATGGAAACTCTAGCATCGATCATTCCTTCTTTACATCAGGACATGTGGGCCACAACTGTGGATCTCAAGGACGCCTACTTGCACATCCCAATTCACCCAGACCATCACCGCTTCCTGGCCTTCTCTTACAACGGAACAGACTACGTGTTCCAAGCTACGGCTGAGGTGCCTCGGGTTGATGGCAAGCCTAGTAGATGCTCTGCTCCTGTGTCGCCTAAGAATGAGGACACTCCAGTTTCATGTCCTCAAGCATTTTGTTCCCAAGTTGGACAACCCAGAAAAGCACATCCCGTTGACAGAGGATGTCAAACCTCATTTGACCTGGTGGATTCACGACGCCAGCCTGACCCAGGGCAGACCACTTCAGACGCACCGACCCTCGGTGACTATAACAACGGATGCGTCCCTTACGGGATGGGGAGCAACCTGGGACCATCGAACTTTAGCAGGGAAGTGGACCCCTCAGGAGGCAACCCGTCATATCAACGTCCTGGAGCTGGAGGCGGTGTTCCAGGCAATGAGTCATTGGAAAGACCTCCTGGCAGGAAAGGCAGTGACGGTCATGTCGGACAACGCAACCGTAGTGTCCTACGTCAACAGACAAGGGGGCACGAGGTCGGAGACACTGTGCATAAGGGTTCAGAGCCTCATCCTACCCTGTCTCGAGGCAAACATCCTGCTGAAGGCCTCACACCTAGCGGGAAAAGACAACGTCCTGGCAGATGCTCTCTCAAGGGGCTGGTCTGTGGATCACAAGGAATGGTCTCTGTCTCAGGTCTGGGCGGATCACGTGTTCAGCTTATGGGGACGGCCATACGTGGATCTGTTTGCAACCCCCCAAAACGCCAAGCTGCCGGTATTTTGCACAAGATTCTTCAACCCGTCAGCGTGGACGACAGACGCTTTGGCGCTGGATTGGTCAAACATGTTCCCGCCCTGGAACCTCATCCACCTAGTACTGGCCAAACTCCGCCGTTGCAACGCCAGAATGATACTCATAGCTCCTTTTTGGCCGAACCAGCCGTGGTTCCCCCTCCTTCTCAGCATGCTGGTGGACGAACCATACCGCTTCCCAAGGAAATACAGTCTGCTGACTCAACTTCAAGGCAGAGTCTGCCACCGGGGCCTTCAGACTCTTCGTCTTTCTGCGTGGCTTCTTTCAAGCATCACCTCAGAGCGAAAGGCCTTCCTACAGACATTGTCAACATCGCCGCGGGATCTAGGAGAAGATCGACTATTCGCACTTACGATACCAGACTTAACAGATTCAGACAATGGGCGTCAGACCATGGTTTCAATCCCGTGGAAGCTTCCCTTCTCCAAGTAACGGAATTCCTGACGGCCTTAATCCACGAGGGGAAGCAAGTCAGTACAATAAGAAACTATAGATCTGCCATCGCCGCAGTTCACAATGGGTTTGAAGACGGTTCTGGCGTAGGTGACAACCAAACTATTGTCCACCTACCGAAAGGGATGTTCAACCAGAGACCACCTTCTAGGCACTTACCTCCGTCCTGGTCTATCAACTCTGTTATCAGTCGGCTATCCAGCTCACCTTACGAACCACTATCCTCAATCAGTCTAGAACATCTGACTAACAAAACGGTCTTTCTGCTGGCTGCGGCTTCCGCAAGGAGAAGGAGTTTCCTACACGCCCTCACAGTGAAGGAGGGCTTCATCCGGTTTGACCCGAACGGCGTGAGATTACTGCCAGATCCCGCTTTCCTAGCTAAAAATCAGACGATCTCCTTTAACCCTTCCGAGACGTACGTCCCAGCCATGCAATCGGTTTCCTCAGTACAAGAGGATACTCTGGTATGCCCGGTGAGAGCTCTCAAGAAGTACATTAAGAGAACTAGACACTTAAGGACGTCCGACAACCTCTTCCTAATCCCGAGGAGTCCTTATAATTTAGCTTCAAAGGCTACAATCTCCAGATGGATCAGGAACCTCATCCAGCCCTTTGCACTACCATCAGAACGCGTGAGAGCCCATGATGTCAGATCTCATGCGACCTCTAAAGCATGGTTTCAAGGTGTCCCCTTGGAAGATATCATCAAGGCGGCGGCGTCCTTTGTTTCCTGTTACCTGTTACCTCACAGATACAGTTTCGGCTGAGGGGTCTTTCGCCAAGGCAGTGCTGAATCACCACAAACAATCTTCTTCCAGACAGTCTTCTCTATCGGCTCGGTCTCCGGTCCCAGCCGTCCCGCCATGCAACCGGTGCTAATCTGTTCATATGTGTAAGAGATGAGGTAAGTAGGAGTGAAATAGATTCCCCAAAACTTACCTGGTTTGGGAATCTATAAACCCTACTTACCTCATCTGGATCCCGCCTCCCGGCCCCACTCTGGAACCTGAGAGATCTCGCCTAGGAATCTCGTCTGCACGGTGGCTTTACTTCACCTACTATTGTTTATTAACTGCTGTGCCTGCTGATGATGTCTCGACCTTCTGTACACAACCTGAGCCATTCTCCGTAAGAATCGGTAAGTCCTGTGGACTTTTTCCTCTTGCATTTAGTGTTCTCTGTTAATCAAGTGATTTTGTTTTCGTAGTCATTTGGTGGTTTACCCATTGGTACTGCACTGGTCTAAACGTTCCGAAGCGAAGTCTCTCGGGTTCCGCTGCCGCTAAAGCAAGGACGGGTCAAGGGTTAACTAGCGCACGCCCTCTGTAGGACTTATTTCGTCAGTACATCTTCCGCGATAGATGGAGCTGTTCATATGTGTAAGAGATGAGGTAAGTAGGGTTTATAGATTCCCAAACCAGGTAAGTTTTGGGGATTTTATAGTGAGAGGAAATACGGTGTTCGTACTTGGTTTGAGGGGGAAGAGCAAGCATGCTTCCGGTCGCAATAGTTTGATTTTGTGGGTTTTTTTTTGCTGTCAATAACTGCATACACTTTTGAAATCATACGCTACAGTTTCATTCTCAGATTAGCAGGTTACTGAATTTAATTCAGGAAAACGTCAAACCTAGGAAGTCAACATTCTTTTAGCGAGAATCTTTTCCCGTACATATACCACGGACATACGTGTTCATTTTTGAACAAGGTGTTGGCCTAACCATCATTTTGTTCAGGAGTGTACCAATATAGATAATCCCAAATGATCCACATATTACTGTGAATAACATGCTCCGTGTCTTCTAGGGTACATCCAAGGCAGTAATGTAATGTATTTGCTTTCTTTTCTGGAAGAGACCCCGCCCCTGGACACACTTGGATTAGCCATTGGTTGTATATAGCACACCTCTTTTGCAGCTTAAGAAGACGTGCAATGATGATCCATCATAAACACTTACGGGAACGTAGACCCATATATTGACTAGCTGACGAAGGCTTTATAGGAAAAAACTCGATGAAATGCAACATTTTCAGTATTTGAGTATTTCATTGTTTGATTATATGAGTGTATCGAGTTAATGGTAAATTTCTAGGGGACCTAACATTTCTTCATGGGGCTTCCTCTCTACCCCCACTACCACCAATTTGCATTTACATATCGGTTTGTACACATCGGCTCTAATTCACGATATTTCGAAAGCGAGATACTATGATGGAGAAGGAAACTGACCTCCCTCCTAGATTTTGGCATTTTGTTTAGCAGATCTACGACTCATGGGAGAAAGCCCATGAAGGAAGTTTCATATTGTATTACGGGATCTTGGAGGGCTAGTTTTAGCACCCTGTTACGACCCATTTTGTGACGACTAACCAGAGTGGTTTAATGGTTCAAAATGTAACAACTTGACCAAAATGTAAAAAGTACGAAAGTTGGTCCAAAACGTTATAACAACTTTTGCCCAATAATGCAACAACATGAAGGTTCAGTTGTTACAAAATGGGTCGTAACATACCCCCATCCCACATGGTTCTGGCTACATAGTCTTGTGTAAAAGCACAGGGATTTGAAGTAGTGACTCTAACTGGGCCTCAACTGGAAAAAAGGGCCCTAGCCTGCTCGACTTGAACCAAGTGGTTGGAAACTGGGCCTTAAACTCCAACTAACCTAACCTCTTCTATTAATGTAAATGAAACAAAAGTCATCAACTGACCGCAAGCCCCTCAATTATATTACATAGACATTATAAATGTGGCAATGGATATCGCATTACATGAAGGAACTGCCTCCCAAATGCACCACGAATTTATATACATGGACAGGGCATGTAACGTGTACGTCCTTTCCGTAGATGGTCGCCACCGGCTAGGACAAAAAAGCCGCACCAAGATGGCCGCCGTAAAGCTATAGATCGTCGGATTTGACGACGACGACTCTTTAATATTTTAAGCAAAAGTTTAACTTGAATGGTAAACAATACCATATTCCTGCATTAGGTGAAGGGGTTTTGACCTTACCTTGCCGTATTTCAAAAATATTTCAACTTTCTTGCAAAATATGGGGATATACTTGAACAAGTCCAGGCTTCCACACAAAACCATAGCAGACGGCCATCAGTGGCGGATTTAGGCGGGGGCGCACCCGGCGCCCCCCCCCCCTAAAATTTTCCAAACCTGATCTTTTATTTCTTACTTTGACCAAATAGATCATTAAAACTACTTGTTTCTATATCTATATCTATGTTCCATTATCTTATAATTTTCAAACTATGTAATTACAATTGTTACAAACTAATAGCAATTTAGAGCACACAGTGTCAAGTCTTCCGATAAAATGTCAGTAGAGTGATATCAAAGGTCTCAACCCTATTTCGCACCACGCTTTATGTAGAACACTTAACTTTTTCTTACATTCCATTTGCTATTTGGGTTTATCAGATGTGGAGTTTTTTAATCAACGGAAATCCTCGTTAATGTTATCATACACTCGTCATGGAAAAACAAAAGAACCGTGAAAATGTCCATAGGCTGTAGCGCACCATCGATAATGGAAGTTCAAGCTGTATGTAAATGTAAATTATGATATCAGTTGCAATCCCATTCCTTTCCAGGTAAATAAGGAATTCGGGAAAATTGGTCAATTTCGGGACATGTGGAATAGTGACAAAATTAATGAGAGAGTCGACTGAGTGCATATTAGAATATTTTCTGCCATAAATGTAATTTAACTAGTATTTTTCCTTTTACATTATATTTTGCCACTAATGAAATCAATGATAACACAAAGCGTTTTACAATGTTTATCTATCATGCACCTGACAATAAAGTGGTAAAGTTCACCAAGCAAAAGACTTACAGCAGTGCATCGTATTCTTGGTCAGATACAGTGGCGTAGCTACGTAGGGGGGGGGGGGGGCTTGGGGGCTCGAGTCCCCACTGAATCGCCCAGCCTCCAGCAGCCCCCCACTGGCGACCTGGGAAAAATTATATTCATATTGGTCGATGATAATATTCAATCCGGGCTACCCGACTGCTATGACATAGATGCACTTGCGATAGATCCACGCAGCGGCAGAGTATTCTGCAATTGTGCCCCATTCTGAATTTCGGAATAAATTCGGGAAGACTGTAACAAGCTTCAAATCTTCGGAATCTCTTGAATTTTTACTCGTCGAGTTTCTGGATATATAATTGTCTAGCAGATTTGGAGTCGCTGAAACTGGCTACCTTGGCGTGGATCAGTGTGCTCCTAGCATCTGGCCTGTTTCTATCCAACGGTAGGATTTTTCTCAATTCCTGGGGGTTCACAAATTTGTTCCAAAATCATAGTCAAGTGTTGTTGGAAGGAATTTGCACTTTGCACGGTCATTGCTGCCAGTCATTGGCTATTGCAACAACCAAGCCCATGTTGGGTCAATGCAGTCTCAAGAGTTGCAACCTTATACCACTATTACCTCACAGGACCTCACTTAGATCTTGGGCAGGAATTTGGAAAAAAATTCGGACAGCCCTTAAATTTTGTTAAAATGGAATGGTTTTTTCAGAATATTCCTAAATGTGACCGAAATCTTGAAGAGATATGCCTCATATCAACATAGTCGCAATAATATTTTCATGGAAAACCCAAGTCAAGATTCAAAAAAATTGCTACACCTTCGGCCCGCTATTTTTCGTGACTTTTACTTGACAGATAAATTGTCAAAAATCCAAATTCTTTCAAGCATTTGCCCGAAAATGGAAAGGTATCATAGTTAGGGTAACATCGTAACGAAAAATCAAACACATTTGGGAATCCTGTGGCTTAAACAGTTAAAAGAAACAATCTTTCTTGAGCCTGCTTTTAAATCTTGTGTTACACAAATACCCTAAATGCACTGTAAACAATTACGATAGATTTACAGGTACAAAAAATAAAGAGATGAAGGATTACAGCAAAGTTCTGGAAACTTATCACCAGAACCTTTATGTAATCGTTTCTCTTTATTTTTTGTTCTGTAAATTTACAGGTACCATTTTTACAGTGTGGCCGATTATTTTAATAGCTTCAAATCTTTGCCGTAAACCAGAAAACGCCATATTTAAAGTAAAATTTTCATGGAAAATAACAAAGATCTGCAACACATTTGGGCAGAATGTGCAAAAGGTTTTCATCATCCCCACTTCTGCTTGAAAATTAAAACACACCTTACATTACATTTTTTAAAAGGTAAAATCATGTATCAGTCGGAAGTTCGGGCAGTCACACAACTTTATCAATATATATTGAATTTAGTCCCAATACCAAAAGAGTAAAATTCATTACCATGTTTTCCATTCCGTTTTGTAGTTTTCCCCCGAAAATATGCGGGACAATTTCATCGACTTGGAGTGACACATTTTATTCGGTAATTTCCTGATCAAATAGCGACTGCTTAGATCCCCTTGTAAGCTTGGGAAATGTCTTTTCGACTGTCTCAGGGGTCTGATTTTTCAAAAAATTCTGTTCGATCCGCACCAGTGGTGAAGCTCCCCGTAGGAAGTCTTCCTAGCAGAATTTACTCTCAGGTGAACATTTTTTGCAAACGGAACATCGAAATAGCGACAGCTTAGACCCCCTATTGCTTTAGGAAATGTAAAAATTTCCTGTACGTTTCGCCCCAACGTGTGATGGTGCTCCACTTAGACCGCTTCAAAGCAGAATAGAATTTAAGTTTCAAGTGAACATTTTTTGCAAGTGGAAACTCAAAATAGCGACTGCTCAGGTCCTCCCCCCCCCCCTATAAGCCCGGGAAATGCCATTTTCATCTGTCTGATGGGTCGGATATTTCAAAATTTTCTGTGCGCTTCGCGCCAATTAATGGTGGCGTTCCGCGTAGTCTCTTTTGGCTAAATTTCAGTTTAGAGTAAACGTTTTCTACAATTGAAACTTAAAATATCGACTGCTTGGATCCCCTTTATAAGCCTGGGAAATGTCATTTTCGACTGTCTGAGAGGTACGAATTTTCGAATTTCCTGGACGCTCCGCGCCAACCAGTGATGGCGCTCAGCTTTTCCTGTCCTACGGGCAGGATTAAATTTTCGGGCAAATATACTCTGCCCCCAAACTGAAATGCTCCCCTATGCCTATGGAAAATGGAGCACACTGCTTGCATCATACAGCAAGATTCCAGATTTGCAATCCTAGGATACATAGTTCAGCGGAGTAATGAACTGAGCTAATCAGTATCTCAAAAGTATGTTTGAATCTGACAAAAATCACAAATTTTCCTCACCAGAATTAAAGACAATTAAATGTCATTTCTAGCCATCTGGGAGGTGTTGAAATTCAAAATTTTCTCCGATAGTGGCGCTGCGCTTAGATAGTAAACTCAAGCCCCCTACAAAAGTATCCAGTCCCCTAAGCCCCCCACGAAAAAAATCCTAGCTACGCCACTGGTCAGATATTTTCACCATCGTCTTTGAAGCTGTTGGAGAACCCAAAATTCAATTCAATTCTTTCAGTTTTTTTTTACGTTCATAGGTTGTAACGAATTTTTATTCAAAATTTAAAAGGAAATATTCTCCTCCCTTTACCTTGTTTGAGGATCCCTTATCTTTAGACCACGTTTTCCGGACCTATATAACATTACGAAATATTTTTGGAAAGATATTTTATCAAAAGTGTTTAAAGAGTGATCTTAGCTTAAATCAAGATCTACTAAATTTTGGTTTAGTTCATGAAGCACGTTTGCAATTTTCTCACTTTTAATTGAGGGGAATATTTTTTTGGCACACAAAAAGTCACGACTGCTTAGGTTCTACTTACAAGCCTGGGAAATGCCATTTCCGGCTATCTGAGGGGTCGCGATTTTTCAAAATTTTCTGTACGCTCCGTGCCAACCGATCCTGGCGCTCCGCTTAGATACTCGTTCGGGCAGTATGCTCTGTCCATGTATAGGAAATCCGTGAAATGCGCGCACAGCTGATTCGTCAACCAATCGGACATGGGCGTAAGTTTGTTACTTCCTGGTGTCTTATTCACTTACCCCCCCCCCCCCCATATATAGTTTTTTTTTTAAACAATGAAAACGTCAAAAAAGTGAAAGACAAAAAATTAAAAGTAATGAATATCACTCTAAAATTTCATCTCCTATCAGTCAGAAAAAATCACACTGGAGGCCCAGTTGCCAATAGTTCAATCAACAGCAAAAGCGCTACTCATGTCTGCTGTCGACATCACTGTCCATGATCTAGTAAAGATGTTCCAGAGGAAGACCTATGCAAGAAGAAGTCTACTAGGTCAGGTCAGGTCAGGTCATTAAGGTAGCAAAGTTGCTTCTTGTCATGCCTGCAACAAACGCCGTCAGTGAAAGGTCGTTTTCTGCCCTAAAACGGGTGAAGACATATTTGAGGTCAACGACAACCGAGCGAGTAAAGAGCGAGTAGATTTAAATTTAAACCATAAACAAGTGAAACAGTATTTACATATGAACAAAGCCTTCTGAGAACTGGCTGAGAGAAGTTGCTGAATTTTGTGGTGCTTTATCTTAAGTTCTGATTATTAGCATCATTAAGAGTTTCACATATAACCAATTCATTTGCCATCTAAAGCTCATACCGTATTCGATTAAGCTACGTTGGGAAAACCTAATGTTCGAAATAAATATATTAGTAATAAATAATAATAATTAATGGCGGATCTCTCCACCAATTTTATCAAAAGTTCCCAGTCTTAAAAATGTGGGAGATATTTTGTTTCCTAAATTTAGTAAATATTCTAAGCTGTAAAAATCGCATTATTAGGGCCATTTCCAGCAATCTCGGAGGCAATGTGTTCAAAAATTTCCTCCATACGCTACGTGCCAACCCATAATGGCGTGTAGCGTATCTGCACTATACCCATCTTTTCAACATGCACAAGTCAGCCCCCAATCCAAAATTCCTTCCGACAGCACTTCTCCATCACAGTTGAGGAGAAGTCTCGGGATTTTTGCCTGTAACTGAAGTTGCTCCAGTTTTAATAATTTATATTCATCATGATCTCATGTTGAAATTTATATAGTAAAATAATTTTGAGAATACGTATACAGGCTCATTTTCCAATGATTAGCTTTAATACATTACCTTACCATTTCATAAACTGTTACAGTGGTACATTTTATTTCGTACTTTTTTTATCATTTTGCCATTTGCTCATTTTTTTTTTTTTTTTTGAAGTGAACATTTTATTACAACGAAAGGTCAAAATAACGACTGCTTAGATACTATTAACAAGCCCGGGAAATGTCATTTCCGGCTGTCTGAGGGGTTGCGATTTCTCAAAATTTTCTGTACGCTCCGCGCCAACTGATGGTGGCGCTCCGCTTAGATAGTCAGCCCGAATCAGCCCCCCCCCCCCAATCGAAAATACCTTCCGACGGCACTGCTACCAACGAATTTTTTCCCCTCTGACCGACCCACTTTCGTTCATGGTCAAGTTCAACACACCTGTATTTGTTCTTTGCAGGCCGCCGCATAATTTAGTTATCGAGCACCACGTGAAATGAATTAAAAAGATGCTGCCACACGTAGATACGCGCCATTGACCTATTTCCAAATAGCAATTCAATGAATTGTGGGAAATGGTTTTGGGTGAACGTCAACTCTCACCACACTAAAATGCCATTGACAAAAAGGACAAACACCAAGACTCTATCCCACAATCCTTTGTAATTGCTATTTGGAAATAGGTCTATGGTACGATTTTGATGCAGAATTGAAAGGTAATCGTCACGGTTGATTAGTATAATGTGTAGCTTAGTCATGCAGGACTGTAGTCAGGCGCCTTTTGCCCTCACCTCGCCGGTCCTTTCGACTAAACAAAGCTAGCAGTTTTTCAAAGAGAAACGATATGTTCCGGACTCACAATGTGAAGCGTCACCAATTATGTCTGACAAGGATGTCTGTTTTTCGAATTTCTCAAGAGCAAAGATTCATTTAGTTGGAATTTTCAAAGACGCACTAACACAAACTTCTTAAATAGCTGTATTGTGTAACCAAGAGCCGAGAAAATTTGTTGGAACATCTTTACAGAAAAGAAACCTGACTCAAAAGAAAGACAAGACTCGGACGAGGGTTGTTCATCGCACCCTTAGCCTGCTTATCCCTACCCTTTGACTGAGCACCAGGGTTCTATCCCTTGACCTTTCATGTCCCTTCAAACATTATTCAGACCTAAGTATCAGTAACCGAATACGTAGTTTGTGTGAGAGAATGGTGGCCGGGTGTGTGTGTGGGGGGGGGGGGGGGGCAGTAATGGGTCCTTTGAAGAATGTTAAAGCAGGAAAAAGAGAAACCGAATGGGAGCATATCCCAAAAGGGCGCGGTTTATATCCCTGACCTCTCCTCGTCGTGATTTCCGCCTACAATTTGAAAAATGCAAATGCTTTCAATCTTTTGTTCACTTCCTCCTAGTGTCACATTAGCTGATTAGGCAGGACAATTTTTTTTTTATATCGTAACAAAAGTTACCGTACATGTTCCCTGAGCCATCACTCAAAACCCATCCTGTGTATGTTTCTAACAAGCCAGTTATGAGTGTCGGCGATAGCATTCCCCGTCGAAGTATCACTTTAGCAGGTTAGGCAACTTTTAGTTTTTTTTTTTCAATCGTCCCTTGTATCTTGGAGATTGTTCAGCCTACTTTGTTCCTTTCCTTACCCTCTATTTGCCTATGGAAGTGCAGGCTAGTAGGGAACGTATTGTAAACAGGAGGGTAATTATCGTAATCCAGTTTTGGGGATTACAGAGGTAACAGTAGAGTTGCAATTGGATCTAGTTGAGCAAGAGAAATCTTCCCGTCCCTCGGTGCATTGTGTATTACTATACAATATTAAAGCCACACTCATCGCCAGCTTTTACGACACCCTACCCTCCCCAGCCCACCCCCTTTGCTTAGTTTTTTTCTCCACCTCTACCCTCCCCACCCAATCTCCCTTGCTTGGTTTCCCACTCCCTTAATAAGGCAGTTACTGGATTTGAGGATAACTGCAGCTGAATCAAGCCAGGCCAAACAGATGACCAAGAGGTGCATTTACCACAGGTAAGAGATATAATAAGAACATACTTATAGACTCAGTTCACGTAACCTAACAAGACGCCATGTTGGAAGAATAGCACAAAAAATGTCGTCGGAGTAATGACGCGCGCAACAAGCTGCAGAATGCCCATCATTTCTTATTTCACGTGTGGTAACAAACCGCCATATTGATGAATAGACTGAGACCAGGGGGCGCGTACAACACGGTGCAGAATACCCAACATGGCAACTTAAAAACGTGAATATGAGGTCTATATGTACTGGACGATGAGCCGGGTCCGGACAAGATGAGCCGACCATAAAGTCGGACTATATGAGCCGGAAACAGATGTAGTGGCATTGATTGACTAGCGGAGACTGGCTGCTGAATGAACATTGCACATACCTCCCTGGACTGACCTTCAAGACCCTGGACGAACTTCGGGACTGTCCTCGACAAGAGAGGACATCGGGACCTCTGACAGACAGAGAGACAGAGAGACCCAAGGCGGACAAGTAGGGACTGGCGACCCCAAGACTAACTAGAAAGAAAACGATACCCCTGACCTCAACGCTGACACTGGGATCCAAGACGTACACAGTTACCCTCTGACTAACTGCGGGACCACTAGGCGGACATATAGACCCCGGGACTGACCGTTAAAGACAGACATCGTAGCCCCTGACGGACTTGGAGACCTTAAGGCTCTCTAGAAGGACATAGGGACCCCAGGACTGGCTTTGAGACCCCTGGAAAGACATTGGAAGCCCCGAAGGACATCGTAATCGACTGGGACTTGTCTTGGGCCCCCTACACGGAAAAGAGACCGCAGGATTGAAAAACATCGTTACCCCCTGACAGACTTTTGAATAACTTCCGAGACCCCTACACAGGCTACACATGTAGGCGCCCAATGACGGACTTGAAGACCCCTAGACAGCTTGAGACCCATGACTGACTAAACACTCGAGGCTCACGGACTAACTGTGAGACCGTAACACAGACATAGCTATCCCGGTGACTTTGGGACCCCCATACGGACAAAGGAAGCCCAGAACTGACTTTGAAACCACTAGACAGACATGTTTACTCCCTTACGGAATTGGAGACCCCGATGCCGACTTTGGGACATGGGGTCCCATGACGGACTTGAAGACCCGGGACTGCTTGATACCCCCACACGGACATCGTTTCCCTGACTGATCAAACACCGTGAGGCTGCTTGATACCCCCACACGGACATCGTTCCCCTGACTGACCAAACACCGTGAGGCTGATCTTGGGGCCTGTACGGACGTAGTTAAACCCAAGAACCCTAGACGGAGGCACAGTTAGACTCCGAAACAGCTTGAGACCAATGACTGACGATAATGATGGGGAAATAGTAAACCTAGGGGCCAACTGTGACCCCAGAACCGACTTTTGAACCTAAGACAGACGGATATACCCAGGACATTGGAGCCCCATGTGGGACTTGAAGATCCGGGACTATCGTTCCCCCCTGACTGACCGAACACCTCGAGGCTGACCTTAGGGCCTAGACGGACATGGTAAACCCAGGAGCACACCTCTAGACGGAGACACATACCCCGAAATGACCGTTAAGACTCTAATACTGGCATGGAGACCCTAGACTGACATAGCTATCCCCTAATGGACTGGATACCGGGAGACTGCCTTTGGAGAAGGACAAAGGGAACCCAGAACCGACTTTGAGGCCCCTAGACAGACTTCGTTACCCCCTGACGGACTTAGGGACCACCTACCGACATGGAGATACAAGGCTGAATCTGGTACCTCTAGACCGACAGGGGGACCTCAATATGCCTATTTGGAGGTAACTTAAGACCCCTCACTGACAAAGGGATCCTAGACAGACAACGTTACCCCCTGCGGACATGGAGACCGAAGGCTGACTTTGAGATCCCTAGACGGAAAAAGGGAGCCCAGAACGGACTTTGAAACCCCTAGACAGACATGCTACCCTCCTTACGGACTTGGAGACCCCGATGCCTACTTTGGGACACCTACATCTACAGGACTGATTTCCTAGACCCCTTCTACCTTTGAAACCTATAGACAGACATCGTTACATTTGACAAATTTTGAAACCCCAAACCTCAAAGGACGGAGGCACCACAAAAGATTTTTGAGACCCCTAAACAGACATTGGAGCCCCATGAAGGACTTGAAGATCCCCGGACTGAGCTTCAGACTCCTACATGGGCATCGCTACTGATCGACTTAACACCTCGAAGCTGACCCCTAGACGGCCATAGTAAACCCAGAGACACAACCCCTGGGATTGGTTATAGAGACCCCAGGGCGGACAAAGCTATCCCCAGTTGGACTTGAAGACCTAAGGCTGACTAAAAGGACCTCAGAACTGACTTCTGAGAGCACACAGACAGGAGCACCATAATGGATGAAGACCCCGAGACTGAGTTTGAGACCCCTAGGAGGACACCGTTACACCGCCGACGGACTTCAGACCTCTAGGCTGACCTTGGGACCCCTAGACGGACATAGTAACCCCGGTAATTCTCAGCGTTGTAGACGGACGGCGGGATCCTGGGACAAACCTCGGAGAATTCCGGGATTAGACGTTTATGGCCAAAATATAGGAAACCAGCCCCCTGATCAAAATTTTAAGTTGGCTCAATTTGGGGCCCAAAATTACTTTTCGACAAAGCTGAAATTAATACTGTAATAATGTAATTTTCCCAGTCCCCACGTAATTACTGTTATAAAATAAAACTTAGGAAAGGATGGTTCCTAGAAGGAACTACAAAAGCCCAAAATGGGACCCAACCACACTTTTCATAACAACGTCGATTTACACTGACATCCTTAAGACCGAAACAATAGTGCGATGGACCCTTAACATGGGTCCAATTTGTCACCCAAGTAAGGTCTCAGGCCAACGATACTCCTGTGAGAGCAATTTCTGAAAGTGATCTAAAGCCACCTGTGTTCTCAAAAGTGTTTGTTGGAATAGAATCTTCATTTCATCATCCATTCATCAATGACAATAATGTAAGAATGTTAAGGTTCCCGGTGAAATTATTCTGGCTGTAAAAAGTGGGATTGACAATTTAAGCACTATGTAGAATTGTATTTGTAGGGCTCACAAATAGCTCTGAAATAACCCGAACTAATCCTTTATGGAGCTACATGCTCTCACGCTGTAACTGATGCCTTTTTGGTTCCCAAATAGGAACCGTCTTAAGGAAAAATTGTCCCAGTTGCGTTGGTCTTGAATATTTGAAACTAGCAATGTTGATCGAGTGTTGTGAAAATCGGTGTTGCTCTAAAAATGGTAGTTGGGACCATTCTAGCTCTTCTAAGTAGATACCCGTGACTATATGCAGTTATATATTGTTCTCGAAAGTCATACATTTTGAAGCAAGCGATATCAGCATTGTTGAGCATCTTAAATTGGAAGCCATTTGGACCCTTCTGGTTCATTTGGACACTTCAAGCTGGAATGCCCCCGACCTTCCGTTCATTGGTTATATATTTTTGAAAGGGGAAGTTTTGGGTCTACTTTAGGCCCTTCTTAACGAGCGATTGCCCCAAAATTTGTTTCGTAAATCTATTAACTGGTTTTAGCAGAAAGTGTAATTGAAGGTCATTTGGGGGTAACTTAGGAACGCAACCGTTCCGATGGCCCAAAATGCTATATTAAATGTAATGGGTTTTGTTTGTCACCACCCTGGAAGAATGGAACCACCCAATATGGGGCAACTAACTCACTTTGTGAAGGCCAAAGATACTAAAGGAAGACAAAATCGAAGAACAAATTTGTTCACGGACGCGTAACACTCTTACTACAATGAAATATGACACCATAAAAATCACTTCCGATACCTCAACTTTAAATGAAGCAAAATACTCCTACCTTGGCAAAAAGTATACATGCATTAGTTTAAAAAAAAAACAGAAGCGAGATGTTTGGCTACGTACGTGATCTTTGCATGGACTGTATGACCAATTGATTTCCCTGACTTCGAACCCGCCCTGAATTCCATCCACCAACCTACTCAAGTGAAGTTCAATCGACAAATCAGTGCAGTTAAAAGTATGTTACCCACTTATGAAGAGGGCTATGTAGGCGAGCTCAAATGAACTTACCAAATCTTTGGGGACCGTACATACTTATATCCTTAGATAGGAACGTAAGGCGAATGTTTTCTTTCAATATAAATTCGTTATCGCAGTAAAGTAGTATTTTAGCACACGAGCCAACAACTAAAATCTCCAGTATTCGCATTACTTACTGTACTGCCCTTCCCCTTTTACAAAATGTCAGCCGGATCCGCTCGTGGGTACCGTAGTAGTTTCGCTAGTTTTGTTACCATTAAAAATTACTTGTAATTTTTAGACCAGTGTTTAGTCAATAGAATTACCCTCAGATGACGACTTTAATATCCCACAAATACCCATGAGTGGGTGTCTAGCAGTTCCTCCTGATAAATCGTTGTGCTCCCAGTGTCCCCTAGAATGAAATGTCTGCAGAAGCCAATGGATGTAAGCACCATAATGCATGTACACAGCCATGAATTTCAACAGCCAAGGATTTGTTAGTTAGATAAGATTAAACGACACACCAACACGAATGTGTTATATAGTGCAATACCGTTCAAGTTCTGTTCAAGTCCTCCCGTTTAGTAGCCTCTTTTGACAGGCGGGGAATACCGTGGTCATATTCTACAACCCCCGGCCCACAGGGAGGTTCAACAGCGAAGGAAAGACCCCTCCCCCTAACGCCAAGAATGTAGATCGTAAGCCACATCCTGGTATCAACCACGTACTGTTAATGCACTAGAATCACGCAGGTGAAATTATACTAGTGGAGACAGGTTTCACGACTGAGCAAATAATGCGCCGTACAGTCTGCTATGGGCAACCCCGGATCCGTAATCCGTTCTGTCATCATAACAGTATGCAGATGATTTTTAGCGAGAATATTTTCCGAAAACTGTAATTCCAGCCTTGGGCTTAATTATGTGGCAATCATACATTATGGGCAACAGTTGCAGTGTGGTGTTCATGATTTGAGGAATTCTTACTGTAATAGTGCAAACATCATATAAAGTTTCTTCATGCGCTGTGCGCAAGGACTACCTGTATACATGAACAGAGCATGCAGCGCGTATACGATTTATCCGATTATTGTCGCCACGGACTGGGACAAAAAAAAGGCCCACCAAGATGGCCGCCGTGAAGCTATAATTTGTATGTTTTAACGAAGACTGTACATTTTAAACAACAGTTAAATTTGAATGGCTAAAAAAATATCACATTCCTGTAATACGTGTAGTAATTTTGTCCATACCATGTATTATTTCGAAAATATACCAACTTTCTTGCAAAATCTGTCGATTTACTTGAGCAAGACCAAACTTTCACACAAAACTATAGCAGACGGACATCTTGGTGCGCTTTTTCTCACAAGTTCGGTTGCGACAGGCTACCGTGCATGTATAAGAAGTCAGTGGCTGTGCGTCATTCTGTTGATATTTTCTTTCGGTTACGGGCGTAAAACATAACATACCAACCATAACAGCAGCTAATATTCCTAAATAGATCCAGTAATCATTACCTCAGATTTAACGAACATTATTAGGCCTATAGTAAATACACATTGCGTTTTAGCTCCCAACGATTTTGCAGTTATGCCGAAATCGGGGTAGAGCAGAGGGGTGGGGGACTCAGCGACGAGAGTAGTAACCAATTCTCCTGCTTTCCCGCCCCTGTCACCAACGTTGCCCTTATTACAGCCTTTTCCTTCTTCTGGACAAGCCTAGATACTACGCTGCACAGCTAAAAAATGCAGCCGTTGAATGAGCCTGTTTCCGGTTTAATACTGATATCCGAAAACTTCCCTCCATCTGTCCATGGCCAAAAGTCACGAAATGCTAAAGTTGGAATCGTTTTGTTTCTTAAGCCAATGAAGCCAATTATTATTTGGCGGGAGTAGGTATCCAATTACTTAATTCTAATGAAATATACATACTTTGTTGTTTTTACCCTATATTAATGAAAATAGCTTTTTTGCCCAATGTCAAACTTTTACGTCATTGGCGTAGCCAAATTATTAAATTAATCACATCATACGGCCTATTTGTATTGTATAATCAGTTAGGGGTGGCGTCGCAAAATACGACAGCGCATACGTTTTAAGATTTTTGTCTGGATTCAGAAAGACAAGATTTAATCTAGATACACGGTACTTTTTTCACTTTGAGTTATTCATTTTCACAAACTGAGGGATAGAGCTACTTGAACATGGCGGCCATGATAAACTTTTCAAAATTTTTGGTATCGATTACAAATATGTGTGTGATGTTTCTGCTAACGGGGAGTCATATCGTAAATACGGATGCCTCCTATATTAATGAACAGCCACATTACAAAGGGGACGGGGTTACCAATCATGCCCGTTTTGGCCCTTATGGCCCTCCTTGGATTGTCACCAAAGCAACAGACGCTTTGCGGAAGGCTGCACTCTGCATGCTGAAGGAAGCGGATAATAATTCTGTGTTGGGTTTAGCAATTGCTGCAGGTAAGTACATCAATAACATTTAAAGGGATGTAAAAGGGAGGTGGTTATTTTAAAGAATGACCCTTCTCCGTCTCCAATGCCACCCACATCAGATTATTGCACCATAAAACGTTACAGGCCACGGTGAGGGGTCAGAAAATGTAGAAATAATGTATATTTAGCAAATAGGCAAATATACACTCTTAAAATGTCGGGCAAATTTTTTGACCAACTTTTAATCAACACTGGGGGAATATATATCCGACCAACTGTTGGTCACATATTGACCAATCTCAGTTGGTTAATTGCTTTACCTATTGTTGGGCAATTCGTTTTACCCAATATGTAGTAATGTGAAAATTACCCAACTGGCCAGTTGGGCAAAATATTACCAGTTACTGGAAAAACGATCAACTTCTCCTTACCCAGAAGTTGGGTGTTGTTCATTGTTTTACCAGTTATTGTGAAACGCACACTTTTTTTCTAAAAGTCCCCACGACTCTCTGGCGAAGAGCCAAGGGGCGAAAACCAAACGATTACTCCCGGAGGAGTTCTGCTCCCTTAAGGAGCTTAACGTCCCAAATGGACAAGTACGCCCTCCAAAGGGCAAACACTGAGTGGTCCTGCTCTAGACTGGCTGAATAGAACAGAAGCCACAACCTGGATGCAGTTTAACGTCATGCCCAGGACAGAAACGCACACTTATGCTAGCAACTTTAAAGAGTAGTAGGATTTCAATTGAGAATTCAAGTTCGACTATTATATATATTCAGGGACATTTGTTTGTTATTAAGAAAGATTAAACATGCACGTTTCTTCATAATATAACATGTTCTCCTCCTTTATGCTGTATTGTACAATTGAGAAGCATGGTTTTCTACAAGAAATCACCATCGGCAGCTTCAATTCATTTCAATTAGGCCTGCATTAGGTGATGAACACAAATTTCATTTGAGATATTCAGAATGCTCCATTCGGATGGAAGGTATATTAACCTGGTGTTCCGATAAATTTCATAGCATTTATACATCGATTTTCCTCTTATTGTCTTAGAAAAATTACCGCAGTGTACGTGAACGTTTTGCAAAATATTTACTGTGAATGTAAATTATTAGAAATAGAAGTTATATTAAAAATCATTAGTTGGCGGTACGTTTAACCAACGTTGGGTAAAGAAATTCACATAATCATTTAACCAACGTTGGTCAAAAAGTTTCTCGGTTAATTTGCCCAATATTGGGCAAACTTTAACCAACATCTACATTGCCCAGAAAATTTTACCCAACTTTTTAAGAGTGTAGTTGGGTAAGTCTTCATTGGAATTAATCACCAACAGGAATCGTGTGAATCGAACCAGTGATATTTATGAATACCCCTATATCTCTAACTTGCGCTTCATGTGATTAAGTCGACGATGACTTCTACAGTCACTTGTGTTCCTAACAAAGATAAACACAGTTGTGAATATAGACCTATTTCCAAATAGCAATAACAAAGGATTGTGGGATAGAGATTTGGTGTTTCTCATATTTGTCAATGGTATTTTACTGTGGTGAAAATTGACGCACACCCAAAACTATATCCCACAATTCATTGTAACTGCTATTTGGAAATAGATCTATGAACGACCTCTCATTGAGCTGATATCAATGTGGCTTTATTTTGACGAGTTTGATGAAGGAGAAAATTTCAGGATGATAATGCTTCTAAAATGCTTCATTGTATGTACCACTCCCTATACTGTTACCAACAGAGCGAAAATTGGAGATTTTATTAAACGAGATTTTGCATATGGTAAAATGGGTTTGGTCACGAATTTAAAATAAATGATTTTAGCCATGAATTGAGCTATTTTGGCAAGTTCAGTTGTGTGTCAAAAGTGCAGAATCTGTTGGTGGTTAGTTTAGCTATAATTTTCGAATAACAATGTGATTAACATTCAACAGATGAAGCAAGATAGAATCATGATTTTTTTAACCAACCCAATAAATGCCCTCTTAGCAATTAAAACTCAGGCCAGTTAATGTGGCGTTGCATGTAAAGTGTAGAAACGGGCTTTCTGTTCAAGTTGGAGAAAATTTCAAGAAGAAAATGATTCTCTCCGTCTAGATGAAATTATGGCCCTATCAATACTGAAAAAGAAAATGAGAAATAAACCCTACTTTCAAAAGTATATGCTTTTGTCCGAATGAATTTTTTACACTTTTGGATAAATTCTGGACAACTAAAATGGTCCAAAGAGTTCATCCGGGAGAAATAATTTTAGGGGGATGCCTGGCCTCCACCAAAGCACTTAGATTATTCCTCTTATAGTAACAGTGATGAACAACATTGATCTAGATAACGAGGATAAGAAGTAACCATCATTCTTTTCATGAGAAACCATGTTCCACACCCGATCCTGTCCCCTACATATACGTTCAAATACTACCTACCGTGGTTACACAGACTGTCCTAGCTCTCTTCAAAGAATCAGAATTGTAATTCACTCTAAAAATTAAAAGGCTAAAATTTCACACTTGTCAAGAGTTAAAGTTATAAAGTTCACTCAAAAAGAGAGAAAATTCACTCAAAGAAGAGTGAAATTTACTCCAAAAGAGCGAAATTTCCCTCCTCGTAGAGTGTCCACAAGGACAACTCTTAAACTTAGACCTGGTGACACTCGTAAAAGAATGGAATTTTCGCTCTTCTTGGAGTGAATGAGTGTCACTCTTCTAGGAGTGAATTGCCATTCTAATGGAGTGTATTGACATTTTTCAATCTATAAAAGAGCGATTAAATTTACTCTTTTGTAACTCCCCGAATAGTATGATGCAGGAAAACATCATTGAAAACTGTGGGGTGAGATGGAACGGGGAATTGTAGATGGGTCACTCCTGTTTACAATAAAAGAGAACGTGGGAATGTTTGAACCTAATATTAAATAGGCCAACTAACAACCAAATACGATGAAGAGGAACACTCCCTTTACAGTATATTAGGCCTGCGTTCGTCTACTTACTTTAAAAGCTACGTATCATTTCAGGTCAATTGGAATTCAGTTTAGGGCATCTTAAATCTTCATCATCGAAGAAATTGGTTAAAATTATCCATGAACTGGAAGAAACAATCGTCATCCTAGATTACGTAAATCGAGAATTGAAAAGGAGACAAGAAGTATTGCTGGAGCAAGATGGTAAGTATTTATCACGATAACCGTCAAAAATGTGGCTTTTATACCGAACAATCGTGTATCGACCGAAATAAGAAAGTATGCAAAATGTTTAGCTGGAATATATGCTAGTCTACTTTCAAATCTCAGGAAATACTTTTTATTTAATTTGCTGGTTTTTCTTTTTCTTCCATTTTAAAAGTTTAATTTATAATATTTCTTGTAATTACAATTTTTGTAAATGATTTTTAGTTTTAAGGATTAATAGTAAAATAATACAACTATCCGTTATCATGTTCTATCAATAAGTAGATAGGATGATGTAGCAATTACGTAATGGTATGCTTATTTTGTGTCTGCTGCTCTCTACTTATCTTGTTTCTCTTTTTTCAAGGTTTTAAAGGACTCAGAATCCTTGACAAAAGTTTTTGGCGATTTTCGTCTCCACGGAAACAGCTCACAGTTACCACTCAGTGCGATTCATTTACAAACAACGAAGATAATGAAGAATTTTTAAATGAAAAAATAACAGACACTTGTTTACTAGAGGTCACACAACAAAGGTATGTGGCGTATGGTTTGACTTTAATGCCTTAAAGGGGAAATGGACTCACCCCAACTTGAAGCAGTGTAGTAGACTGACATGTTTGCCGATTGGCTGTTTTGAGTCATGTGACAATAATTTTTTCCCTCATGTTAAATTCAGTATACAGTATGGGTAACTGCTTGGTTTATCTTGGGTTATGCAATGTTGAAGTGTTAAGTACTATGAAAGATGCTTTCCATAGAAAAATGAACCAAATTTGCACGATTTAGCTGTTGCTTTAACTAAGTTTGGGGTGACTGTTTTTGCCGTTTCAAATATTCCTTATTTTTCGGACACACTGACTTTCAAATTATGTTAGGGGAAGAAAACGCCGCGTACTGCACCATTTTCGTGTTGGTATCTCGTTTTTTGCGGTAACAGAACATAAACACTTCTTCAATTGTATGAATTATTAACAGAACATAAACACTTCTTCAATTGTATGAATTATTTGATATTTTGCACCGTATTCTACACAACGTCAGGAGTTGTATACATAGCCTATTCCGTTCAACAAGAAGAATTTTTAAGTGTTTATAACCGATCATCTGTATAACATGGATCACCATTTACTATTTTCATGGGAAAATTAAGCCACAGAGATAAAATATGGTAACACTTAAAAAAAAAGGCCAAGGCCGATCGATGCTCCTTGGCAAATTTTCAACCCTAAGACCCTTGTTCTGAATTTCAACTTCCACTAAAATTAAATGGCATCTGATGTTTAACATGTTTATAAAATGTATACATGCAATACATTGCATAAAGAATAAAGAAAGGAGTTTATCATTCTTTTACAATTTTCTTGATAATCAATGTATAGCCTACAGTCATCTCTTTCAAATTCAACTCGTTCCTCAAATAATGTTGCGTTAACTCGAACGTTATGTAAAGAGTGCGAAGAAGATGATATTTGCAACTTCATGATTGCCTTCTTGTTATTTTTGTAGAAATGTAAAATGTACTATCTTCATTATTGAAAAAAGGTCCTAATTTTTCAAAGTTTGAAATCTAGCCTATGGTACAGTCTCCCGCCCCTCTTGCAGGGATTTGCATCCTACATTTCAAAAAAAAAAAAAATCTGTAAAATTAGTAAGTCACAGAAAGGTAATGAATTCATAGAGAAAACGTGGGGTCAATTTGATTCAGTTGGAATCGCTTTTTCGTATACGCTTCGTATTTCTTTACTTTTTGCTTTGTAATTCTGCAAGATGTCTGCGCCATTTTTTTTTCACAGTGTAGAATGACGATAAAATTAATGATTCACGAATCAACAATGACAGTGCATCAGATGGCTTTTTTTATTAAAGTTTAAAAGTTCAGTGGTTTGTGTGCTATGTGACACTCCAGGTAGCAGAATATATGCATAATAATTAGAGCAACTTCCATATGCTTGTTAAATAAACATTTTTTCAATTCATGTAGGACTGGAGAGTGCATGATCTCTAATGATTGCTGGGACGCCATGGTGGAGAATATGGATTGTAGTGGTTACAGTGGTACTCATCAGCTTTTGTTTATGGTGACGTCATGGCGAGTAAGTTTTTCGATGACACTTCTAGTTACCACTTTCTTCCAAAACGGTTAGCCTAACCGTAAATGGATGGGATTACTTTCGTCAGGTTTTCAGGTTGGGTAAGAGGGCTGAGATCTTTTCCAGTAATTTTGTAATCGCCAGTGAAGCAGTAAACGAGTGGGACAAAAAATTGGATACTCGAACAGGATGTTACAGCATCCAATACGTATTAAGTGTATGGTATCAACCTCGTAGGATGAAGGGTAAAAAAACTGATGTACCGAAGAAAAAGAAGGGGTTTATATAGGAAAGGCCTATAAGTTGGAAAAATTTTCCACACGGCTTGCCCCTCTAACCCAGTCGTTAAAATTCTCCAAAATTTCATATAAGTTTGTGAAAAAAATAATTGTCATAATTTCGTGAGAAATATATTGTCAGATTATTCTAAACGCCAATTATAAAACACGACAGACGATATAATAAACTAAATTTAGTGACTACTTTCCCCCTTTCAGAGCCGTTCATGAAATACTACAGCCCTACTGTGCAACACTTACCAAATTTTCTCTTTGAAGACCTAATATCCTCACCCGAAACAGTTCTTATTATCCTTACCTAATTACTGTACTTAAAGTGTACCTAAAGTAAAAAAAAATCAAAAATAAATAGTAAAGAACAGGAAAATGAATTCTAACAGTCCAACCCCCATCTTCACAGGGCATCCCTGAGCTGAGACGTTGGAGTTTACTCACTCAACATAAAATAGTATATTGAACAATAATTTGTGATGTCATTGTTGTACTACTCAAAATACAATCTTTGTATTTCTTCATTGACTACACCTGTACCATGGTGTGATATCACTCTTACCCGTATAAGGTGATGTTATTAATTAAGCCATCTCTGTGCAACATACTATGCAAGCAAACAGGAAGTGTTCAAGGTCATAAAAACATTTTTAATTTTAAAGGGACACAAAGCAGGTTATGTGAGTTGTACAACAAGAAAGCCATAAATTATTGCGCAATGGACCAATTTGTTTTAAGTGAATAAACTTCAACATTTTACATCTCAGCTCAGGAATGTGCTATGAAGATGAGATTTGGACTGCTAGGATTCATTTTTCCTGCTCTTAAATATATATATATATATATCGTATACATCGTTTTTTCACCTCAGCCAGATTTTCCAGCTTTACCAATTTGATTTATATTCCACGCAGTTGTCGTCAGCGTTTATTTTCACTTCATCTCTTCTGCTTTCACAGGTTTCTGTATCTCTTCGGAGATCCGCTGGCGAATTAACAATTGTGTTCAGCTGGATAGCATCAACTTTGATCTCTGGTTGGGCTTGCGTCAAAACGAGAACTAGTGCTGTTCCGAAAAATTAGGCGCCTGCTCAGGAGGTGAATTGCGAGTTGCTTCATCTGTTATTTGAACAAAGGCCAAACCAACTTGGCTTCATGGCTCAGTGGTTAGAGCGTCCGCACTAGAAAGCGGGAGGTCCCGAGTTCGAATCCCGGTGGAGTCAACATCGTTTTTTCACCTCAGCCAGATTTTCCAGCTTTACCAATTTGATTTATAATATATATATATATATATATATATATATATATATATATATATATATATATATATATATATACAAGGACTAAGGTACTGCGATGCACTGGAGAAAACATAGGTCGATGCAAAAACATGGTAATACACAGTGCAATATAATTGAACCAAAAATGGAGTTGAACAAAAAATGGAGTTGAACGAAAAATACAAATTACGACGTTTCGGGTTTCGGGTTACATATCCTTCTGTTACCGTGTTGAAGGGTATGTAACCCGAAACGTCGTAATTTGTATTTTTCGTTCAACTCCATTTTTTTGTTCAACTCCATTTTTGGTTCAATTATATTGCACTGTGTATTACCATGTTTTTTCATCGACCTATATATATATATATATATATATATATATATATATATATATATATATATATATATATATATTTGATTTTTTTACTTGAGGTACACTTTACGCCCCCCCCCCCCCACATACACACACAACCGTCCGAAACTCATCCTCATCCGGAAACAATCTTAGTTTATCACTGGTCCAGGACGAGTAGACAAGACCCCAATGTCCTCCCAGGACAGTGCATTGTGTGCAATATGAACTTAAATGTACTTGCTGTCAATTAAAGAGCTGTGCCAATTGAGAATTTCTTACCACAAAACTGGTAGTTTTGGGTGAGAGTTGACTGCATTTAAAACAACAGATGGGGATTTAGAAGGAAATATGGTCTAGAGAATAAATAACATCATTGCCACCTACATCCTAGAACGAGGAAGGTATGTTAACTTATGTAAAATTTCATTTCTTATTTTTTTTTTTATTTCAGATGCAGTGCGAGAGTTTGTTTCCACCGTCCTTGGAAGATCTAATGACGAATTGTTCTTTTGAAATGTTTTCTCATTTTTGTGAAATTAAAAGCAGAAATTTCCCAAGTGATTTGCAGGACGTTTTCTTGGAATATGGTGAGTATATATTACATGTACGAAATTTATCAGGCAAGAGAATGACAGGCAGAAAACACTAAAAAGCAAAGTGCAGAGATGCACACCATTCAAAATACACGGAATTAAGGGAGACACGCTTTGGACAACACTGCTTCAAAAGATGAGCGGACGGCGATAAAATTAAAAAGCAAACGCTTCAAGAATTTTCCCCCATATTTATAACTTCTTGCAAAAGCAACACCAAACTATATTCTCCTAAACCCTATACCTGTTTAGACACTTGAAACCAAACAACTGTCCCTCAACTTCCCTCCCGATGACTGAGCTTTCATACGTTAGGAAAGTTACCACTCAACCGCCTCATCCGGGTTTTATTAAGATTTCACTCAACTGCAGGGTTTTAGTTTTTCGTTTCACTCATGTAATTTTTTAACAAAGTCTTTTTCTTTACCACAAGATAATGTTACATAGAATCGTTCATTTTTTTTAACGACATAGGCATAAAATAGCTCTATAGATCTCACTGATGTCACAAATACGCGATAACAACCGCCATGTTTAAGGGCAAGCCTGTACATCCCTCAAACATGGCTGGAAAACTCCACGTGAAAAGCGTCTATGACGTCACGTGAGAACTATCTATTAGTCCTTACTCTCATCTCCTCCTCTTGAAATACTTAATACAGAGACCGCGGAGGCAATTTTGAAATGCGGGGGCTAACCATCAAAGCGGCCCAATATGTTCAAAAAAGTAAATGCAGTTTAAGGCGGTCCAAAATACAGCCTACAGGCGGCCCAAGGTCCCATGGCAGAAAAAGTACGGTGTTCAAAGACCCTAGACTTTCCGCGGTTCCTGTAATAAAAAAATTGTTAAGGGAAGTTATTGACGATAAGATTTTGTAACATGAGGTTTCCCAAATCTAAAAGGAATCATCTTTTTTCCATTATGCAGTGACCATGGGAGCACTAGCAGGGTTCGACCGATTCTTAGAACAGGACTCGTTCCTCCAAGTGTTACAGTGGCAAAACAGAGACGGATGTTTCTACGTAAAGAATTTCAAAGGCCCCGCACAGAAAGGTTTGTAAATAATGTCTTACAATAACGTGGGAAGTATGGAAATGACCGGCATGCAGTACCCATAGCCATGCCCGGTATCCTTGCAACTTTTGAAATTATTGGTAGAAAATATGAATGTCAGTCTGAATTGGGGTAAATAGTAATAAAATTCTTTCAAAAGGGTTCAAGGAGTGTTATTACACTGGACCCTTGCCTAAAGGTAATAAGGTACTGATGAGTACACATAATATTCGGTTAGGCTACGATACACCCTGTTGTAAATGCACTTTGCTGAAACGAGGAGCGTTTTAGTGATTTTTATAATGACGTCATATATGATAGGAAAATCTCTGTTCAAGCTTATGGTTATCGACTCCTTTCATTTTTGGAAGTAATTTCAAATTATTGCCTTCAATATGCAACTCTTTCTGGTTTATACAAAAGATCACTACACGGAAGAGTTTGCTCTGAGGGCAAACGATCGTCAATGCCTTCAGTCAAGCGAATATTCCATTGTTCCATACATGAGATGAAGCTATCTAATGTTGGGAATCAGACAGAGTAAGCAAGCAACGGAGAAGGGGGGAATTATCCAGTGCTTCAGTGTTCAATAGCGGGAAAACCGTGGGTTTTGCTAAATTCAACCAGAACGTTAAAAGCTGAAACATTATCGAACTAACTAACCCACTCATGCACAAGTAAATATGTTCTTGCAGCTAGTTCGCTAGTAAGAAAAGACTTCACGACACACGGACACGAATGTGTTATATAGTGTCAGTTAACTGGATAAAAAGTTCAAAGTTCAAATTTATTTTCAGGTATGGTTTGTTTAAGTTCAAGTTTGGTTTCGCTTTAGTCGCCTCCTATACGGCAGGCTGGAAATACTGTGGGCATATTCTGTAACCCCCAGCCCACGGGGGGGGGGGGGGAGATATGTTCTTGCAGAGGATAGTTAGGCCAATATATCCAGGGCCTGCATTGCAGGAGTGTACCATCTCTCTTTGGATACTTTTTGAATTCAAAAACTTCAGTGAAACTGGAATAAGATTCACTGTAGATCCCTGTATGAAATCAGATGACGTTCAGGTATAACCAAGAAGCCAATCAGCACCAAAATTCATCGAATGAATGTGAGATGTAATATAAAAAATAAAAATAGCGTAATTTATCGCGCTGCTCTTTACTTTGAATCTTGATAACACATAGTATTTGTATCTTTTGTAGGCCGATACAATTTTGTATTTTTATGCAAGTTTAAACTTTTTAAACTTCCGGTTCGATGTCTTATTTGTAATTTGTAATAGTGGAAATGCATAGATAATGAAAAAAAAATCCATAGTGTTGTTTACTGCTGAAAATGAGTACTTGAGAGTTGTATCTTTTGAAAGTAGAATGTTACAGAGATTGACTTAAGTTTAATAAATACATTACCGTAACTGTTACCGTTTTATCTAAATTTTCTAGTTTATCAGTGGAGAAAAACCTCAAACTGTCAAACATAGCCTAATCTAAAAATAGATATAAACAGCTATAGATCAACACTTTGGGGTAAAAGCAAACAAACAAACAACGGTTATATCAGACAAAATGATTTTATATAACATAATAATGATGATAAATTGTTTTCGTTCCGAAAATGACACTTAACTTAATTAAGTTAATTGAGGAAAGATTTCATTTGACAAATTTTCAAATGTGGAACACAGGATTTTCGAAGAATAATGTATGGCGATTATTTACTCATAACCCAAAGATAAAAAGCTGAGACTAACTAAAGCTTAACTTTTCTTAAAATTCTCTTTGTAGAAATAACACGGACCATTCACAAGACTGCTATAGCAAGTGCGTTTTTGGGTGTTTATGCGTCACACTTCGCTTTGGTAGAAAACAACAAGTCTGTACAACAATAATGGTTGATGATCATCACACCGAGGGCGATGCAACCTAACAAAGTTGTAACACACCATGAAGACTTGGACAAATGACAAATGACATTTTCATCGAAACTTAAATCGAGTCTTAAATTTGAAGACAAATTGAAACAAAGGCCTGTTTCTTTCGGTTTGTTTTATTGAGTGTTTAATTACCTCATGTTAAGGGCACGGTCACTTTCAAGCCAACTTTCATTTTAACTTGGGTATACTAACATTCTCAATAGTTACAACTCTTTTACTGACATCAAATTAAAAAATTGTAGTTTAGCTCATGTTACACAGCGTACACTGATAGTGTTTTGGTTACACACTACTGGAACTAGGGCCTTGTTTGCTCACCAAATTACACTGGACAATAAACAGTCCTGTGTCTGGATGAAATAGTTTCAGAAAGCTGTAGAAGAGACCACAATCAAAGGGAAATATTGCGTTTAAATGTTCCAACATAGCATTAAAAGTAAATAGCTCTAGTCATTTGCATTTCCTCAAAACATTATGCACAAGAGAGTTATGGAAGTTGCATCATTTGAAATGTTGAAAGTTTGGGTGAACAAATTATTCTTGAGCAACAAACAACTGAATTTCTACCCGAGGGAAACTTATTTCTTGAAAAGAAGGCTACCATACTGCCTTATTTGTAATTATTTATTGCTCTTTGCCAATAAATATTGGTTTTAAAAGGATGAAATTTCCTTGTAAACCAAACGCAGTATATTTCCCTTTTAGTAGGTTGGAATAATTGGAATTGTCTGGAATGAACAATAGATGTGTTTAAATACTTGTTTTAAGTGGATTATTGGACGATTCCGATTTTCCATCAAAATAACATCATCGCCATAGGCTAGTATTAGGAGTAATCTGTATCTTGCTGAATGTGTTAAAGTTTATAACTGATAAATATACAAGGTTTCAAGGCTAAACTTTAGTTTTTTTAGATGGAGTTTAACGACCCAGTTTCCAACCAATTGGTTCAAGTCGAGTCGGCCATGGTATTTTTGCTAGTTATGACTCACTGGCTAGAGAGCGAAGAGGGTTGGGGCGTGTGTTCTTAGACTGAAAATCTACGGGCAGATAGGTTGGGGATAAATTCCCCCAAACTACAAGTTTTGACAAATCGGATTTAAAAAGGACTAAAATTTTCTCAATCTATAAGACTCGATTTTTCAACCGAAACTATTTTGGAATTGAAAGTTGACTGTACACCTCCAGACCTCCGGTTGCAGATGTACTACACAGTAATGGGAAGATCTGACTTGCTTAACCAAAAAAGCTTCTCGAAATACATATTTACTTGGAATTGTCGGTAAATCGGAGGCAGATCTATAGGGCGCCCTCTGTAAAAAGAAGTCTTTGCTTATGGAATTGCAGACAATTAGGTAAATACAGTAAGTAAATAGGAGGTAAGGAGAGGAACGAAGTATACTTGTAGTATTGTTTGATGCTCGCTTAAAATATAATTGTAACAATTTTTTACAATTTGTTCGTCCCAGTGAAAATCCAGTGCAAAGAGAGACAAACACTGCAACATTCTGTTTCTTAATCTTTGCTGTGTAATCTTTTGTAATTATACACCCCGCTGTTGAACTTGATGCTGCAACAGCTCAGCTTGAAGCGTACCGCGTGGTGATGTAATTATTCATATACACAGACGGTATTACTGTGCTATTTCAAAGGGCAAGAAAATGTATCCCGACAGGTTACTTGCATACATTACGTTATAAATAAATAATTCCAACTGTCTGACTCTTAGAACAAATTCACTTTCAACATATTATATCTGTTCCTTGATTGTGATTTCGAAAGTAATATAGCCTGCTTTTAGCAAGCTATTGTGTTTGCGTTTTACTATATTCAAATATCAAAAATCTTACTTTCGCTACTTCACTTTCAACGGCTTCACTGCACCGTTGAATATCCCACGTTTCCAACTAAGTTATAGGCATACCTACGGTATACAATAGTCTGTCAACTTTCTAGCGAATCTCATTTACTACCACCAAATATGACGTCACGACAAAAATTAAAATACTACGTTACATCTCGCGTAATAGGTAACATTTATGCACCGAACGTATGGCCTGGTACACATTTTCCACCTACAAAAGCTATTTAGGTTGTTAACCGTTCATTGTATTAGTTATATGTACGAAAATACACTATTCAAACTTGTGTCGTGCACCACGTGACCATCTCATGTTTACTAATTCGTCCCTCAAAATGCGGGATTCCTGTAAATGGAAACTGGACGAAGGTTTGCAGACTCTGTATATTATACTGTTTAGAGAGGTGTATTATGATTTTGAGAGAGCGCCATCTTTCGGCTACTACAGAGTCTGCTCCGCAGGCTAAAAGTAATACTGATATGTTTGCTCATTTGAACTACGATGAAATTAGGGCGGGTTACTAGCCGGATTGGCAGCATTTGGACAAGTGTAAAAATTGGTCGGGGTTATTGAGTTGCGCGCGCGAGTTGGACAAATTAGATAGGTAGGCAGATTCAGTTTAACCAAATTCCAACACATGCGTGCTATATTAAGTCTTTAAAGGTAAAGAGCAGTCCTCCCAAACTTACTTTCAAGAAAAAGCTAAATCATCTTATTTCACTTTAAAGTATCTCTCATTACACTTTATGACTTTACTTTTGCATACCGGTATTGAAGGTAAACCAAGCAGTTATTTCCAGCAAATTTCACATTTGAGGAGAAAAAACAATTGTCACATGACTCCCAAAAGCCAATCATGAAACTGGACAGTCTACTACACAATTTCAGTTTGGGATGACTGCTCTTGCCCTTTAAAGTTATAGTACTGTTGCACTCTTCCCCCTAAAGAAGTGTGAGATGACAGCAAAACACCCTGACTTAACTTGGCAGTTACAAAGTAATTGTTTTGAAGGGATTATGTCAGTATCTTTTTGTTCTTAAGATAAGGGCTACCTCTTTAAAGTTTGAACGTTTCTCAAGCAACTTGTTGCTTATGCTTAAATAGGCCATATGATTTGGAGTGTTGCACAGTGTTGATATTTCTATTTTTAACCTATATTAAGCATGGAAATACTATCTCGGAAGTACTTCCATGTATTAAGTATCTCATCAGATTTCTGGTTTCTGATTTGGGAGTTTGGAAATTGATACTGATGATTTGCAAGGACACATTTTCAAAATATCAAAATAAAGCCCTTAGGACATACCACTGTTACAACTGTCTTTGAACTGAAGGTTGCAAAAAGCAAAGGAAATATTAGCATTATCTGGTATGTCATTTCCTAGACATCACAAAATTTGCATGTTGAGGTCGTGTTTATGCAAACCAAAATATCCTGTGCAATGGTCGATTTGTGAAGGACTTTGAGGGAATCGTGATAACTTTCATGCTTTTTAAGCTTTTCACATCAAGCAACTAACTAACTTTGTCATTTTCATGTCGCACAATCTCTTACGACATGCGGAGAATACCGTGGGTATATTATACAACCCCCAGCTCACACGGGGGCACATAAGATATGGGCAAGGGGTAAATACATGTCTTAGACACCAATCCACACTCCTACAATACATCACCAGAGATGGTCCAACAATGTAGTTGGGACAACGCCTAAACCAGCTCGAACTCGGAGTGCCATATGGAATTCGGTGCCATATGGAATCTGACTCAAGTCCTGATCATTCTGGATTAGAGAAAGGTGATCTCAATTGCCACCATGCCTATACGATATGTCGTTACTAGTCGTTAACAACGTCATGTAAGCCAACCCAAAGAAAACACCGTTTCTGATCCCTATCCTTCGAACCCCATCCCCCAGTCACCCCCTTTGTTCGGTATTACATTGTCTCATCAGACGGTTCCAAACATGCACTTCACAAATTTAATGTGTACCAGTACTTATGTTTATGGCTACCAGCAAGGCCATCATCACGTCATCAAAACGCCATCCCACCGTCCAATATATACTCTCCGTTCTTTCAGGGGGTACACTTTCGGCTCGGGCATTTGAAATTTGCCGTAAAGATATTAGCCCTCGTGCTTCTTTGTAAAATCTTGAATCCGGCAATGGGATTGATATCAAACCAATTTGCAAATTAGTAGTTTTTCATTGCTTCATATGGTTTTCAACTGTTTGGGAACTAGCATAATTTCATGGTGACCATTGGTTTTCCCCTCTTCCTATAAACAAACTGCTAACATTCTAAACACTTTCAGTGTGGCTCTTCTCAACCTTTCCGTGTCTATCGTTAGAGAATCTATTAGAAGCTATTGTAACTTATCATGTGGGCCTATCGTGAGCCTCTCAAGGGCTCCATTTTTTGTTACCTTGCATGGAACTGATTCATAAAAATTGTATACATAACAAATATCACTCATCGACCACTCAGATTATATCATTCCCCACTGGCAATCCGTATGGCCTAGAGGAGATACATCGTTTGCTGAAACACAGTTACAGGCTTTCACCATGGAATTCCTGCTTCGAATGTACTTCCGTGTTCGTAATCTCGCAAGGATAGCCCCAAGGGGGTTAGGGGACTTCAAATGGGGAAGGAGGAATGGAACTTCAAAGGGGGAGGGAAGGGGCTTCACAGGGGACAAAATATATTTTCAGGGACGAGGCATACTAAAATACACCAATTCCTGTGATTTTTTTGTCTTCTACCCTGAGGAGCAAAATTTTTAGGGGACGCTCCCCTTCCCCTTAGTTGAGGGCCGCGGAACTACCCGAGGATCTCATTTGAAGTAACCCATTCAAATACACCATTGTCTTTTAGTTAATCACCTTGTTAAATGAAACGCAACAAAAATAAGCCGACTTTTTGGATCTTGCTGTTATATCTCCTTTTGGTTATTTTCGGTAGCTACTTTTATCTGCGGTCGTTTGTATCAATAGATAATCTCAAAATCATGGTCGTTAAAATTCGTGGCGCGCAGTTGCTGTTTTCGAAAAATAAAAAAAGATAATTAAACAAAAGATAACATCACCGTCGTTAAATCTTTCTCATTCCGATATATGTAAATCACTTCACCCAACAGGGCTGGAGACATTTAAATTTCCTCTCGCGAAAACGAGACTACTAAAGGATAGATATACCACCTCGACGCTATTTTCCTTCGCGTGATATTTTTGCGTTCATATGTTCATGGAGCTACCTTGAGTTTCTTTCCTTGTGTTTTTCAATGCCCACCTTAAAATAAAAAAAGCATTTTAAAGGCAAATGTAGTAACAGAGATAAACATGTCTCTGCGTCATTTTCAATTTTATCTAGCTTTCGGTATCATTGTCGTTGTAGTTTGGATCAGTTGTTTTTCAAATGTTATTACGAACAGAAAATTATTACACAAAATCTCTTCGAATTCTTCGCTGCGAACAAGAGGAGCAACATCTCGGTCGCTACATATCTCTGTAAATGCCTTGACGAAAAGTTTAGCGTGTATCACTCGAAATAACAATTCTTCTGATCTCAATTCGATGATTGGACTGAGTATTGCTGCCGGTAAGTTTATTTTGTAATTTTGTAAAGAGTTGAGTATACTTGCACTAAGTACCAAGAGATTAGTCTGTATTGAGCCGAGTCTATTTTAGAGTCTCCTTTGAGTCAATATGCGAGTATTGCATGGGTGGGACGTATAAATAGTTCCTTTACTGAGTATTACTTACCAAATAACAGGCTTAATGGAGTTTTGCACTTCGAAATTTTTGGCCTTTTTCAAAGAGCCTGGATGCAAAATGGTGCAAGATTTTTGACTTTGACGGAATTTCTTTGGACGCTTTTATTGTCGTGGTATTTGGGAAAATCTTCTTTATGCTTGAGTGGACAACCATTTCATTAAAATTTTATTTTCTCGCCTACATTGATGTAGTACTAGAAATTTCTGCCTTAATTAATTACTAGATGGATAACCGGTCGTTCGGTTTGCATATGAAATTTAATTTGCACGGGCTAGGCTGCACCGTGGGCCTACATCTTATTTACAAAATATAAATTTTTACAACATTTTCATGAAATTGGAAAATTCTGAAACTAAGTAACATTTTCTAATCGGGGACATTTACGGGTACACTTGTTCATCTGAGAAAGAACTCTAGAATCGGGGATGGGGGGATTTTACGAAGTATATTGAAATATGTTTGGCCTCAACTTTATTCACCCGTGACGTCCAATCGGAAGGGACGCTTGTTGCGTTTCTCCTGGATTCAACACCGCTACTTAATCAAGTCTTACTTTGTTTCTGTTGGGCAGTTTGGTCTGTACTGAGTTCAACATCGTTTTGAAACGTGTGAGTGTTGCTTTGAATGGCAGGCTTTGTTCCTATACTATACCATTTCACTACCCTAACTACAACTATATTCTTTACATTTAGAAATTTAAATTTGCCTCTAAAGCAAGGAATCAAATAGATTGCAACTTATGGATAAAAAAGTAAACATTTTTTTAACCCCTCCCCTCATCTCGTAGGCACTTTGACCAATTTTTCAATGTGCAACGGCAACACCCTCACTTTGCACAACATCACCTTCAATTGAACCTAACCATAAATAGGGGACTCGTCAATTATGTTTCCTACAGAAATCATTTCAACGCAAAACTGGGTTTTCTAAAGATAAAAACAGTTTGCGTCTAATCCACACAAATAATTTTACATAAATTTTACAAAGAGTAGCATTTTCATCTCTTCCTCCTATCCTTGCATATCCTTGCACCCAACCAAAAATTAGAAAATAAAAAAGAAATAAAAAAATTGTTAATTTCCAAGCTTAAATAAGCACTTTTTAGCGCATAGCACGTAGGTACATAATGTTAGCCTCTCATATATACTTCACAAGTAACTTGTTTGACTTGAATATGATTTTACTCCCATTGCACTGAAATGAAATTCATTCGCTCTTACAACTGAAATTGCTCTTGATCAAACTTGCAACGAAAAGTGCCTTTAAGACAACTGTGCGATTCATGTAAATATTTTTGAGAATTGTAAACTTTTAGTATTGCAACAACACTTTCGAACCACTGCACACCTTATTAAATATATGGACAAAGATACCCACACGTTGTCAATTAACTAAAGTGATATTCTATGCTAAGGTAGGGGGTGTACTTATGGTCAAACATATCAGCAGTTCAAATTCCACAAGGAAGACTATACGAGAATGATCTTAATATTGAGGTCACAAATCCTTGCTAGCAAGGTGTTCGACGGCAGAATTCCCAATAGACCTATATTTCCAAATATCAATTACAATGAATTGTGGGATATAGTTTTGGGTGTGCGTCAATTTTCACCACAGTAAAATGCCATTTACAAAAATGACAAACACCAAAACTCTATCCCACAATCCTTTGTAATTACTATTTGGAAATAGGTCTATGGTTTCTCCTTCTTCTCCCCCTTTCTCTAGTTCACCTGACAGAGAACAATGAGTTGTGCTAGGTTCGCGTGTTTTTACTGGGCCCATTATTTCGTATGATGTGACATTAACCATCTTCTGCAGGCAATAATCTTTGTTGTCGTCACTTACCGTGTGAACCCTCAGCTTTATTTAAAATTAAGAGTTATATTCAAAATTCATAGCTCAAGTTTAGCTGTGACAATTAAGTCTCATTTGCCATCATTCTCGACACATATTTCTCATTTAAACTCACTTTTATTAAGTTTAAAGATAATCGTCCCTCTGCTCACGAGTTTAATTACCTAAATGATAGAACTTAAACCATGTGGCCTCAAATTTATTCAAATCATGGTGGACATTTTGTAAAGAAATCCACTTAAAGTGCAAAGGTGGTTGCAGACTTGTTGCGACCCGCATGGATGGTTATCTGCTGCAATGCTTACGATACTTTTACTTATGTTTGGCTGTTAGGATCAAAACAACAGAAAAATCTGACAATTTTTCTCGTACAAAAATATTGCTTATTCAGGGGAGATAAAAAGAAATTGATCCCCAATAAATTCACAAGTAAGTTAGGAAAATGTTGTCGGTGTCACATGATTCTCAAGGGCCATTCACGAAATAGGTTAGGTCAACTACACGAATTCAAATCGCCCCACTGCATTGTCCCTTAATTCCCTTAAAATTTCTTTAATGAATTAAACACACCACAATATTTCACATGAATTGTGACGTTATTCTGTATGATCTAAACATTTCAGTAATAAAAAATATCGTCACTTGATCAAACAGAGTCATTCATGGGTCAGAATATACCGGCCAGCCGCGGGTCCAGAAGAAGACTTTCCGTTTCATTCGGCACTGTTTGAATTTTGAGGTCCTAAGATAGCTCTTCTACACAAACTAGCCAGAGCTGAAGTCGAGACCGGACTCTGGTTCGTGATTTTAGATTTTGAAGGACTCGGCCAAAGGGGTTGATATTTTCCCCATTGAAAATGTACAGGAACTCGAGTCCGAGTCCGGACTCAAGTCCTTGAAAGTTGAAAATTGCCGGACTTGTGACAAGTCTCCGGACTCGACTACAGTACTAAATCTGGCTGGAATTTTTTTAAATAAAGATGGACAACGTTGTGGGAGCCAATGAGATATATTTGACACCGTGGCAGCTTCCTGGTTAAACACGCCTGGTGACTTAATTGGGGGGAGCGTCTGTTGCGCCCCGCCTGGAAGAGCAATGTGTACTTTGACTAGTTTGGGTGTCATAATAATAAGTGTTAACATGTCATACTTTACCTTTTACCCCCCCCCCCTCCTCTGGAGACTCCTTACATTTGAAGCTCAATTCTGGAAACTTTCTCTCATAGAGAAAACCACATTTCTTCTACATTGTGAAGTTCAGAAAACGCCTCTGAGAGGTATTTTGATCGGTACTGGGTGCAATTCTAAGAATTTTGCACTTGGAACTTTACAAAAGTTAATACATTAGCCTAATTTTTAAGGTCGGGTTTTAGCATATCTCATATAAGATCGTATTCCTGTCCAAGATTGTCTCTACAGTAACCTAGATACATGAATGTTATATTCATCAGATTCACTTGATACAGGCAGGAGAGGATGAAGACGATAAAGAATTCAATTGCGTTTTATCACACAATGCTACTTTCACGCCTCTTATCAATGATGCAGCAACCTTCATCACTATCGTTACGGATTACACTTGTAGACTTGCAAAGCAATTCAAAATTGACAAAATACACGTCTTTGAAAATCGAATATTTCCAGTCAATTGATTAAATAGTTTCTTTCGCGTCATACTTAATAATATAATCTTTACTACTATACATCGGCACGTGTGACAAATTAGCAAATGCTAGTGTAGGTTGGACAACTATAATATTTCCAAAATCTGGTCTTTCAAGTAAAATCGCCTCTCCGTATGCTTAAATTCGATGCAAGGCTATAGTCATTATGTTACCCATTGTTCGACTAAATATAGACAAAGCAGTCACATATGACTCCGTTTTGCGTCGCAATGAAGGAAATTCATTTATGCTAATCGGCTACCGCTAGTTATTTTATCTTAATTAATGAGAATAGACAAATAGTTCATAAAATGCCAAGTCAGATGGAGTGACCGCGAGTTGACATTATGAGAGTAGACGCAAACAATATCATGCTTATCACCAAATCGTGATCTGAATCGCAATATGTAAATATGGAAACCTGTCAGCTTTTTCTCCTAAGCACAAGAGTTAACCCTTTACCGTTGTGCTCCGATCGGGGCATATCTGCGCGCCTCGGGAGTGGGCGGAAAAGCGGAAGTAGTCCGCCCCGCATCGGCTTCCGTATGCCATTGACCCCGTGACCTTAAACTACTGTCTCTCTCGTTGTTGTGGCCGAATTTTCGGGTAGCTACTCGCAGCTTCGAGCTCCGCGTGAAACAGTAAAGATGGGTGACAGCCGAGCTCTCCGCATGGGTCCAAAAGGACCCAAACAACGGTAAAGGGTTAATTCAGGGATGAACACCCCTCAGGACAAAATATCTGCTATTGTCCGATAAGATATGCAGTTTGCCTGCAAATACCGTACCTAAAACTCGAGAAATAGGTCTTTGTGAAAAATAATTGATATTAGACTTGCACTACAGGCCTTCATAAACATTTTTCAATAGAAACGTCAAACGTACGATTGTGTTTCTACCACCTCTTCTGACTGGTAATTTCGAATCCTGTATTCTGATTGGTTAAACACTGAGAGGTTATTCTCCAACTCACCGGTCCTTGTAATGGTTTGTAGAAGCCACTAGAAGGCCATTAGAAGGTTAACCCCCAAAATGACATTTTTTAAGGTGAGAGAAAAAGAATTAACCACATTTGTCGGATTATTGTTGGTGAATAACCCGTCTCCACTCCAAGTTTGAAAGAAATAACTGACTCGGCTTCGCCTTGTCCGTTATTTTTCCAAATCTGGAGTCTAGACAGTTAATTCACCAACAATAGTACTACAAATGCAGTTCATTCCTTAAATGAAGACTTATCGGCTCTTTTTAGGTTTACGTGACCACAGTTATAGGTTTATGGTTACGTACGCATACTACCGAGGGTAGGTTTACGTACACGTAATAATAGGGTTAGGGTAAATTAGGCATAGTAATAGGGTTAGGAAAAATTCATCCATTCCAAACTTATAATTATTGATGGGGTGATAGATTATCAAAAATAATTGCAGTATGGTAGCCTTCTTTTCAAGAAATAAGTTACCCACAGATAGAAATTCAGTTGTTTTTTGCTCAAAAGTAATTTGTTTACCCAAACTTTCAACATTTCAAATGATGCAACGTCCATGGCTCTTCTTGAGCATAGTATTTTGAAGAGTTGTAGCTATTAGGTTTATGACTAAGACTGGATTGTTGGGAAGTGTCTGAGACATTTTCTTCGTACCTTTGTTGGATCATTTTAAACACAATATTTCCCTTTAAGGTCGTAATTTACGGGTAATTCTGTTGTCTTTACACTGGTCTAAAAATTACTTTGTGTTCTGATATTATTATTATGTTCCAATTCTTCACGTGACGTCAGAAACACAAGTAGGCATTGTATGGAATTGATAAAATTTGCAAAGCCTGTCAGGAATATAAATAGGCTGTAATACTAACTTTTCATACAGAACCCACCACATACCCAACTGCCCAAGGGGTCTTTCATCCGGGAAAACCTGGTTTTAATACAACATACATCAATTAGTAATTTAGAATTTAGTCGATTCGGGAAGCTCATTTAGTCAAATCAGTCCAAATGTAACGATGCATGACATGAGTGGGCGTGTATTCAGCAGTTCAGGTATTCCACACACCACCTGTAGGTTGTGTAGGCTACTTTCCATAGGAAGTGCCATTGTAACCGTATTCATCCACCGATCGGTGAAGGCGGAAGTGGGAAGAGGAGGGGGGGGGGGGGAGTACAGCACTCTAATACAAGATGTAAGGTGGCACCGCCTTTCTGGCAGTTTTAGTTGCCAATAGTGAGCTCACAAACTGAATGAAATCGTTAGTAAGAATACGGGTTTTACGGCCAAGTCTCTAACCAGTTTATGCATTGGAGTCGGCATGTAACTCCTTTCTTCCAGTGTTATTTAGGAGAAAATGCTTGCGCAGGTGCTTGTTATTTGTGCCCTAAAATTTTAAAGCTTTGAACAAATCACTGGGCCTTGCTTCATTACCGGCCCCTAAACTTAATGGACCGCAGATGAATACCGACAAGACCAGTTTTCTCTTGACGACTAGCAACCAGGGACCCGATTTGATTCACCTACAAACCCCTTCAAGGTCACAGTGAGAAGTTCAGCAGATTTTAGTAACCACAATATCTCCACGTGTTTCCAATGTATTTGATGTGGTCCCATCGTCTACATTAAGTCCCATCCTTTCAGCTTAAAAACAAATAATTAGGTAAAGTATGGACCTTCATATGACAGTATATCACGGGGGGGGGGGGGGGGGGCTGCGACAGTCCCTTGAGTCTATGCCATGGCAATTTACTTCCGTATCATCGTTCACTGGAGAATTTTTGAGCAAACGCCATCTGCCGTGATCATGGAGCCAAGTTAGTGTAGGCAACCTTAATTATTTTCATTAAAGTGGTGAGCATCGGGAAGTTCAGGCTGGCTTCTAGTCAGGCCCATAGCCAAGAGGAGGGGAAAGGAGTAAAATCCTCCTGGGCACTAATTGGGTTGGCCGATGGCTGAGCAAATCGAAACTTTTCCATGGGGAAGGGTGGGAGTCAATATTCTTCACAAAGCCAGATTGGGCCTCCTAGCCTTGCCAATTCTTCTTCTTCTTCAAAACGGTGAGACATCCAAAAGGACAATTTTACACCGCGCACGTGCCGTGTGATCAGTCAGGCCCTCAAAGAGTTCATAATGAAATCCACCGGCTTTGGGTGACTTATGGCCCCCGCAATAAGACTCTCTGGGAGGTTATTCCAATCCCGAGTAGTATTAGGGACAAAACTGTACTTAAAACAATTAGTCCTAGCGGAGGGGGGGCGAAAGTGCAAAGCATGCATGTTACGAGAACAACGAGTAGGTTTACACAGATTAGACAGGGGGATGTTAGCTTGGCCATAAATACCTTTGGCAAAAATTATGAGTCTGCAACGTCTGCGGCGGTCAGACAAAGTATGTAGACCTAGATCTTTGAGGAGTGCGGTCACAGAGCCAACTTCACGGGAGTACTCGCCGGATATAAATCTAGCAGATCTTTTTTGTACTCCCTCCAATCTATCTTGGAGTGAAATCTGATGTGGATCCCAGACAGAACAAGCATACTCCAACAAGGGCCTTAGTAAACCTTTATAGGCCGCCAATTTAACATCTTTGGAACAAAATGAGAGGTTCCTGCGTAATAGGCCTAAGATCTTATTTCCCTTATTACAAACAAGTTGGATATGTTTGCCCCAGCTGAGATTCTTAGTGATAGTCACCCCCAGATACTTAATTGAATCAACCCTTGTCAGATTGGCCCCATTAAGAGTATAATTATAGATTATTGGGTTACGCTTCCTAGTAACAGACATAACATTACACTTAGCCGGGTGGAATCTCATACCCCAAGTTTTGGCCCACTGGCCCAAGTTTATAATGTCCTTCTGTAACTCACTGCAGTCACTGGGATTATTGATGACCCTATAGCAAACACAGTCATCAGCAAACAACCTAACTTCAGAAGAAGCAGCACTAACAATATCATTAATATAAGACAAGAAAAGTACTGGTCCAAGGACAGACCCTTGAGGAACACCGGAAAGGACTGGAGCAGAAGCAGAACTAGTACCATTAACAACAACTGATTGTGAACGGTCAGTAAGAAAGTTATCAATCCAATTTATAACTTGCCTAGACACCCCCAAGGAGAATAACTTCGTCTTAAGTAGTTCATGAGGAACTGTATCAAAAGCCTTCTCAAAGTCCAGGATGAAGACATCAACTTGTTTATTTTTATCTAAGGCGGAGGTCCAATCGTCCACAACAGACAGTAACTGTGTATCACAACTACTTTCTAAACGCATGCTGTTTAGAGGAACGGCTGTTATTCACTTGATAGTGATCCATCATATTTGAGCTGATAATATGCTCAAGTAGCTTACAACATATACAAGTAAGAGAGACAGGGCGGTAGTTGGATGGGAGAGAGCTATCGTTCTTCTTAAAAATAGGACAGATATTTGCCTTTTTCCAGTCCTTGGGGACTTGACCACTGTTGATTGATTGCTGGAAAAGATGACTGATCATTGGAGCAAGATCAGTAGCAAGCTCTCTAAGAACCCATGGGTGTATGTTGTCAGGACCCATGGCTTTACTAATCTTAAGGTTTTGCAACAACTTTTCAACCTCAAATGCAGAGATGGAAATATCGGCCATTCTACTACCGATAGGTCTTCTCTGTAGAGGAACAGAGTCGAAGGAGTCTCTGGTAAAAACACTACTAAACTGGCTATTCAAGGCTTCAGCCTTATCCTTATCACTATTAGCTATTTTACCGCAGACCTGTAAGGGGGGGGGGGGGATACTATGATTATCTTTCCTCTGACCATTAATATACCTCCAAAAGGGTTTGGAGTCATGAGTAATATCATCTATCATGCCGTTAATGTATTTCCTATGAGAACTGAATACCTCCTTCTTAATACTAGCACGAAGGTCAACCCACTTATTGTAAAAAAAAAATTTGTTAGTCTTCTTATACAAAGCATGAAGTCTGTTCCTTCTCTTTATCATCCTACAGATATAATCAGTGACCCAGGGAAGGGATTTCCTAGTTCTAGAAAGTTTGGACGGGATGTTTTTTTTCACAGTTCTCTCAAGAAAAGACTTAATGAGGAACCAGTTTTCCTCAATAGTACGACTATCTTGTGTGCCATTTAGGTAACCAGTGGCGAAATTTCTGGTTTCATACCTCATAGTGTCATAATCCCCTTTGGAATACTGTCGGATAAGTCTACGTGGTTGCTTAGGCCTAGAGGAAAAGCACCTCAATTTACAAAAGATAATGTCATGATCACTAAGCGGGTCAAAACTGCTGACTTCAGAGTACAGGTTGGGAGTATTAGAAATGACTAAATCAAGAGTATTGTTACCTCTAGTGGCAAATTTAACAAGTTGATCTGCGGCAAAATCATCAACAATGTCAACAAGGAGTTGACCATTACTGCTGGTGAGACAGGTCTCATTTTCCTTATTCAATCTAGTCTCCCAGTCGATGAGCCTAAAATTAAAGTCACCTAGTATATGGAATGAGGGATTTCTATTTCTATGATTGATCGTAATGTTATGCAGTTGGTCACGAAGAAGAGAGATGTGATCAACATGGGCGTCAGGATCCCTATACCAGGAAGCAACATAATGCTGACTCCCATTTATAGAAAAAGCAGCCCAAACTGACTCAGACCCATTGGAAAGAAAATTTGCACCAGTGGGGGCTAGGTAATTTTTAATAAGCAGCATAGTACCACCACCTCCAAGGGTGCGGTCATTTCTAAAAACAGTATAATTCAGGCAATCTGGAAAAAGCTCCCTATCAGTAACTGAATTGTCAATTTTAGTCTCCTGCAATGCAACGATATCAGGTTCAGCAGAGTTAAGGAGGGACTGGAGATCAAGTTTTTTCCCTCTCAGACCATTTATATTAATAGACATAAGGCTTATCTCCTTTCTACAATGTACAAAAGTAGGTTTATTTAACTTCTGTTGTGAAACATTACCTTGAGAAATAACGGGGTCAAGAGCATTAAAGCTATTGCTTAGTACAAGATCACTACCTGCCTGAGATAAAAAAAGAGTTTGTTCTACGTGTAGAATTCCCGTTATCACACTTTGGACAAATCCGTACACAATTTGTTGCCTGAACATTTTCGTACTGAGAGGTAGCAACTTGGGAACATCTATTGTGAATCCACAATTTACAGGTGTCGCACTCAATCGCTGGATCACAGTCAAGAACATACTCAGAGCAGAGACCACACGGCGATGAACAATTACTACAAAACCACTTATCATCGGCGTTGGAACATTGAAGCTTTTTGTAAGTTCCAATACTAACATTGTCACAGCGAATATGAACCCACCTTTCACAGCCATCACACAGTATGGCTTTATCAAACCTCTTCACAAGTTTATGGCAATTAAAGAACTAACAACCGGTCCAGCGGCCTTCTAGGCATCATCACTCAAATAGTTTTACAAATATACCAAGCAAAAAGGACTGCTACATATATAGTTTTTTCCTTGGACCGTCAGAGACTGGAACTTTCTCCCCCAGAATATGACAGATCCCAAGGACTCCAAGTAGTTTAAGAACGCAGCCCTTAAGGATCCTCAGACGGGACGAGTAACCACATGCGCACACTCAACCCTGCACGTTTGACTCCTCTAGGAGTGTTGTGCAGTATTTATCAAGATGCAGATATACTAAGAGAATTTTCTGGTTTAATTTCGACAATAAGAGATGCAAGACGGTACTCACCGGGAGAAATGCGACGACTTCGGTGAGGAAAATTATTATCTTCAGATGTTCAGAAAAATCCAACACAATTCAACGGCCTGACCTCGCCATGGCGGTATGGCCGTTAATTGCTATGTCTGTTGTGGGTTCCCATAAAGTTTTGTGACAGTTGAATCCAGTGCAGTGTCAGTATGGAAGACATACAGTTTGGAGGAAGTTGTACATCGTTTTCCTATTTTAAAATATTGCAGAGGTAAACGGCCCAATTAGTTGTCCAAACAGCCAATGTTCATCAAAGACGAATTTTAAAAAAGTAAAATCCTTCAGAATTCCTTCCTGGTTCTCACTGTGATTAAATCGTTGAAACAAGGTTCCGTTAGAAGTGTTTAGATCAAGACAACGCTCCGAGGAAAAAAATCCGGCAATAGCCTACGTGTTTCGAACTCAATAGTCTGTTGGCGCGAAAACGACAAAAATCCTGTCGGCGTTATAGGTCGACAATGGGCAGTGAGAGCTTCAGAGGATTTTCATGCGATGATACAGAGAGTGGTCGAAGGAGAGCTTTACAACAATTTCGAAAATTCCAGTTACGTAACTTAGGCTCAGATACATCAATAGGCTGTTGTAAGTCTTTACCTACACCGAACTTGCTACACAATTAATTCGAACAAAAAGATTTACTTAATTCACCGGATTTTAAAGGGAAAGAACAGCGGGTCCCGAATTTATTTGGTCCCATCAGCTAAACGCTGTAAACATTTTTCCTTTAAAAACATGTTCATGATTTTTTCCTGAAAAAAGGCTCATCAGTGTTGAAAATAGGCAAGATTTTGCATATTTTGGAAAACCCAGTGACTATATCATACACAGGGATATGTATCATAGCCATACAACTTAAACAGTTTCAGTTTTAAGTTAGGATGGCGGGATACACTAATTCTTCTTGTGACTGCTGTCCCTTTAACTGTAAATACAATTGAATAGCTCACACAGCCTACCTTAAAATCCTAAAATATATTGTTCAGTAAACCGCCCTCATTTTTATTGAAAAATAATTTTGTTGGCATAGGCATCATGTAAACTAACCATACGAGAGATAAGTATAATGAAAGAAATCGGAAATCAACAATTGGAAGAGCTGTATGAAGTCCAGGTCAAATTTCAATGCATATCTTTGGAAATTTTGGTAATTTATTCGAAATTAATGTTCTACTTTGCATATAAAAGGGATGAATCAAGAAATATACCCATAAAATTAATATCTAAAATAATAAAAATGTAGAAAATATCTATATGATGTTACAATTTTCCAGAATAAAGATTTGAAAGAAGAATTAGAACAGAAGCACAAAAAACATCATTCAAATAGCAATGAAATTTTACAACAAATATTATCAAAACCGGTAACATTTTATTAGTTTTCATTGAGCTCGACTTTAATAATCACAAACTAAAATTTAAAAAGAACAAAACTCATGAATCGTTGAATTACGAACAAGTAACAAGAATATAGGGCTTAATGTACAGAAAGAAATAATACTGGACGAATCTGGTACAAAATCTGCCAAAAAGAAACAAACGGAAAAAGAAAACATTAAAATAGACGGGGGAAGTGGAGTGCGAATATCTTTAAACACCAAAAATTACTGGAGAAAATGCCAAATCAGAAATTGAATGGCCAAAGTCTTTGAAGCCTAAAGACCGCATCCTGAATCCACATTATCTGTAGGCCGGATTATATACAGGAACGTGAGGTTCTGGATAGGGGGAGATAAATTACAAAGGGCAAAAATATGTTTGAAGCAAAAATTACTACGCATTGAGGCAATCACAATGTGAAGGGTCTAACTTTTTCGTCTTTCTTCACTGTTGGGGAATCTGTCCATTGCCCTCTGAATTTGACTTGATGCAGGTCTATCACAAACCCAACCGTAACTTATATGATCACAAGGGCAAATAATAACGAAGGAAGGAAAATGGTTACTGAGGGGGAGATGGTTTCCAGGGGAGTACATTTTAGTGGGGTGCAAATGTGCTAATATGTATAAAGGCAAGTGCATCTTATAAAATTTTAGGGGGTGTAACACTTTAATTGAGATCATGCCCCTAGTTTTTCATTGGCCCGAGTTGTAAGGGGTCTGGCTCGAGTCACTCACTTTCAAAATGTAAATTTGACTCGCGGAATTGATCTTCTAGATTGAAATAGAACAGTGACTCGAGTGGCTGACTCGATCGAGTCATATTAAAAATAGCAAATGACTCGACTCTGCTGAAAAATTGAGTCACCCATTACCACTGTGAAATTGGGCACGGACTTGGGTTTTGAATACATCTAGTTGCCCACATATTCAGTTCATAAGAGAGTAACATGTTGCTGAAATGTTTACATTAAAACAGGTAGATTGCAAAGTATATTGCGTCGTAGGAAGCAACCATTGCCAGACAGGGATGATTTTATTCATACGTTGATCACCGCTACGCTTCAAGGGATAGAAGATGCACGGAAACGAGTCTATGCAGCTAATCTACACCATAAGAATATACGTAAGTATAATGACTGGACATCATATTTAAAGGGCAAGAGCAGTCGCAACAAAACTTATTTTGAAGTAATAGCTAACTGAACACCTTTCTTCTTATTTCTCTTCATAGTATCTTTTATAATAGTTTAGGACTTAATTATTGTATATTCAAGGGAAACCGAGCATTTTATTCTAGTACATTTTACAATTGAAGAGAAAAGATATTGTCACATGATTCTCGGGAGCCAATCATACAACAGGACAGTGTACTATCTAATTCTAGTTGCTGTGACTGCATTTCCTCTTTAAAGGCCCTGTTTTCTCAGCCCAAACAGCACCAATTCTCCTAACCTTCTTACCGAAGCCCTTCCCACAATTTTCTGAAATTCATCCTCATCCAGACACAATCTCAGTTTATTGCTTCAGGGTGAGTATAGAAAAACTCAATTTATATAATCAAAACACTCTCAGTACCATACATGCTGTGTAATATAAGCTTTGGCACTCTGCATTATTTGAATCAGCTGTCAATCATGTCAATCAAAGAGCTGAGCCAATTGGGAATTTCGGTACCCGGGTACCAAAACTGTAGTTTGGGGTGAGAGGTGTGGCCCTTTAATTCAATTTTTTGTATAAAAACTAAACAGCTTTTCAACATCTTTCGGTATTCAAGTACAATGTACTAGACCAAAATGTGTTTTTCCTAGCTAGAGGAAAAGGAATAAATTTCCAAAGAATTATAAAAAAGAAAAGACAACAATTTACCTGACTTTCGTATATTCCTTTTTATAATTTTTTTCTTTTGCAGCAGTTCAGTAGAAGGCAATAACCTTCTTATCTAGGCATGGGCAAAGCACTTTCTTGGAAAGAAGGGCACGACATGCCTAATATAGCCTGCGACAACTGCGTTGGACTTAAAACACACACTTAACGTTCTTTCCCTTTGGCGTTCCATGTGATGCATAGCCAAAGAGGTATAATCTAAAAGATCTTCCTGAAAATCTTCACCCTGATCTCAGCGAGTCATTGTGGGCATATCCTGTCAGAGTCATGCAGTTACAAATCTCAAACTGCGCGTATCGTCTTCATAGCATTTCCATTCGCACTTTTACTGGCACTGCGACTTTACAAATAATGTCACGAATAATTTATGACTGACATTTCTCTTTTTTTAAAAAGAAAACTTTGTACCATAGTGAACTTGTGACGATAGCATCATTTCCCCCAAAATATATTCTGCCCTTTTTCAGATGTAAGGCTCACAGACGGTATATTTGAAACAGATTTCTGGGATTTCGAAATAAGAAAGAAACGTTCCACAAAAGTTAACAATTGTGATGAAACCGATTCTGACGTCACATATGAGGAGTACATAAACCAGACAATTTCTAACAAGTGCCTATCGGAAGTATCGTCACCAAAGTAAGTTTAAGGGACAAGAGAAGTCACCACAAACTTAAACAACAGCTAACTCTAATAATTTTCTTTTTTTTTTTTGGTTCTCTTCAAACTATCGTTTATGATAATACTTCAGGATCATAATAATATTCGTTCAATGCATACCCTAGTAAATCAAGAATTTACTCCTGATAGATTTCACATTTGAGAAAATATATTGTCACATGACCCTCAAGAGCCACTCATGAAACAGGACAGTCTACCACACTCATTGAAGTAGGGGTAACTGCACTGTTTCCCCCTTTTAATCTCTGGCTAAGAAATATGGTCACTTCTAAGGCCAGCTCAGATGGAAAAAATTCTCTTGAAGGAAAACCCTATCATTCTTTGACCCTGAAGGGCTGTGCCCCAAAACGCCCGGTTTCTACGTATCTTTGCTTCAAATGCTCTCTAAAAATAAATAAGGGGGAAACTTTCACTCGTTAGAAAAATGAAGTTATAACGTCACTCATAAAGAACGGAAATTCACTCCACAATAAGTGAAACTCACAATTGACTCCAAGAGAGTGAAGTTTCACTTTTGATGGAGTGATAACAGGGGCCACAATTGAAAAAGAGTAACCCCTGAAGGCACTCGTTCTTTCTCTCTTCTTGAAGTGAAATTCACTCGTCTTGAACTTGATTTTATTATTATTGGAAAGTACTAACATTCTAATGGAGTGAATTCACTTTTTTCACTCTTTAAAAAGGGATTAAGTTCACTCTTGTTTTTAGAGTGTGCATTTTCTGCCTATCGGTAAAATATTAGTAAAATTGTGATGAACTTTTTTATTTTCTTTTCCTATGAAAGGGTAGGGAAATGCCGCCTTTCGAATGAATGTTTGAGTCACATGATCAGACCCGAGAGGTTCAAAGGTTACAGCGGGACACATCAACTATTTTACGTCATTGCTGCATCTAGGGTATGGAATGATTTACTTTAAAAATTGTATTAGACACCCTGTTCTTGATTGTTCCGGAACATGTTCAGAACAAGAGAACATGGGAACCCCTCCTGCGGTGTCGTCGAACACTTGCAGGTATAGTTACCATGAATACAAGTCACCCTATGCATGTCGGTCCAACTGCCGCCGTACCATGTCATACTTTCACCACTAATAAACTTCGTTTCCTTTTCATAATAAGTCCTAAAAATTGTGGTTCTAGTGATTTATTCCTGGTAAGTACATATTCCCCACAACCTTAATCATTATGCTGGTATTTCCTTACTTTCCTTCCGTGAGAAATTATCTCGCCATCTTGATAACTGTTCGTTCTCGCTGCACCACCGGCGAGTTGGTGTGAGATTAGGGTAAAAGAAGACTCGTACATGAACACTGTCCTCTATTCCAGAACAGGCTAAGAACACTCTCTACCTAAAATTGGGTAAAATATTTACCAACCGCTGCTCAAGTAAGTGACAAAACTGAAATTGGATATTTTTCAATAATTGGTTAGCCAAGTGGTGGTTTACCCAAGAAAGTGGTGACTAACCACATAATTTTTTTACCCGTAAATTCAACAATTTTGGACAAGTTTTACCCAATTTTAGTGTTATCTCATACGTGATCACTGTTGGTGACTATTTTACCCAATTGTTTTAAGAGTGCAGGGAGACAAATACAGCCTAATAGTGTAGATGTACAAAGGATAGACCAAAAGAATACTTGACAGGGTTTCTGAACCTTCTCGGTATCATTAAAAAGAGTTTTCCGATAATTTCCCTGGACCAAGTCAAGGATTTTCATGATCTTCCTCTTGATGTTAGTTAGTTAGATAGAGTTTTACGGCCCAGTTTTCAGCCTTGTGGTTCGAGTGGGACCGGCCGCGGCCTTTCTTCCAGTTTTGGCTCAATGGCTTGACCTCCCTCTTGAGTCCTTTTATAAAACAACGTAAATTTCACATGAAAAGAACGCTAAATTTTCATATTTTGAGTGAAAATGCATTATTTTATTACAAATCTGAAATGTTTGTACAAATCTAAAAGAGCGAACGAACTCGAATGTATGGATTAATCAAAGTAGCCTCGATATAAATGGAGTTTTGTATCCACGGATGTCGATATGCTTACAAGAAGGCAAGGGTAAAATTCATTCTTTTCAGGCTGGTGTTACATAAATTTGCCTTGTATTTTCGGCTGGAACTTAATGCAGGTAGGGTAATTTTTTCTTTCTTTTTCTAATAACGAGGTTCTGCTATTGTTCTGTAAATTTAAACCACGAACCAATCTGTCATTCTTCTGTTTTAACATAAATTTGCACAATATTAGCAACGTGTAATATACTGCGTACATGTTTTAACTTCAGATGACTTGTGACAGACAGGCATCATTTTTGCGCAGTGTCACTAGTAAAGGTGGGGGTGAAATGTTACAGCACGCATGTGCCATCGCAAGTAGAAACTTCCCCGAAGATTACCAAGATCTCTTCCTTGAATACGGTGAGTAACGATGGAAGTCTGAACATGACAGGGTTGGTGAAGGGCATAGCTGTGAGGTGGTGGTGGTGTGGGCGGGGGGGGGCGGGGACGGCGGTGGATGGTAGGGTGAAGATTGGGTCGATTTAGAGGGTGCTACTAAGTGTTACGAAGAAGAACTCGTCAAATACTACATGAAAATACTTGCAACGACTGACCAACATGTTGTTTTGGGAAACGTCCGTGAACTAATAATAGAAAATGTAACGAAAAAAGTTTACTTTGGTTAGACTTGTCAAAATTGTCAGTTTCCTAAGAAGGTTAAACTTGATATATAGATCTAACTTGATTTAACTTGATTGATGGAATATTATATGTAAATCTGAAACATTCCTTGCCGTGATGCAATTTACGTATAAAAATTGCGGCAAAGCGTTATCTTTTCAGAGTGCATTACTCTTATAGGCTATTGAGCAGGAAGCATTTGTGCACGTGGCAAAACGTCAGATGGAAAGAAACAATACCAGTGAAAAGTAATAACACCAAATAAGCATTTCAATAATCAATAATGTCATGTAACAGGCTGGACGAAAGTTGAAACAATCTATAGAGGATGGTATAACTGGCTAACCAAAGGGATAGCCGTGGGCAGTTGGCATAATCGAAAAGTCAGCCATGTTTGTGTGGGTGTCATGGGACATAACAACGAAACGTGAAAACGCGTGTAAGAAAAAAGCTACCGTATGTATGGAGAAGGGGGGTGCCTTATGACCACCCAATTCTTACAGTATATCCAGTAAAATAATAGCTTAAGATCTACATAACTTAAACACCACTGACAACCGTTTGTCAAATCAAAATTTGTAACGAGTACAGCAATGTGAGATACAATCATGCAACCCCTCTTCAGGAAGACTCGTTTGTGTCTATCTACTTTACAAACCTTATTTAAATTAACGAGAGGTAAGCAGAAAAATCTAATATATCTTATAGATCATTCCCGAACTTGCTCAAACCGATTGCATGGTCAAGTGATTAGAGAATCCGACTTGCAGTCTTGAGGTCTGCAGTTCGACTCCTGGAAGGGTCGTACCGAAGGCTTTAAAGGCCCGGTTCTCTCACCCCAAACAGTACCAATTCTCCTAACCTTCTTACTGAAGCCCCTCCCACAATTGTCTGAAATTCATCCTCATCCAGATACAATCTCAGTTGATTGCTTCAAGGTGAGTATAGAAAAATTCAATTTATATAATCAAAACACCCTTAGTACCGTTCATGCTGTGTAATATAAGCTTTGGTACTCTGCATTGTTTGAACTAGCTGTCAATCAAAGAGCTGAACCAATTGAGAATTTCGGTACCCCCATACCAAAACTTCAGTTTTGGGCGAGAGGTTTGGCCCTTTAAAAATAACACTTACTGCCATTGTGCTAGGTGTTCAGCATAAACAATGGAGTAGGGAAAACAAACTAGAAAGCCACATCTGAAAAAAGGCCGCGACCATCCCGACTTACACCAAAAAGAAACTGAACCGAAAACCTCATCTAATAACCCTAATTTGCTCGACAGTATTTTCATTGTTTCCACATCAAATTGAAGGCAAACCAAGGAGTCATTAAGGTCATAAATTTACAAATAAGAAACAAAAATTGCCACATAACTGAAAGGAGTCATTCCTGAAAGGAATACTACTAATTTACTTCAGGGTGACTGCATTTTTCTTTCTGAGGCAAGAAAGAGAGTTCGATGGGCCACAAATTTTGTAGGTCTTTGAAATTAAAGAGAAGGGTGACGTCATAAAGAAAATAACACACACAACCAATTCAAATCATGCTACGACCAAAGGGAAACTTGCAAAAAGACAAACTTGCAAAAACTGAAACTTTTAACCGTCGATTAATATTTGGCATTAACCACGTTTATTATTTTTTTTTTCTAGTTCTTTTTGGTAGTTTAGCGGGCTTTCGAGAAATCCTTCGAGACGATTGGCTTGTTGAAATACTTCAATGGCAGGCTCGTGACGGCTGCTTTTATACCTCAGGAAAAGGAAAACTAGGTGAGTAGATGATTTAAAAACAGTATTTACCCACGTCCTCCTATATGCATCGACAGAAGATCATGGGGTCGAGGACCAGTCAAATCACCCCATCAAAGTCGAACTTCACAAAGTCCTACCCTCTACAAAATCGACTCTTCGGCCACCAAGTCGCTTCCTAACACAGTCGTTTCCTGGCAAACCTGTCTCAGTGGCTAAATCATTGGGCAACTTCGTGAGGAGACTTTGCTGGGGGGGGGGGGGGGGGATACTCGAGTATGAACCATGGGGTCACATCAGTGGTCACATTTCCAACAGAGTTTGGCCTACCAAAATGTCATTTGCGTTCTTTGGGCATGAATCTGTTCTGGCAGTTCAGACAAACTACAAATATAAATGGAAGGATAATTCCACAGCCCTATCTGTTCTGTTTGTTGAATTTGACCTCAAATAGAATTCTCTTGAATCAAGTACATGTTTAACCAACATGAAATCTGTCTACGGCATTGAACTACTCGAACAAGTACAGTCTTTTCGGCACAGGACACATCAGGCAGCCATATCGGTAAAGGTGGTGACCTACACGAAGGGCGTTTGCGCAGTAAGCTCTGTCCATTATATAGCCTATTGGATGTAAGTGGTATTTACGGTGTCTTCCAAGTTCAGATTCACCAACATCCGCCTTACGGTAGCCCATACTCCACTCTTATGTAGGAATATAGTTCTTGGTCTTTGTACTTTTTACGTGAAATCAAAAACCGATATAACCATGGTGATTTGGAACCAGACATAAGGTCTCACTAGAATAAGACGTAAAGATGATGATGCCATTTGGGAAATGTTTTTTTCTTTACAGGTCATTTTGAGATGATTCACAAAACTGCTGTTGCGGTAGGAGTGCTTGGTCTCTACACGTCCCGGTACCTTTCTCAACTGCTTTAGTTGTGGAACAGCGTCACTGATATTTCTCTCACTCTTTACAATCTTCGCAGATGTAAAACAGAACTTCCCTTGGTCAACTGCACCAGGGAGTTGCTAGCAACTACAGAAATGACAAACAACATAGGCTGCTTCCATGGAAAAAGTCTTGCGAATGAAAGTAACCGTGGCCAATCCTTCATAGGTTAAAGATTTTTCTTTATAAATGAAGGCATGGGCGTTCTGGGGTAATTTTTTGTATTTTTGCAGGGGGCCAAGAGCAATTTTTGCCCAAATAATGGCACCATCTATCATGTTTAGAATTGACCCGAATAGAATAACCGTTTTTCCAAAATTGGGAAGGTGAGTGTCCCCCTGCCTGCATCCCCACCTTGTGAATAAAGAGACTATTTCCCTTGGTTCCTAGGAACCAAAGAAACTCGTTTCTAGGGTACTTCCTGCAGTTTAACCAAAGAAACTAATTCCTTTAAAACATGATAACTCTTTTCTCTGGAGAACTAGCAAAAGAGCTGACTTTGAGGTATTCAATAATTCATCTTCTTAGACTTGAATATAAGCTAGGGCTTCATCAACTTAGAGAAATAAATGAGAAACAAAAAGTATAATAAAAGAAAATGAAGCTGATTTTGAAAAAATTTATTTCATGAGATAGTAACTTCTATCAATTTATATATATTTTAAGTCAAGTCCAATTAACTAATATATAAAAACCTCTCTTTAGACCTTTGATAGCTTTCTCAAAAAGTTTCTTTTGCTTATTGTTTGTATGTTATACTTTATTTATGAGTTGAGATGAATACAAAAATGGAATGAAAGGGGACAAATTATTTACAAAATTTCATGGAAATTAAACAAAGGAAACATCCATATAACCCTAGTTACAACGCACACTTGAACAAATTGTAACTGGTCTTTAAATTAATCATGTGAGAATGTAATGTAATAAAATATTGTTTTCATATGCAACCACAAATTTTTAGCACATTTCTGTACACACAGTGCAGAACTTCATTCTTGCTACATTTACTGCAATCACCACGTGTTCCTTGTCGAACCATTCCTCCACACTGGCTACCAGGCAGCTTCATATATTTTGGCAGCTATATATATTTTTACACCAACTTTGAACCAGTTATGAATAATTTACAAGTAACAATTGATCCAATGTTGCAACAACTACATAACCTCAAAAAGGGCAGCATCCATCAAAAATGAACATACTTCTACTTTATCATACAATGCAACAAAAAATTTGATTTTTCTTTACTTGGAGACATCACCTTTCACAACACTTTTAAAAATAAATAATAATAAAAGACTCCCTTACAGTGTTTACTACTAACATCAGTCAAATGGACTGCAGCAGTACAGCGTAAGATTCTCAATTTATCCTTGATTTTTTTCTAAAAGAAAATTGAAGAAGGTAATTTACTCTCAAAGACAGACTCTCATAACCCCAAACGGTTAAAATTCTTGATAAGTGGCCAGCCCCTCCCCCCCCCATGTCAGTAAAATGAGACTGTAAATTGCTCAAGGCCATATCTACAATCTACTGCATACAAGCTGTTCTACCACACTGTGTGATCTTGAAAGTCACTGCACATCAAGCAGAGTGATGCTATTACTTTTCATGCCAATTGGAGTACAGTGTCCAATTAGACATACAGGTATGGTCACAAATAGAGCGGAGCGATGCCACTTGTCCCAAATGTAATTTCATTTACCAAGGTCAATTCTCCCCTGTCAGGGGCATTTAAGTAGCTTGAAATCCTTTCCACACAATATTCTGAATTTGATGAATTCCCACACATTTTTTCTTCCTATACAAGCCATTGTAGTAAACATTCCTTCACCAATAAGAATGTTTTACTTTCATTTGCAAACACAATTTGGACATATCATGTTTTGTTTCAATCATATTACTTTGACCAATCACAGATAAGAAAGTTGTCACCATGGCAATACTTTGCGACATTGAAAATTTACCTATAAAAGACAAGATAGTTATCACCATAGTAAATGTTACCAACTTCACAACAAAATGATGAAATGAAGGAATGTTTATCAGCAAACTTGTTCTCAAATTCATTTCTAAGTTAAATATCATACAAATGTAATCATATTTCAAAGGCACAGTCACTTCTCCAGAGTCCCTGCACTAAGGAAATAAAATGCACTCAAAATTCAAGTTACCATGGTATTCTTGAACCAGTAATCTGATCAGAGCTATTTCAGTAAACTAAGTATGTTTTTTTGTGACAGAAAGAATGATTTACAATAACTTTTCTCCTTACAAACTAATTGTGTAGTGTTATACATGTTCCTTATTAAAAGAAAAAGTCCAGTATTACACTGTCAAAGGATCTCATATTAATGGGAAAAATTTTTCCTCATTTGTCATCTTAACCCAAATCCATCCCTTGTTCACAACCAAGATATTATTGCCTAGTGTTATTTTTGTAGAAAACAGACCTGTTGCCTAGAGGTTATGAAAACGTTACACAATCAGCAGATTGCTTCCAAAATAATTTGTTAATCCTTAAAATTGGAATGTTTTAGTTGGACCTTGACACCCCTTAAACATTGCATACTGTAGCAACTATTGTGCCTAAAATTTGGTGGTAGAAAAGCCTTAACTATGAAAGGGTCAGCATATTAAATGAAAAAATGCAGAAGATTTTCAATTAGTCTGCTTGTATGACATCACAGCTTTCCCAGAATGCAAAGCACTACCGTGAATTGAATACAGCCTGTAAAAATTTGCAGCTTCTGAATGAGATGAGATGTACACCAACTCAGAGAGAAGTTCACCAATTTTATACCATTGATATTCTGCCACCAGAATATTCCTTTAAAGGAATAATGCAATTGGAATTCAATTGGAATTTGGATATGCTGCCCTCTATTTCATTTATGCATACAGTATTCAACCATGTGACAACATTTTTGGGACTGACTTGCAAAGTTCATTTATATTATGGTCGGCCCATTCAGTGTGCATCTACATTGACATTTCATATAAAAATCTTGGAATGATAGAGCAGGTAAGCTTTTGACAGTACATTGGGTACACAAAACTCTTTTGGCTATTGAAACTTTCAGACCTTCATAAGATTCAAAATCCACCCAAAATGATGTGATGATCTTATGCAAGTCAGATTTTTGAAATGGTGCAGTACTTCATCAAAAGAACCAAAAGCAAAAATGGAAGACCAAAATTAAACACCACACTGAAAGAAAATGAAAATATTTCTTATTTTATCGATGAGGCAAGCCTTTATAGGAATGTATAGCTCAAAAGGATTTCTCACACCACCATGCATCCTAAGATTTACACTGCCAGATGGTTGGATGTTGAGAACTATCTGTAAAATGCACATAGCACCAAACAGAACAATACCATCTATCCTTTCCCAGAATTCATTATACGAGAATTCAATCAAACACATCTAAAAGACAGTATTTATTAAATAGAAATGCTACATGCTGCTTTGAAGAAAGACTTCATATTTTCACCAAATAAGTTTGAAAGACCGCTATTAATTTTTCCTCTCAAGAAAACTCTTTAAATCTTATATGAGAACAGCTACAAAATTTTGAACAAATAGATGCATTTTCCTATATGTAAGAACAGTATGACAGTTAATTTTTTAAGGCAGAAAAATTGCACTGGTGGTGCATTACAGACTTAATATTCCTGGTTTATGATAATCTATGAAAAACCATTGCCAATTCCTACTATTTAAAGCCAGGCACAGGGGATGGGGGCTGAGTGGCAGCAATACTATATAATTGGAGCACCAGCATCAGTATAGCATACAAAAAATTTGCTTAAAAACCCAAGGTGGCCAAAAATGGCACTTTCCCAGTACTACAAGCTGCATGTACTCACTTCTAAAAACCACTCTTTGCAAACATCATTGAGGGCTGAACCATCCAAGCACCCCGGTTCTGCCACCGTTTAAGGCCGCAGTCCCACTTTACCTCAATAGTTCACTGATAGCCGTTTTACTCTGAAATGGGCATTTTGTACACCAACAGGAATTTTTTTTTAATATGGCCAAAAATACAATTCAAATTACATAATACAATTGCAAATGTATACTTTGACTTGCCCACTTTGACAATGGAAAACACAAACTCACTAAACACTCACCTCCCAATTCATTAAAATAGTTTGGCAGTAGCATTACTTGATATGAAGGTCCTTGTTTCAAAAGAAGGTTTTTATGTGCTCTCTATGGACAATTTGTTTTATGATTTAACAGTCAGGTTGCATCTTTGTGCCACTGAATGCCTACAAATACTTTGTTTATAGCTTTGTTACAAATACTCTGTTAGGTTTTCATATTATTAATAAAGCCATTTACAGTTTGTTGTGGTAGGCATGACATATTTAATCAGTTATGCAAGAAATTTTTTAAAATTACAACACAAAATTTTGAATGGCCCTAAAATAGAAGATGTATATATACATATTTATTACAACAACTTTTTCAAAGAAATGTAAACCCAGCAGGTTATCTATTTAACGCACTGGAAAAAACAGGACGCAATTGGGGTAAAAGAGAGGAAATGACCAAATGACCAAGTAACTTGTGGTTCCTTTTTATGTCCAGTTTGGTCACCAGCAGCACTCCAAAATAAATACCCAATAAAAAAGAATATGATATAAAAAAAACGAAGGTGGCATTATTATGACTGGCTCTGAATATTTGAAGTGCAAGAAACACCTGTCGGTCTTTGAAGTAAAGAAGAGAAAATTCTCCCAATATTACAAAACACTTCTTGTGATACAACTTCTTCTCATTTTCCTTCCCATAATTGGTGTTTATCTTTTCAATCAGATGTAATAAAATAAGTGGTTTCAGATTTAATTTTTCCAACATCACCTTTTGTGCCCCTTTGGCTTTCCATAGCAGGTAATTTTAAATGTAAATAGTGACCATTGCCATGGACAATGAATAATAATTACACCTGTGATCACAGTATAATGATAAACAAATGCAGCATAAAAAAACTGCTTAAGAAAATTGTTGAAATAAATCAAACAGCATGATGTGATATTTACTTTTAAGTCATGCAGGTCAGTATTTTCTAAGCATTACCCAGAATGCACCTCTTTCCGCCAGAGTGATTACCCCTCAGCGTTTAGAATTTGATTTCCATCATTCATAGTGAAAGAAAATAAATGAGTTGAAATACAATCTGGTATGTGATTTCAATCTTTAATGTTATTTTATGGAAGAATTTTCATTTGTAGGGTTAAAATGAAAAAAAATGCAAATCTAATAGCTCTTTTCTTTTCTATTGAGAAGAGGATTTCCCAGAAAATTGTCTAGGGTACTCATTTTCATTTACCATTCTTAGAAGAGAGGCAAGCCAAAACAAAGTCTTCACACAATTGTTTTCATCATGTATGCTCTGTGTGACATGAAGCCTTCAATACTTCAATTGACTCTTTTCAAAATAGCAATTACAAGGACTTGTGGGATAGTGTTTGGCATGCATTGTTTTTGATCACGGCAAAGTGAAATTAAAATGATGCCTGCCAAAAGGTGCCTCCTTCAATTGATAAGTCCATTAGCAATGAGCAAATTTGAAGTAGGTTGACAATAGATGCTTTTTCATAGTTTTCAGGATGAAAAATAGAGATAAATTTAAACAGTCAAGCTATGGTTAGATTAAGTTGGCCAAAACTTTTGTTTTTGCTTACCATGAGTGGTTATGAACTAAACTGCAATCTTAACCCTTTGCCGTTGTGCTCCAATTGGGGCATATTTGTGCCTCTCGGGAGTGGGCGGAAAAGTGGACGTAGCCCGCCCTGCATCAGCTTCTGTAGGCTATTGACCCCGTGACCTTAAACTATTGTCTCTCTTGTTGTTGTGGCCGAATTTTTCGGGTAGCTACTTGCAGTTTCGAGCTTCGCGTGAAACAGTAAAGATGGGTGACAGCCGCGCTCACCGTATGGGTCCAAAAGGACCCAAACAACCGTAAAGGGTTTAAATAATCCTGTGAAGTGTGTTTACTGCAAAGCTGATGCCACTGTCTCTGCGTGTGTGCACAGCCCCATGGTGCTGGTACTTTGGATTAACCCTTTACCGTTGTGCTCCAATCGGGGCATATTTGTGCATCTCGGGATTGGGTGGAAGGGGGACGTAGCATGCCCCACATCAGCTTCCGTAGGCTATTGACCCCATGACTTTCAACTATTGTCTCTCTTGTTGTTGTGGCCAAATTTTCAGGTAGCTACTTGCAGTTTCGAGCTCCGCTTGAAACAGTTAAGATGGGTGACAGCTGCGCACTCCGTATGGGTCCAAAAGGACCCAAACAACAGTAAAGGGTTAATCATTGAATATGAGGATTAAGAATTACATTTTTTGAGCAGTTTGAGAAAGAAGAATTTCATTAAATGAACAGAACATATATAATCCTTATGACAAGAGCTTTTGATCTTTCATATTGGCAGGTTAGCTTACATCAGGTTTTACTCACCTAGGGACCCCCAAAAGACCCACTGTGATTGAAGAATTACTCCACACCTGTGAAATCACACACAAAGTGATTTTTGTACAACCAAACCAAACAATGTACTTTATTCCAATGAAGAATTACTGTGTACCACAGACAGACTGGGTTTTTTGACGATGTGGGAAATTTTTGACGGCAAGCATAGAATTTTGTTAATGTGAAACTGCCATTGTTGTATCACCAAGAAGTCTGGTATTTGGTGCATACATACCCCTTTTTTCACAACCAGAAATGTGTATCCCATCTTACACCAAATAAATCAGACCAGAGTACTTAGTGGAACGCAAACCACTTAGTGGCATAATAGCAATTAAAATGATCACTGGTTTGAATCAGGTATGTTCACCAGAGTTCAAGGCACCTCATATCCCAGGCAGGAGCATGAAAGCTCAAGACAACCAGAAAGACACCCCTTCCTGATAAACAGCCTGTTATCCGCACCACATGCTCCCTCTGGGCAGAGACTTTTCCAACCCTCCAGGGGGTACTGTTGACTTTCATCTACATCTCTCATTGTCGTTGCCATGACAACCATGTCATTGAAGAATGACTAACATGGGCCCCAAGATTTATCCTCCTCAAGGGGAACACACAACTCACACGGCCATAGGCCCAGCACCTACCTTGTTGGACCATTCACAGCTCTGTTCTTGGGTCCCCCATTAGCTTTTCTTTCTGGAGTTGACTTGTGAGGATTTCTCTTGGTCAGGGAAAACAATCCGCTGTTTACATCGGACTGGACACTGCCATGACCATTAGTTTGGTGGGGTCCATTGGAAAGATTGGGTCCATTTGAAAGAACACTGCTGTGAGGTTTTTCTTGTACCAGTCTGGTAGGATCACCAGAAGCACCAGAGAAAAAGTTCAATTGTGAACTGGCAGCCCTCTTTGGAGACAAAGGTCCATTCTTTTGGTTTATTTTCCGAGGTTTGACAGTAAGTTTTTTCTGGACATTCTCCTCTTCAGCTTTCTGTCAAATTGGAAAAAATTAGAAACAATTATGGAATAGTCTTTTACACAATTACTGGAACAATATTCCATATCAAGAAACAGTTCAAACTGGGATCTATTATTCTTTGAAAAGCATCTTCAATGATATCTCCTTTTTATATATGATGAGCATAAACCAGTTTCATCTTGTAAAAATTTAAACCTTTATCACCAAAAATTCACGATGAAACTTTATCACCAAAAATTCACGATGCAACTTGCACCTGGAAATGAACCAGCCGAGATGTACTTATTAGCAAATATCAAGCCCTCTCAGCATCACCTTCGACAGCTGTATTACAAACAAGAACATGTTAATCCCAGAGAAAATTAATAAGTGCATGGTTCCACCAGGGAGCTGTTACGGAAGGAGATAAAGCACTTCATTCAATTTCATCTCATCAAACAATATGTATTGAGACTTCTTTAATCCTTTTTATGAGAAGAGACTGTGATTGACAGGTCCTTTAGTACTCCTTGTTAGTGTGTTTGACTTAGCCCTCCTAATGAGAAATCAACCCTTTCATACTAGCCCAATCCTCAAACAAAGAACTCATATCGACAATGCTTCGAAGCTATCAGAATTGCCGACAAGTGTGACACCTGCGTCAGCCTATAAGACAAAACGACTTGACGGCACTTCTAAGTGATCAGATTCTTTTATTATTCTAATTTTTGCCATTGATCACTGACATCGCTTTTCAGCAATGAATGCAGAGTCTAACATTTGTATAAGAATTTTGAAAAGATTCCGGATTGTTCCTGAAACAGCAAAATATATTATGATGTTCTACACCTTAATTGAAGCTCGACTGAACCCATCAAAAAAGTGGCCACTTGCGTACAGAAACAGAATAATTTTTTATTTCTTTGACAACTGGCAATATTATGGCAATGGTTGAAATCATGCCACAAGTATATGAGATCTAGCAGACGATAAGAAATATTGTTGTCACTTACTAATCTCTTTTGTATGTGGTCTTAACTTTTTGAGAGCACAACAATGAACAATTATTGTCGGCAATCCTGATAGCTCAAAGGAAAGGAAGGTGCTTTATCTCCTTCCGTAACAGCTCCCTGGTTCCACCAACATTTGATCAGGGTACTCCTATAGTCTGTAAGGCAACATGTTCAAATTGCTGAGCCGAATTCCACCACCTTTATGGTCCCTGGGTAGGTGTTCCCAAATCAGATTTAAGTTTAACATCTGAGGATCAGGAAGTTGTTTGATCCTGTACCAGAGTAAGCTATAATGACCACCTTCCCATACTCAAAACTTCAGCATATTCTCAATTTGTGACACCTCTTTGAGGGGTGACATCACAGAACAGAAAAAAAAAGGAGATGGAGTATGTCTCATCGCACAGAGGGCCCTGTGAAAGTTGAAGGGTGCAGAGAAGGAGGGGGGGGGGAGGGGGTGGTTTGTTGGAGTTTAATACTTTTGGTTTAATCTAGTAGTACCCACAACCTTTGTTCCAGTTATGGGTCACTGGCTCATCTACCTTACTGAGCATCACCCACAATGGCATTAGGGTTCATTTTTTAAATTTTTTGGCATGAGTCAATTTGGGAATCAAACTGGAACCTCAATGCTGAGAGGCAGATGCACTATGACTACAAAGGGAGAGAGAACTCTGATTACATTATGGCCTTGTATACTCACCAGGATGTGGCCTTGACCAGGAAACTAAGTCATCTCAGAACAAAGAGGTGGAGCTCAAAGCCAGTCTTGGGAGGGGCTAGATGATACTTAGTCAGGAGAGGTCACATTATTTTACAATAACCACCCTCAAAATATCTGGCTTCATTGTTTCAAAATATTGTATTTTTAGGTTTCATTTCTCAAGGTTTCCTGACTTTTAAATCACTGAATTTCAAGACTTATTTCAGACATTTTGAAGACTCAAATGGAAATATTTAGCACTGAAAAGAAGAGAACCAATTCATACAGAAAAGTGTTTAAGTTTATGTTTACCCAACATTGATGCACACTAAATATGATTGCAACTAACTGAAGTGTTTGGTTTCAAATTTCAAGACCATATGGCAAGCTTTCGCAGATCTAACACCCGAAATTCATGGATGTCCAAGACCACTGCACAATGTGTGGAGGATCCCTGACTTATGTGGGAAAATACAGAAAAACTTCATAAAAAGAGTGAAAACGTACTTGATACTCATACTTGAAGAGAATAAACTTGCGGAAGAAATCAACAGGCTCCAGAGTTTTATAATGTTCTCCATACATTGAACAAGCATGGTGATAATGTTCCTCTGCCTTTCGAAATGTCTCACTTATTTCTGCAATTGTTTCTGAAGCCTGTCTAGAGAATTCGTGAGAACAGTTAAGGAATGTCACTGAATGCTAAATTTCACAACGACACTTATCAAAATATAAAAAGGAAAAACAGACACTTTGAAATATAACTAAAATAAAAATTGTTTTAGTAAGCTTAATCAACAAAAGACAAAAGGAAGTTTTGGCACTTGGATTTTCAAGAGCTGTGTTTCACAAGTACCCTATATGCATAACAATGAGATAAAAGTTACAAAACCTTTATTAATCACAGGATGGTTGGATTAAGCTAGGTTGGATATGATTTAATGCCTTCTAGTTTAACCAATAGCCCTTTCTCCAGCTGGGGAGCAATGGGTTGTTATCAATACTCTAATTACAAGATGTTACATGCCACAAATGAAATTGACAGGGTCTCTCATATTTTGTAGATTTCAAGCACATATTGCAGGATTTCAACCAGAGCATTTAAATAACTCAAACACCATAGTCCAACTGGGCACAGGATTCAAAAGCAATTAATTTATGTATCGGTACCAAAGGTTTTAAAGTTTTTTTTTCATTTAATTCCAATGACCTTGAACAACCTCTAAACCTAACTAGAATGGGCTATAGCCACATCACTCATTAACACCGTAACTTCTATTAAGGCAACCACATCATTGAATCCCTCTATTGGTGGCCTCTATTGGTAAGAATCACCATTGTGCTAAGAGTTTTTGCTAGATGGCTACTGAAAGAAATAATAATACAAATAGATCTGTAGGAGGTAAGGAGGATTATAATAGACATAATTTTACAGAAGCAACAAAGTCAATACATTTTAATAAAAAGCACAATTTTCCAATATATAATGATCTTTTTTTTCACATGTTGTCTAAATTTGACAGCCTCAGAAAGACACAAAACATTTTCTAACATGTACAAATAATGGCAAATACATCATACGACTGCATCTAATGACATAAAAGGATATTCCGATGATGGGATTGTCAGGTTGTCGGTCCCTTTCATTCTTGGCAATTTCCAGTCCCTTTCTAAGCCCTTGGATGTCCATTGTCAAGGCATCCATAGATGCTAAAAGAAGAAACAAAGAAGAAACAGGCTATCATTTTTTGGTTAGAAGAGATTTAATGACACACCAACACTAATGTGTAGTGTAGCGTCACCTGAATAAAAAGGTCAAGTTACAATAAGGTTCAAATTCAGTTCTAGTTGCGATTCAAATACAGCTTCACATATGGTGCAAGTCCTTATCTTTAGTGGCCTCTAAGGACAGGTAGGAAATACAGTAGGCATGTTCTACAATCCCCTACCTACAGGGGGGGGACAGAGTGTCACTAAAACCTCATCTTTGCAGCAACATGCAATAAAAAAATTGTTTCTACTTCATATTTATTGGTAAAAATCCTGGAATTAAAGGATCAGTTTCAGAAAATGTACATTAAAATTTGACCATCTATAGTTAGGTTAGTTGATTTGTTACAGTTGTAAGACTCAATTTCTAAACTGTTGGTTTGACCGTAGTGGTTAACCATTATGTGAAAATTCATTAAATATCTAACTATGAAATGGTAGTGTGGACCCCATGTTTGGTCTAACAGTAAGGGCATCTGCCTCTCACGCGAAAGGCCCAGGTTCTATTCCCGGGTCAAGTAATACCAAAGACTCTAACAATGGAACCTACTGCCATTGTGCGTGATGCCCCACATAAGCAATGGAGTAGGGAAAACAAGACAGTGAGCCACAACTTGAAAAATGGCTGTGGCCGTCTCGACTTGAGCCAATAGGTTGGAAACTGGGCTGTAAGACTCCCATCAATTAACTAACTGAAATGGTAGTGTGGTAATTTTACCTCTGCAGTTTAGAGCATGATGCTGCCATTCAGTTGGGCTTCAACTTCAACCCCTCCTGCCACCTCTATGTAACAGCAGTTAATTTCCATAGTCCCTATTTTTAAAACAACAAGCTTAAAGTCCAAAAGCAGTTGCCCAAAGTTAGTTTGAAACAATAGCCAGATCATGCATATTTGATCTAATTTCACTTACAAGTATCTTTAACAATGTTTCAAGACTTTGTACTATATATTCCAAGTAAACCAGAGAGTCACTTGCCTAAATTTCATAATTTTGTGAGTAGAATGTTTTCACATGACTCCTATAAAGAGGCATTCATAGTTAGTTAGGTCGAGTTTTATGGCCCAGTTTCCAACCTACTGGTTCAAGTCAAGCCCTTTTTCCAGTTGTGGCTCGCTGGCTTGTTTACCTCACTACATTGCTTATGCAGAGCATCCCGCACAATGACAGTAGGTTCTGTTTTTAGAGTCTTTGGTATGAGGCATTCATAAAACATGAAAAAAATTTACGCTGATCAAAATTGGGCTGACTGCGTTTCTCCTTTAAAGTAAAACATTTTTTCCTCACCAAAACTTGTAATTGTCCTCAGTTCCTGAGTATGTAGTTTTAAACACATGTTCTCACATTCTGATACAAGCCATAAAAAAAGAGTTACTGCAATTCAAGAACACCCCTAACCCCTATAAGCTCCCACAAGTTTAAGTATAAATACAAACATATGTATAAGATACATTCCTGAAAATAACCAATGGTCCCCTAGAAAATCACTTATGCGTACAGATTTCTTCGCTCTTAAGCTAGAAAGAATGCATTTCTTAACCATGATATGTACCGTTCAAGCTTAGTACCTTTTAGGAATGTGTCATATTTGATAGTAGTAAGCTAGAAAGAATGCATTTCCTATCGTATGAATCTGGTGAAAAAATGGTGCAACTATGAATATTCATACATCTCGGCAGAAAAACAGAGGAATAACTTTTGCTTGGGCAAAGTCAGTCTTTGGAAAAATTGCAGTGATAGCTGTACAAATACCTGTTTTCTTGACCGCCAGTTGAATAAATAGCTGCGAAATGTTTTCATTCCGCACAAACAAGTTTTGTAATATAAACATGACAAAAAGCCGTATTTTCACATATCAGTCAAGTGTTTCATGGTCACACTAACTGTGAAAAGTAATGGGTAAAAATTTCAATTCCACAGGGGCTCATTTCTAGAATTTTGAAAAAAACATCTTCTTTTAAATGAGTTTACTATGCTGTTTTGAGATAAACATTGGGCATTTTTGTTTTTTATAGGAAGATAAGAGGAAGATGGTTATTGCATTTTGTTTATTACTTGTGCTGTTCAACTTCTGTCAGCTGGCAAATTTTAGTCAAAGGAAAGATAAGCATTCTGTACACTGAATTTATATATTAACAGGCATTACTTTAAATGGCAGGGACCCTTTTACGGAAACAAATCTCTTATCCAAAATTATGCAATTTGATGTCTTGGCATTGCACCTATTTAAGCGAGCTTGCATTCATGGTTACGAGCAGAGAGCTTTTACAGCGGTTTCTACATCCTGTCTGTATCTCTTTAGTTTAAACTTTAGATAGTCAGGTGACAATGGGGAGGGGGAGGGGGCAGGGGTGAGATGGCAACTATAAATTTGCTGACATCATTTTTAAAACCTCTCTGGTTCAATAATATGTCACAACATCAAGAATAGCAACATACTTAAATATAGCAAATTGAAGCTAAGTCTGTTTTTTAGGGACAAATTGAAGTAGGTTATGTACACCCTCTGTTGGATAGTTAGATAGTTAGACAGAGTTTTACAGCCCAGTTTCCAACCTATTGGTTCAGGTCGAGCCGGCCACGGCCTTTTTCCCAGTTGTGGCTCACTGGCTTGTTTTCCCTACTCCATTGCTGTGGAAGAAATTACTACATTGTTATTAGCATTTTGTCACACATTTATTTAGTGTTTGCACGGGTACTAAAAATTAGGACCCGGGTACCCGATCGCCATACCCGTCGGGTACCCGGGTTACCCGGTGTTACATACGGTGACTAAAAGATATGATCATTTTGTAAGGCATACTCCATAAGACATGCATGGTAACATTAAAATCTGTATTGGATAGGTATAGCGATCACAGTTCCCAAGTTCAAAAACATTTGATTTGTTAGAAGGTTTAATCGTCTCGTTTTGTTTTAGATCAAAATGACAAGTAAAAAAAAAACGTAACAGAAAACAGTCAAATAAGAAAATTATACTTCCCAAGGCCTATATCAATTTGATATTGAATTTTGGGACGCTTTCCTACTCGAAAAGCCAGCATAGTAAGAGCTCGAAGCTTCTCCTTTTAAACCACTGATTTAAAAATGTCATCTAATCAGAGCCCTATATAACGGTATTCTCTTGCACGTCAAAAATTACTGATTGTAAACAAACGACGTCATGTTTGGGAACTTCCCTCATACTACTTTGCAATGTGCGTTGGAATTATCGCTAATGGGGTATGTACGTTCTTACGTAGCTAGCCTCGTGTCGACATCCAGGCACGGTAACATAACTTTCACACATAAACTTCGTAGTCTGCTCGAGCGCCATTTTGGGGCAAAATAAAGTAATATATACTGGCCTATTTTAAAAAAAAATTGTGAATGATTACGGTGTTATTACATTGATGTCGTTTTACTTTGCAGATAGCGGCAAAGTGTTGATTTGCGTAAAACTGACACCTTTAACCATTAAGAAATATTCGAGGATTATACTCGAGGTGGCATACCGTATTGATAAAAGATCATACATACATGCAGAGCTCAGTTTACCTAGCATGCTGAACGTTACGGGCACTGTCTTTGCGAGCTGGGCGGGGGTGATACAGTATGTCTTGCTATGTCTGCGTGAAACAGTATGATGTGATTTTGAATCGGCCGTCAGATAGCTTGCTTGCGAGTAAGTTTATAAGCGATATACATGTGATGTGTGAGAAGTAACCCACTATGTGAGGATAGCGCGATCGGGCCACACGCTGATAAAAATTTCAACTTCAGAAACGAAGTACAGACAACTATCAAACTTACACATAATTTCTAGGGGCTCTCTTCATTCTCAGTCTCGGAGAATGTTTACCAAATTGGCAAAATATTTTAGTCCATTACCATGGGCAATGGCGTAAATGGGATGATCCTTTTGCATGCATTTTTTTTTTTTAAGATTCGGGTAGTAGATTTGGAACCGGGTAATACGATGGCGGGCGGGTACCCGGGTACCCGGGTACCCGGGTTACCCGTGCAAACACTACATTTATTACAGGCAATGGCCATTTCTATATTTAAATAGGAGAAAAATAAGGAGTAGTTTTCATGTACTACTGACCTGTTTTAACAGAATCCACTTTCAACTCTGTGTACCAGTCTTGGCATTCTGGGTAACACCTCTTCACCGTGGCAACAAGGTAATTCACAAAAGTAAATGACCTGTCAGTTGATTTGACAAATGTAAGCTGAAACAAGAGAAAAAAAATATGATACAACCAAAGGATATCATATCCAATAAAAAATATATTATGAAATGAAATTATTCCTTGAATGCTACTGAAGTAAATATTTAAGGAGAACTCACTCGATCAAGAGAGTCCAGTCTGAATCCATATGCAGAACCTCTCCGACTGCTGTTCATGTAATTTCCAAAAGCAAGGATGAGCTATGAAGAAGAGAAAAATAATGTTTAAACATTAAATGTGACATCCATACCATCCACACAACAAAGTTTTGGTCCATATGTTACCAGTGAAATAACTGGACTACATTCATTTGGTTGAATGGGTTAATAATTACATCTGAGGTAACAAAAATAGTAAAGCTTAGCCTTTCTTTCCTCTCAATGTTTTCACTTTTATACAAGTTTTTCAACAAAAGTTTTTGTGACAGAGGAGTACCATTATTTATCTTTTTTTTCCAAAGGTCACGAAAAAGTGGCAACTCAAAGAAAAAGCCTTGTTCTGTGAAACAAAGTTGTATTCCTTCAAACGTCCAGCCACATCTAAAATGAAATCTGATGTAACCTCACACTCCTTAGTAAAGTATATGATCCATGTTTCATATTAATGGTTCCTGCACAAGGTACAGGGCATTATCTATGACGTTCCTGCGGTGCAAAAGGGAATTAGACCTACTATTTTATGCAACAATCTAAACTGAAAATACTGAATTTTAGTTTCATGCACAGAAGTGAAGAAAATGCTGAAAATAGAAGTCTAAAAATCACTAATATCAATACATCTCTGATTCAACTTAAAACAGAATGACAGATTAGTATACACTGTAGAGAGTAGCAAATTTCTGTTTTTTCAGAAGAGAGAAGTTAATAATTAAAAAATACAAAAGGAAGGACTGTCAAAATAAATCCAATAATTTCAAACTTACTTCAAAAATTTTCTTCAGTTTGGTGCTATTTACAACGGACTTGGAACAAATGGTGAGATATTTAATTTCCTGCAAAAACAATTAAAGAAAACATACTTTTTTAAACCAATTTACAGAAATACTACCTGATGCGATTTGTGAAACAGAATAGTATAGAACAGTTGACTACACAAATCCAAATTGAGGGGACTGGGTTGTCCTTTTATACTGACTGTGCTTTAATACTATATACATGCATAAAAGTGCAAAAACTATGCTAACAACACCACATTGTTAAACGTCTAGATTAGCATTGGCTTGGAGGTGGGTCCACTGGATCGTGAGCTTCTTCATCAACAGAGAGCAAACTCTGAATAGTAACCATTAAAACTAGGCTGTCTCATAAGCAAGTTATGTAAATTTAAATATAGCCCTGCTGACATTTCTTGATAAAGGGTTTAACATAAAACCTTCTGGTCTAATCTAGCCACACTAATAGTCTTTTTCCAGTTATGGGACACTGGACTGAGGAAAATCACACAAGATGGCAACAGGTTTCATTTTCACAGACTATTTTATGGCTTGACCTGGGAATCAAACCTAGCTGACCTTGACCAAGCTTAAGAAGCCTGATGACCAGAACTACTACGCAGTCAGCCCCACTTGCAATGTTAAAAATGTCCTGTACACAAACAACACTATGTGTACTGTGAAAAAAGAATCCCCTTCCCATAATTACATAGCACAGCCAAGACTATAACCAAATGAGAACTAGAAAGCCAACAGGCTTAGTGATTCCTTGCCATATGATATATCAATAGCAAACATGGAAACAAACATGACATGCATGAGATCCCATACAATTATCCTACTGAACTGAGACACCTTACTAGTAAGGCCAAAACTTTTTGACCTCATGTGACCCAAAATGACCTTTCGACCCCTTAAAAACAATAGTGATCACCTCACCAACACGTCCATCAACATGAGCAATTCAAAATTAAGCTTAGTACAGTATGAGCATGGAAGTACTACCTCCATGGTATGAGATCCCTCACAGTTATCCCCCTAAAAATATTATGTTTAAAGGGTTTTATCTTTTGTCACCTCAAACCTTTGATCTCCACAAACAAGAGGAATTTCTCACACAGCTTAACATGCCAGAAAACTGTTTTGTCTCATTACTTGATAAAGCGGTATTTTGAAACCATTTTTATCCAAAGTTTGATCAATGGGGACAGCTCACCTTCTGAAGTCTCTGTCTTCCGATGCCTCTATGTTTCCAAAAGTCTGCTATTGAGATTAGTGTTTAAACAAGCCCTCATCCAAACACTCTCCTACATGCATTGGATCAAAAACTGTGTTCTCACATACCCCACGCTCGAGGTAACACTGTGTTACCTCACGCTCGAGTAACATGGGACGGCGGGTTAACGCAGGGTCGGTGTTTAAATTTCGATCCACCCCAAATCGCAGGGTTAAGCAGTTTTAAACATCGTGTTAATGTTAATCAGGCAAGGTCACAGGTATTTATGGCACTGATGACAGGTATTTTCTTACATTTTACTGTAATCGGTGTGTAAAATATTTGACCTCGTTACTATGGTAATGCTATCCAATCAACGAAACACTGGGTATGTGAGAACACAGACTAGAAAACACAGGGTTAGCCTGCGGTTTTGTCTGATTGTAAACACGAGTTAACACTGGGTGTTGCGGGGTATGTGAGACCAAGCCTAAAGAGACATCTGAACAGAGATGTGTAACCTTGACTATTAGTGATGGCAATTTTTGCTTTATGGGGGAAATGCCCCACCCATTGTCTATGGTATCCTTTGCAAATTAACAAAAGCTGATATCTATATTAATCCATAATTTAACAAGACTTTTAATTTGCCTTTTGTCTACTTATACTGTAGGTACAGCATAACACACAGTACAAGTTTTCCTTGTTTGATACACAGTATACAACATTATGCTTGCTCTTATTACCTGAACTAATTTTAAACGACAGCAGCAATGCAAAATAAAATCTTAATACTTTTGAAAAGTGTCATTAAGGGTAATCTTGAAGCAATGGTTCTATGCATTAAGCTTAATGATACACTTCTTTTTTTTGGGGGGGGGGGGGGATAGTGACATGGATAAAAATGAAATGTGCGACAAGAATTCCCACTCGATGATGATATTTGACATAACTATAATCCTTCACATAGGGGTTACTTTTTTGGTGCAGTTATCCAGATATATGCAGAGATGAGGCAAGTAGTATGCTGATACATTTTATGCTATCAAAAATTTAAAACAAATTTTACAATGAAACTTAAGTGATAAATAATCACTGTAGAGAATATTGAAAATGTAAAGCAGAAGCACCAATCTAGATAGACACCAATGTTTCAATCTGTGTTCAACAAAAATCCTAATACAAACACACTATTTGTTCAATTCCACCAGCTTTTATGTAAAGGACGCTATTTCTGAAGGGTGTCAAGCTACAGTATTTCTAAGATGACTTTCAGTTTAGAAACTTGATCAAGTGTACATGAACTTCTCCATCTCCAGACAATGGCTAGGCAAACAACTTTATTTGTGGTCAGATGAGACAAGATAATGTGGACAGTTATTTTATGCTTGATTTTGCAGAGGTGTGACTTTCATGGAGGTCTGACATTTTGACCACAAATAGAGTACTAAATGCATGCAGGGAATGGCAGGAAATAGGAGTATATACAAACAATGGACTGTCATGGTTGTTATGTAATGAGATAAAAATAAGCTTTCTTCAGAGTGTTTATAAGAGTCAATTAACACCACTTATACAGTAAAAAGCTTAAGTCCATTGAGCTGTATGTTTGTATGAGGTAATCCTTCAGGACACTGTTGTGGGGATAACTGGCAGTCAACTGTGAAAAATAAGGCCAGATAACTGTTACCAAATGGCAAAGAATGGGTCAGTCACAATTTGATTCACTCTATTAGGCAATGACAATTCATGTGCGCTGAAGGGTATTTGATACCAAATGATCAGTATAAATTAGGTTCTTTTTTTTAAAGCTAATTAACTGTGGTATATCTAATTAATCAACTCCCATTTCCAATTCATGCATGCTTGCATGCACATGTCCTCATGAGGACAGTAGGCGCAAGGATTGCCAAATATTAGCACTTTTTGCCACTAAATTTAATGTTTTCTTCAGGTTTTTCTTTAAGATTATTGAAAAAGCGATGTATGTTATAAAAGAGATTCTTGTGCATCACACAGAATACTCTCTGTTCAAAGTTTACACTTATGAAGTTCCACATCAGTCATCTACTTAGTGTGCATAGAAGCATCTTCTAATATTTTCAGACTATGTCCCTAAATGACCCTTGTACAGACTATTTAAACTCACATGTTCCACATCAGTTTCATGAAAATCTATTTACTTGTGGCTGCAAAATCAGCATACCCATGAGCATTGAAGCATGTATGCCAGCCTGATGAACACATTTTGCCTTTTAAGATTTTATATTTTGCTCTGCCCACTTTTCATGTATTAATACTTGGAACTTAATGTAATAACAGGGTACAATTTCATGCCAGAATCAACATACTGCACAGTGTTCTACCATGTGATGTGCCTTTTTGTGCACCTAAGACCTTCTTCCTATGAGTTTGCTTCAGTACTTTACAAATACATTTTCAAAATTACCTCACTAAAGAATTTAAATAGTGAAGTTAATGATCTGTTCCAAAAAAATTATATACCTATGCCTTTTACATTACCTATGCCAAATTATTCGTACACTTTCACCCTAACCGCTCATGTATATTAACTTCAACAGTTATACCCTTTTGAGATTTAGTGTTTGCAAGGTTTAGATGTTTTGAACTCTGATGACCCCAAATGACCTTTGACATCCAATAAAAACAAAAGGGGTCATCTACTCAATATGGACAATCCACTTGGTAAATATGAGATTCCTGGCAGTTACCTTTCTTGACATATGGTGTTTACAAGTTTTTGAGCTTTTCATCTCTAATGACCCCAAATGACCTTTGACCTCCACCAAAAATAATGGTGATCATCTACTTAATATGGGCAATCCACCTGCTATGTATGAGATCCCTCACATATTCCCTTCTTGAGATACAGTGTTTACAAGATTTTGACCTTTTTTCCTCTGGTGACCCCAGATGACCTTTGACCTCCATCAAAAACAATAGTGACCATCTACTCAATATGGACAATCAGCATGGTAAGTATGAGATTGCTCACATTTTTCCTTCTGGAGATATCGTGTTTACAAGCAATTTCCAAGGCATTTACATTTTGACCTCTGGTGACCCCAAATGACCTTTGATCTCTACCAAAAAAAAATAGGGACCATCTACTCAATGTGGACATTCTACATGCCAAGTTTGAGATCCCTGGGGGTTACCCTTCTTGAGATATCGTGTTTACAAGCAGGCGTCACACACACACATACACACACACACACACACACACACATACACACACACGACATCACCATCGCATAGATTCCTTGCCTGCCTTCGGCAAGGAATCAAAAAACAAAGTTGTATGGCTTACAGGTTTTAGAGAAGCGATGAGTTCGTCATAGATTCCCATGAAAGCCATCAATCTCAATTTTTGTTCATACCGATCAAGACGGGCAAGCTAAAAGGGAAGAAGAAGCACCTAAAATTTTAAAAATCTTGAGATTGATGTTTGTAGCAAACTGAGACGTTATTTCAATACCATAAAAATGCAAAATGTGAACATTAACAACATCATTTCAAAGGAAGGAGTTGCTAAATATATTACAAACAAGGTTCAATTGAAACAATATGATCTTTGCATGTGCATTTTGTGATTTTGCTGAATGTAAACATTGAGTGTAAGTTTAAGTTACCATTTCTAGTTCTGCAAAAATCTGACAATATAGTTAAAAACTGCTGCCACATGACTTTTATGAATTTGGATTCTTTGGAGTATATTCATTCAACTTGGAAAGACTGTATTTTCATTTAAGAGCACATGTAACATGCAGAGATGAAGGCAGAAAATTTAAAGAGAGAGAACCTGCTCTTTTAAGGATAAAAGGAGTTGCTGCAAACTTACTTTAAAACAACAGCTGAATTCATAATTTTCTTTTTATTCTCCCCTAAGTATCTCTCATAATATTTCAGGAATAAAGTATTGCTCATTCAAGGTAAACCAATCATTTACTCCTGGTAAATTTTACAATTGAAGAGGAAAAATATCATATGATTCTCAAAAGCCATGCATTCAAAGCAATGCATTCATCAAATAGGATAGCCTACTGTACTACTTAAATTTGGGGTGACTGCATTTTCAATTCAAACAAAAGATCATTTCATGGCTGACAACACCTTGAACATAGCCAGATATTAAGGGTCAGAATATTTAATATTCCAAAGACAGGACTAAGATGGCAGGAAATTGCACAACGAAAAAAAAAGTTTGTCACAATGCATTAAGGTTGTTTTAAGTACAAGAGCTGTTTTAGTACATAGACCTTTTTCCAAATAGCAGACTTTATCAATGGGATAGAGTTTTGCCATGCACCATATTTGACAGAGGAATCTTACACTGTTGCATAAATGGATGCAGGAAAATTACAGAGGGGAACCTGCTCCTTAAAGGACACAAACTATTGTTGTAAAGTTTCTTTGAAACAACAATGAATTTCACAATATTCCTCTTATTTCTCTGATAAGTATTTTTCATCATATTTTAAGATTTAAATATTACTTACTTAAGAAGAACCAATCAGTAAATTTTACAATTGAGGAGGTAAAATGAAATTAAAATGAAGCAAATCGCAACTATCATCCCACAACAGTTGTAATAGCTATTTTTAAAGGGTCTGTAGGTGGTCTTGTCATCCTACTCACTTGAAACATATACTGCTCGGCTTCTCCAAAGTTGCTGTACTGTTCAGCATTTTCTGCTAATAACTTCAGTTCTTGTTTGGTTGGAAGAAAATTGAGTAGCAGCTCAGCAGATTCATCTGGCATGGTGCCCTTGTCACATCTATCAATATGCTCCATCAAATCTTCAACACTTAGAGGTATTTTCCTTAGGGTGATGACTTGAGTAAGTTTAAAGAGAAAAAGGTATGAACCATCAAAGTTGTCATACCCCTCCATTTTTTGAACATCAATTTTAGAAATGTGGTGATAAAGATGTATGAATATTTATGATGCTATTATCATAAACATTATCATTCTAGATTCTACTATTCTAAATTCTATATTTTTCTAAACAGGTATGAAACAAGTTTGGAAAATTTCATTAACAATTTTCAAAATTATCATTGATAATCTTTATTCATGACTTATAGAATAAACACATTATACATCTGTATGCATATACATAATTAATGTAGTACATATTGGTGACTTTTACTGAAAATGACTCCATATACCATGCGTCATAAATTCTCTCAAATTTCATCTAAGTATAAACTATGTTTTTTGGCTCTTGTTTTGCTGTTATACCAATTGTTATGCTTTTGTTCACTTTGTAGGGATCAGACTAAAAATGTCTCACTTATTTTTAGTCCTCCACCTATCACATTTTGTTAATCTGTATTGTTACACTTCACAGCATTTTATCATCCCATTTGTTAATATCTGTTGCCACTTGCATATATTGCACTTTTGATGGAAAATTATTTATGCTTGAAAAACATGAGCTTTTAACATATGAGGTGGCAGACATAAAATAGAAACTTGAAACTATATGAGAAAAAAAAAAAAAACAGGCTGTCTTTAAAGCTTCAAAAATCAGTCTCATTGGCAGGTTATCACTATGGCAACATAGTTCAATATGTTACATGTTTGTTTAATGACACATCAACACGAATGTGTTATAGACTAGTGTCAGCAAAATGGAAGAGGTCGAGTTAACTTAGAGTTTCAAATAAGGTTGAAGTTAAAGTTCGGTTTTAAATATGGTGCAAAACAGTTGAAATCCTCTACTGTAGTCTCCTCTTACAAGAGGACAGGAATACCAAAGGCATATCTACAATCCCCAACCCAAAATGTGAATACAAACTTAATGTTGCTCTTATTCTACAACCTACTTTACCTTCAAAATTCAGATACTACAGGAAAACACTGAACACATCGATAATGGATTTCGCATTATATGGAAAAAATCTGTTAAAACTTGTCTAAAAGCTTTACTAAAATGATCAGTCAGGATTCCTTTGAATACAATTCATAGAATGATCCCTAGAAAAGTGAGAAAAAAGTCAATGAAAATTGCTACTTAATTAAGGCCCCGGAAAGCCTTATTAACCCAGGGCCCAACAGAACAGTGCTTTAACTGTTGCAATTATTTGCAACATTTGAAATTTACCAAATACAAATGGAAATATTTATGCGTCAGTAAATGGTACAGAAATTTACTACCTTACTACCTACAATCCTGGACAAAAATAGTGGGACACTTCCTGGCCTGTCACATATTTTCAGCATATTCCCCCCCCCCTTATTCAATGTAAAGAAAGAGAAGAGTGTTAAGAAAAAGAAGCGCGCAATTTTTATTCACCTGATAACCCTCAAAACCAACATTGAGAGAGGGCGAGGGGAATTTGTCTCACATAATTTTGCCCAGGATTGTAGCTTTGGTTGTGTTTGGTCTCCTCATTGTTAATATTCCAATATCTGGTGATTTTATTGTCATAATGGAAATGAAGAGCTTCAAAATATCAGCTTCAAAACTTACCAAGGTTTTTGGCTCTGTTTGTTTCAATAAGACTTATTCGCTTCGAATGTTTTTCTCGTATCCTCTGGAACTTTTCTTGCATCTTGTTTGAGGATTTAAATTCTTTCAACCTGAAAGACTCTTCAAAGTCTGTAAAGTCAAACTCTTTATAGATTTTTTCATCATTTATTTCCTGAAATGGCAAAGATAATAGAGTCATACAGTATTAATCCAACATGTGATTGAGAAAATTTTAGTTCTGAAAATTGCGAATGTCTTGAAAATTCTGTAAAGGTTCTCCTGGCTCAATGCAGTTGCTTAGCAGATAATAATTAACTGCCATGACAAGGCTCAATGCTTTAAATATGATCCATGACAAGGCTCAATGCTTTAAATGATCCAACCACCAGAAATACTCATTTGGGCCCCAAAGCTCATAACTAAATGAAGCAGCTCTTACTCAAATTGCTTAATACCGCTTACAGTGACTGTCTTAAATCCTGACATCTGGGAGGGATGTCAAGATATTACTGGACCATTACATAGAATAGTCCTTGCTAAAACTGCCTACCACTTAATCGTCTACAACTTGACTTTAATTTCCTAAGTCAGGTTTTTTACTTGATGTTAACATCCACAGTTTATAGCCACTCCCATGCTTAACGTGTTTATCATATTTTTATTGATTTTAGGGTTAGAGTGGCTATTTACTGTAGATACATACATCAAGCAAAACCCCAACCCCAACCCCAGAGATTTGGTTTTCATTCAACACTCAACAATTTTTAATTTAATAAAATGTCAATCAAAACCTCCATGTAAAATCAGAATACTTTCAGTTCAGCACATGCTGTGTAATGTGAGCAATAGGAATATGAATTTTTAATTTGCTATCAATCACTACAAAAATTGCAAGTTTTGGGTGAGAATTGCCATGGTCTTTACTTAAAATATACAGTCCAGCAGTGTTTATCCATCAATATCAGGATAATAAAATGTCAAGTCAGTAAGTTTTTTTCCCAGATTTTCACATCCAGTGCATCTAAATGGGTGTTTCATAAATTTATGTGCATCCTCATTTTCCAACATCCATGATATTCACAAACTTCCAAATAGTACCCTGGCAAACAGTGCAGCCTGTCCTTGATCTTGTCTGGGGTCTTTTTAATCTCTGAATGTAAAACAACTTTCACACGTTCAAAATTATTGATTTGCAAAATTGATACAACCAAAATTATCTGCCATGTGTTCTTTATGGTTGTACAATATCATGAGTGAACATGCCTCTGAGAAAAATTTATTTAAAATTTACAAATATGCTGTATTCCTAGTTTTATTGCACCAATAATGGGATCTCAGAATTTGAGCTTCTTACAGATATTTCCTTTTCAACCTTGAAATGACCTACATGAAATTATTGTAAAATATAGAAGGTTTCATCTAATATTATTTGAAAGGTTTGCATTTTCCTCAGATGTTGCTTTCACAAAAATTTGCCATTTCAACCTCTGATGACCTCAAATTACCTTAACTAGTTTCATTCACTACAAACCCCCAAAATACCTAGTCAGAAAATTAAACCTGCATCTGTTAGATTCTTCAAACTCTCTCCAAATGTAAAGCAAACAACCTCTTCAAAGTAGAGAGAAAAATCAGGACCAAAAAACTATGTCTTAACCGCAATAGGAGAGAAATAGGAAGATTGCCCTAGACCAAAGGAAGCCATCATCCTCTGTGCTACTGGTCTGCCAGGGTCTTGACTGCAAGTGAGGGGAATTAAGAGGAGGTAAGGATCAAAAGGCACTGCAGATTACATCCTTGAGATGTCCATCCATCGTATCAAAACCAAGAAACTCTGTATATTCTACATCCTCTTCAGATAGCATTCCAAGTATGCACTTAAAACCTAAAAACACACACCAGAGGCAAACTTGCACATTTTCCCCTTTAGGATTAAAACCCAAAGTGGAATATCATATCACTTTCATACTCTACCTTGAAAACTGTTCTGCCAGCAGAATGGATTGGTATCCAATTAAGCATCGGAAGAGGAGCACCTGGTACAATAGGAATCTTCCTGCCTACCTTTCCGCTTGGAGCTGGGGGTGGTACTGGGACTGATGAAGTTGATGGGGGTGGAGGAGCGGGAGGGGGAGGCACAAATCCTGGAAAGAAAATACAGAAATAAATGCGTAAACAGTGCAAGAGATTTGAATTCCGACCAAAATTTCCTTATGGAACTGAAGAAAATAAAGATCTGTTTTAATTGAATGGAATAATGCACAAACCCTACCTTGTTTTGGAGTTGAGCTCAAATACACACCTCCTTTTTTTTACAATATAATTCCCCAATGCAACTTGCTTGCAAGTCCATCTTTCATAAGACCTTTTAGAGTGCCCTCTCTCTCCTCTACAGGGCATCCTCTTCTTGTCTCCTCTTGCCAGTTTTCAAGCACTGGCCAGATGGACTTGCAGGCAAGTTCAGAAATAACATAAGTAAAAAAAGAGGTATGAAGGATCGAGATAGACAGGTATCATGCTATGAAAATGTCCATATGCCTTCAGTCCCAAGTAGCTTTGCAAAGCTCAAGAAAGCTGTATTAGTGACGGTCAGTAATTTGCACAATCTGTGGTTTTAATCAAGCCGCTTGTGACTGTATGACACAACTGGCTGGAGCCTATACCCTTAAACCACAAAATGATGTGCAATTTAAATACTGACCATCTCTAATACAACTTTCCCACGTTGTTCAGGACTACTCAAGATTGTAAGCTTATGGGCATTTATGGGCATTTTAATGCCATGTGTTTATATGTGCTCAATTATGCATAATTAATAAGGCTGTCAAAGGCATTTCATTTTGGCAAATTTACTTAAAAATTTGCCCAACTTTTTGCAATAAATATACATCTAAAAATAATATACTTAAAGATTAAAATTGGAGCTGCACATTTACTAAACAAAGCCAGTCACTATGGCTACAAAAACATAATTATATGTAGTGGAAAACATATACTTCCATGGCTTGAGGATGTAAACAGTTCAAAACATGTATTTCATTTTAATGAGTTTTTGTCAATTATATACATGTGCAATGGAGCTTCAATTTAGATGGAAATTTGACAAAATATATAAATAAAACTTGTCTTTATTTAGAAATTTCAATGAAGTGGAACCACACTCTTGAATTGCCTCATAAATAATAACATATTCTTCACTATTGGAAAATGGAAAGCACAAAGACTCTTTTCAGACTGAGAACTGGAATAATGGGTGACTAAATATATAAACCACTTGCTCAATTAGAGAGAAGTCATGTAAAAATAAATTGGCAACATTTTGGACAGTTTACACTGCATCATTTATATGAGGTTATGATCCTACTCCCCTGTTTCAAAATTAATATTTTAGATATTTGGTTCCATAAGGACAAATCCATCAGTCAAGAAATGGTAAGATATTGCTGGGGTCCATCAGTCTTTTTAAGTGATAATCTTGACTCATTACCAATGTCATAGACGGCTGCAAACAACCCCAAACTCCCAAATATGCAATAAGATTGTGAATTAACTACATTTATTAATGGTACAGACAGTCGAGAGAAATGAGAAGATAGACCCCACATATCGCAGTCAAATCTCAGTATCACTTGGTGAAGGAATCGTGTATACAAGATGATCACCATGAAAAATCACAAAAGCTGGTGATGCATCCAAAATCACTTAGCACACAACTTTTGTAACAAGGCAAAATTACAGGCAACGCTTATTTCCACTCAATATATGAAAAATTTTCAAAGCTATGCATGCTTGATGTGGGTTTATATGAGCCGGTGAATGGGTATTTTATGCAAAATGATGTGCATAATACAAAGGTGACAGAGGTGATATTATGGTTTGTTTATTCACACTTGGTTTTAATTCTCAACATCTATTGCAATATCCTGCAATAACCTCTCAGTAATAAATGCACTCACCATGGGCAACTCTATTTTACTCAGGGTTGTGCCATTTTCCCGTACCAAGATGTTAGGCAATAATTTTCAGCGATTTATGCTCAAAAACAACAAAATCCCCAAAAGGACTAAGCAGCTATTTTTACATTTGATTATTCCCTGGAGATGGTTAAAAATTGCAGTTGTTCCAGTATTTTGCTAGCAGGCTTGATTTTTTGACTACTTTGTATTTATTTAAATTAACTATGATCTGCATCAAAATAACTGTTAGGCACTCACTGATTACTGAAGGTGGCAGAGCACAAGGTAATGCCCTACCAGGCTACCATTGCTAAAGAGAAGTGCTTATGCAGGAGAACTATTTCACTATTTTGCTCAATAAATTGCAATATAAATGCAGAAACACATTGCAAAGGGAACAACCTGCAGTCATTTCAAATTTTTCCACAGAGCATAATTAACTATATATTAAAAACACTTGAAGGTGGTGAAAAAACAGTAATATAGCAAAAGCATCTTTCAAAATTTTGTTATCAAGTACAGTAGTACAAGTTTGAGCTTCTGGTGTAGCAATCTAATTCACAAAACTACTACAAAAACTGTTGATTAAATGTTAATCTACTCTACAAACTAGGAACTTGTTGAGGGTTTGTACCAGCTGTTATCTCGGAGAAAAGGAAGTTGTACTCTGCGCTACACCCTCATGCCTCTTCTTTAATCATCTCTCATAGTTCCATCAAACTCAAAGTTTTAACCCCCTAGCTGACAGAAATGATAAATGCCAGACTATAAAGCCACGCCACTCAATGAAAATGCAATGAAACTTATGTTAGCAGCAAATTCAAAATTAAACTGTCTTTTATGATAATAAATCCAACAAGCCGCAAATTACTTCTCTCTAGAATTATCTCTTAAAAAAATAATAAGGGACTTCCCCAAAACCATTCCAATCACAATTTGCAAAAATATAAAGAAGCCTTCTAACTCTTCATGCCACATCAGCCAATTTTTTTTTTTAAAATTTGTTCACAAATGGATGAAAATAAAATTAAGTATAATCTCAAATGGTAAACTTCAGTGTGATCATACAGTCGTTGAGCTCTATCAGGGGGGACAATTTTCATGGATTTTCCATGACTTTCTCAAGACCACATGAAGTATTTCCATGACCTTCGTCTTGATTGCTTTTATAAAGTTGTCTTCTATAAAAGAAAATCTTGAAGTGAGGACAACAACAGCAACTTAAATTTGATATCATGAGTGAGGATACACTTTGGTACAACAAGTGAGAATGGAAGAATATCAGTCACTTTGCGAAAATCCCCAAGATTTTTCCACTGTATACTTTGTGAAAATCTCCATGACCTTCCCAAGACTTCCCATAATTTTCCTGATATCCAAAATTTTTCCAGGCCTTGAGAAGATTTTCAAAATTTATCAGGACTCAATTTTCTAGGACTATGGAAATCCTGTTTGATAAACTTCTGAAAAAATCATGAGAAAACCAAAATTTATCAAAAGAGTGTTTCCAGTGCCCACATTTGTCAAACATTTCTTGTTTTCTTCGGTGGAGAGGGCATTTTAGACAAGCCTAGCTTTATTTCAAAATTACGAAGCACTTTGCAATGGATGAAAATTGGATAATTTTCACAAAAAACAGCAAAGACTTAAAATAGGGGACACTGTGTCATGAGGTATTCCCAAAGCTCTGTGTGGGGGAAATGATGGGAATTGGATGAAAACTTGGCCTTTACTGAAATACAGTACATGCAATATGTAAAAAAGTGAATCTGACAAGCTTCTTTAGAACAAATATGGCGAAAAAAGCCCTAATTGTAACTACATGTGACTATGCATACAAATGCACACAAGAATATAAATATAACAAATCATAGTCACCTAGGGACACTTTCAAGTAAGCATTTTGTAAACTTGTGGCTGAAGCTAAAAAAAGAAGTCCATATTTCACTTTATAAATTGTTTTACCATAACATGAAAAACACACAAAACATAAAGATCAGGGAATTTTATCATTAAAGAGACTGTTGCAGTACTCCAAACATATTTTGCAATATCCCCATATTACCATCATCAATTGATGACTATACTTTGACAAATTCATGGCTGTCACAACCTTGTCAAAGGGGTGATTTGGGCAGGTTCATGTCTTTAAAATTCTTTAAAATTAAACAGGGGGGGCAGGGGCAGGGTGCGGGGGCGGGGTGCAGAAGTAAACTTAATATAAAGGAAAGAATTTTCATACTCTGGGAAAAATACGTTGCCATTCATTAAATTGTACCATACCAGTGGTACAAAAGAGTGTCCAAACTAATTTGCAAAGTAGCCTCCAATTTTATAATTATGCCTCTTTTTTTTACAATTTGTATACTATAAGAGAATGATGGTTTCTTCAGTACAAATGTTCTAAATTCTTACTCAGAATTTTAACTTTTTGCACAAAAGGGATCACCCAAATATTAAACAATGACTGATTCCTTTGTGCCTCAAATAATTTAAAGGGCATACAGAGATGATATTGATAACTTAAGAAGTGTGTTGGAGTGTACTACCATACTTATTATGTCAATGATTGGTCAAGTTTGGCATCCAATGCAAAAAGTTAAGATTTAGAATTTTTGTATCCTGGCTTGTTTCAAACAGTTTTGAACATAATTTGAAGAAGTGTCTGGGCACAAATATTCAAAATAAATTTGAAGTATAAATTACTCATGGAGCATTTATCTGTGTATAAATAAATGGGTTATGTAAGGCAATTAGGGAAATACATATGTAAATAGGAGTGTAAGGAGGAGCACAACACACTTGTCTAAGCTGGCTATTAGAATGTGACAAAACTTCAGATTTAGAAAAATTTTCTGAATTACCCAGACTGAGTCAATGTGCCAATTTGTTTCTGTCTTGGAAAATATATTAAAAGCAATAACATACTACCATTTAAACTCGAACATGTAGCAGGTGAAGGATAAAAGTGACCTCTGTCCTATTCATGAAGATGACAGTTCCTTACAGGGTCTGCCAAATCAGGCACTTCAGGATGAACCATTAAATAGGATCAATTACCAAATGCAGCTGGAAGTTACTCCCAAAAGGAAGCAAAGATATCGGAATTCTTGCCCTGCAGCTTAAGAAAACAGTTTTCCATGCCCACTGATGATGGAAAGGAGTGGATTGCACTTAGTTACAGAGTAAGGTTCAACAGTTCAGTTTCTGACCAACTGGTTCAAGTTGGGCTGGCCACAGCTTTTTTTTCAGTTAAGGCTCACTGGCTTATGCTGAGTACCAAGCACAATAGCAGAAGATTACATTTTTGAAGTCTTTACTATGACCAGGCCAGGAAGCCAACTCCAGACCACCCAGCTGGAAGTTGACCACTTGACCATATAGTTGGTCAATTGAAAAGTATTGTTTGGATTGCAGTTTTAGACTAAATAAATTGTTCTAAAGCTCCCTCAAAGAATTTGTCTGCTTAATGATCATATTCTGTATAAGCCAGTACCTATCCTTGACAAGGAATCAAAGTTTGTAAGAAGTTAATCCTATGTAGTATATCTTTGATATGCTAATAAAAACCAACCTTAGGAACAATGCAACAGACTCGTAAGTCTCATATAAGTTTTGAATTAATTTAATAGCTGTCTTCTTTATCTAAATATTATTACAGATGAATGCATACTGTCACAGATCAATGCAATGCAAGACTGGAAATATTTAAGACATCATGTAGTTGAGCCAAATACCATATTGGCCCTATGTGAACACTTATTATTTACATCAAAGTGAAATTAACAAAAAAATTTGTATTATTTGGTAAATGTTTGACTGTATTTTTTTCAGAACAGTAGGATGGACAAGATAGCTTTGAAAAGTATGGCAACAAAAGAGAACATATCTAGGTCCTTTGGCAGCCTTTGTTTATTTCTAACCCTGACGTTATAATTTCCTGATTATGTGTGATCTGATAGGTGCAGGTGTACCACACCCCCAACATACTTCTTCACACAACCAAACTTCAAACTTAATTACCATCAGCCTTGCTGAAGAGCATAACAAGTTCAATGTGACCTGTACTTACAAAGAGGCATTTTAGAAAATTTAGTAAATCCAGATATTGTCATATCTAACAACACTTTTTGGCAATTTCACTTTTTCTACAAAACTTTGTCAAATCTCACCTTCACTACCAGTTTCTGATCCAGTTTCTGTGCTCGCTTCATCTTCTGTTGTTTCAGAAGGTGTCTCTTCGAGTGGTTTCATCAGGTAATCAAAGGTACTCACCTGGTTTTCAGCTTTAATACCAGTCTGCTGCTTCAACATGACCTATGATTCAAAGATAAGTTTCAAATTTGTATCCTCAGAAGTTTAGAAATTGAAACACAAAACTCTAACAAACCAGATCACATTTACGTCCAAATCTTGATTTTGATGTTTTTTAAGTCTTGTCCACTTTTTAGGAAAAATCTTAAAGGGCTAATCCTCTCACCCCAAACTACACTTCTTGTATAGGGTAACAGAACTCTCAATTGGCTCAGTTCTTTGATTGACTGCTAAATTCAAACAATGCAAAGTAGTACCAAAGCTTATATTACACAGCACGAACTGTGGTGAGAGTGTTTTGATTATACACATTGAGTTTTTCCATACTCACCCTTAAGCAATAAACTGAGATTGTGTCTAGATGAGGATGAATTTCATACAATTGTGGGAGGGGCATATGTAAGAAGGTTAGGAGAATTGGTTCTGTTTGGGGTGAGAGAATTGGGCCTTTAAACCACTTTCATGAAACCAAGAAGTTATTCTCAATCAACCTATTAACACGTCATAGCTTAAGTTTTTGATTTAGAAATTGCTTAAAGGAATAAGTTTTTTTTTTTATATTTTCAGGGGGAAGGAGGATCTGACTAATTTTGAAATTGGAAGGATTAGGGGCTCTAGGACCACTGATCTTTAGTGTTGTATTGTCATTCTCTGGATTAGAAAGGAAAAAACAAAGAAGCCAAATAGCAAATATTTTCTTCTTATGATGGAAAACCCTGCTCTTACCACAACATATATATCGATAGCAGGTGTTTTACTTTTGGAAACAGACTAAACACCTACATGTACTGTGATTGACACAAACAAACAAAATAACTGCTAAAACTCTTACATGAATCAGGAAATGTCTTGAAAGATAAATTGCAACTCTCCTTGTAAATTATACATATGACAAAAAACAACTTCTACAGCTTTCAAAGGAACAATTTCTGACAAAAATGTCACATCACTGAAACAAGGTGTGTCACACATTGCCATTAAAGCTGATCAATTTAAACAACTGATCATTCTCCCCTTTGTTTTACATTTAAAATTTTGTGGTCTCCTGCATCTACTGTTGCATACTGAAATGAACATGATGACAGAATTTTCAAAGGGGCTTCATATTTTGGTGAGGAAAAACCTAAATCCTAATAGGAGGACAAAAAGGACAAAAGTAATAAGTATATGTGATGTAAATTTCTGGTAAGAGAAAAGGGAACAATTGTTCCAAAAAGTTGGTAGTCCTTCAAAAGATAGTTATTAGGTGAATAAATCTCTCAGGTCTTAATGACCACACTAAATTTTCTGTCTAAGTTCCCTAATCTTCTCAATTTCAGTGCCCTCATTAGCCTGAATAAGGCCAAGTGCATTTATCAGTTTATTTGTTCATGGGTTTTTATCATTAGATTATTCTCCTCTTGTCAATTGTCGGCATTAAAATAGGAGATAAAAGAGCTTCAAACAGAATAGAACAAGATTACTAAACGTATGGCTAGCTGACCCTTTATACTTGATTGAAGACAATGTCATGAACCGGCAGCATTTCTGTGAGGTTTTTTCCACTGAAAATCATTGGAATATTTTTGGAGTAACTTGCATAGCAACAGTCTGACTTCTTGCTGCCTGCCATGTAGACACTTCACTCCTGAGCACAGCTCCATGTCTGCAATGCTCACAAACTCATCAGAGTGCAAATTTCAACTCGTTCTGTGTATAGGACCTCATATGTAAAATTAACAATGGTCTACGCAATTTTGCAACAATGCCCCATGCCTGTGCCCCAATTCTTAGGAATTACAGTGCTCCCACTGAATACTCACAGACATCTTTTCCATCGCAGTCTGCAGTTCTTGAACTCGCCCCTTGTACTCATCAGATTTTTCTGTGAGCTAAAGAAGAAATAAGAACATTTCAAAAAAATATTTTTAAGGCATTTTTGTTGAGATTTGGACAAAAACCAAGGATAAAATAAAGCTTTTTAAGGTACTTAGTGATTCAGTTTCAAAATTAAACTTGCATGTAAGCCTGACAGTGATGCACAATATTCTCCAATCTCAGATTGTAGTTGACTTTTTTCACAAAACAAATCACATGGAGTGAGAAATGTTTTAATTAAAGGTTAAACAGAAATGGATCATTCACAGGCACAGGAGCTAATGCAGGGTGGAATTTAATACAAGTCATGTACGAGGGTTGAAAGACAAGAGCATCCAGCAATAGAATTGACCCTCGAGAGTGAATTATTCTGTTCTAATATACCTCTAATGGAGGTCACCTGGTGTCACTGTGCTATTAGAAGCTTGCCAGGGACTTACTGCAGTTAAAGTAGAAGTTATGTATGTAAATAGGAGGTAATGAGGGGCAATGTAAATTGTACAGGTTCATAGTAGTTCAATCTTGTTCATTCATACACAGAAATATTTTGATTTAAAAGACAAAAAAGAGATGGAATACTATTTGTACATAATCACATGAAAAAAGCACAACCCCAAGTAAAATGGGGTAGTCCATGACGAGGGCATTTTCTGGATGAACACATTGCCATAAGTTCATCAATACACTGTAACCTGACAGAAATGGACAAATAGAAGTTGAGGATACTACAAAGTATGAATACATCATAATGTAAGATGTGGACCAAATCGCAGGAAATGCACAATTCTTACCGATTTAATTTTGTCTTTAAGCACCGACTTTTCATGGTCATAATTCTGCAAAATATAGATAAGAGCATGACAAAAATCATACAAATTTAAATATGGAAATTTATACTTAGTCTACATATTCCCCCTGATTTCATACATGGTCAGGAGTCTTTAGCAGAACTCTACAAACCAAAAACAAGCAGCAAGCCTTTCAGAATTCTGAGGCATGCAAGTGAAATTTCACATCATCATTCTCCTCAAATCACTGAGAGGAGTATGCATGAGTTTTTGCTCATCTAGATGATGATGGGGAGTTCATATAAACTGTACTATTCACTGTATTGACTATAACATTGTTTAGCCTGCAAATTTTTTTCCAGTCCTCATTTCAAGCTTTCTGTAAAGCAACTATTAAAAATAATCTTCCAGAGCAAAAGTATGTCAAAATTGTCTTCCCATTTTTCATTAATGGGGTCATTTTTCTGAAACAGTTTCTACTATCAACGAATTTCACAGCAAAACAATCAAGGCACATTTACTACACAGTGACACTTGTTCACTATTCCAATTTCCATTTCGCAAGCTGAATAAAGAATTTAACTTACATTATTTTTGCATATACAGGTAACCAATTAAAGAAAAAATGTCAATTGCCCATCAGCTGGGTAATTAAGGACAATGCAGAGAAACTGATACATACTGTAAATTCCAGTCAATGCCACATGTTAGTTGTTATGCATGCTTTGATTACTTAGCAACAGCTCATCCAGCACTGTAATAGCAGTAGTCTGCTACCTAGTTCTATTACTAAATAAATTTAAAGTGAGCTGATGATATGAGTTTTTTGTTAGTAGCAAGTTTGTTGAATAGAAGTGTTTACTTTTAATCAATTGGAGCCCCATGTAGACTGGGGGTTGTAGAATATGCCCATGGTACTCCTGCCTGTCGTAAGAGGCAAACAAAGAGAAGGACTTGCACCATGTTATTTAAACTGTATTTGAAACTGAGTTTAAATTGTATGAAACCAAATTTTAACTATATATTTTTATTTAGCTGAAGCAAAGTAACACATTCAAGTTGTTTGTGTCTCGTTCAACCTCATCTAACAAAATGATTAATTTAATCACTTGGAAGTGAAGATCTTGTTTCATGTCTCATAAAAGAGGGTACTTTATCAATTAATAATACAACCACTTAATGTTGACTAAATATTGATTTTAACATGTCTGCTATATGCTGACTAATACAATGTAGCACTTAAAAACAATGAGTTACTTTACTTTTGCACACTGTTCATACTACAATAAGATATTCCACAAAGTTTCAAGTCACATGTTGGAAAAGTTTTGGTTTCAAAAATTAATCAGTACACTTTAAGCATACCACGAACAGGCAGAGTTTTCTACAAATTCTATGAAATTCAAAAATACAGTCACAATTTTGTCAACTTGAGTTTGGAATGACTTTGTGCCGCCGGATGTAATTCCCAGACAAACAAAAGTGATAGTTGAGTGATCTTGGAAAATAATCCTTTCTTAAACAGCTTGTAATATGATATTAAGCTAAATACAATTGTGAAGGAAGGAAGGTCAAATTATTCAGAACTGTACTTACCCAAAGAGACTGTTGCTGTCTGTCCACCTAAAAAGGAGGTCAAAAGGTCAAAGAATAAGCACTATTCAGAAAATGCTAGATCTACCACACATAATTACTAAAGATATTAAAGGTAAGCATTTTCTAGATCACACACTACTTTGCATCTTTGTGAAATTAAGAGGATATTCAGCTGGTTTGGTATACTATCTAATTCTATTAGAATCAATTCAAATAAAATAATTTGCTTCACTGGCCTGACATGAAAAAAAATTCATGATTTTCATAGGGCTCAATATATTAATTTTCCATTGTTCTAGCAAGTGAAATTCCAAGACAACCTCACTTTGAATGTCAACTGAACACAATATTGCAACCCCCCCCAATTCCTTCATCATATAGTGTCGCATCAAATAAACAGCATTAAGTGATTTCTAGGGTAACAAGTCCCTTAACACAGACATGCCCCCCAATGGGCTGGGGGTTGTAGAATATGCCCATAGTATTCCTCACCTGTTATATTGGGCAACACTAGAGGACTCCAGACATTCAATTGATGGTATGATTTTAGTAGGACATAACTGGGGTCCATTACCATTAGCCTTTCAATTTCCTCGCTCACCTGTATCATGGATGGTTGTACACTGAATTGTATCTTGACTTCCTCAATTTCAGTGAATATTAGGGTTTGATATTCATGTGGACATTAAATGAATTAAAACAATTTAAGATTGATGGACCCCACTAATGGCTGCCTACAGTCACTGAACACAAGTGCTGATTGGATTTGTCTACAGGTGTATTTGCACTTTGGGTAACTTGCAAGACATTAAAGTGTACCTCAAGTTAAAAAAATTCAAAAACATATATTAAACAACTTGACAAATGGATTTTAACAGTCAACATGGTGGTTGACATTAGTTTTGCTAGTGAATGAGAAGTGAAAGTGGCATTAACCAAACAAACATGTTTGGAGTGGGTAAAAACAGGTAGGACTTGACAACTGACTATTTTCATTTCTGAAATAGCAAGTCTGCTGTAACCTCTACCTTCCACATATAAGGTAGGCATACACATGCTGGCCATACTGTTGTTTGCATTTGTGTTGTGAACCGAGTAGTCTGCGGCTATTGGCTAATGGCACAGATTTTCTCTAAGCAGCATTCTTTTACTAGCTTCCCCCAACCTTGCATGTTCACCAGACCCTAAGTTGGAAGCACAAGTAAGCTAGGGGGAGCAAATCAAACACGCAACATGTAATACTGTATATTTGCATTTGTGTCTTGATAAACTACATCTAACTGAATTATTTACCAAAGAAAGTAGTCTTGTTCCTAACGACTATTTGCAGCTGGTGTCCGAAGCAAGTAATACTTTAATCCTATTACAATAATGACTGACCTGTGTAATAACCCTTCATTTTTAAAATATCCTGTTGCTATGACTAGTTTCTATGGAACAACCTTCTGTAAAACTGGGACCTGCAGATATAAAATTGTTGCCCCTTCTTTCACAGTCTATTTAGCAACATATCATATTGTATATACAATAGGTAAAACCCACAAATTCTATATAATGCAATAACCAAGAATGCTTGATTGGAAAGACAATTAGTGTTTATTCTAAGAGGATTTGCAGCTGGTGTCCTTTTAAATCCAATCCTATTACGGATAAATTCAGTGTGAGGTCATCTCTATTTAACTATTTATCCTTATTTATCCGAGAAGGTTGTTGCATTAAAAGTAGTTTGCTTGCGTAATTCTTCCCAGTTTCAAAAGCTAGTCCCTGCTGAAACAGCTGGTTTTACTGTGAACAGTAACATATATCAATTATAAAGCTAGGAATCAGACACAGCCCCTTTCCTGCTGCCAGGCCCTCTCTCACATGGAGGGTTATTTAATGTCATTTAATTATCTCTCAACTTCTGAACCTTACATCTTTTCACACAATGAACATCTAATTGTTGTCTAAAATATTGTATAAATTGGAGAACGGATTTTTATACAAAATGACAAAACAAAACTCTCTGGTTAAAATCCAATTTGAACATGGCACTTGGAGGATACAAACACATGGCCTAACTGATTAATCATTAAATTGATTAGTCCATCCACAGATCAATCACTCCATCCATAGATCAATCAATGAGCATAATACCGTACGTCACCTTTTACATCCAACATTATGCAACTATTAAAAGTCTGTGTATAATTTGAAAAAGTGTCTGGTTACGAGATTTTGAAAACCAAAGTGAAATTTTCACCCATGGAGGGATTGTTTGTATGGAGGAAATGTTGAACATTTGGAAAATATGGTGAATTTCATGGGCTAACAAAATGTACCACTTTAAGCTAACCTCTTGTCGTAGAAGTTCATTCCTGGATTTGTGAGCTGACAAGGCCTCTTGCAGACTCTGAATGCTGATGTACCGACTGTGCCAGAAATCAAGCTCTTGCCTAATGGATCTTGGGACATTACCGTCATAATTCTGCAAAGTCACAGAGAAAAATTACACAAAAAGTGTGAAGAAAAAAAAGAATGATCACTCTCTTCTTACTACCAAGTATAAAACATGAAGCATACATTCCAACATTGCAATCTCAGAGAATTGAACACTTAGCAGATGATCAGCTGTGTTCCTGTACCGCACAATGCCAGCACTGCAGCACTTGCCTAAAGGGGTGGACTTTAGCAGGCAACACTCATATTTTTCTCACTAAATGTTCATTAAATGTAAGGAAATCACTTTTGTGTATGCAAAGACTAATGTCGTTTTTCCCAAGCTGTTGCTCTGTAACTTTTTGGATGATGTTGTAGTTGTAATACTTAGTCTTAATGTTGATTAAAGTTTAGAAAATTGAACAGTTTTGCCTAAAACAGAATAGTTGGCAAAGATGCATAAAGTCAGACAAAACAGCAATTCACTATGAGAGGGAAGGAAACATAATATTTACATTCTACGACAGATATTTTCCTTTCTACGTGACTTATTCCTTTTCTCTTCACCTTTATTCTACACATTATGCAGTAACTTTTCAAATTTCACCATTTTTTAACACCCCCCGTCACTGAAATAATGTACAATAGCTAAAACCTATGACCAATGCTGGTAATTTCTGTTATAAAATCAATGTTTCAGAATGCTATTAAATGATTGTAGAGGATCCAATTCTGCAAACTTGGCCAAAATGTAACCCTTACCGAAATAAATAGCCTTCGAACACCCTTCATATACCCTTCAAAACAGCATTCGAATGCTAAATGGAATGGAGTGCTAAAACACAGTTGAATGTATGTGAACACCCTTCAAAATACCCTTCGAATGCTATATACCCTTCCAATAGCCTTCCCCACGGACGAATTATGCAAATGAGTTTTGAATGTGAAGGCTAAAATGAATGCTATTCTGAAGACTATTGAATGCTATTCCGAATGCTATTCCGAATGCTATTGAATGCTATTCTGAATGCTATTGAATGCTATTCTGAATGCTATTGAATGCTATTCCGAAGGCAATCGAATGCTATTCTGAATGCCATTTACACCAGATGAAGATTATTGAATGTTGTATCAAATGCTATTAAATGCTATATGCTGAATTAAATGTTACACCAAATTTAATTTAAAATAGTAAATGGCTTGTCAGTATGGTCTAGTAATAATAGGCAAAAGAACCAGGTTGAACAATTCCCAGGTCAAGTCAGACCAAAGACTGTGCACAAGGAACCTGCTGCCCATGATGCTCAGGAGTAGGGAAAGCAACCAAGTTCCCCACAACCGGTATAATGTCATTAAAATCTTTAGATTGATTTGAAACTTCACTGCAATCCACCTGCTGTGGTCCTTGTTACGGAAGTACTGTAGGTAGGGGCATAGGCTAAAAGGAAGCAAAATGAATGAAAGGTCAAACTGTATCCTACTTGTTCAGTAATGAAATTAATTAAATCACAATATTACACAAACAAAGGCTAAATTTTAACTTGATGACAGCTGTAAAGGATATTCTGCGTACTGTCAGGCACATACTATACACACACTGCATGACAATCAAAATTGAGACATGATCAGTTAGTGCATATTTTCCTGGGCCCGTGGTTTAATAATTTGCATGCAGGTGAATTAACATTGAATTTGCACACTGAATGTGTATATGTAACCTCATCCATGTATGACAAATCTGTTTCTACTTGTTAAAAATTTTGTAATTTGCTGTAGGTATAAAAATAAGGTTGTTTCTAAAACCCCCACATCCCCCACTCATAGATCATGCATGGGTCGAGGTAGTATTAGTATCATAATCATGCAACCCACAACTAATTACACACAGCTTAACTTAAAGGCCTGGCGCAAGGTGGTTAATGATAAAACTCGCACAACTCAGTCCTTCAGTTTAAACCATCAGGCCTTTAAACAAGTTTTACGTAAGTGGATGTGGGTTGCAGGGTCATTTTAATGACCGTGCATTAATGTTACTATACTAAAACGCAACACTCAACCACCTCAACCCGCCATTACCTATGGGTCAACCAAGGTTGTTGGTTGTGGGTGGTTAGTTGTGGGTGCGGGGGCTGTGGGGGTTTCTGAAACAACCTAAAAATATTCAGTGTTATTGTTTCCACAAGAAAGCAATGCAAATTCTGACAACTAAAATAGAAAAGAAAAAAACTTAATCCACCAACTAGTTGAAACTACTGTATTCACTGTCAAGCTTTGTCAATTTTTTCTGGCAATTAATCCCTAGCATATTGTTGTGTGCATGGGTTCCAGAATCTACTGGAGAACTGATCATACACTCCAAACTGGAAAAAAGCTGCGGCCAGCTGGCCCAACCTAAACCAGTGGGAAAGAAACTGAGACTTGAACCTTATCTAAAGCTAAATTTATTTAAAAAATAAATTTATGAACTGCATGCAACTATGAAAAAAAACTTAATTTATGCATTGAAACAGTATCTTTGATCCCTTTAAAGTTTAATAAGCAAGATCATGACACTTGTTGACATCTACACATGTTAATATATCTGTTTACATAATTCACACTGCTCATTTGGAGTCAGCTGGCCTGCTGCAGGTGCAGATCCTGTACAGATAACAGTACTATATGTACAGAACTGAAAAATATAAGGCCCATTTCTCCCACTCCAAAATCCAAACAGTACCAAGTACCTTAAAGTTCTAGAGCAGTCACAGTCGCCCTAAAATTATTTTGAAACAGCTACTAAATTTTGCTACTTTTCTGTCATGTCCCTTCAAAGAAATTTTTAAGATATTTTAAGGCTGAAACATTCAACATTCAAAGTAAACCAGAGTATTACTACTTGTAAATTTCAGTGAAAAATACACTGTCACATGATTATCAAGAGCCATAACAAGTTGATTATTATCCCAGCTTGTTCAAATTGGGGTGACTGCATTTGCCCTTTAAGTTTTTTTTTTTTTTTGCCCTAGTAATCCCCACCCACAGAAGTCTGAGCATGTGAATATATACTACAGTAAGTTTATGACTAGAACTACTGTAAGCAGTGCATTCATGCAGCAGTGGGCCTATATGTGCAATTAATTTCAATAGGGCATGCATAGGTTCAAAGATATCTTTCAGTTATTAACTTCTAGTTGCAATGTATGCTAAACCACTAGCTAGTGGCAATTACCTGTAGTAGTTGCATCATTGCATGCAAAGTGTGTGACTGCTCTACTTTACACATCTATGGTAGGGGGAAGGCCTACACTATAGCACACTGTCCATATACAGCTTAAAAAATAAAAGAAGTAAATGCTTATGCATCATCTGAAGGTTAATTCTCTTCATAAGTTTCTCTAAATGTTACTGACTCACAATATACTGATAGGAAGGATTATTGTTAAACAATTACTCACCTTTTACCAAGCAAACAGAAACTGTTCTCACAAACTATAATGTACAGTATTCTGCCACAGCTAGCTCTTCAAAATGGCAGCACAACTGAATTCAAACTGAGTTACCTAAAGGTGCACAACCAATTACAAAAGGGCTCATATGACTCCTTTCTTGTTTATCAAACCATTTGATTGGCTGGTTGCAGCTGTGGCATTTATCAAATTCCAAAATAAATATTTTACCTCCAAACTGATCATGTGAATGCTATTAGCTTGGGTTGAAGGGTATTTCGAATGCTACAGCTTTCAGATAGCATTCAAAATAGCATTCAATAGCCTTCAAAAGTTTGCAGCGAATGCTATACTAAGTGTGAATGGTATCGAATGCTAAAATATCAGTTTTATACCATTCGAATGGAATTTGAAGGGTATTTGAAGGCTATAATAGCCTTCATATTTGGTAAGGGAAGGCATCAAACTAAATCAAATTATAGATAACTTTCAATAAAATAAATATGTTTGTGATTCAGTTTTCATGGAGAGGGAGGGGGCAGGGGTGTTGAATTATCAAAATGTTCACTAAAATAGATGATAAATTTAGCTATGGCCTTTTGTGGCTAAGAATATATTTCTGATTATTATTTTACTCTTCATTCACACTGAATCTGTTTCAAATTTTTTTAACTGATAATTTCTGTCCAGGTGGCTCAAATTTCTGGTTTGCTTATTGTCTGGGGAATGAGCACGCTCCTATTCGAAATTGTCTGGGGGAAACACCCAAACAAAACAGCTAGTGGAGAACACTGGTGTACCATAAGCACACAAACACTCACCTCAGCCAAAGGGGTTTAGGCCTCTTTAAGTTTCTCTTAATGTTCACAATCTGTTTAGACATGACTTAAAAGTATGCAAGAACTGACAATATTCTTTCCCAAGCTCTGTTTTGGTGGTTTTTTTTATCATTTTGAGTACATACTAGATATTTGTAGTTAGTAGTTAGAGTTTTACGGCCCAGTTTCCAACCTATTGGTTCAAGTCCAGCCGACCACGGCCTTTTTTCCAGTTGTGGCTCACTGGCTTGTTTGTTAGATGTTTGTAAGTCAGAAAATTGGAATGTTCTGATTTTAAACAATTTCAAAGCTCAGAAAACAAAACACTACTGTTTAGAATGGAAAGGTTGGCAAGTATGCTACTGTACCCTAACTTTTGAGAACAGTGTCAGTGTTCAAATTGTCCTTGAAACCATTCAACCATTAGCATCACATCAGACTTATGTCAACATCTAACTGCAAATAAAGGTTGATTATTCACATTCCACATCAAACATGCTACCTTTGAATATTTCTTACTCCACCAACATTTCCTTGAAGTTGTACACAAACCACTTCCTGTGGGGGTATATCAAAGTTTCCCAGTTCCCTTGGCAACAAGCTTGATAATGGATGACAGGAATTTTTTAAAAGGAACAGTGTTTACTTAGACAAATACTAGTAAGGAATTCATGACAGACTGCATGGATCATTGGCGGGCTTAAAAAAGTATTAATGCAGCAAGTAAAATATTAAAGAAATTAAAAGCAAATATTAAATTATTGCTTATTGTTTTGATATTAAATAAAGCTTACAAAAAATTTTGCTTGGCAAGATTTCAAACTTACCCTTTCCACTTTGCTAGGGGAGAATTCTGCTAGCTCTAATTCATATTGCAGATAAACACGTTGATTGAGATCAGCTGTCGTTGAAAGAACTGTGTTGAGAAATCTTAAGCAGAGAGCCTAGATGTAGAAAAACAACACATGGTTCTTTTTAATTTTATATTAGCTATACCAGAAGAAGGTTTGTCACTTTTCAATAAGATATGCTGGCTGTCATCAAACATGTGCAAAAGGTGCAATACGTTACCAAGTGCACCACAACGAGGATTCTATGCTGTTCAACTATGCTACAATGAACCCTTTCTTTGAAAATGATCAACAATTAGATGAATGTGCAATAATGAACTATTGTCTAAATTGCATACTGACTGTGATAAAACAACTTTCACTGTCTGAACATGAGAATTTTTTGAAATAGAGTAGGCCTAAATTGGGCAGTGAATAAGATAAAAAGTAGTATAAAACAAGTTGTAAATAGTCCATTAAGAATGTACAGATTTGCTATTAGTATTTCTAGTTTTCTGTTTTATTTGAAAATTTGATTCCAGGTGAAACATGCTCATAATTTGCTATTTTGAATCCAGGATATCTAAAAAACATTGACACTGCGATACTACTAAACCTACTGTATGACTGTACTCAGGGCTAAAAATTAACAGTTAGTCCACTTGCCCTAGACAAGTGATTTTTGGAAGGGAAAACCAATATTTATTTCCTAGAAGTCCATTGAACAATTTGTTACAGTGCACCTGTACCTGTGCACACTGTGACAACCTGCTTCAGACTGTGTCAGCCTGCTTCATGTATGTATCTTTATGTTCCGAAGCAAAATTCTGCTCAGCAAGATTACTAAAATGTAAATGTATGAAACTCCTTGACTGACTATACTAAATGACTAGACTGAAAATTTGCAATGAAATCTTACTGTAGGCCAGCATTCTTTTTTGGTGGGGCAACCTAAAATTTGGAGGTCCAAATAAATTTAAAACAATTGACCCTAGGACATTTGATTTTTTTTACCCTTATTTCTAGCCCTGGTACTGGATATGAGCCACTCTGATTAGTCATGCAAACGAAATATATTTACATGCAAATCAAGGAAGGGTAGCAAACTGTTGTAAAGCACTAGCTATGACTGTTCAAAGAACAAATGAATGCAACTTCTCAACATAGTTGTGACCCACTCACCCTTGGGAACTGATCAAGTATTAGGGTTGAACTGCTGGTGAGAACAATAAGTATATGCCTGCCTTTTAGCCCAGACATCTTTCTTATACTTGTTTATGGATAAGACAGTTTTGTGTAAGGGCTTCTTGACCTAATCCTATTAATTAATTATGCCATGTTTTTCAAACCCCACAACTCTTTGATAGGGGGTAATTCATTGTTAAAACAGTATATATATATTTCATTATCTACGGCATGGACGCTTGCTGTAAATGCAAGGAGCTTGATTGGCATTTTTGTCAAAGATGCTATATACATCATGTCTCTGTGCTCAATGCTTCATATAAATTGTTCACTATAGCCTAATCCAAATAGCCTGAGAAAATTGGCCTTGAAGTTGAACTTGGCTAAAAATGTTCATGTAACATACTTTGATATGTCAGTTCAAGCCAGTTATTCATCACCCCAGAAAGTTGAATTCTCACAACCTTCTTACTTCTAGCCCTGCCCACAGCTGCCTAAGACCAGGAAGTTGTCAGGGACAACTCCCTGGCTAAGACTCATCTTTATCCACAAACCAGGGAGTTGTCAAGGAATTTTCCCTAACAACTCCCTGCACAAACAATCTCATTACTTTGCTTTGGAGCAAATATGATGGTGAGTAGACAAGGCACTAAAGTGTACTCAGAACACACTCAGAGCATGCTGTGTGATATGAGCTACTCTGCATTTTTTTTAATTTTCTGTCAATCAAAGACCTGACTTGAGCTTGTTGATAATTTGGTAGACTCCTGGAAAAATTTTAGTTTGGGGTGACTAAAAATGACTGCCGGAAAACTGTCTGTAAAAATGACATGACTAAGAATGCAGCTATTTTCATTAAAAATCTATTTTAACAGTTAAACTTATGAAGTACTTTCAAGCTTTGAATCATAACCTTAGTTTAAGGACCATAACCTTCAACTTGTTTTTCAACTGAAGCTAATCATTTGCTATGAGAAATGTGACAGAAGGGAATATACCCTTTTTCAGTCTCACAATGCTACATTCTATACAATATAAGGAACTGTAATTATTTTCATTTGTGCCATAAAATTAGCTCTTCCAATTACTGTCACATGGGTTAATCCATTTTTGCAATTTTAGATTTAAAATGAAAACAACATCTTTCATAAGACTCATCAAAAGACTATCCCACGAGATGGTATGTCAATTACCTGTCAATGTACCACAATTTTCCCACTGTACCATATATAGTTGTAAGGTGCCTTTTGTGTGACACAGTCTCCTAGCAGTCAAACAACAATGGACAGTTAAACAAATTTAGAAGGTTATTTCAAAGCGGCTAGTATACTGTGTGAATAAACAGGTATCCACTAAATACAACACATATTCACAAATATGTGCTGCTGTGAGTGAAAAGCCTGAATAACTCTATTCATATTAATATCAAAAGATTCAATAAGAAGAACAGCCCCTCTGATGTGGGTCATATATTCCGTAACTATCAACCTCTGCAAACTCATGCATGGTAAATATCACAGCCTACAGGTAGCACTGTATAATTACTGCATGAAAGTATTGTTGGTAGATATTGCACCATACAAAATTTAAGTTTTTCATTTGTGTAGTTTAAACTGAATGAGCCTTGTAATAAAAAAATCCACCCTAAAATATCTTCAAAAACACACCTAGCTACCCAAAATATTTTGCTTTAATGTCCAGTTTAAATTATAAATTCATTGCAACAATAAATACTAGAACTTGTGTAGAAGTAGGCTATATGACTCAACACAGGAGAGTTGGTACAGTCCTATGCAGTGAAGTTGCAACACTATTGGACAAAAGTCCCGAAGCCTTAAGGATTCTGTGGTCAGTGTGATCATACTGAAACAGTTGTAGGGGTTGACTTTCATTAGTTTTGCTAATTACTTTAGGAAAGAACTAATGTCAAGCTTAAAATCTAGTAGAGTGGCAGAAAATATAGGGAATAATTTAAATAAATTAAAAAAATAAGTAAATAATTTAAAAATTTTGCATAGGAGGTTTATGGTACAGTACTTTGGTTCTTTTTTCAGTGGGTCTAATTTGGGATGATTTTCAAGGGAAAGAAAATGAATCTTAAACCAAAAAGTCAAGTTACACTGGAAAACATACAAAATAATCACTCACATTTATAACAACTTCTAAAGGACTGTTGAGAAAGGCAATTAAATTCCAATACCAATCAATTTTATTCACAGACAACTGGGAGCATCCAAGACCATTTTCCAAATAGCAAAAACAAAGGATTATGGGATAAATGTTTGGTACACTTTGCTATGTCAATGTCATTTAATACCATAGTGGCAAGAACGATGCACACAGAAGCCTGTCCTACAACCCTTTGTTGTAATTGTTATTCTGAAAAGGGTCTTTGTTAAATCCAGGCACAGGAAAAGATGTTGCATTTCTCTTTCAAGTGCTCTCTGTACTTGTAGACAAAAACTGACAGCAAAGGATGGGCTGATTCAAGTCGGCCATAACTGGGGTACATCACCTTTAAATCTTTCAATTTCCTTGGTTACCTGTATCATGGATGGTTTTACACTAAATTGTATATTGATTCCCTCTATTTTACTGAATACGAGGGTTTGAAATTCATGTAGACAATAAATGATGATGATATAAAGGCTGATCTGATGGACCCCACTAATGGCTGCCTACAATAACTTGACACAAGCCCTGATCAAATTTGTCTATAATTCCAAGGTGACGTTATCAAAACTTAAATTTAATTTGATTGCAATTCTGTGGATGGTTTGGCAACTAAAACCACAATATTGTGTAGATTTCCTGTGTTGTCCAGATCCAGTTGGAACCAAAATGAGTGAATGGCAAATGGGTTATTGGAAAAAAGACTCTAATTTCACATTCTCATTGGGCCCTTTATTAATGTTTGTTCAAAATCTATAATTTTGATAATGGACTCATACAGTACTATACCTATGATCCATGAATTTAGAAATTAGCAAAACAATGTCTGCAGGAAATATTTAAGATTTATTTAAAATAATCTGCATTTAACAAATTTCTTTAAAAAGTGTTGCTAGCTTCAACTAAGAGTGCTGTACAGCCTCCCTATTTACTCCTCCTCCGCCAAAACCAAACTTATGCTTTGGAAAAAAATAAGAAGATGGCTATATGACCAGCTAGGATCTCCTTCCCACATATTAATGGTCATAAAGCATTATGAATACTCTAAGGCATGCTTTTCCACACTGCAATTTCAACAAATCAGGTATACAGTACTATAAATGGCTTGATAAAAGCTGGTAAGAGAACACAGGAACAGCAAGAAGATGAAAAACTATCAAACACAGTCACATAGCAACCAGTTTGCATTTATGAAATTAAAACACTATGTAAACATAAATATTTACCGTAAGCTCGACTCTATGGCTCTCCTTCAGGATCATCTGGGTGATTGCATGAAAACGAACCTTCTCACGAATTTGTTGCTTTAAGTAATTTAAAACTTCCAGAATTCTCTGGTTGCCATTTGTGCTATCACATGCTCTTATAAGAACCTGTATGGAGGTAAGTAAAATGGAAAGATAAATTTAGACTTACTCAAAGTCCTCAGAGATAAGGAATGAATTGAAATTATGCAAAACTTAACACTTAAAAGTTGTTCACTGCATGTTTTCACACAGATTGTAGCTTGTCTCTTCAGGCTTAGGAATACAGAAGAGAGGCTCTTAGATTCTGTGGCCAGAGATTCAGTACATGCTCCCCACCTGTCCTTGATGACTGGTTTGTCCATATGTCTCAATTCCTGGTTATGGGCCAGTTAACACATACTTGACTGGTCTGCTAGCTACAGTTCGCCCAAGGCCAAAATGTTACATAATTTTTTGTGTATTTTGGCATGTCTAATACTGACCAACAACTAATCACTCAGATGTGAAAGGGGACAACATCAATTGTGTAATTAGTGTACTTCATGATGCTTCACTTATTTTGAGGTGATTAGACGTTATCAGGCAAAGAATTGCGGAAGAGGATGTTTCAAAACAAAGTAAGAGGTAAAGTTTCATCATGTCAGTACCGCTTTTGGATATGAAATAATCAGCAAAATTTCTTGAGGGTCTACAGGTAACCTTAGGTCACCTTGAATACCTTTATGTTAATATATTAATCCAATCACATATATTATTAGCCTCTCTGTAATAATTTAGGCATTATGCATAATTTTCAAGTCAATAGCATTTAATTGGGATTAATTGTAAAATCCCAGCTTATCCATATCAAACCCAAAGGATACAACAATAATCCTTGTCCATTTTTCGTGGCCGAAACAACCTACTCATTATAACGCTAGAAAAGTATAATTAGGCCAATCCTAGTTGACGACTACTAATCCACAATCTACAGTATCAGTGAGATTCATTTCCAGCTATATTGAGATAAATTAAGTTAAAAGACTTGTTTTTTAACTGCCATCAGACATGAATGTTTGGGATGCACATCACTGAATGGCAGCTTTTAGTAAAGGCATGGCTTGAGACCTGGAAAACGGTCTTTCCACTGAGTAATTTATGCAAAAATCTCCAATTGAGGCCCAATTGCGTGTATCATTCAAATATATGTAATTCCACTACACTGTGTATAAAATGTAACATATGTGCTACTTCTCACGTATACATTTGTGTAAATAAAAAAAATCAATGGAAAAAAAAAAAAAAAACAGTTTTAGTCATGCTGGGGAAAGCCCCTTTGCTACTTTGAAAATTTGGTACCCATCATTGCAAGCACATGGATTAAGTCAAGTTTTGTGAGTATTAAGTGTGTGCATTAATCCATAAAGCTACTGAGGAAATGTCCAGTGATCAGCACAATAGAGGTATTGTGATTGTATTCTTCTATGACACTGAACACAAGAGCAGCAATGGTTGTCATGATTTATCTTCATTTTTGCTTGGAAACTTCAGATTTTTCAAATAAGCTAAGGGCAGATTCCTCTCATGTAGACAGCTATGCAAAAGCCTCAGGGCCAAATTTTGAAGGAAAGAAATCTCCTGTAACAAAAAGAATGAAAAACAGACAAACATTGAATGACTTACAACAAATGCATATAATCTGGAAGACAGGGATTTGCTGATAATAGAGAGAGCAACATTTTCCAAGACATGTGGTGTTGTTAGGACCAATTTAACTCCATTCTAGGAAGAGAAAATGAAAAAAAAAAACTTGTCATATTTAGTAAAAAATATACCAAATGCAGTATGTAAAAACATGTCATAACAGTATTAGAAAGGTGAGTAACAAATAACTTTTGCAGAAAATGTATAGCTTAGGTGAAATCATGTGTTCAAAGAAGTCATATTCTACTTGGGTGCAGTTATCTGGCATGGCTGAGGAGAGAGGGTAGGAGACAAATACGATATGGGATTACGAGTATAATGTGCTGCTCAAATGCTATGACTTCAGGTCGACTCTCCCTTTCACTACTTATTTCATTAAAATAAGTCCTTTACCCATCTTTAATTAAAAATGGTAACCTAGCGACAGAAAACTGTTACTAGTTTCTACCTGCTCTGGAACATCATTATTTGTACTCATCTTGCCAGGTGCAGAACACCAAAGTTAATTACTCCATTAAAATAAAACCCAAAGGCAGATTTGTAATTACAGTTGAATTTTGCTCCATCTACAGTACCTGTTCACAAATAAAGTGCAATATAGAATCTACAGGAAGTGAACAGAACATCATAAACTTACTGACATAAAAATCATGTTGGCTATGCCAAGTTTTGCCTACATTCCCCAGACATTTGCTTCCATAGAAACAACTGTCATGTATTTCACACTAAAACTCATCTTTCCTACCATATTAAAAGTCGGCTAATTCTGAACAGACACTTCACAATGCATCAGACCAGGAGGTTTATTTTGGTTGGAGTCTGCAAAGCAACACTTGTGATAATAATGAGCCAATTTATAATCCAAATGCAACATCAGTCCTAGTCATTGCTTTTTGAATCAACATTTCTCACATCCACTTTAGAAAGCCTTGAAATATTTCCGGCAATGTTATCCAGGTGATAAAACCTTCCTGAATGTGAAATATAAGATGTTTTTTTTAGGCATCCTTCAAAACTAAATATGTAAACAAGTGAAGAAGACTGCCATGACCAAATATATATAAGGAGACCTTCTGATATCATCTCTGAATATCTGGTCCATCTAATAAGAGGACCAGATATTGACATTTACATGGTTGAATTGCTGCAGTTCCAAAAAACAATTGCTTGGTGCAAAGAAAAAAAAATTCCCATGAGCATTCATTTGATAAGCAACCACAGACAACATCTACAGCAAGATGCATTCTTAAAGCATACAATGATTCTTTCTTGAGGTTGTATGTTATGCTATAGTCATCAGTGGCAATCTTTCACAGGATATCAAGATTCCCATTTCTTCAAAATACTCTGATGAACATGATATGATACATTACCAATCATGCAAGCATGTAGCAGTATACAGGTCAAGGTTGCATGTTATGCTTTAGTCAGTAGCAATCATTTAAAGGCTACAAGATTCTCATTCCTTCAAAAGACTGTGGTGAACATAACTTAATAGATAACCAATCTTGCAAACAAACAGTACAATGGTATAGAGGTCATGCATGTGATGTCAGCACATTTCAATTTGGCTTCCTTGAATGGAACTGATTATGCACAGATGTGTTTTCAAAACCATTTGCATGACAGAGCCATAGAAACACCTGTTGTTCAATGGACACCTGGATGGCATAATAGATCAAAAGATGTGCAACACAGTGATGTCTGTGCATGACCTCTATAGAAATTGAATCAAATTACATCACATTACATATTTTTATTTCTTTGGGGATGAGAGGGAGATGTTGGAGGGAAGGGGAGGGGAAAGGGGTGGAAGAGTAAGGGTGTGGCAGGGCAGGAGTGGGAGTTTAACATGCAATTAAGTGCTAATTCATTTTTTAAATTCCCTGCTCTAGTTTTCCTTCAGACCTTACATATTGTTTGAAACAAATTCAGCAGCATTTACAAGAGTACCAATGTGCTTTTTCAAAGTAAAGGGGGGGGGGGGGGGAGAGAAAGTAACCTTGACCAGAAATAATCTAAGGTCCAGCAGATACCCTGCCTAACATAATTTTGCATTTGCATGCATAGCAATTTGACTGCCACGAGTTGCATTACCAGACATTATTTTCTGGGAAATATCTTCATACTTTTTACGTTTTGATCTTTGCCCAGTTCTCTGGTTAGGGGCTATGTGAATGTTCCCAGCTGCTTGAATGTTTCTGAGGTTCGAAGCTCTCAAGGATGTTCCCTGTGTTCTATGTTCCCAGGCCTGGAAATTTGAACACCTTGCCGGGAACATTGAACCTTGAGAATAACAAACCTTGTAATCATCACCAACCATTGCAATAATACTAAAACGGGGAACACTGAACCTTGGTAACATTGAACCTTGGGAAAAACAAATCTCTTAGCCATCGACAACCATCAAAACAATACAAACAACAGGGAGTATTGAAACCAGGGAACATCGAACCTTGGGAACATTGGACTCCAGGAACATCAGTTAGGCCCCCTTTGGTAATCACTGTTAATGGACCATTCCTATATGACCTATAATATTGTCATTTAAATGGGCAATCAATTGTCAAAATTGATTGCCCATTTAAAAAGAATAGCACCAAATGTTCAGTGTTGACTTTTACAAAGACAAATGTAAACACTAGTCATATCAACCAGCATATATTGTTCATATCTGTATACTGCTGATAAATTGGTATTTTGTATTCATTAATCTTGCTAGAAGCAAAAGACATTTTGGACTTTGAACTTCTGGAGGAAACGATGATAATGCACACCCATTTTGGGTCACTGAAAACAAAGTGTCGATAGCTTACTAACAAAGAAATTACTGAGTGCTTACATACACCTTTAGGAGCAGAAACAAACAATATTTTTGTAATATTGATATTCAGTAAACTGTGTAGAACAATGGAAAATGACATACTAATATTTAAAGGTTGTTTATTCCCTAGTGACTGGAAAGGAGGACAACCTTAGCTACTATCTAAGCTAATTAGGGCCACTATAGGCATGAGTGGCGCAGTGGACCAGAAAATTTTGTTTTCACAAACCCTCACAGATGACCAAAAATAGTCCTTTTCGCTGGAGTTCTAAGCTCTATAATTAGAGTTGAAAAAGTGGGATAATGTTTGAAAATAAAATCATCTCTAAAAATGGAATACTGTACAGTAGATGACAACTGGGTCAGTATGAACCCAACAAGGACTTATGTACTTGAAAGTTGGATTACTTGGCAGAAACCTGGACGAATAGCCACCCTAATGATTTGTATGTAGGTCTTCCTATGAAGACAACCTGTTTACCCTTTTTGGAAGTTTGAGAGAAAATTTACCCGTCCACGCATGAAAATTTAGCAACTGCTATCATGGTGTTAAAATATGTGAAATTGCATCTATTTACATGTTGGATGATCAATACATCTCTTTGTTGTATAAATCACAAATTTGGTAGTCTTGGCAACAGTACTATTGCAAGATGTTGAAATTGAGCCATGCCTCCCCTGCCCACCTACTAACACTTTTATCCTGTTTGCCCTAAGAGTTTAGTTCATAATCTGCAAAGGTGCCCAGGCCTAAAGATTTAAAATTTCCAGGTGTGCTACAAATCACACTCCTCAGAAAATTAAGGAGTGTCGTAGCTGTACTGTTTTCTTCAACTTCCAATAGATATACATGCGCTAACATTCTTCACATGAGGTGTACTGGCCGAAGGGTTCATCCCCTGCTTCTCCTTGATAAAGTGTCAGATATTTGACAGATAATCCTGTCTGGTCAGCATTCTACTTGACAGATAATCCTGTCTGGTCAGCATTCTACTTGCTCGAACATACTTTAGGCATTACAATTAACAGATGCATTTGTTTAAACAAGATTTTCACAGTAGAAATTTGAGAAATTTTAATCTTAGTTCACATTTTATTAAGTGCAAAAATACCGTCGATCGGGGAATATTTGAGTATTGGCAAGAACACAGCATGACTTAGATGTGCAAAAATTCAAACCTCTAACAGCAATTTGAGGTGAGTGATGGGCGTGTGATTGCACTAGCATGTCTCAAAATTCAAGGCCTGCTTACATCATACTAGGTATTAAGGTAAGTTTGGAAATGATTTTAACTATCAACCTAGGTCTCTCAGAAATTTACAGTAGAATAGGGTTCATTCAAGCGATTAATGTACAAATCACAGACTGCAAAACAGGAGTACTGTAGGGCTTATTTTAAATGAGAGGAGCTACGATTGGGTATTCAGTGTATTGATGGTTAGACTGTCAAAACTATAGCACCCTGTCTTAAATACCTCCATTTTCAACCCACATAAGTTTCCATTGTTTGACTAGTATTATGACAAAGTGGAAACAGACATACAATTGCACGAATAGCCAAAGGAAAGACTAACTATTATTATTTACTTACAAAATATGGACAAAAGGCTTGCCCCAAAAGGTCATGCGCATTAAAAGCTGAATCTTCTCACACGAGATAGTTTCGAAACCTATTTACTTTTAGTCCCTTTTACAGCTGAACAGAACTCTTGTGTGCAGAAATACAGTAATAGTTTATTAGTTTTTTTCTCATGTGCAATCAAAACACTGCGTAACTGCTGTAAAATATGAGCAATCTGCAGATTTTGAATTTCAGTCAAAGATCAGAATCAATAAGGCAATTTCATGTGACGTCACACAATTGAGTTTGCCCCGCATGTTGCAAGTAGGCTACTCTACTGTGTGTGTTGATAAATTAGACATGCCCATCAAATGAAGTCAGTGAAAGTGCCTTATTGATAATTTTGTGCCCCTACCAAAAACAAAGTTTTTAGGGAGATGATTGTTTAGCTTAAAGAGCACATATATATGCATATATACCACCCCAAAGCTATGTAAATGGCTGTAATGAAAAGCTTGTTTAATTCATTAGCTTGTAAGCACATATGATCAATATAGCAGACTTAGTTCATCCAACATAGTATTAACATGTACTGTACAGTATCTCCCATTATTCAAAGTACAACACATGATAATCTTATAGTACCTGTACTGTAGATGGGGTGATAAACACAGCAATCCATCTTTGTATATGAGCAAAATTGTTGCCAAAGAGAAGAGTGGCAGAGGAATCGTTTGGCAATAAGTGCTAGTTAATTAATTAGATGGAGTTTTCCAGCCCAGTTTCTAACCAGTCGGATTAAATCAAAACAGCCACAACATTTCTTCCAGTTGTGGCTCACTGGCTTGTTTTCGATCCCTACTCCATTATATTGCTTATGCTGAGTACCAATGCACAAACGCAATAAGTGAAAAGTAAAACATATGAACATACAGGTATGCATGTAAATAAGGGGTAGAGCCTCCCTCTACGAAACATGTAGTTTGGGGTGCCAAGTGTCTGTCTTTACATCCAATCACTGATACAGCACAGAAAATGATTGAAACTTGAAAGTGCCTCACTTTCATATATTTCGCATAAAAGCCTTCAAATGTTCACATGGGTGGAAAAAGTTAGGAAACCGGGAAGCTCCTTCCCGGGAAATTTGGACTTCTTGGGGGAAATTTCCCTTTTTTGAACATGAAAATACAGGAAGAATTGTGGGAAATTTTACTCCCTTCCTGGCAAATAATGCTACTCCCTTCCTGGGGAATAAACATTTTTTTTCCAGCCCTGACTGTTCATATGAAACAATCTCAATTTAGTACAATATTATGAAATTGAAACATTGCAATGTAGGCCTGGTCTTACTACAAGGGGAAAAACTTGTTGAAACCACTCCCCTGTATGAGTTGCAATAGATAACGTAGTAAATGAGGGTTGTACTGTAACTACAACAAGGGTCAGCAAGGGACAGTAATGACCCACATTATCTTTTGTTAACTCACACCTTGGCTAAAATGAAACCTCACTTACCCTCACAAATTCCTATTTTTACCATTTTAATAAACTATAGAAATTTATCGCCAAATCTCTGAACCAGCCATTCTCAAATTGTCCAAGCAAAAATTTGTGTGTACAATCCATGCCGACTGAAGGTGGCACTACTCTTTTAGAACTTTACTGATGCAATTTGCGCACACACTCAGATCTTTTACAGGAACAACCCTGATGGAAGTTAAAAATATGAAGATGCAACAAAATAAAAAAACTTATCACCAGTGAAAAATGCAGTCAGCTTACCTCTGATTCTGTAATTTTTCTCAAGCAGTTTATTGTGTCCACTTCATCTTTCTGTAATGGGTGGAAAAGAAAAACGATCATCCTTTTCACTTCATATTTCATTCAGTGCTAGGGGGCCGCAGGCAAAGGACTTAACATCTTCTTTTGTTTGTCTTAAGAAACGACATGAGGTGATTTCAACCATTAGATTTCAGTATCACAATTTTAGCAAATTTTAGCTCTCTAAGTATTCATATCACTGTTACTCTATTTATATCTTGCCTTCTTCATTTGCAAACACCCTGAGCCCAGAAATGTATCTCTTGTGTCTTGTATATCCATGCTCATTAAACTGAATGATATAGGCCCATACAGTAGATCTTCTGCTACAGTATGTACAGGCTTAGTGAAATTGATTTAACTGGTTCATTACATAGTAGGCAAACAGAAAGCTACCACAGAGCTAAATACATGATTCAGGTGTGTGAAAAAGAAAACTGCTTAGTGAATTAACCAGGAGGAAAACCCACCCTGGCTGGCAAATGACAAGCTACAATACCCTACTCTAATGGGGAAAAACTTTGGAATGATGTTTAAAACAAATCAAGCATTATGTGTACATCCCCTCAAATACAATTCATTCAAGTTAGGACTCTTTGGATGCAAACACATGCTAGTGTGGTTACATGACACCTAAGTGAAGCTTTCTCACTCTAGGATGGGAATTAAGGGGATTAACTTGTAGCTTACAGTAGTATCCATTCGGCTTTATTATCTGAAACAGATTCAGGTAATTGCTCCAAACAGAATAAGTTATGGCTTGAATTTTAAGGTGTTTGAGTGCAATTGCACACCACCATTCACCTGAAATCACTGTGATACTTTTTGCACACCAAGATAAACAACAGGAACTCATATAAATCTATAAAATTGAATAAAACAGCACACCTTGCACATTCTTCAATTCCCTGGGGGGTAGGTCACATATTTTTTAGCATGCTTGGAAATGAAGGAATTTTTGGAAGCACATGAGGAATTTGTTACACTATTAGATATTTCACCGTAGTCTCCACCAAAAGCGAGGTTTGGTGGGGTAATCAAATTTTACCTGACTTCTTGCTTAACTCATTCAAGCAGGCTGCAAGTGACCACAAGCTTGATAAGAGACAGCTTGCTGGAGATGCAAACAAAGCAGAATAATACTGGCCAGATGTGCCACTGTTTGTGAGGTGTGAAAGGCAAGCAATGAGGCAGCTTCTTATCTGATTATTGTTGATCTTTGTTCACTGAAGCAAAACGGTCTGGACAGACTTTTTATAGGCAGAGAAATTCAACATGTAAGTTTTAAAGTTCACATAGCGGAATACCTACTGTATGGTACTTGTCACAAAAATGCATGCAAATCAGCTGTTGCAAATACTATATCTGATAAGCTGCTTTTATCATAGGAGAAATAATTTTGTTATAAATTTCTGCAAATATGATGTAAAAAAAATGATTTCAGCATATAACACCAAGGGATAAAATACTGGTAGTGAATTGATTAGCAAAAAATCACTAAAGAGTACTTTTAAGAGTTATTAATATTAGCAAGTACTACAACTTTTGCTAATCAAAATTTGAATTGATTTATAGCAACTAGCAATTCGTGGGTAACAAATTGGTATGCGAACCCAGCTATTTTGTCCCTTGAACACATGCAATGCTGCCTGCAATATTATGTGCACATTGTGGAAGTTGGTTAAGATTACAATTTCTTGGTAAATTTGAAGTTGTTTCAAAATTCAGGTTCTGCCAACAACAAGGAGCAGAAAATCCTCACAGCATGAATGAAAAGTCTAGTGGTCACTCCTAAAGGCCTTACAATAAAATCCTCATCATCACATGTTGCAAAATGAAAAAACTTATGCAGAAGGTACATACAATGATATTGTATGCTATCACTCTCTAGTAGATCATTTATACACATACAATTCACGAACCAAGATCTGTGAGCAACTTTTTATAGGTATGGAACAATTTTGTGATACTTAAGGTAGGGTACAGTACTTAAGAGTAATCTTTTAAAGTAAACAGTACACAGGACTTAATGCATATTTAAATTTCTAGAACAAAGTACACGCTCCCTTTTATAGCCTGCAGACAGACTCTGTAGTAGCCAAAAGACGGCGCTCTCTCAAAATCATAATACAGGTCTCTAAACAGTATAATATACAGAGTCTGCAAACCTTCGTCCAGTTTCCATTTGCAGGAATCCCGCATTTTGAGGGACGAATTAGTAAACATGAGATGGTCTCGTGGTGCACGAAACAAGTATGAATATTGTATTTCCGTCCATACTAATGATACATTGAACAGGGAACAACCTAATTAGCTTTTGTACGTGGAAAATGTGTACCAGGCCGTACATTCCATGAAAATATATATCCTATTACACGAGATGTAATTCAGTATTTTAATTTTTGTCGTGATGTCACTTTTGGTGGTCGTAAATGAGATTCTATAGAAAGTTGGCAGGCTATTGTATACCATATGTATGCCATGTAACTTAGTTGGAAACGTCGACTGCTCTGCAGTGAAACCGTTGAAAGACTCGTATAGTATGATTTATAGTAGCAAAAGTAAGATTTTTTATTTTTGAATGCAGCTGTTTGTAGTTCAAGCCCAAACACAATAGCCTGCTAACAGCCTGCTATCCCTTTTATGGAACAATTTTGTGATACTTAAGGTACAGTACTTAAGAGTAATCCTTTAAAGTAAACAGTGCACACAACTTCAAGTACAGTATATATAATTTCTAGAACAAAGTACACTCTCCCTTATGGATTGGATCTCTTTCTGTACATACAGTACGTACACCACTCCCCCTGCAACTGAGTAGCCAGGTGAACACATTACATACTGTACATAGACAGAACTATTTGTACTGAATATGTGACTCACTGTGTCAACTCTATCCTTAGGCTACCACTATCACAGAACTAAGTCTTGCATTGAAAATTCTGGTATACAGTACATTCAGGGCAAAGCATTCTGCACTCGACTATTGTCATTTATACCAGTTGATAATGACATTGTAACAAATTTTTGACAGTATTATGAGGTTAGCCATAAACTGAATAAAGTTGCAAAACATTAATTCCCACGTGAAATTTTGAATACTAATTGCACTAAGTAATTAATTTGTATTATACCCATACTGTAAATAAAACATTAAATATAAATGTGAAATGAATCACTCCAGATAAATATATACCTGTAGTTGGAAATGAGAAAAAGCAGAATAAGAGGGAAATTTTTTTCTATGAATACTTCAGACTGATTAATCTTGTGGACTTTCTGGGAAAAAGACCACAGAGTTGATGGAATTTTCAAAACCTTTATAAAAGTTTTATTTATATAGAAATATGAAGTAGTGAAATCTGTATCTTGTTTGCTTGTTCCTCAACGTACAGTATTCCCTAAATAACTGACCTGGTTTGGAAGTCAATGAGTGACAATTATTACCTCCTATTTTCGTATATGGCACCCCCTGCTGGGAAGGTTACCACAATGTTATTAGTTTACCAGACGGTGAGTAAAGGTGCACATAGGGAGGAGATACCAGGTAGGTGGGGACCAAAATAGACTACTGTATCAAGGCCAAAGAAGAACACTAATATGTATTTACACAAAGTTTAGAATTTTGCAAGTGACTCCATCCTTCTCAATACTACATCGGACTGTTTGCTCTTCTGGGTTTCATTCAGCTCAGCTGCATATATTTCATAGCATGTAATCAAGTAGACATATCGTCAAAAATCCAATAGGAATCCAAAGATGCAAGCTTGGGCAAACCAACTCACTTTATGGGTACAATTGTCAGATACTGAAAGCAGCTATTGAGAGTGTACTGTACGTTTTGTTGCAACCAATATAGGTACCATTCAAGCATAGTGTACAGTAGTACCTTTTAAGTGTGTAACAAATTTGATGGTACAAAGCTAGAAATATACATGCCCTATAAGGCTGTTTCCCGGACTTCATTTGACGGGCAAGCGTCTATTTAATCAACACATGCACTATACGTCACGGTAGTTTTTATAGGAATACTGTGTGTATCTACTGTATAAAATACGCCTACCGCATGCATGCTTTGCCCTTCAATGCAGGGCAAATTCAGTCGCGTGACGACAAATTACATTGTGTTATTGAAAAAATCAGGTGCCTTACTTATTGACAAGATATGCCCAAATATTTACAGTTATCATGGGTGGAAGTGGAAAAAGTTGGGAAGCTCCTTCCTGGGAAATTTCGCTGGAGGGAAATTTCCCTTTCCTATGCATAAAAACATAGGGAGAACTGTGGAAAATTTTACTCCCTTTCCAGGGAAATAATTCTACTGTACTCCCTCCCTGGGCTATAAACATTTTTTCAGTCCTGAGAGTTACAGGTATTCTACACTTTGTCCACTGCAGCAACAGGCAATATATTTTTACAACATCACAAGGAAACCAACAAACAAAAATATAGTCTGCAGGACAATTAGCCAACCAATGAAGGAAAAAAGAAATTAAAAAAGTGTTAACGCTACATTACTCTCTATAATGTAGCTATGGATTTCATGCTATGGTAAAACATTTTAAGGGCAATCCATTTGACTTACCAAAGTTCTTGGAGTTGCAGGTTTCTGATGTTTTTTATCAGAGGTTGATGGACTATCAGTCCCCGATTTTGCAAGTTGTGTACGAGTATCAGCCAAAAATTTTCCTAAGGTGTCTACACCACGGTTTTCGCTTGAGATGAACTTTTCGAGGAATCTGAAGTTAATAAAAGGAATTTAAACATTTGACCTGACAAAATGAATGTAGGAAAAGGAGAATGAGCATATGAAAAAGGGGATGGGGTCTGCCATTCCCTCTCAAATTTTAGGAACCTGATTAAACCAGGCAGTCACATTCTTTACTACATTACAGTAGCCTATGCCTGGTAGGGGGAGGGGGGCTGGTCGAGTCAGGAAAAAATCATCACCCTCCCTGAGAAAAACAGTGCAATACTGTATGGCCATAGACATAAAGTACTAGCCCTTTGTTGATGATGTATACAGTAGCAAGGATTGGTCCATTCTGAATGTCAAAAAAATTTGACCAGTGGGACTCCTGCAGTAATACGGTATTTTCACCTACAGTATAGTCAATACCAGGAACTACTTGCAAATCACACAATACAACAGAAAAGAAACATTCTTCAAATTATGATGAACTTAAGGGACTTGCCTAAGAAAAATTCATAGATCTCAACATACTGTAAGCCAGCAAGGGTGAAACTGTACCACAAATACTGTAAACTGCAGCATTCAGAAGGTACTTATTTTCAAAGCAAAGCAAATTTTTTTCTTGAGATAAATTGCATTATGGGAAATCTGTATTGTCATTGGGGCACATTTTATTTGAAATTGCCTCCAATTAATTTATGATTTTGATGTTCTGCATGGAATGTATAAAAAACATTGTTGGGCAAACCCTACATATGGTTTAAAATAATGCTACATGTAGATCTACAGGAAAATATATTCAAACATTTCAACAGTATCAAGTATTAAAGGGCCAAACCTCTCACCCCAAACTACAATAATGGTACCCGGGTACCGAAATTCTCAATTGGCTCAGCTCTTTGATTGACAGCTAATTCAAACAATGCAGAGTGCCAAAGCTTCTATTACACAGCATGAACAGTACTGAGAGTGTTTTGATTATATATAAATTGAGTTTTTCTACACTGACCTTGAAGCAATAAACAGAGATTGTGTCTGGATGAGGATGAATTTCAGACAAATATGGGAGGGGCTTCAGTAAGAAGGTTAGGAGAATTGGTACTGTTTGGGGTGAGAGAACTGGGCCTGTAAGGACAAACAGGCCATTTAATTGTAAAGAAAAACAAAAGGAATCTCAGGCAATGTGCCTACTTTACATAACATTCAGTGAGCTTGTTGACAAGTGTAGGTATTTCAAAGTCAAGATAACCAATCTTTTACAGGACATATCTTGAGTTAGGAAGAAGGTATAGATGCAGGGTTTGGATGAAATAGTCTGGATCGTTTTTCTCCGATTTGATACCCTCATAAAAAGCCACCAGAACATGCATTTAATAAAAAAAAGTGGGAACTGGAATATGTTAACAAAGATTTTAATCTTTTATCTAGATTTAACTACCCCCACATAGTTACTCTGCTTTAAGTAATGATGAATATGCTGATTTCATCTAGAGGTCCTACTGCACTCTGCTCTTATCTTATATTTATTTTGCTGGTTATCTTCCTTTGAGAGACAAAACTGAGTCTGGACAAAGGTTCAATATAACTACAGCCTGCTGCTATTAGCCAGACATTTTTCCAAACAAATTTTTATAATCCATGCCAAGCAAACACAGGTCACAGGGCATGCATGTACTTCATGCTCTCCCTTCAATGACAGCATCAAGTAATACTGATAAAATGCTGATCTAATAAGAGGAGCAGAATGATTTCAATTACACCACCAGAAAATGTCTAGACCAATACAACTCACACATTTATTACTGCTGGTTGCCATGGAAATGGGTAAGTTTCCAGAAGCAAGTTTAAATGTAAATTTAGATGAAGCAATTAAGAGAAGATTTGTTACATGCATTAGTAAATTTTACTTCTATAATAATCAAGAAAGGAGAAAAACTACAACAAATGATACATGATGAATGCACTTAACTGGCAAAGCTGTCTCAGGAAAAGCAGTAAGCAAAATTTAAAATTAAACAGATACTGCATGTGCTGTACACAAGCAGGAATGCAGCATTAAGAGAAAAATCTGTTTTGCTTTCAATTTTAAAAAATTTTGAATGTTCTCTCTATTGACAAAAATGAAAATAAGCTGTCTTTTTTACATTGTTTTTGTTTGTAGTCAATTACAAAAACATAGACCACTGTCTCTCAGATTTGTAATGACTGTTTTTAACTACAAAATATGGGCTATTGATTTGAAGCACATCACTTTTGGCCACAGCATATGACATTTAAAAAGATGAACCATTCCCAAAATTCTTTCATATAATTGAACAGACTGCATGGTCAAGGGGTTTGAATATCCAACCTACAGCCAGTAGGTCTGGAGTTTGACTCAGCTGGCAGGGTCATTCAAAAGATTTTAAAAATGGAAGCTACTGCCAGTGTGCTTGGTGATCAACATGAGCAAAGAGGTAACCGTTGAGAAAACTAGCCAGAAAGCCATAACTGGAAAAAAGGTTGTAACTGGTCTGACTTAAACCAATTGGTTAGAAACAGAGCTGTCAAACCTTTTCTAACTATCTATCATATAATTCTTTTAACTGGTAAGTGCCAAAAAGCTCGATCTGTCACCCTTCCAGTCCAATACATGAACCATAAATAACATTCCTCACTTCCAAACAAAGATTTTACCTAGATACCTGTAGATCAGGTTTAAAAGTGCAAAAACAAATACAAAGTTGGGAAGTCTTAAATGATAAATGTGCCTTGTGCTCCATTAATGTAATTAGCATGTTCTTTTTCTACAGAATATTTTCGTGAAAGGAAGAAAAAAAAAGAAAAAAAAAAACACCAAGAAGGTTTTAGGTGACTGGGACACAGTATGTGTTTTTTTTTTTTTCTTATTTTTGATAAATAAAATTGAAGACATATTTTTTACTACACCACTGCTTAAGGTGAAAAATTTTCTGATAACTGAAAATGAGGAAGATTCATCTAAACTTGATGACTTAAGCAGGAGAAATCAATCTAGTGTTTATGATGACACTTTTTTCTTAACAGTATGTTTACCTCTTTCGACTCATCTCATTTGCACATAATGCGCTTTTGAAAATTATGAGTACAGTGTACTACTGTACCCTCGCACATACAGTATTATACTGTATGCAAGGCATTGCACAGAATCCTTTGTTGCTTGTCAGTTTATGAATTAAATGAGAATTTCCGAATGTCAGTCAATTCATGTAATGTTCCTTAAATTGTAAAACTTCTATTATGCTCAGATCTTCATCTTTCCTCAATGAATGCATGTTTCAAGGAAAATTGACTGCTATTCTCTGCAACTGAAAATTGTGAACTTTTTTATGAATGGGAAATGTTGCCCAGAATTAATTAGTCCAAACACAGGCGACATGATTATTTTCATTGATTGGGAATCAATTTTTGTGGATGTACATCCATCATGAACTACATTTTACCGAACAGGGACAGTTCTCTGTTCTGCAAATGTGTGTTTGTTGTGATGTCTTTATATTCCTAAAAGTCTACATCACGGTCAGTGTTAGGATAAGGGTTACAGTACTAGGTTAGTGTTTGATAAGGATGGTGTATGAGAGTGACATTGCCTGAAAATAGAGGTGCAACTGAACAGTACATGGACGCTGTGATGTAGTATAAACCAAAAGTTGTGAATAAGAGCTTACTCTCTGTTTTAAGTGCAGTGATTTCACAAACTCAGAACCAAACTGTAGGGCAATTTTAAATAACCTCAGTATTTTTCAAATATGTAAAATTCTTCTGCTTTGTAGGAGGATTAAAATGTATACTCAACATGTACTGTAGCAACTTTCAATGCATTATGATTCCTTAAAAACTGACCAACAATTGTAACTGCAACTCAGCAGGGTATAAATGTACTATACTGTATAGCAGCAATATACTGCAAAACACAGGTCATACTACAGTGATATTGGGCCAGGTTATGTCCCCCCCCCCTCTTTTTTGTGAGCTTTAATTAAAATCTTCTCCCTATCTGGTCAGACACATGACAGTACAGTAAAAACTTTCTTACACTCTAGGTGGTATATACACAGGCAATATTAAAAGTACATACTCGCCGTTGTTTAAATACTGTTTAAGACCCTCCAAGAGAGTTCTGAGAGGTGGCACATCTCTCTTTAATTTCTTTTCCTTCTGTTTCGGAGCATCTATGTAGTTCACAAGCTGCTCTATGTAGTACCTTGGATCATCGTGAGCCATGATGAAAGCCTGGTGGAAGAGGAAGAAAAAGAGAAACGAAAATTATTAAAATATACACTTAGTATTGGAAACGATTTCCCACCACTTAATTTATTTCAAGTATACTTTTTGCCAATTTCACATTCCTTCAGATATAGTACACATACAGTCCCTTTCTCCATCCCCCCCCCCCTTACAATCCTTTTCTCCAAGCTCTGACTTTTTCAGGACATGCATGCACATTTCATCCAGCCTACAGGGTGTCAAGACAACATGCTTATTAGGATTCCCATCAAGGGGTATAGGGAGAGTTCTCTGTTCTTTTCCAGGAGAAAGACAGTAAAATATCCCCCTTTTATTTCCATAAAACAGAAAAATGCCATATCATGGCACCTTTGCTTTGCAGCAGGTTCAAACTTATATAAATAATTAGTCTTTAAAACTCTTCACATTTCACCTTCTATGGGGCTTGAAGAAAGTCTTAATTCCCATCACTCACTTGCACCTTGGCTAAAGGAAGCATCAATATTGGCTACAGTCCTACTGTATATTCCAACACCCCTAAATTCTGACAAATCCATTATGATCCAACACTAGCTTTGTTCTGACAACCCTATGTTCCGACAACTCCATCGTAGATGAATAAAGAGACTGTCAGAACATAGGGGTGTCAGAATATAGGGCAGTCACCCATCAATGTGGTCATTAGTTTTGGCAGTAATAAATCTCCCCCCCCCCCCACCCCACTTATTTTTTTTAATTTCTGGCTGAATCCCTTCTCATTTTCTGAGCAGTAGCCCAAGATAGAGTGATTTTATGTGACAAATATAAAACAACATTACAGTCATTAAAAAAATACGTGTATGTGACAGGGGATGGAAGCTGATCGGTGAGAGGTTCTAGCATTTTTCATCCTCATCCATGGCAGAATATAACCATTTATAGGCCTACAATAAAACAGTGCAGACAATGTATAGACCTGTCCTGTCTTTAAAAATGGTCATATACAGTATGTACTTTACACTGGCTCCAGGAGCATGCAAACAGTATACACTTTGCTTTGAATATATTCCCTGCCATAGTGAATGTTCAAATATCAAAAAAACAAGTGAGCAATGAACTTGGCCTAAGTTATAAAGTCACTCTCATTGGGTATTTCGAAATCTTCAGGTTTCAAAACTCATCTTGTACATTAAGCTTTCCATGTACAGTACAGTAAATGTTACCATAAATGATTTAACAAGGGGGTAAAAAAGAATGACCCCAGAAGTAAGGTCTGTCTTCTTATGCCACCAACATGAACCCATACTGCATGTCTTTACACCAATCCAATCAGTGCTGGTGGTTTAATGACTGAAAGCAACCATGGGGTCCATCAGCCTTCAATTGTGTCCATTTATTGTCAAAATGTAATTTCAAACCTTCATTCACAGCGAAATTGAGGGAATCAAGAGGCATTTCAGTGTACAATCACCCATGATACAGGTAGGCAATGAAATTGAAAGATTAATTGGTAATAGACCCCAGTTATGGCCGACTAAAATGAGACCACTGTCCAGATTTGTCTATATAGTTCTAAACTGCTAACATGCAGTAGTTGTCTCTTCTATGATGTGGCCCCTGCCCAGGAACACGGACCAAACAACACCACTGTACCTTCAATGCATACACATGTTCTTAACATAAACACAGTAGCCCTTACTCCAAGGGTGCTCATGAAGGTGTCCAACCACTGCGATTGCATTTGGAATGGTGGAATAATTTCTGCAAAGGGCACCAGGTAATCTTCATAAAAATATAGTTTCTTTATCTCATGCCCCATTGACTTGTTTCCTTTGATAGCGTGCATATAATTAGATAACACCATGCAAATAGTGCAAAGCAGAAATATTTATCTATGAAATTGGTTTACTCAGTGTGGAGAGCTGATCTTTCTTCACAAAAGCCTTGAAAGGTATACACGTAGTACTTATTAGTACAATGGGTGCGGTGCACATACTTAGCATGATTTAATGAATTTGATCAATGAGAATTTAATACCTCATGAACATTAGTATGTGATAAGAAATGCAATTAAAGGCTCGTTCTACAGTACAAGCACAGTATATACCTTTAATAGATCTATTGTACAGTATGATATTTTTCTACCATGCACATTGTACAGACTTTGACTTTCAACACTTACACATGACTGTCAATTTTAAAGAGCTGATCTTTAAAGTTAGTGCAAAAGGTTTACACCTCAACTTATAGCATAATCCAGGGGCCTTCATTAAAGCCCAATGCCCCTAAAATTTTGCTCAGGCACATAGCTCCTACAGGTATTAGTTTGAAGGCTATATTGATCCCTGTAGTACTCTGGTTTAATGTAATGGCACTGTGGCCTTCTTTGCATTGTAGGGTACTGGATTGTTTCCCTACTACATAATAGTCTTACAGTGTAAGCAATTGAGCAGGGAAAACAAGCCAGTGAGCCACACCTGGAAAAAAGGCTGTGGCTGGCTTCACTTGAACCAACTGGTTGGAAACTATAAACTCGATTAGTCATGCCTGTGGAGTATCACGCAAGATGGCAGTAGGTTTCATTATTCAAGTATTAAGTATGATGAAACCTGGAACTGGGACACAGGGCCTTAAATTTTGGGGAACATCATCTACAAGGCAGATTCAAACTTATAAACAAAAGCCATGAGCTGCACTAAAGTCATTTGGCACTTACAGTACATCAGTTTGGGAAGGTCAAGATTACAGTAGGGATTTATGACTGAAGGTTGTGGTCTAACCAGCCATAAGTACAGTAGGCATGAATATCAATATCACTTCAAATGACCTTTGACCCAGTATTCAGTAAATTGGAGAGACCTAATGATTATTGTAAATTTCCTAGGCACAACTACTGTACTGTAGCCTTTAATTCCAAACTTTACAAAAATGCAAAACAGTTTCAGTTTGATCTCTTTGAAATGCTGCCAGTGAAATAAATGTTATAAATCAAACAATTCTGCCCCAAAATCCACCTAATCCATCTGATAGTTTTCAGTATATTTTTAAACTCACTATATGCACCTTTTCAAAGATACTGTAACATGTACCAGACACATTTCCTACAGTTTGCAGCAGGGACAGACCATCTCTCAAACAGAATTTACAAAGGATTGTGGGACAGACCTCAGGTATGTGTTGTTTTTGTTGATGAGAGTGTTGTAAAATAATGTATACCAAAACTCTATCTCATGATTCCTTTTAATTTTGCTATCTGAAAAAAGGGGTCTAGAGGTGAATTTGATCAGCACTTGTGTGTAGTGACTGTAGGCAGCCATAAGTGGGGTCCATCAGTCTTAAACTGTCTTCATTTAAAATTGTTTAAATGTAATTTCTAACCCTCATATATACAGTAAACTTGAGGGAATCAAGAGGCATTTTAGTGTACAACAATCCATGGTACAGCTGAGCAAAGAAATTGAAAGAGTAAAAGGTGATAGACCCCAGTTATGGCTGACTAAAATCAGACCATCATTTTTCAAATCTGGAGATACATCACAGGTGATGACAATGCAATACATCCCACAGTTTCCCATTGAACCACTGGGATTAAAGAGACAATTTAAAAGCATCTTGCCTAGGGACATATTTGCAATGTGTCCAGTAGGACTCAAAGCAGCTAGTATCCCTTTATTCCCAAATCCAAATAAAAGTGCAATTTCAAAGACTGACCTACATGTACAGTACATGTGAACTTTTTCTGGTCTCAATATGCTGCTCGAAGCTTTATGTAAAAAAATTCTCCTGATCACAGTGACTGATCATACTTTAGGCTACAGCAAAGCTGAGCAAATATGGAAGAATTCCAAATTTCAGTAGTTTAACTATTGCAAAGCTTTTTCTCGAGGATTCTGCTAATGTGCATCACTCAAAGGTGCACTACAACTACTGAACTGTACATAGGCCTATGTACAGTATGCATGCATCCTGAACAACGAAGTCTTACCAGTTCCAAAATTTCCTTTACAAACAACTAATAAATGAAATACAATGCAAAAAGCAACATCAATTTGGACTAAATGACAAAATTAATTAAAAGTAGATGCTGTACATCAATTTTTCACCATAAAATATGGCTTTGTGTTAAATATTGTAAGAATAATAATTGTTGGAAGGCTTCCATAACCCTAATATCACATTGCATGAAAACATAATTTTACTAAAAACTTTCACAAAATTTTCAGTGTTTAAAATACTTAATTTGCATACCTTTAGCCATGTAGGCCTACATACTACGTTTTCAGTTATATTTAAAACTGCACTGTTCACTTTGTTCTTTAAATTTGACAATAAATTCTTCTATACAGTACTGAGGCAGGGTTCAGCCAGAAACACAAGAAAAAGGGGGGGGGGGGTGGATTTATGACTGCTGAACTCCATGTCCAAAGTGAAGCTGTCCTAGGCTAAAATCATGAGTGGATTCAGGGGGACAAAAACTTGCTCCAAGGCCCATATAAGGAATAATTTGAAGGGTTTTAAAGGCCATTTATTTAAGTTAAAACATTGCTGAAAAAGTGTCTTCTTTTCAAGTAAAAAACCAAGACACTGACAATTTTCTTATTTTCTGGAAATGAAAAGGGAGGATTTTACCCACCTTCTTAGAAAAAGGGGGGACAAATCCCCTTTTCCAGCACCCCCCTCTGGCAGAAACACTGCCAAGGGGTATTTCTCTCAATGTTCCTAACTTTTCCACAACAGGAAAAAGCTACAGTATATAACAACTAATACTCTTCCAGTTTTTTCTTTATGGCCATAAAAATCCCCAAATGGCAGAGAAACATGATGCGAAAGGTAGCCTACTGTTTTCATGGGTATGACTTGAACTATTTTATCCCCCAAGATCTTTTTTCATATACTTAAAGGCAGTCATTCGTCACCCTAAACTACAGTTTCAGTATGCATATCAAAACTCTCGCTCTTTGATTGGCTTCACATTCAAACAATATATCATAGCTAAATTACACAGCATGGGCACTGAGAGTGTCTTGATTACACATTATGGACTTGTATGGCCACTGGGACAAGCCATGAAGCAGTAAACTATAGGATTGTGTCTGGATAAAGATGAGTTTTAGATAAATGTGGGAGGGGCTAGAAGTAAGTAGGTTGGGAGAATTGGAACTGTTTGGGATGATGAAAATATGCCTTTAAATTTTACAGTTGCACTGGTGGCTGCCGGCAATGGATGACGTTAACATCATGACCATCAGCTGGACTAGGCCCAGTATTTCCCTCATGGGGGAAAGGGGAATTTGTCCCACAATTATTTCCAGAAGGAGAGTAAATGACTTAAATCCCCCTCCCCTTTTCATTTTCAGAAAAAAAGTCAGTATCTTGGTACCTAAGAAGAGGACACCTTTCCAGCAATGTTTGAACTAAAAATAAGTAACCTGCAAGGGCCTTGAAGCAAGCTTTTCTCCCATGAAACTGCCTGTACAGTAACTTTGGTCATAGGGTTTTGTAGAAATAAACTTTTTGTGTTTTTTAGGCCAACTCATGAATGACTTTGCTCCCTCTAAGGGGGTAGATGTGGCTTAATTAGTGGTTGAGTGTACAGCCTTGCACACTAGCTGTCCCCAGATGAAATCCTGGCTGAACCACTTGGAAATTTTGTTCGGTGTAGCTGTTTACATTGATGAATTATAAGTTCTAAATGGTGAAGTTATCTGCTTTCTATTTGCTAGGTTCAGCTGTCAAGCAGTGGAGGCAACTTGCCACCCCTCCAAGGTGGCCTAGTGGCTAAAGACTGGAAATACCATGAACTCAAGTCTGTCTGATAAGGATGTTAAATGCAGTCAAGGGGAAATATGCCTGCCTTGTTTGCATACTGGACACTGGTCGAAAAGGAAAGCCAAATCTTGCCAGTGTTCGCATCTATGCTCACTTTGGTATAAGCTCCTGGATGAGATAATCACCTTCCTGATCCTTAAACATTAAACTTTAACTAAATTTAAAACAGCTCCATATTATACCATGCCTTTAGCTTTAGATTTTTTAGCAATGCTGCTACAGTATAAACTACACTCTTCAGAAAATTTAGAGGTGTGGTATACAATAAGTGTTCTGTTGGTAAGTAACATAAATCTGAGTTCCATTTCTGCATGTAGACCCAGGTGTGCAAAAAACAGTACTCCTAGCAATGATTTGAGATGAGTGATGGTGTGGGATTGCACTTGGACCAGAGTTCAAGGTACTAATTGGGTTTCTGTACCCCATAAAACTCAAAACTTAAAAGAGGGCCCTGAAACTTTAAGTTTCAGGGAAAACAAATCCACAAATTCCATACTTTGTTAAGTAAAAATCTTCCTTTTCCTCAAAAAGCATGTTGTATGCAAATGCTGTGGAGAGAAGTAACGTTTTGGTTAGTGCTGTGAAAAAAGAAAAGCAATGCCGGTACCTGGATCCGAACCCTAGCAGGTCATGTATAGCATCGAGACCAACTGGGCCAACTGGGCTACGAGTGTCGTTGCCGGTTTGAAATAATTAATTGGTCATTAGTTCTTTGCACTGGAGATTGATCATTTCAATTTGACCCTAAGTTAAACCATGGCATTGCTTCTCTCAACAGCAACGTTCTTTTACACCCTGTTTGAGTTCCCCTACCTAACAGTTTCAAAACAATCACACCCCTAGCCTCTGAAAGGTACAGATAACAATTAACATTATTTCATCCTTGCAAATATGCCATAGTATTAGTAAGATTGCTTACCTTGTTAATTCAATTACTTCCAAGCAAAGCTTATAACTAATTGGCTACATTGACTGTACTCTCACTTTTATTGGTAGTCACACTCCACGAAGTTACAATTTATCCAGACATCAGGGTCACAGTGAAGAATTAAAATAATATCGTTATTCCGGGGGAGCATGCTACTTCCACCACAAAATGAATACCGTGACGGCGAAAGTACAACAAAGTTTACGCCTAGCCTAGTATAAAGTAATAATATGTTAATAACGTATTACTATTTGTATACTGCATAAAGCTCACTGGGAACTGTCAGCACCCAGGTACACATTAACTGTATACGGCAACCTTTACCCGCGTGACGCTCCTCTGTGTTTACGTGTGATGACTTCATGACAAATAGAAGCCAATATTTATTCAGAAAAGTTTCGGATGGGTTCAAAAGCGCAAACATCCGACGGTGAAATAATAACTACTGTAACAGATATGATGAATGCTACACCCAGAGCTACAACTTCTCTGAAACGTACGCCTTTGGGGGTTCGAATTCCATCTCCCGCAATTTCGTGTAATCGGGGTTGCACGTTTATATTATGCTACGTATTGGATTTGGACTATGACGGTACTGATGTTTGTATTTGTAACTGCAAGGGGTGTTACTAATCACACCTCCCTGGTAACTGGACGCAATGTGCATTTAAATATAATTCTTCCGCCTCTACTGAGTGTTTATTTAAAATCCTGCATTCTAATTTGTCAAACACTGAAAAGTTATTTATGGAATTAACTGCATTTGTCGGACTATTGTTGGTCGGACTACTGTTGAATAAGCCGTCTCAACACCATATTTGCAAAATAACGGACTCGGTGAAGTCGCGTTATTTTTCCCAATTTGGAATCGAGACGGTTTATTCACCAGGACTGGCAACTATACTCCCAAAAATGCAGTATCCAATTTCCTGCTCTTATGTGTCAGTCAGATTATGGCGTAGCTATATAGGGGGAGGGGCAAGGGGCAATTGCCCTGAAAGTTAAAATTCGCCAATTGCCAATTTGCCAATTGTGACACAAGTCAATACAGTGTGGTTTTCCCAACTCTTCTTTCATGAAATGCCGAATTTTCTCCAAGCTCCAGTTTGTAATATGTTTCAAAACTGCAATTTGCAGTTACTATAATGTTTTCCGAACTCTGGAACTGGCAAAATCACAAGTGATTTTGGCAACTACAGTGCCATTTTCATGAATTTTCTTTCATTAAATTCGAAATTTTCTCCAACTTAGCTCTTGTCTCTTGAAATGCACCGGAGAGTCTCAGTACGGTAGCCCTTGGCCTTGTGCAGCAATAGCTACCTATGGTCGCCGTGCAATCTCAGACTCGTCAGTGAGAAATACATATTCTTCAGTAACTCGGGCCAAACATTTCCTTGTATAGGATAAACAGAATCCAAAATTTTCTCCAATACAATTAGCTCCAAATTTTCAACAAAATGTTTAAAAAGGACACAAATGTAGGCGCGCCGCAAATTATGTCCACAGAGAAAGGCGTTCACGCTTTAAAAATATTCGGAAAATTTGGGTGCTTGCCCCCTTGGAAAATGTCTAGCTACGCCACTGTGCCAGATACTCATTAACTGAGATCTATTTGGTCATACAGTATTGGTAGCGGATGTCTACAAATATACTGAGTCGACTTTGCCGTTGCCAGGATGGATGAATTCCGAGAGGATGTATCGTTACTGGTGTGAAATGCATGCCATGGACATGATTGTCAATCGACCAGTTATTTGTTTGTTTGTTTTCTGTGATCCTCTCTTGTGGGTACTCTGTGATTAAGGGATATACAGATAAAGAACCACCCAATTTTAATGTCGGAACTGGGACGCGGATCGGTCTCGTAGGAAGAGGAGGGGCGTTGGGCCATGCCCCCCCCCCCTCGCGGACACCAATTTTATGATCCTAAAAATACTTCAAAAGATAGCATATGTGGCACCAGATTGCATGCAAGGACACCCAGTTCCTCAAAAAGTTTCCATGAGAAGTACTGTCTCTGCAAGGCCTCTCAGTGATGCTTTTTTAATTCCTAAAAATAGGCAAATTTTGTCAAATTCCAAATTTTACTTAAAAAGGTAGCTTCTGTATCTGCCTGGTGGCACCCAAGGACACCTGCCTTTTTAAGAATTTTCAAAAGGGGGGAGCCCATCCCTTAGACCAGTGGCATAGCTAGGATATTTTCCGGGGGGCAAAGTTCGAAAATTTTCCCCTAACTTTTCAATTTCAGTTTCAGTATATTTTCAGTTTCAGTATATTTTCAGTTTCCGTGTATTTTCAAGGTCAAGGTGCATGTATTACATACAAAATACGTATATTTATGATAATAACAAGATTATCATGACGTCATGTGATGTTACCTAAGTTAATACATGGCCTACAAGATCCTGAAGCTCAGGGGCGTAGCCAGGATTTTCTTGTGGGGGGTAAAGTCGACTCATCGTCCCCAATCTTGACCGGCAGGACTATCAAAGTGGAGCGCCACCATCCATTGGCGCGGAGCGTACAAGAAAATTTTTGGTTTTAGAAACCCCTCAGATGGCAGGAAACGGCACTTCCCGAGTGTTCTAAGCAGGAATATGTTCAGCACTGCTTCGAAATTCTCTCCGCTTCTAACTGGAGCACTTGACAAATATTGAGGGGCTAAACATACCTTTAGCCCTCACTTTTTCATTTTTTATCGCCGCCACTGGGGTGCCGCATTTTCTTGAGGGAGCGAAGCGCCCAAGTGAGGAGCCGAGCGACCGAACGGAGAGAGGGTGTGGTTCTCCCCCTCCTACCCCAAGGAGATTTTGCAATTTTACATCAAAATTGAGCGATCTGGTGAACACCTAAGCCAGGATGCCATCGATGAGTTGATGAGGGAGATTTGATGCCAGCGACAACAAGTTACGACAGCTTCTATGTCGAGGTGGTGGTGAGAAAGGGATATGAAGGAGCCTAACTATCCCATGTCATTGCAGCCTGGGGCACATTTTGCACAATATCACTTAATATTTTAAAAGCCGAATTGCGCACTGATAGTGTTCTTTTGAGTCTGAATCGTGAAATTGCAACGCGCGAAAATTTTTTGGTAGGATTACAAAAATAACTTTGCCTATGTAATCATTAAGAACAAAAAAATAGAAACTGTAGGGGTTGTAGACCGTATCGGGGACGGATAACATACATTGTGTCGAAACAACCTGGAATACCCGATAAAATAGCCAAACTATGATCCGTGGGTCGCTCACCAACTGACCTATCGCATGACACACACAAGAGAACAGCAGCTAGGCCTTGTGATATGGGATGAAATTTACGACCTCTACATAACTCTCTAGATATGTGGAATGGAAATATTGAAAAAACTGGAGTGAATCTACAGCGCGCGTAGCGCGCTGAAAATTTGGGGTTCTTATTAGGGAAATTGTCCCTTGAGAGCAAAAAAAAGGTAAACCATCGGGAGAGAATAGTCGCCGTCAGGGACCCCCCCCAAAAAAAAAAAAAAAAACTGTAAAAATGCCTCCAATTCCCTCCCTCCTCTTGCCGTTTTCTTTTCTTTATTTATTTACAGGTTATTCACACGTTTGGAAAAATGTTGAATTCCATGAGCCAACATGAATATAATATTGGTAGTACATTTTACGTCGTAATTTTCTGATCACTTGGCATGTTAGTGATTTTATTCTTATTGCAAACATAAAGACTGTATGTTTAGATTCTCTTTACAAGCATGAAAACGCAATTTTCGGCCACCCGAGGGGTAGCAATCATTTTCAAAATTTTCTTTACGCCTCCGCACCAACCAATAGTGGCGCTCCACGTAGATAGTTCTTCGGGAAAAATTAAATTTTGGGGGTCAAATTAGCTCTTTAACTCTCTGATCACTTTGCAGTATGCGAACATATTTTGAAGTGAGCATTTTATTGCAAACGACAATTAAGAAGATAGCGACTCGTTACATTCTTCACATAAGTCTGGAAAATGCTATTCCCGACCAATCTGAGGAATCTGATTTTTCGAAACTTTTTCTATTTTCCACGCCAACTAATGGTGGCGCTCCCCTTGGATAATATTTATGGCAGAACACTAGCGTAGCCAGCGGGGGGGGGGGGCCAAAATTTTTGGGACGCGATGGGCGATGTTGAAAAAATGAAGGAGAGCCCCCCAAAAAATAAATAAAAAATAAAAAAATGATAAACGGCAAGAGGAGGGAGGGAATCGGGGGCATTTTTTTACAGTTTTTCGGGGGGGGGGGGGGAACTCTTAGTCGTTACGATAAAGTATGCAGTCCCCGACGGCGACAAGTCTCCCCCGATGGTTTACCTGTTTTTTTTTTTTTTTTTGCTCTCAAGGGACGATTTCCTTAATAAGAACCCGAAATTTTCGGTGCGCTAAGCTCGCTGTAGATTCACTCCAGTTTTTTCAAATACTTCCATTCCACATATCTAGAGCGTGTAAGTCCTCTCAACCTTACCAAGTAACAGGGTGGCAGAGTACTCAGGCTATGTAGAGGTCGTAAATTTTTTCCCATATCACAAAGCCAATAGTTGCTGTTTCCTTGTGAGCGTCATACGATAGGTCATTTGGTGAGCGACTCACGGAGCATAGTTTGGCTATTTTATCGGGTATTCCAGGTGGTTTCGACACAATGTATGTTATCCCCTATACGGTCTACAACCCCTTCAGTTTCTATTTTTTTTTTGTTCTTTTTTTCTTAATGATTACAAAGGCTATATTAAGTGATATTGTGCAAAATGTGCCCCAGACTGCAATGACATGGGATAGTTAGGCTCCTTCATACCACCCTCTCGACATAGGGGCTGTCGGAACTTGTAGTCTCTGGCATGGCCCGCCCCCTGTTGGGGATAATCTGTCGCCTTCTCATGGTCGGTTTGGTTACTTTCACAAGAGTTATTTCTGCGATAAAGCCCAAAATGTTCGGTACGCTTTGAACACTCTTTCTTAGTTCCGTTGCCTACAGCTAATAAAGTACAAACCCTTCCCATCTTTTCATGTAAATTAATAAGTAGAATAAACGGATTAATGTTCATGTCGGGAAATTCATCTCATTTCGCTAAACTTAGTTAATTATCTCTTGTGTCAGTCGTGCGGTACGGACTCGAAGAAGAAAGTACAATATAAGTAGTGCCCGATAGGGCCCAAATGCCGGGACAATTGACCTATATAAGCTTTAAATAAATACAGGTTCTTTTTAGTGTAGGATAACCCAAAAAAATTTCTCCCGCTTTTCCACGGTTAAATCAGGGCGGAAATATCTTCCTCTAGCATGTACAAATTTGATGTCGTATATGACTCGCAATGGCAGGTAGAGTGCACAGGTTTTCTTCAAACTTCCCTCACCAACTCATTGACGGCATCCTGGCTGTCAGGGCTTGGGGTCGCTACCCACCATACCCCTCCCCCGTTCGGAGAGTGGCCCTTCGTCGGGCAAATCCTGGCGCCAAGCCTGGAGGGAAGACACATTTTTCCGGTTATTACTTGTATATGTGTAATGAAGCAATGAACTAAAAATGGAAGCTGCATTTTTTGGAGAGCGGCGACTATTTTGGAGGGGCGGCCAATTTCACTAGGAGGGCGTGTCGCCCATCTAAAACCCCCTGTGGAGAACACTGGAATCTAGTATAAAAAGAACCGAAATATAGCACCATATTGCATCTAAGCTCTTCGAGACAGCAAAAAATTTCAAAAGGGGAGGGTGACACCCAGGGAGACAGGCCGGGGGTCAGGGGGTTCAGGGGGTTCGCACTTAGTCCCGCTAATACCTAATTTTTTTATTTTTATTTATTTATTTTTTTTTATTTGATTTAAATGGAGTTTTGGCGTTTTCAGGGCAAAATGTCAATTCCGCTGGTTTAGCCAACTAAATGTACGCCTTATGAGTAGCTGTTTTGTTTCAGTGCAACACAATTCCCTAGTGACCCATTGACTCGTACAGTAACCCTCTAAAAGTCACTCACTAACCCTGCTAACTCTCGAGGGAATAAGGAAAACATTGATACAAGACTGAAAATGTCCAAAAATTCCAACTTAGGTGTTCACCAGATCGCTCAATTTTGATGTAAAATTGCAAAATCTCCTTGGGGTAGGAGGGGGAGAACCACACCCTCTCTCCGTTCGGTCGCTCGGCTCCTCACTTGGGCGCTTCGCTCCCTCAAGAAAATGCGGCACCCCAGTGGCGGCGATGAAAAATGAAAAAGTGGGGGCTAAAGGTATGTTCAGCACCTCAATATTTGTCAAGTGCTCCAATTAAGAAGCGGTGAGAATTTCGAAGTTGGGCTGATCATATTCTTGCTTAGAACACTCGGGAAGTGCCGTTTCCGGCCATCAGAGGGGTTTGTAAAGCCAACAATTTCCTGGTACGCTCCGCGCCAATGGATGGTAGAGCTCCGCTTAGCAACATGTATTAACATTTTTCATAGACTGATTTTTTGTTTTGCATTAATTGAGAAATTTCAGAAATGAGATCCATATTTCCAGGCTGGGAACATGCAGCATAAAAAACTCGGGAAGTGCAAATTCCTGCCATCTGAGGGGTTTCTAAAACCAAAAGTTTTGCTGTACGCTCCGCGCCAACTGATGGTAGCGCTCCGCTTAGATAGTCCTGTCGGTCAAGATTGGGGACCGGACGATGGGTCGACTTTGCCCCCCCCACCACAAGAAAATCCTGGCTACGCCCCTGTGGCAGAATAGCGTTTTGCAGGCATGGACAAAACCACAAACTAAAATTATCCAGTTCGCCTTACCGATTGATGACCTTTTACTGTGACTCCTAGAGGTATGCAAACTTAATGATAAGTTTTACTTCGAAAGGTAGCGTAAATGGCATTAGATTGCGTGCAAAGGCACAAAAGTCTCAGTTTTATCCTCACGTACAGTACCACCACAATTCAACTTTTGACGCTGTTCCTCTCAAAGTCGAAAATCTTGCACCATTTTGCATCCAGGTTCCTAGAAAACGCCAAAAATTTTCAAAGGGGACGGGACACAGTAGCCTAACAGATATCTGCTAGAACTGATCGCTCTTATTTTTTATTATTTAATATTTTGAGGGTCAGGAAGCCATTTGGCTCATGGAGGATCCTGCCAAAGTGAGCGTGAACGAACAGAAGCGATCCTGGCGACCGTCTCTTTCCGACTAGTGTTCAGACTTTCACGAGGTGTGTACAAATTGCTCCCAATTCTGCTCCCGGGAACGCCACTTAAAGGGCAAGAGCAGTCATCCTAAATTGAAGAAGTGTAGTAGACTGTCTAGTTTCATGATTGGCTGTTGGAAGTCATGTGACAACGTTTTTTATCTTCAAATGTGAAATTTACCAGAAGTGACTGCTTGGTTTACCTTGAATATGCAATAGTAAAGTCAAAAAATGTAATGAAAGGTACTTTGAAGAGAAATATGATAAAAATTGTGTTATTTAACTTTTTCTCCAAAATAAGTTTGGGGGACTGCTCTTCACCTTTAACGTCCCCGTTCGACAGACCTGAGCGTATCCCCAGTCTTCAGCCACTTTCCCAAAGGCTGGATAGGGTGACTCTGCACCACTGCGCAACAGCTGAACTGAGCAAGCGAACTAATTCCTGAGTCGGAAAACTTCCTGAAACGGACAACGAAATACCCAATTTGAAATTCAGGCATTTTAACCCCCCCTCAACATCACTGTGAATAACCTAATTTTTAGACCCCGGAAAATTTTCACGTGGTTCCACCTGGATTCGGTCCGGGCAGATAGCTCAACCACTGAGCCAATTCCACCTTACTACTACCGGTTGCAATACCCAATATGCGGTGTCTCTAATTCCCCAACAAACAGACAAAGGGAGGGGGCTTATTGACAGAGGGTTACGTAAATAACCTGAAGATCAGATTGCAGCCCATCAGCGTCATTCTATGAATAGCAACGCTGTGTTTCATCTCTTCCTCAATGAAGAAAAGACTCAAAATTAACGGTTCAGAGTTTAGCACAGCCACCCAAAGTCCAATAGGCGACAGATTCCAAAGAGGATACGACTTTCAAAAACTTTCGGTGGCTCTGCTTTCAAAGACGCAACCTGCTGCATTAGAAGTGAGTGAGATTAGCATTTAAAAACTCTCAGTTGGGAAAATCTCAAATGCCAGTTTCGAGACAACTAGTCCATCATGATAGTATAATACTTTTGAAATTATTGGGTCAAGGTTTAGCTAGAATGTTATGTTAATTGTAAACATTATAGATCATCAGCTGTTTAGCGTTGATGTGTGGAAAGATATCAATTCAGTGAATACCATGAATGTATATGATACAGTAGCATGAGGGTTTTGCTGGTGTTTAAAGCCTGGAGAGAGAAGTTGCACTGATACCCGCGTTCGTTGGGCTACAGAACAAATCGCAAATCGGGTGGTTCAATTCCTTTATGTCATTGACTACAAAACATTCTCTGTCAGCCTTTTTCTTTAAAAAGGAAGAAATTAAAGAATTCAGGGAATGTCGAACTAATGTCTCTATGACAAACAATGGAAAAAAGCAAAAATTACAAATAACTTCATCCAACCTTTTGCTCCGTGGTTAGGTCTGCACTACTAGGAGTAGGGACCTTCCGGTCTGCAGCAGGGGACGATGACGCTGACGACGACGCACTGGTGGAACTCCCAGGTACCGATATCGACCTAGTTGTCGATCGGGGTGATGGTTCTGCGTCCGAAGTAGACATGATAATTCATTCAAGCTTCTCTACACCTCTTCTAAAACCGCATACAAACGAGTTAAAAACCGTATCTTGCTATCATTTGCAATGCTTGGTTAGAAGTTTTTGCGCTCGAGGATAAGCCAAACCACTTATTTCTATTTTCCCATAATGCTTCTGGAAATAAAGGTGACTCTAAGAAATAGGCCTGACACGTCCATTCTTGATGAAAAAAACTACAGATGAACAAATGTACAGAAGGTGATAGTTATCCACAGTGAAGTTGCAGAATGAGAGGACATGCAATGGGTAGACCTACTAAAAAAGTGTAGTACTCTCAGTCCCCACTCTTAATAATCCTCAATACAAACTCACAACTTTGTTATACGAGAGCGATAAGTAAACTGCAAATGTTGCTCTGCTAATGAAGTGTTTCCAGAGAGGCTCATAAATTCTTTGTACAACTTCTTACAGTTATTTTAGAACAAACTAAGAAGACAAAAGCAGGACAAAACTACAACTTGATCCAACTAAAAGAGTCGGGCACTTCGACTCTCAACATCGCTACATATTACTTTCCACACAAATGAAACATTTAGCTCAGGACGCGGACAATCTCCATACATCGATTCCTATTTAATTGTATGACCAGCCAGTCAGCAAGGATTACAATCACTGCACTAACTCGTTCATTCAATGTGTCAGTCTAGGCTTCAAATGAAATATACTACTTTACGTAATAATGGGGTCAATGAATTTATGAAAAGCTGCACTAATTTTGAAAGAGACGTCACGGTTCACATAACATGTGCAGTTGGTTGCACACCCTGCGGAAAGCTAAGGTGCGAAGCCCAATGATAAGGTAACAATAAACTTGACCGTCTTCCAAAACAATTTGAAGAAGGGAACGACCATGTGGACTACAGCCTAAGAATTGAAGAGGCCTCGACGGGTAGATTTATTTATTTTTGTCAAATCAAAAAATTGTCATTCGCAAGTAAAACAAAGTGATGGACACGGCTTGACTTTCTTCGTAATTGCTTGGTCAATTTAGGGCCTGCACGACCGACCAAGCATCCTATCTTTCTTCACTAAACTGGTGCAACTACGAAATGTCCATGTAGTCTATAATGAAAATTAGATTTTTTCCGCGTATAAGCTTAACTTGAACATAAATCGACTTAAGGTGAAGATGATCTCAGTAAATTCAGATTCACTCGGTACAGTACACACGAAAAGAAACATGGTTGGAAGTTCCCATGTCTGGCAAATGACGACTCTGTAGGCATGAATCCAGCCACAACTTGAAATTACACGTTCGCGTATTCCACGTTCAAGATACACAGACTACACCAGTATTCAAGATGCCACGCAGTGTTCTGTAGATATATTCCAATTCCTGTTTAAACACACGAAGTTGACTAATTATTTATCCCATGGCCAAAATAACCTTACTACTGGGTCAAAACGAAAAATAACCCTGTCCAAATTTCGATGTTCCCTCTAATTCATGGTTTATTTTTAAATTAGAAATCCTAAGCGAATCAGTCTGGATGATGAAACATTGTCATCAGCGACCTGCAAACTACACAACGAGAATGCCATAAAATGCCTTTGGACACCGCTGCACTGGAAATAGGCAGATGAGACGCCAGTTACAATAGGGAGAAGAAGAGAGAACTAAGCCAAATCGATCGAATTATTTTGGTAAGCTTTGTAATCATTCACTGTTGGTGTATGTTGTACAAAGTCAGTGTAACAGGTGTACTATAACGTTTGGCTTTTTGCCTGCAGAGAAATTGTCATAAATTGGCTCCAACGAAACGTCCGACGATACACGAAAAAAACATTGACACTTGTAAAAAAGCAGAAAGGGAGAAAATTGAATAGGTTATAATAAACCTTGGTAAAGCGGCCTTGAGATCGTGTGAATCACTCTTTGTAAGTTACAATAACAAAAATGGATACGGATCATTTCATTCATTCATATAGTAAAATTTCACCATAATTACTCTAGGATGTTTGCATTCCTTAGACTACCATGAGAAGTTTCCATAAAATTAAAGGGTAAGGACTAGTTGGCCCAAACTTCTTTTGAAGCAACAACCAGATCTCACAGGTTTCTTATTATTTTCCCTCAAAGTAGTGTATCTTTCATGATATTTCATGACTGGATCACTTACTTTGTTCATTCTCGGCTTCACCTGACGTCATAGTACAATCTTCATTTCCATAAATAAGGTTTTAACATGAACGAATCGAAAATTATCGTGTCGATTTTACGGCTTTATTCATACATTTCTATTCATAGTCTCCAGGAATACGACACAAGGAACTATGCCACAGCAGTCCCTCAGAAATGAGATGTGTCCGGGAGAGGGGCCATGAGAATCTTTCTCCGACACTTACCCTGTGAAATATTACTTCCTGAGGCAATTATATTCACTCAGTGGAGTTACCACGTGAGGGGGGTTAGGAGTTGAGCCCCCCATGACCTAACCTTGAAAATAAGTAATTGAAAAAAACACACCTAAAATAGCCGTTTTTCTCCATCCCCTCAGACATTTGCCTCATGCCGTGCTCCAACCCCCATGACATAATCCTGGCTACGCAACTACATACGGTACACTGTGGGGGATGTAGCAGAAAGTCTGTGCCTTGTAGGTAGCAGTGAATGTATACCGTAATTCGTGAATGTTTTTTTTTTTTATTTTGCTATTGTTGGAGAAATAGTTGTTTACTCAAGCTATCTTTTCGAAAGGTGACTGTTAGATGTGATATCTACGCAATGGGAAATTGATTTTCAACTGAAGTACTGAGTAATACAATGTCAAATTCCTTCCGTTGAAATTTATATAAGGGTCTTACATATTAAAGAACAGAGTCGTAGCACTGGAACTTCCACGGCGCAGTTCTAACACTGTCTACGTCGAGCGCCACCATCACTTCGCACTTGGTGTATTTGCGATTTGAAAGACATGGGGAAGTTGTTCTCCCGCCTCCATCCCCCCTCCCGGCTACGTTCTGAATTCGGTACACGTAGTCGCGTAAAAATATTGTGATATTTTGTAACCTTTATACAAAGGCAGTGTTACAAGTGCATTCTTTTCGGTAGCGTTCCATCCTGCGCAAGTTTAAAGTCCGACAGTCGCACGCAATAAATGATTAAGTATACATACGGTACCGTACTGATTATAATTATGTATCGTCTATACTCAATGCACTGGATAAGTGAAGGCATTTGGTATATTTCTTTGTGAAATAAATAAACAACTAAGTGTTTATGTCAGTTCTTGTTTCAACTGTGGCCAATATTTGTATTAATGGAATGTTATCTTGCATATATGAAATGAAATGAAATACCTAAGTGTAAATCATGGTATAGTACGATACGCTACATAAGACAGCAACAGTACCCCTGGTACGCGTTATAAGCTTCTCTCAAGTATCTCCGACTCTAGCACCAAAGTTAGCCCGAAGGTACGATGACGTGTACCCTCATATACCAAACTAGTGTAGCAACAGACAAACTTGCCGTCTTCAGCCAAAGTAGACCGATTCCTTCCCAAGTTAGTCCAGCCATCAAAATATTTTAATTGCATGCTAATTGCCAAATGAGATTAGAAGCTGGATTCCCGGAGAAAAAAAATCATTTGAGCAGGTTATCAAAACCATCATAATCAACATGTGAAACACATTGATGCAGAGAAGATGGAATAGACCACCCTCTCCACAGACTACTGGTTTCCATTTCTGACTCCCATAGTACCCTTTTATGTGCCATGGGTTCTCCTCCTACACCATAAGATGTTTTCTCCCCAGCACCACATTGGGTTAGTCAGTGGTAGATCCAGCTATAGAGGCTTTGCAATAACGTCACGGAACCGCCATGCTGGAGGACATTCATGCCAAATACACGTGGTTTTGTGCCGAACGCACTGCACAGTGTGCACTGTGACATGCACGGTGTATACAAATTCAACGAGCAAGCGCGTCCCGTATGGTTTACTACGTAGTTAATTGTACTCCAACATGGCCGCCGGAGAGTATTATGACGTCATGTGAAAAGCCTCTATAGAGACGCAAAAGACTTCAGTGGTCATGCGAGAAAAAATGAAGCCATGGAAAATGATCAACGTTTAGTCGTCCCATTCGTTTTCCAAAAGCAAAACGGGTTTTTTAGAAAGGGATGGATACCTTCCAATCGGAAACCAAATTCCTCTATGCAGTGTTTAATATAAACATGTATCCCTCTTGAAACTTCCTGGATGAGACTTAGAATGGAAGAGCCTAGCCGAGGACCCTTAGCAAATAACAGCAAATACGTCCTAGAGCGAGCCATTTTACAAACCTCTCCATAAAATATAGATTTGTGGTATGCTCAGTTCTGTAAGAATGTATGTTATACTCTATAAACAATGTCATCCATTCCAATTTTCATGTACACTGTAAGGACAGGTTTTAAGATTGAACTGGGAAGTTTTCGTGGGCATTTCATTTTTTGAGACAACCCAAAGCTTCCCCACTACGAAAGCCCATCAGTGCCATAGTAAAAATATTTGTGTTGGCGCACTTGTTTTTTCGAGAAGGTCTTGTTTTCCGAGAAATAAATTTTGGAAGTCTTGTTTTTTCGAGAAATATATTTTGGAACTATTGTTTTTCGAGACATTATTTTGGATGCTTGTTTTTACAACAAATATATTTTGAAGATCTTGTTTCTCCGAGGAATAAATTTTGGAACTCTTGTTTTTTCGAGAAATATATTCTGGAAGTCTTGTTTTTTCCAGAAATATACTATTTTGGATGCTTTTTTGGAGAAAAATATTTTGAAGATCTTGTCGTCCTAGAAATATATTCTGTAACTCTTGTTTTTTCGAGAAATATATTTTGGATTGTTGTTTTTTCGAAAAAAATATATCCTAGAACTCTTGTTGTTTCGAGAAATATATATTTGAAGCTCTTGTTTTTTCGAGAAATATATTTTGGATGCTTGTTTTTTTTTTTTTTTTGAGAAAAATATTTTGAAGATCTTGTTTTTCCGAGAAGTATCTTTTGGGAACTCTTGTATTTTCAAGAAATATATTTGGATTGTTTTTTTTATATTTCTCGAAAAAACAAGTGCGCCAAGACATATATTTTTACTATGGCACTAATGGGCTTTCGTACCCTACAGTTATGGAAGTTTACTTGTTTTAATAAGTAGAATGATGCCATGCTTTGCAAAAAATGCTGTCATGATGGTTTGTTTAATTTCTAGAACATTTGACATTTGTTGGCAATTTAAACCTAGTGGCGATAAAATCCTGTTTCACTCAGCCCTGACACATTATCTTACGTATAACTCAAAGTTCAACGTACGTGATTGACTGAAATAGACAAAAATGAAGGCTATCAAAAAGTTTGTGTAGACCGACATACTTATTTCAGAACTGCACTGCAAGGCGTCACGTATTTAACAACATATTCTGAAAAAAGTGTGTTACCCTGTTGCTACAATTTTGGGTTTTCTACTCCGTCAGTCAAGCGTGAAATGCACGGTAAGAAAAGAATATAGACGCTTGTCTGCGCAGCTGCCAGTTACCATACCCTCGTTTAATGACATCCTCTAATGAAAAGAACTGAAACCACGAATGATTGAGTACAGGTTTACATTGCACAAATACCTTTACACCAGCCGGGCAGACGAATTACTGTTATTATATGTCCAGAAATCAAAAATAAAAGACGGAGAGATGAACAAACTTTGCAGTTAGTTGTTGTCGGAGTCGTTTTGATTGCAGGGTTTCAAAAATGAAATTGTTGCTCAGGCTGAGCTGCATAGAGATGCATCTCCGGAAATAATTGACTATTAAAACCTATAAATGTAGTACGGTATGAGTCATCGTTATTCGATACTCTAAATTCGAAGATATCTTTCATGAACTTTAATAGCTTCTCTTTTGTTCCTAAATTGGAAATTTCAAGGAGTTCGCCTATATTGTATTGGCATCCTCTCTGTACAATGTACAAAAGTGATTCTACTTGAAATCTTCGGCAGTGAATTGACGGGCTTGCGTCAGGAGCGTCGATGATCTTGAGGGACAGGGGACAATCACCCCACCAATGAAAACTTGGGGGCAAACATGACTTTTACCCCCTATTATTATTCAGATTTAAAAAAGCAACATGCGGAATATACAAACTATAACATTGTGGTAAAGAGATGACTTTATGGCTTCGAGAAAACGTCATTTGAGCTTATTTAAACTTAAAACACTTGAGTAATGATACACTACAATATAACGCTCAATATGTTTTTTTGTATATGCTTATCAATGTGTTTGAGCAAACGTGCGTGTTTGTGTGTGTAGGTGGGCGCTCGCGCTCCTGTGGGTGGATGGCTTATAGACTACTTCGATCACGGACACGATCTGAGAAAACAGCTGTTGGAAAAGCTTCGCCTCTCCGATCCACAAACCAGATCTACACTCATTGTTTGCAGCGAAACGCAGGAAAGAAAGCGACATTGTGTTCTTCAACACTAGGACCAACGATGTGGAAAGATTTAAAGGCAGTCAACTCTCACCCTTAACTACAATTTTCGTAGTTGGCCGCAGCTCTTTGATTGATGGCAAGATCAAACAATACAAAGCTCATATTACACAACATGCATTTTACTGAGGGAGTAATGCTTTCACATCTCAGTTCTATATACTCACCCTCAAGCAACAAACTAAGAAGTGACTGGGGTAGGATGAGTTTAGACAATTAATTGGGTGGGGAGGGGTAAGTATGGGTTAGGAGAACTCGAACTGTTTCTCGAGAGAGGATTAGGCCTTTAATTTTGAAAACAATACGAACAACACCACAGTGTTCTAAATGGCGGTGGGATGGGGCAGGCCCGTAGCCAGGATTGTTGTTTTTTTTCACAAGAAAGAAATTCTTGCAGAATGGCAGTATAGCATCGGCACGACCCAGACGCCCCTAAGTTAGGTCAGTTAGGAGTTAGGTAAATGGAAAAAAAATATACTTTCCTCAGACATAATATTTCACAAAGAGGTATGCCAAAACCTCAGAGCTTTCGGGGGCTTCGCCCTCTTTGACTCCCATCAGGCAGTGGAGGATCCAGGAATTTTCAGTGGGCCGAGGGGGAGGGGTCTGCATGTGGTTGGGTATCAAATGTACACTGAGCGAAGCGCCACCATAGGTATGTTTTAAAAGGTTTAGTCTCTGATGCCTATAAGAATTCAGGAAATGGGAAATGCGAGTGGGAGGCAAGAATCCAAATTTTACTATATTTTTTAGTGTGATTACCACTGTAAATATTTAAAAATATGGAGCTTGTGTTTCACAAAAGTTTGGATGCTGGGTTTCCTGCAAGGAAATCTGAACAGCTGGTGGATTACTGAAGAATTTGCATTTTCTATCGGCAAATTTGATGTTGGGCGGCGACCAAAGACCGTTGTTGCTACTAATGTTATCCAACGGCTACGAAATAAGGCTCTTCAACGAAATTTTTTGAGTTTATATTGGAGGAAATATGAAATTTTATGAAAGAAAATTTAAAATAGCACTGTATATAGTTAACGGTGGCACTTGGTGACCTGGTGTCACAAGTGTAGCAAATTTTCGATTTTGTCACACCCAGATCTCGGAAAAGTTTACCAAAGTGAAGGCATGAGCGAGCACTCCTGCTAAGGAATTGCAATTTGCGACGCGCAAAGCGTGGAAAGTTTTGCTTTCTTGAATCAAATAATGACAAATAAATTTAGGGGAAATTGATTGGGAATTTCATAATTTCATGAGTTGTCAAAACCACACAGTAGCCTGAGACACAGTCTCACAATTGCCAAATTTCCGAATTCTTCATTTTCAGAGCCCCTGCCCCGCCTGGGTGTCTAAGAACAGGGCGGCAGAGATGCAACATGGTGCTAAATGTTTCAATATTTTTAGCCACTATGAAACTCCCAAGCTTTCAAAACATGGTCTTGAAAGTGTGGGTAATCATTACTTCAACGGACTATACGGTCAATGTGAATTTAATACCGGGTGTACTCTATCACCGTCACACGGTTTTAGGCTATGTCATGTGTACGGTGTACCCTCCTTGGCCTTTAACAGGAACGCCATCTTGTTATTTACGAGCAACTCTCCATTCCTCTCGTCCTAGATTCCCAGGGCCCTTCCTGTTTCCCGCCACGTGTTACCGGTGAACGTGACAAACTACCCTGCCCTAGTTCCACGTGTATGCTGTAGCCCATATTTTCAAGGTGTGGCCAATTTCACCCTCTACAGCCTTCTCATTGATTATTTAGATCAGCACATTTCTTAATATTTATTTAATTTGGTGCGTCACAACTTTTAACCAATCAGGGCACTGCATGTGTTCCGATCTCCCGGAGACTTGAAAGCTCAGAGCCTGCAAGTTTTTGTCGCACTCACACACTGGTGCAGCAGACCGCAGACGACGATCACCTTCGTCAATCTATATATAGCTAAATTTTAATCTTTTTGTCGGCTGTTAATCGAACGGAATAAAACCGCCAATATCTTGAATCAGAACTAAATCTTTTCATCTGTTTAGTCATATCTCACCTCGTACCGCCTACACACTCTGCAACATCCCCACTCATGTCTTCGTATCAACGATTGGCCCATTATTCGACAGTAGTGGTAGCCCCACGTATTGAAATAGATACACATGCGATCGTGTCACTAACAGCATTACCAACGACCGTTGGCGGAAAACGCTGGATTTCAGAATTGTTCATTGCGCAATGTGTAAACAAAACGGAAATTTACCAAATGATACGGAAGATTGATAAATTATAGTTAACATTTTTCATTTTATTAAAGAATATGACACAAAAATACGGTAATCAAATAATGTAACAACTATCACCGTATTTTTAAAAAGTAATTAGGCCAAGGTTACAATTAACCTGGCTATCTATACAATTTTTTACCATTCCGGTGGGGGTATGCATACCCCCCATCCCTCCCCCCCCCCCCTCTGGATCCGCCACTGCCATCAGGGACTTTGCCCTGTCGCTCTGGATACCATACTGTACGTTTTCTCCTTCAGTTTCGCTTTGAGCTCAAAATTGTGCCTTCAACAGGACAGTTCTTTCATCGCGACAGGTGTTTAATGTCCTATCTCAAAAGAAACAAAAGAGAAAGGTGGCGCTCTTCGGGATAACTCCACTTTTACATCAACCAACTTGTCTTTGCAAGCGTCCATTTTGTCTTTGCAAGTAGTAGTTTAAAGAAATTAGACAGAAACGAAAAGACAAATTTATAATTTATTTATTCTTGTAGATTATCTGTTCCACTCTTGCTCTCTTTTCTTTGTAAGTCTACTACTTAAAATTGAGCTCAAAATAAAGTTGAAATAAAGTTGTAGCCTTTCCAAATCGACACTACATGGTGAAGACATCCATCTACACAGAGAATGCAATTAATTGATTCAGGTCTCTGCAAGAAGACAGTACAAAGGAAATAATAATCAGACTTTTCTCTGTTTACACTTTCAAACAACTTTCGGTCTGAATTTTTTGCTACAGCTGACTCGATGCAGTGAAACTCGAAAACGGTAAAACCAACACTTCAATGAATTGAAACCGTGAATAGGTACATCAGATCACATACTAGTAACGGGTCATTCCTCCTCTTAATATTCTGAGGGTCGTTCAGTAGTAAGAGGCCCATGTTCCATCAAGTTCATAGGGAGTCTCGAGGTTCAAGTTGCAACTTTGATTGTCATTCAGCGTGCTTGGTGCTCAGCATTAACAATGTAGTAGGGAAGACTAGCCAGTGAGCCACAACTGGGAAAATGGCCGCGGACTGCTCGACTTCAACCGATTGGTTAGGAACTGAGCCATAAAACTCCACACAACAATCCAACTGACCGACCGACACATCACTAATAATGAAACAGTCCATGACACATGCTTCATCTGTTCATTTATGGCCATAGAGCTACACTAGAGGAAGAAGTGCCATTGTGGCGGGTCCCTGTGTTTATAATTCTATAAGACGAAAGTCATTTATGATTAGAAAAGTTTTTTTTAGTTGAACTTACCTGTAAGGTTTCATTCTGTCTTTTCCTTTCTCTCGGGAGTGTTCCTCCAAAGAAGTCATCTTCGATACCGTGTTCCTCCTAATGGCCAAAAAAAAAATAAAAAAATAAATAAAAAAAATTGAACGGTTATATTACAAGCGGATTACGTCAGTGACGTATCTAGAAACTTGTAAATAGGAGCCAGAACACATTTTGCGGGGGTCAAACTCAAGTGAGTGATTTCCCCTTTCGCTTCACCTTTACTTTGTTATTAAGACTATGCGATACATAATGTGTAAATTTTACCCCATAGTATACGGGGAACATTTTGTTTTCTCCCAATCGTGAGAATTTCCCGGAATGTAAAAAAATCAGTTCTGAAAAACATGTTTGGCAAAGGTCTACAACTCTGGCCATGGGAACACTCGATTTCTATTCAAATGGCTCGCTATCATGTTTCACAGTAGGGGAGGTGGAATCAGACTTTTTAGGACTACTTTTCTGGGCAAGAGAGGCTTCGATCTCTACTGAGACCAAAAACTTCGAACTGTAACACAAAAATGCTTATTATAAAAAACTACTTTTTTGTAGGTAAAACGTCATGCACTCTAAAATCAAAAGAGTGAACTTAGTCACTCTTTGATCGAGTGAAAAGTGTAAATTCGCTCCAATAGAGTGATAATTCACTCCAAGAGGAGTGAAGTTCCCTCCAAAAAGAGTGAAGTTCACTCTAAAAAGAGTGAAATTCACTATAGGAAGAGGGAAAATTCACTCTTCCACGAGTGCCTGCAATGATCGCTCTTTTTTTAAGAGCGATCACCGTGGGCACTCCATCAAGAGTGAAACTTCGCTCGTTTTAATGGAATTTCACTCTTTTTGGAGGGAACTTCACTCCTCTTGGAGTGAATTATCACTCTAATGGAGTGAATTTACATTTTTCACTCGATCAAAGAGTGAATAAGTTCACTCTTTTGATTTTAGATTGTGGTAAGTAAGGTATGGTTTCTCAGAAAGAAAGGATAATAAATTTGTCACGTTTTCCCTCTGTAGCTATTTGGCCTGCAGGATTTCTGTTGATTTACCAGATTCTACACGATCGAGGAAGTTTGGCCAGAACGCACAGGGAGAGATGATTGGAAATTTCTACCCCAACTTCAGGAAAACTAGCAACTAATTCTAAGATAAGTGTCAATAATGAAGTAGGTTATCGTACATGGACCCAATAATGTCACACTTCACACACAACTCTCGTTGCCAAATCCTGACTAAGCGCCATTAAGATATTTTGTAAGATTACCTACCTCTCTGATAAGACTCGCCTTTCATTTGAAAAGTGTGACGTGTTCAAGTTGGTCACTTACCCAGTACTTATTATGAATCTCATCTAAGTCTAATTTCGATTCCTTTGAGAAAAGGAACATATTTGGACACCACATCAGTCTGTAATAGAAACAAAAATGTGTTCACGTAAACCATTAACATATAAAGCTGGGACAATGTAATGGTGTTGGCTGACAAAACGACATCTCATGCCGAGAGAGGTTTATGTCATGGAATTATTTACTGATCATTACGAAGCATCACGAAGTGTAAAATTTCTGATTTTGGGTCTAACAGAAACGATAAGATCTTGGTGGTGGTCTCAAGTGTCTTTCGTGGTATGTAAAGCACAAAGTTGTGCCTAAAGTTTCTAGAATATTAGCTCCTGTATAATAATATTAAAAAATTAAAACTTATAAATATAATTAATTGAAATGTCTAACTGTAAAGAAAGTTTTGTTTGAGCAAGCGGTAAGGGTCAGGCCGGAAGACAGGACGGTAGCAGAAACGGCGTTGGCGTTGCGCTTTGAATCCATGAGGGGGAGCGAGGGAATTTAATTGGTGCCCATACCAACTTCTGTCACTCCACCGTTATCTACCACAGGGTTGAAATCATGTACCGACATACGCACCTAACGACTTTGATAGGATTATGCAATGACGGCCGGTAGTATTTTTTCACACTAAACCAACGCTAAATGTAACAGATATTAAGGTTATAAGTTCGGGCGCAACCTACTCTATCTAACCAATTACAGTGTTCAGGAGGTAGTAAGTCTTCATAATTAAATTTATAAATGAGCTGGGCCGTAAAAACTCCATCATCTAACTAAAAGGTCTGCTTTCAAATTTATCATGAGATATTAAATAACAATAACAATAATAATTGACCGTTAGTGTTGCTAGATTAAACCAGGTGGTAATGAGATGAGATGTAAAACCCAACCCAACCCAGCCCAACCTAACCTAACCTACCCGCTAAAACAAGACCACTCAAGTGTATCAACAACATTTTCAATGTAGAATAATACATTTAAGCTCTTGTTGGGTGAATTCGAAAATGGACCATTCGAAGATATTTATTCATTAGTGCCTGTTCTTGGCACACTAAGCCATTAACCATTATACCTTTTACAAGTAAAGTTATAAACAAATATTGTAAGATATATAGTAAGCATCGTTTCGTTCGCAGTGAAACCTACCAAAACTCTCTCCTGCAATCCTTTGTTTGCGATTGTTATTTGGAAAACGGGTAATGGAATTGCCAAGAAAGACGTACTTACGATTCGTTGTTCTCTCAAGCCAGCATGAGAAAATATGTGATTGACTGGCCTATGCTTTCCCAAGCAGCGTGTTGACATCCATTTATGCACAAAAGATGAACTGGATGGTTTTTGTTTACGAGAAAGCTAAATAGTTAGAAAAGTTATCACTAATTGTCCTTTCCAGAAGAACCGTTACTGACATATTCTGTCATCATAGAGGGGCTTAACTACTTGGACCAGTTATTTTCTTGGTTCGTAGCCCATAGTTCTCTATGCAAAATAATAATTACTTCTACAGCCATTCCAGTTTATTCTGCCTATCTGCACAGAATTAGTAAAGTGCCTATTTCAATGCACGTTCATGACTAATTTAGGTTTGTTCAACGCACGGTGTCTAAAATTGATCTTTTCACAGTGTTCATTAAAACAATTGAATAACCAGTTTCAAGTTCTCACACCTTTCGTGTAAGAGATGGCTGCCGAAATCGATGCCGCAGTATGTAGCGGATCTCTCGAAGCTAATATCTCCCTCTACCGTTAAAGGTATACTTTTTTTTTGTAAAATCATAGTCCCACATCGCGCCGTTTCTTTTTTAACAAGACTGCACAAAATTTTGGAGTGTGTGGGGAAAGCCACCCTAAACTTAATGCACTCATTTTCTTCGTTTTGAGGTCATAGTGTCGCTTGAATGCTAGTTTAATATGTTTTTCACCTCTTTAACATAGATTCATACATGTTAACAAACAAATGTGGTCACGGCTGCTAGAAAAAATAGTTGATGAGGTGCTTTTACACTCGTCACAATGGAATGTAGGTTCTAATTCGTCTACAGTCAGCCTGAAATTGCAAGATCGTTGCACGCTCAAAACCTAACTTGCAAGCATATGTTCCTGCGCAATGCTCATGCTCCATACCAACCAGTGTCAACCAGTGACATGACTGCTCTCTTAATTCATAAGATTGAAAAAGTCAGTCTTCTTTAAGACTGACAACCAATTCCAATCTATTTGATTGAAAATAGACTGAAGTCTAGTCCATTAGACTGAAAATGCTGGCAACATTGTTTCAATCGTGTATGAGATTGAAAAAAGTAACCAATTAAAAAAAGGAACGAAAGTCACGAGGTGCAAGTAAGTTTCAATCTTGTCAAGATTGATTTTTTCATCCAATCAGATTCCTCGACGTTCCAAACCACCCTATGCTTATGCAAATTTTAACCCAAGCCAACAAGACAACACTCTCTGGCGAACGTCGGACATAAAAAGCTTGTACATTTTACGTAATATTGGGCATCTTTTCTTCAATATCGTTCGCATTCGTTAAACGGAGATGGAAGAACTACAAGGACTTTTCTATCTAAGAAAGAATTCCCAGAGAAGATTATCTCAATCCTGGAAGGTTTGCACAATTTGTTACTGCTCTTTGCCACTTAGCCTAGCCTAGCGTTAGACCCATATCCCTTTCAGGTAGCTAGCTTAGGCTGTTAGCCTATCGTTTGTTTTGTGTAATATGTAATTGCATAAGCGTTTTTTTAAATTTTTGGATTGGGCTCTGATTTGTTTTTCACCCACATAGGTACAATATAGGCCTAGTCAAAGTCGGGATTATAACATTAGCTTAACGTTGGTTTAAAATTAAGGCTAGCAAATGTTTTGTTAGCCTATCCGCCTTAGTCCTCGAACACGGAACAGGGCTGTGTGTTCGTTCCTCCATGGAAGTAGCCTACTACCTAGTACTTCCATGGTTCCTCTCACAACACAGCCCTTGCACGGATCGATACCCTTCACAACGCGTAGGCACTTGAGTCTACGCGGTATTCCAAGTTCACTTCGTATTGTTACTCAAGTCAAAGCTGGTAATATTATGAAGACCGCTACGCAGGTGGAACGTCCCGTTTCGCCAAGTTTGCTACTCGCCACTCGTGACCTTTGACCTTTACTGAAAACAGAATTGTACAGAATAGAGCTTGAAAACATGATGCATTGACTTGCTGTTACGGTCAAAAATGGCAGTAAAAATTCGGCCATTATTTGATGAAACTTTGTCAACATCTTTTGTGGAAAGGTTAAATGCAGTGCCAGGGATCATATGTGTGAAGTTTGGTGAGAATATTTCGTTATTTGGAGACGCAAGAGGTGGCATTCCCCCGGCGTCCTGGCAAGTGACTATTGTATAGTACTAGCTGCATACAGTTGTGAAGTGTATCCGCGCAAGGGCAGTGTTGTGAGAGGAATGAGCCTACTGCCTACGCTATGTAACGAACACAGCACTGTTCGCGGACTAACCGCCTCTTTGCCGAGTGTAGCTAACTTGAAACTTAAAAGGCTAGCCTAGCGTAAGGCTTACGGTAGCTTACCTTTGTTACTGTGCTAGTACTACTACTAGTGTGACTGCGCTTGCCTTCCTTAGTTAGGTATAGCTATGGTAGCTGATCAATTAACCCCCTTGCCAGTTCGCCCCCAACCAGTTCGCCCCCTAAAGTTGACCAGTTCCTCCCCAAAGATCAACCAGTTTGCCCGTAATACCTTTGTGTAAGTTTCCTTTCCATTTCTTGATTGTTACTGTATTAACAAAACGATGTCAGTAAACTGTAATATCTTTATTGCTTTTCTTTCAAGATGGGGGTCTAATTTAGAATCAGTACCCACAAGTCAAGGTTATTGATGAAGGTTTGGGTTAAGTTTGTAGTTAGAATTAACCAAATTTGGGTTTGAAAAGCCATTTAGGCTATAACCTAGAATAATTACCCCTAATCCATTGCTTGTTTTGAGGGTTAGGGTTAAGTTTCGGGTGAAATTCAGCCAAAATCACGATTTAATGAAGACTTACCTCACTTCCGGGCACTGATTCTAAATTAGTACCCAAGATGGAATAAGGTTGATTTAAGATGGTAAAGTATTTGGAGGCGAAACGACTTCCCATGGGGGCGAACTGGCAGAGAGGCAAAATGACCGGGCGAACTGGTTGGGTGCGAACTGACAAGGGGGTGAAACGACTGGTAATCATAGCTACTGTAGGCTAAGCAGCCTAGGCATAGGCTGTTTAACACTGGGCTAATAAAAAGTCAATCACTTAGCAAACTTAGGAAACTGGCCAGTTATGTTTTGTACTCCTGCCCAAGATTTGGCCTATGAATTTTCGTGTTTGCACTTGAGTATATAAACTACAGAAAATGGGTGATGAAACGTAGGCTTTCACGTAGCAATCTTTTATGAAGTAATTGTAAGTCAATCACTTCACAAAGCAAACCAATGAACTATGAATTTTCAAATAATCCTGCAAAATAATCTGTTTTCTATTAGGTCATATTTAGATCTCCATGAAACATATTTAATTTCTTTATAGTTTTTATTTTTCTTTTTTTTTAAAAAATGTATTTTTTCCATTGTTATTGTTATTTTATTATTATCTTTATAATATTCTCTTGAGTTAGTTTCTAAAAAGTTAGTTTATTAAATTTAAAGAAGAAAGAACTGGTTGATCATTAGATAACCAACATTGAATTTTTTAGTTGTAATCATGGAATTTTAGTTCTTCTGGAAATTTTTTTTGTCCAAAGTCCCTATGCAGGGATATTACTTTCCCTGTTTTTCATACACGTTTGGGTAGAGTAGAACCCCCCCCCTCCCCCATCTACACTGAAATAGAATATCTTTGCAAATTCTTCACTCGCAGTAACCAATGATTAAAACGTAACTGTCATGTTTTAATCATTGGTTACTGCGAGTAAAGAATCTGCAAAGACCCCATTCATTTCCAACATCATTTAGTGGAGCATCTGATCCAGAGTGGCATCCACAATACTAGAGCTTCCCATGGTACTTGTGAACAACCTTGATGAGCTGGAAGATGGATGTAACATGTTTAAGTGTGGAAAACTTTTGAAAGGTCCAACAGAAAATTTAAAATGAATAAAATCGCCCCTAATAATCTCTTTCAGAAAATTACATTGACATGCCGGTCCTGCCAACATTGACAGAAGATGATCTCCCAGAGATAGGTGTGAAATCTTTTGGGCTGAGAAGAAAATTGAGAATTGTTTGTGAGGAGATGAAGAAGAAGTCAAATGTTTTGCCAGTTCTTGGCTCTGACAAAGTAAGCAAAAGCATGAATTAATGTCAATATTTAATTTCAGGAGATTTTTTGCATACTGTACATCATACCTCATGTGACAAACTAAAAAGGAAAAAATGTATGAAAATCAAATGCAGTAAGTGGTAATGCTAAATTTAACATAAGCAGAGAAGAAGTTGGAACTGAGGCTTCAGCAGCTAAACTGAAGTTAAGTATTGTATTTACTCTCCAATCCCCCAGAAAGGGCAAGAAAGTTGCAGTACATAGCAGGGCAGTGTTATTGAAGTAAGTTTTCACTCAGGCCGGTTTGCCAATTATTGCACAAGTAACTTCAAGTGGTCATATCCAAAACAGGTTATTGAACCTTAATATCTGTATAACAATTGACAAATTGTTACAAAAGAGGATGAATAAGTGAGACCTCATATGAAAACAAAGAATGCTCAGTACTACTGTACTAGTGCATAGCCCCCAGGGCTTAACTAATATTGAAGGAGAAACTGCTGTATGTTGTTCATATAATTAAGGAGGTTGATTTTTCTTCCAGGATTCCTGTAGCACTGTTAGCAGTCTTGATGACAGCATGAACCTATTGGAAGATGATAGTTGTGGGACAAACTTGGGAAACCAGCCTGCAACATCAACATCAAAGAGGCAAATCCTTCCCACCACTTCAGGGAGTATGAAGTCACCTCCATCAAGTGACAGTGTTGTGGTAAGAGAAAAATTTTTATCTTAAAAATTTGTTTTTGAATAAAAAACAGAAATTCAACACAGGAAACACATTCGATGATGTTGCAAAGGCAAAGAGATCAGACAGCATAGCTGGGAGCCTGGTCTGAAGTTTCACTCCTGGCTGGGGCATACTGAAGGTTTCAAAAGTAGAGTTGCCCTTGAACTACATGTACAGGTAGGAGAGAAAACATGGCAGTAAGCCACAACTGCAGCTAGGGTCATGGCCATCCCAACTTAAACCTACATGTACCAGTTAACAATCAACCAGTCATAAAACCTCAAAGTATATAACTAAGTGTGACTCCGTGGCAAATTGGGATAAATCATGTTGGACAACTGCTAATGTGACAGTATGATTTATATCAGTGACATTGAGGGTAGTGCTGGAATGGTGCTGTGGTTAACAGCTGGATAATCACTACTGTTTGCACTGGGTACCTGAGTACCCCACCGTCGTTCTTGCTACCCGGGTAGCATTTTTCTATGATTTCTTTTTGATCTTCGCAAAATAACATGGTTATTGAAAGTAACAAATTTTGAATGAACCCAGATCTCATTCACAATCATTTGAAATGAAGTTGCTTAACTTGTTTGTTTCTGTAACGTGCTTTTGTTAAGTTGCACTTTTCCAAAAAACAATTCCGGGATGTTTGTTTCTAACATCCCCTCCTATACCATTTAACGAAACAGCATAGGCCTACGTACTGAACTGTGCATAGGCTAGCCTAGCCCACAGGGTGGACAAAAGATATTGCAAAGTTTACGATCAAATACCCGGGTGCCCAACGGGTAATATGGTTCTGGTACCCGGGTATGAATTTCCTAACCGGTGCAAACACTGATAATCACAAGTGTGATTAAACCTCTTATAAAATGTTCCTTATTCCATGAAAATAATTGCTACTGGAGTTCTGTCCTACATAACCACCACCTCCAACTTTCTGCTTTAGAGCTACTGTAGTATACACTATCCTTGCTACAGGTTTTTGCGACAGAATTAGTGGTTCTGTATTTAAAAGAAGGGATTTAGGTCATATCGAGTTTTCATATGTTAAAGGGGTACTTATTCTAAGCATTTTGATGAAATTTGCATTGAAATCCGATGTGTGGTTCTCAAAATTGGTAGCCAGACCCTTTTTTGTAGATTATGAACAAAACCATTACCAGTCAGACCACCACTACAGTAAATTCAAATTTTGACTTTTTGTGTAACTATTGGATATAAAACTTGCCCAGTTTTGGTATTTATGCATTGCCATTCTGGTGGTACCCTTTAACACTCTTATTAAGTTATCAATATCACTTCAATCCCCTTTAAAGATGGGGGAAATGGAAGACCAGCCAGGTGAGGAATGTTTGGTTAACATTAAACTAATGTTTCTTCTTCAAATTGTTATTTTACAGGCATGAAATTTGAAGAAGTTAATGGCAGACAGCCAGAGGGAGGAAAGATTAATGAACACCTAACCAAAGGTGGGGTTCCTTCTAGCCAACAAAGACGGAAACTGGTGAAACTAGCTGTGGCCGGCGTGGTTGGAAGTTTTGGCCTGTAAATTATTCTTGGTGTTATTGTCCAGTATAGTCCTGGTACCAGGTGAAGAGTCTGCTTGCTATTGCCTTACCTTTACCTGCGATTTTCAACCAGGGTTGCGGTTAATGTGTCCTTGCATTAATTAGCAAAAGGAACCTTTGCAATCAGATTGGTGTATGTGCACTTGTGTATTTGTAGTATGTCCATGATGCCAGCTTGGGCATGCTCTAATTTAACAAAGGGAAGTTGGACTTGAGTGACACTGCCTGGGATATAGAACAGTCATTGTGAGAATGTGCTCTGTCATTTTCGGTGGAGGTCCATGATCCTTTAGGGGTACAGGGGTTGAACACTGAAAGGCTTTTAAAGACAGTTCCTCAATGAACTTCATATGTGTTATGATTCATATGTTATGGTGTGAAGTTAAGTCTGTAATTTTTAAAGTGAATGGTCCTGAAAAATGGCAGGCATTTCTGAAGCCTCATGATATCTTAAACTTTTCCATTAAGATGGACCAATGAAATTATTCCCCCATCCTTTTTCATTCTTATGAAATAATAACAAAACTGTCAGTTTCTTGGTTTCTTATGAAATGATAGGTCGACTTTGCAGCAAAATTAGATAGCCCTTTAAAATCCTTCAGATCTGTTAAAGGGGAAGTTTTAACAAAAATTTAATTTTCATGTGTGGAAGAGGAACCAAATCTACACAGTGTGGTAAAAGTTCCATTCAAATCGGACATGTTTTTCTCGAAATATCAGTAAATGAAGTCAGTAGATTTGTGTTTCAAAGTTTGTTTTATCAGACTGTTGTTTTGACCTTGAAGTCAATAAGAATAGGACCTCTCTGTGAGGATGAATATTTCGTGAGGTTCTCATGCTACTTATACAATCACAATTTAATTATATGGGATTGTTGAATAGACAACCAAATCTACAGTTTAAAGTAAAACAAAACATTGTGCACAAATGTGGGGATATTGTGTCACATGTGCTTGCTTCATGTTTCCTTTTTTGTTGTAAATGTGACAATTTTATGTGCTCATATCTTGAGAACCACACATTGGATTGCAATGCAAATTTCACCAAAACGCTTAGAAAAGGTCCCCTCTAACATACCAAATTCTGTTGTGATCTTAAACCTTTTTTTGAAAATAGTAATATTGGAAAACAAGCTTTATTTGATATGTGAAAGAGGAACATATTCTTAACATTCTTGTGAAATTTTATTTATTTCCCATTTTGGATTCTTGATATTGTTGGCAATTGAAGCTGACACATTTTTTTAAAAAGAGAATTTGGAGGAAGCAGATGTGAAGTCATGGATTGCAACACCACCCATTCCCCCTCTTATTTTGATTTCTAAAAGAACTCCTGCCCCAGTCTAAAGTATGAACATCTTTCACACAACAAAAAAGAAAAGAAACATGCAGAAAATTTTTCTTTCAAATGAGAAAAACTGCACTATCACAGCACACAGATTTGATATTATATTCATAAACATCCCAAATTTTAAGGACGAATAGGACCACCTGAAGGACCACCTGACTTGCCTTTGATGAGAAAATTTTATGATGCAACTAGGATATAATTAGGAATAACCTGAAGATACGGTGGTGTGAAAATTGCATTGTAAGGTTTTTAATTGAATAATCATTACAAACATGTCCACCAAAGTTCAGTGAGATGAAACTATGAGTTATCAAGAGTACTGTAAATACACTTTTCATCACGAAGCAAAAGGTTCCTTTGGAAACACTCGAACCTTGTAGATAGTGATGCTGGAGAGGCAGTTAATGCAAAAAAAGAACCATTCAAGCAACCATTCTTACTTTCACTTGGGTCAGAGCGGAGTCCGAAATAGTCTTTTGGCATTTTGGACCAAATTGCCATCCCTGGGGGACTTAATATAGTAGATGCAGTGGACAGGCTTTTTAACTGCCATTATGTTTTCAATGTGGAATATTGCCCATGTTTACGGCAGTTTTGGGAGTTCATTTCATCCATGATTTATGAAATTCTCCCACCATGTCAAGCAAAATCACAGGTGCAAGCTCTTGGTGAAGCTGTCATATGCCCTCCAAAACAGTGATGTCAAGATCTATTAATTTCATGTTTTACTACACCAGTAGTTTAATCAGATGCCCTCTAAAACAGTGATGTCAAGATCTATTAATTTCATGTTTTACTACACCAGTAATTTAATGTATCCGTCCACAATTTGTTCAAAAAGCTTTTCATACCACTTGCTTTCATGGATTTGTTTGAAACAGGGATATATTATACAGTACTTTGGCTCCTTTATGAAATTCTACATATTTTTTCCCTCCAATAGATTTTTTTGTATTCTGTTGATGGTATGTTATATTGATTCTCAATTAATGATTAATGCTTTGCTGGTGATATGTGCAAGGTGCTCTGGAAGTTTTCTTCAATGGTCCCAAATGAACTGTACATAGCCAATTGTGTGAAATTGGGCACACTTTTGTGAAATTTTGATGTCAAAATGATGCTCTGTTAGTGGGCCCTTAGAAGTGGTAAGGAATCAAAAGTGATTTTAAAGGCAGCAGAGGTTATATCACTCCCTCAGAATCACATGGAATGCTTTGATTCCCTTCTCTTTTTATGCACCTTTAGGTCTGACGTTGAAGTTGATAGGAATAGGACCTCCCCATGGGGAGAGCGTGGTGGCCTATTGGTTAAGGTATTGGACTTGTGATCTAAGGATTGCTGGTTGGATTCCCACCTGGGGACATTATGTTGTGTTCTTGAGCAAGATGCTTTATCTCGATTGCTTCTCTCCACCCAGGTATTAAATGGGTACCTGTGAGGTAGCTTGTATAGTGATGCACTGTATGTGGCTGCTCCTATGGGAAGTCTCCGAGTGGACACGATGAAGTGGCATTGTGACGGGCACGAACAGCACTTTTTTTTTGTCCACTTTTATTGTGTGGGTTTGACGAGTTACCAATGACCAGGGGTAATGATTGTGAACTTGCGAAGCACTTTGAGATGTTACATATAAGGCGCTTTATAAATCCAACCATTATTATTATTATTAAATTTGTAAAATTCTCGTGCAAATTATGCAATCACCATTCTGATAATATGGGACTGGTGAGGAGAAAAAGTGGCTGCTAATTTAAAAAAAACAAAACAAAATACTGCCCATTAATGTCATATGTGCTTGCTTCAAGTTGATTTGTTGTTGAAAATGTGAAAACTTTACTTGCTCATAGCACCACTACTTTTACAACCCATGCATTTCATTTTTGTAACAATTTAACTAACTTTAGTCCCTATTATAGGGGTCATGTATGTCACATCAGTTACATTGTTGTTTCCCCATTTCAGGGGAAAGTAATTATTCACCTTTGGGTAACTGCTTTGCCCCTTGTTTTATTTGTAATCACTGGTTGCCATGTTCAGTTGTTAGAAGTAGTTTAAATGGTGTTTAAGGACAGAAAAAGGTTGTTTTTAGTAACATGTGCATGTGTTTTTGTTTTTATGTTGCTGTAATAATCATATTTATGTATGTTAATTATGTGGCTCTCTTGCCAAGTGGAATAAAGTAAGTTGGCAAACGAGTATAAAGTTTTCCTATTATTCATATTTTGTCATTTTCATGCACTGGATTATGAAGAATATCCATGCCAAATGAGGGTAGGGTGATGAATTCTTTCTAAATAGGGTTAAACAAATGAACGTTGGTCATCCCTGATCACTGAATAGCTAATCCAACAGAGTGAAAATTTTCAGTCTAATCGATTGATATTTTCAATCATACTAGATTTAAAATCCTGTTGACTTTCATTGTCAATCGAATTTAGATTGACGATTTCAATCTTTTAGATTGCTGTTTTCAATCTTGAAAGGACTGACGTTTCAATCTATCAAGATTGATTTCATTTCAGTCTAAAAAAAGACTGAAAGTCAGTCTACGCCGATTGGTCCCTAATATCAATCTGAGAAAGATTGAAAATTCAATCTTTAAGATTGAAAAGTCAGTCTTACGAATTAAGAGAGTGTGAATGAGTTTATTGGTTGTTTCTTCACATGAACGATATTTGAATTAGCTTACAACGTGTAACATTCAAGTAACAAACGTTGTGAATTTTTCAGTCACCATCATTCTGCCAATCTGTATCCTTCTATTACTTTCAGTTTAAAATTAAAGTACTTCTCCGTATTTCTTCGTGAAACTTGAATAAGTCACAATGATCAAAAATTCTTTCCTGAAATAAGATTGAATATGTAGTCTGTAACGAGCCATGCACGCCAATTATAATTAGATACAGTAACATGACGAGACTGGTTATTCTTTCAAAATGATGTGCTTTATTTTTTTACTCATTTAGTGAAGCATGTATTTGCCAGTAGGCAATAAATATTTGCCCATAGGAAAGATCATAATTAAGTGTTTTGTTATTCTCATTTATATCAATAAAGGAGGTCGGCTGGAAGGGTAATGTCTTTTGTGACTACGATTCAGACAATTAATTTATTGCATATGCAATAAATTAAATCGCAATACAATAAAGACCGACAAACGCGGAATCTAAATCAGTCCTTCACTTTGTGTCTAATGGAAGCAGGGTCGTAGGGAGGTTTCCTGTCAAGGGGAGGGGTGAACAGAATGTTGACTATATAGTGATTGAAGACCTGGGGGAGGGGTTTAATGGGGTGGGTGTTCCTCCCCCTTTGAAAATTTTTTACCATTTCAAAGGAGCTCAGATGAATGTTGGTGCAAGATTTTCAACTTTACAGGTCTGCAGGAACAGTGTTGAAAGTTGAATTGTGGTGGTTAATGGGAATGAAAATAAAACAAAAATGTTTCTTTCCATAATATCCAATGTCATGTACGCTACCTTTCGAATTAAAACTTGTTTTTAAATTTGCGAACCTTTATGAGTCAAAATAAAAGAGGATCTGTGATCGGGCCTACGGAAGCATTTATGTTTGGGGTTAATTTTGCCCACAAAACAAAATTGTGCCATAAAGTCTATCTAAGCGGAGAGTCACCATCAGTTGGGGCAGAGCGTGCAGAAAATTGTGAAATATCGGACCCCTCAGATTGCCGGAAATAACATTCCCCAGACTTATACAAAGAATTTAAGCAGGTTTTCATTTTTTGTAATAAAATGCTCACTTCCAGTTCGCAAACAGAATTTTAAAGGACTCGGCCAGAGAGGTATTATTTTTTCACATTGAAAAAGTACATGGACTTAAGTCCAGAATCGAGTCCTTGAAAGTTGAAAATTGCCGGACTCGGGACTCGGACTCTCTGGACTCGACAACAGCACTGTAATTTTGCCCAAAAGACCATCTAAGCGGAGCGCCACCGCATAACCACATAAAATGTACCACTAACTTTGCTTGAATGGTCTTGAATCTTTTCGGAAGGAGGAGGGAAAAGGGAATGGGGGGGGGGTAAACAAACTGAATTGAAAATATGTTAATCTTTCTCTACTGTGACTCTTGGCTAAATTCAAGATGCACTGAATTGATAAAATTGTCGATATGCCTGCTCGAATTCCCGATTTTACTCCAAACATCTGTTCCTGATAAATGACAAACTATTGCTCACCGCACCTGAACACCCTCCGTTCCCCTGCCCCCCACCCCCCGTCTTTTACGCCTATGCGTGGAAGGACTCTAAGGAATGGGCATCTCTACTCTTTTATTTTTTGAAAGGGTAGGTGTCCTTACATGCAATCTGGTGCCACAGATGCTACAATTTGGAATAAAAATGCCATTACTAAAGTACGTATTTTTACCTTTCTAAAAACAAAAATGACATCGGAAGGGGGGGGGGGGGGCGCAAGGCCCAATGCTACTCCTGCTTACGTCAGCGGGTGGAAGAGAGGATGGAGTTGGGGTGCAAGTTATGAGCTTTCGTTAAACACCGTCTGGTGTTTCACATTTGCAACTGTTCCCTGGTATCATTTCTAGTAAAGATTTACATATAACTGGAAGTTGAGGTGTCATGTACAGTGGGAGACACGGAAATACTGGGAACAATAATTTCGTACTTGAAACATGGGAATTAAATGGGGAAGGGATGAAGCATACTTACTGGGAGAAAAATTTCCATCATTTATCAATAGAGTACCTAGTTCAACTCATTTATAATTGATCGTTAAATACTAATATTTCAACCTTTGGTTGAATCGAACAGCGCTCAGTGTCCGTTATAAAGATTGTTATGCGTCAACATTGCTTATGTGGAGCACCATTTACAACGGTCTGACGGTAGAAAGTTCATTTTTACCTCCTGGTTATGACTCGATCTGGGAATGGAACTGGGGCCTCCTGGGTGAGAAGATGCTCTAACGTTAGTTAGTTAGTTAGTTAGATAGAGTTTTGCTACCCAGTTTCCAATCAATTGGTTCAAGTCGAGCCGGTCACGTCTTTTTTCGAGTTGTGGCTCACTGGCTTGCTTTCCCTGCTCCGTTGCTTATGCTGAGCACGAAGCACTATGGCACTAGGTTTCGTTTTTAAAGTTTTCGGTGTGACCCGGCCGGGACTCGAACTCCCAACTTTCCGACTGCAAGCCCGTTGCCCTAATCACTTGACCATAGTCTCTACCATGAGACCAAAATAATCGGTCACACACCTTGGGTCCCGCCCATTATCCAGCTTACAACAATGACTACGGGGTAACTAAGTACATTAGCATCATGATTGAATCTTGCAGCTGTGCCCTCACCCCAAATATTTAGGTTAGTTGTAGTGACGTGATACAAAGAGTAGTGCGGGCGAGGAAGATCGTGAGTGACATTTGATAAGAGCCTAGCTGCTAATAAGGTTTCTCACTCTCGAGATTATTCGGAAAATCGACTTTATCATTTTTAAACGTCCTCTTCATATTTGTATTAAATAGGGACTTGTGTGGATTGTTTGAAACTATTTTGGATATTTGGAGTATTTTCCAGACCATAAGTGGGTAGGTTTTATTAAAACTAATTACAAATGTCTTTCCTGTGTGCATACTTCTAGGCTGATTTACAAAATGGATAGGTGTAGTTTGAGGCAGTGGATTAGCAGGCACCTGTGAAAAAAATTACAGCAAGGGACCCCCGAACCCATTTTATACTAATCACCAAAGGACTAATGGACGTCCTGGGACCAATCTCCACGGGAAACATTGCATGTAAGAGTGAGAATTCCGACCGGTTGTGGAGGAGACCCTGGACTCTCGGGCCTAGATATTGTTCACCCAGTCCACCCGTTTACTGTGAGGGTGGCGCCAGACAGGTCACTGGAATGATACAATTCAGACAGCCAGATGCAATCTAACTTTTTTAATTACGTACCGTCGGCTGAATTTGACTCAGCACCGAGTGAAATTGTGCTCTTATCATTATTTAAAACACAATACATTCTAATTTCTTTTGTTATCCGATTTGAACATAATCAGTCTCACTGCGCACTGTCAGCGTGTAAAATATTTGAACAAATCTAAGTTGTTTGAACCGCCCAGTTTGAGCAGAGTGTAAAAGAGTAAAACTATAAAATGTATCTGTAACACGCAGCTGGTGTTTTCATTATTTATTTCAATTCATTTTTTGAATGATGTGTATTTTATTGTGATACATAAAAACTTTCTTTGAATACAAGTATTGGTACGAACTCATGGCATCTTAGATTTAAAAAATTAAAACTAAAAGAAGTAATTGATTTTACAAAAGACAGTTAAAATTTTTATTCCCTTTGTTTTCTTTGTAAATTCCTTTTGATGGTAATGAAAATGTAAGAAAGATAATTATAAAAATACATTTTGCATTGCACATTTTTAGGAAAATCCTATACTTGTTTCCCCTCTCATTGCACAAAGCCGATAAGATCGTGTACCATGAATCGCTTGGTTTTACCTATTTCTGTGATATGTACGGTATAAAACGTGTGTTTAACAAAAAGATTCACTTCATCGTTAAAAAACTGCTTCATTTAGAGTAAAATATTACCGAATGGATTTGACATGATCGTTAGATTTTGTTATGCCCCATATTAATTGATCTATTAACACATTGGAAATTGCTTGTGTGTCACCTGATCGATTTGCATACATCACGTGATTATTATTGAAGTTTGAGGTAAATCCACCACTTAGTCCAATGCTACAGTTAAGACCAATCAATTTGTATTCCCCTTCATTTTCCTCCGCAGAAGTTTGAGCAGACAATTCCAAACATGGTAGGATTTCTGAAAGAAATAGCTCGAGATTACATTTGTTCTCCACTTGAACATGCGCAGATATTTCCACGCTGTCATCATGGAGGAGCCGTCGAGTTTTCGTACTGAAAGCGTCCGTATTTTTCAGTTTTCTGTCTGTGAATGATGCTGTTTGGAGCTTCCCACTCTTCGATGTATTATTATGTATCACTAGGAGAGAATGGACGGAAATACTTTTGTTTATTCCTTCAAATTGCTTAGCTTCATTCGATGATCATAGGAATGATTTTTTTCGTTTTCAAAGGCACATGATGTTTGACAAAATTTCGCAATGCGCGAAGAGTCTTTTAAAATCGTTACGAGACAACAAAAACCAAGTATTTCAAACCAACTCCGTCTCTTGAAAATGCGACAAAATCTATGCCTGATTTTGGATGAGGTCACAGAGAACCTTTGTCGTAACTTTGATGGCGAACCGATTCAATGTACTATTTTTTTTTAAAAAAGTGCACTTGGATTCCCCGTTATTGTGATGAGTCGACCGGACCTTGGAAATGTTTTTTTGATATTAGTCTTCATTGTTTCGGGGAATCTTTACTCTTCGAATGTAATTGCTCTAGCCAAGACGTGATTAGAATTCTTTTTTGAGGGAGGTAGTGCAGGCATGGTGTAATATCTCATTTTATTCACCTACCAGAGATTTTGGAAATCAACTCATCTGGAACAATTCTTTTATACGTATTAGTAATCAAACTGTTTTTTATTCGTTTTTATATAAAAAGGGTGTAAAGTTTGTAAAAGATTTTTTTAACGACAATGGAACCCCCCTCTCTTTTCAAAGTTTTAAAGATAGATTTCTACTCGCCGACTTGTCATTAACTTTATACTTAGGCCTTATCAATAGTATTCCTACTCACTGGCGGGAGGCAGGTTATGAAAAGGCTGAAAGCCAAAGTGTTAATTTTCTACTCTTTGAAAAGGCTTTGTCAGCCTCCTCTGTTTCTCAGCTGTTTTACTCCAAGTATATCCAAAAACGTGTTCAGACGCCCTCAGCTAAAATTAAATGGGATTCTTCTTTCAATAATCTCTCCGGCCACGACTGGAGTCGCTTTTATCGACTTCCCTGGCTCATCGGCACTGAATAAAAAATCTCCTACTTTCAGTTCAAATTTCTACATAGGATTGTTCCTACCAACAGGTTTTATTTTTAATGGGCAAAGCTGATTCCCCCATGTGTGATTTTTGTTCTATCGAGGAAGACTCTTTAGAGCACCTTTTCTGGCACTGCATCGATACGTCTTCCTTCATTTTAGACATTGAAAGCAACTTAACTTCTCAGTCGTCAATTCTTTTTTTTTTCTAAAGAGGATTTTTTCTTTGTTTTTTGGAAAGGTACTGTCCATCCATATAATTACTTTATCTTACATATGAAGTATTTTATTTTTAACTGCAAAGTAAATGGATGTAGGCCCCGATTCGATAATTTCTTTTACAAATTTAAGTTTACCCTGGCGGTTGAAAAACATATTTCTATTATCGATTCAATGAGAACTTGGAAGGAGAAATTATAATTAATTAATAATAATAATATAATTAATTATATCAATTATAACGAGTTGTTCGAAGCTTTTAAGCATTGTCCTGGGCTTTTCTGATAGAGAAAGAAGCTCTTTCACTTAAACCCATCTACTAAGGAGTTATGCATATATTAAGTAAATATAATTGGATTAACCAAGCAAGCGACTACTATTATTTTGCTATATAAATATCTCTAAATAATGTAAAAATAGTAAAGTTGAAGTAAATTAAGTGCCTGCCGTCTACGTTTCGACACTAATGTTGTTATTTGTGTGCATATGTATGTATATATATTTTGTCTTATGCCAAACTTATCATGTGAACAGAGCAAATAAATGGAGGAAAAAAAAAAAGATTCAATGTACTATCGATGATGTGACATCGACAGAGTATCGATAAAGTTCGCATTACTGACGGTTCATTTACTTATTTCGCCACTGAGGTTAAGACAAGGGAAATCTGTGACATCATCCAGAATCCAGCATAATTTTTATTGCATTTTTACGAGACGACAGATCACATATCACAACAGATCACAAAGTCACAAACTGTTATCTGAATCTTCATGAAAGATACTTCGAATGAAAATAAGTCAAAGATAGTGCAACAGACAGTTCAAACTGTCTTCGGGCGACTGCACGTGCTCTTTGCGGCTTAGTATTGCAACAATTGAAAAAAAAAGAAAAACCAGACAAGATAGCATAGTAACGAATTTTATACATCAACATTCAACCCGAGAACAAAGCGATATTTATTTACCCATACTGTCCGTTGATGAATCTTTGCCAGATATCTTAAGAGCGCCACCACTTCGTCGGTTGTTCCTACGGCTTCGACGAGATGGTTTTCTTTTCCAAACATTAGGTCTAAAGGGTTTCTTATTCTTTTGATTCGGTATGACTGCATTTTCTCTGGTAAAATATTCTCCCCTGTTTGCATGTTCTCGAAGGCAGGAAAAGTCTACAAAGCGACAAAATGCTAGACTTTAAATAAAGACATCATCGTGAAACAAATAGTTACTGTGAACGTACTCAGTTTGGAATCAATAAAACAAGTTTCATGCATGCATGCAATGAGGATGATAGTTACAGCAGCGTGTCTGCGAGCGCATGTGTTAGTGTGTGTGCATGTGTGTGTGTGTGTGGGGGGGGGCGTCATGTGGAGGGTAGGGGGACGTGGGTTAAGCGAAAAGAACAGGAAATGCTTCCTTTTTTAGTGTTAAAGATTTTATAAATTTATCACAAATTTATTTCGTCAATGTCTATAACTTCCGTCGACTGCCTTGCTATATCTTTACCCCTCATCGATGCCCTAGGTGCTAAGGGATATTCTTAAGAACCATTATTACGAATTTTAGGAAAAGAAACTCGCATCTGAAGCATGAAGTTAACTCCTGTTTAGTATTAATTTCCGGTGTCTAGTCTGGGTCCATGCAACTACACCTTATTTAACTTATCAGCCAGCCCTGCGTATTCAGCCAGTTAGTTCCTCACAGTAAGAATCTACTGGACTAAAGAGTGATTGTTATTTATTCCAGTAACCAAATGCATATCCACGTAAAAACAAGAGGTCCTGCAGTTGCTTGGTATGCTATAGATTGACTTTTGCTCCGCCCACTTTGCACTCTAAATAACGAAAGAACGAACTAAGTCACTCTCTAATAGAGTGTAAAGTTGTGAACCCAATCCATTGAAGTGTTAATTCAATTAAAGAACAGTGGAATTCACTTCACGAAGATTGAAATGTACTCGTGAAAGAGTGGAAATTTACTCTGTATAGAGTGTCTAAAGGGATCATTCATTTTAAGAGTGGTCCCTGTAGACACTATCACGCGTGAAATTTCGCTCAGTTGGAGTGAATTCCACTCTTCTTGGAGTGAATTTCAGTTCTTTTGAGGTGAAATTCATAATTTTCACTCCCCTTTCGAGTCAAACTTCACCCATTCAGTTTTTGGAGTGTGTAGTAGATGTAACATTTTACGGGTACACTGTCGGGAGAGAGGTCACCCACGGTAACCAGCGAAATGTCACGGATAAGAACTGTTTATAGAACTGGTGAACGACGCATCAGTTATCACACTTACCCCACATGCCCGGTATTGTCATCCATTGCGGTACTAAGAGGATTTCTTCGGCAGGAGATGAGAGAAAAAACCGACTCTCGCAGCAGTTGTTAGAAGTGTTAGCACCTGAATGGGAAGTTGAAAGTGATTCAGGATCTTTTTTTTTCAAATATTTATGAAAAAATTGAAGGGGACAAAAGCAAGTAAATACACAAGCAGACGAGGATTCTGAAGTAGCAATTTGTAATAAAGAAATAAAAAAAAAGAAAAAGAAAAAAGAAAAAAAAAGAAACTAATTTTAAACTAGCTAACACTAGAGCAGCGTTCAGGCTACCGAAAACCAAAACTGAACAAAAACCATGTGAAATCGAAGTCTGATTCGGATGGGGGTAGTTCCATAAATTAGGGGGCCCAAAGGTAAAAATGCACTTTTAAGGGCTACTGCCATGCAACTTTAGTTCACATGATGATAAATGTGTTATTATTTTGTCACTACAATTTAGGGTGATTATTTACTTACAACAAAATTTGTGTCAATGGAGTAAATCTTCCCAGTTTGGTGGAAAATTAGCTTAAATTAGCCATTTCAGACAAAAAATTGTGACATTGACAGTTACCATTTCGAAATTTGAATTTCCCCATGTTTAAAGGCATTTTTTGTAAAGTTTACAACATACAATTATTGATAACATATAAATTATGTCAACAAAACATATACTTTAAAGTTATGTTGATATTTCATCATTCGGAAGAACTTTATAAAAGATGTTTCACGTGTGAACTTTGGTGTCCCCCTTTACACGTGAAACGTTCTTACTCATTTTCCAATAATATTGTTCTTATAAAAAGCAGAAATCCTCTTGAGTAGTTTGTAGATTGTTGAGGCCTGGACGCTGCCTCATGCAGTAAACAGTTTAGATAGAAATTTCAACAAAAATAAAAAGCACAAGATCATTTCCAATTTTTGAGACTAGTTTGGTGCATGTCCCCTGAAAAATTAACATTTTGAAACTTGACAGTTGAAATAAATTTATTTGTCAAAGTTCCTATTTTGAAATATCTTGTGGAATTAAACTTTTTGATATGGCATTAATTGACATACACTTTGTAAAATTCTGCTTACTGCTTTAGAATTTGAAATATTAGGAAATCTGTTTTGGTGTCCCCCTATCTTGTTTACACGTGAAACGAATGTTTTTGTACCACACAATTGAAATAAAACCATGAATTGAGATATGAATGACTGTTTAAAGTCCAATTTCTCTCACCCCAAACAGTACCAATTCTCCTAACCTTGTTCCTTAAAGGGCCAAGCCTCTCACCCCAACCTACAATTTTGGAACCCGGGTACCAAAATTCTCAATTGGCTCAGCTCTTTGATTGACAGCTAATTCAAACAATGCAGAGTGCCAAAGCTTATATTACACAGCATGAACGGTACTGAGAGTGTTTTGATAGTGTAAAATTGAGTATTTCTATACTCACCCTGAAGCAATAAACTGAGGTTTTGTCTGGATGAGGAGAAATTTCAGACAATAGTGGGAGGGGCTTCAGTAAGAAGGTTAGGAGAATTGGTACTGTTTGGGGTGAGAGAAATGGGCCTTTAAGCCCCTCCCACAATTGTCTGAAATTCATGCTCATCCAAATGCAATCTCAGTTTATTGCTTCAAGGTGAGTAAAGAAAAACTCAATTTATATAATCAAAACACTCTCAGTACCGTTCATGCTGTGTAATATAAGCTTTGGTACTCTGCATTGTTTGAATCAACTGCCAATCAAAGAGCTGAGTCAATTGAGAATTTCGGTACCCCCGTACCAAAATTGTACTTTGGGATGAGAGGTTTGGCCCTTTAAGCTTTGGAAAGTTCAAATTATCTAAATAATATGCTTAAGTGCTATGAAAGAGACCCATCTACGGCATTAATGGGGTAAAAGTGTTTTGGTGTCCCCTTTACACGTGAAACATTATTCTTTTTCCAAAATGAGGTCATTTTGAGGATGAAAATAATTCCTGCACCCATGATTGGAACTTACTCCTCATTAGTTTAGAGATTAGTATTATAAGAAAAATTAAAATATTGTGTCATAGGAAAAAACAAGAGACATGGATAAAGGGCCAAAAATGTCGTCACAACTTGGTCTCCAAATAAATGGAACAACCCATGGTTTCGTTGGGCCGACGTTTTGGTGATATGAGAGATCTGTCAAGAAGGCCGGAGTATGTATGTTCACCATTTCCAATCACCTTCTGTACTTTTACTGAGTAGATAAGGCACGTAGGATCCCTAGGCCTACCCCTTGGAAGCCCACCTAGGAAGCCACTTGGAAGCCCGGCCCCCCTCCTTTTAGAAGCCCGCTTTGGAAGCCCGCCGTAGAAAACCCGCAGAAAGTATTGTGCAAGACTGAACTTGCGTAAATGCGGGTATTGCACGATCACGCCATTCTTATAGGCACGGGGCATTTAATTCTTCTTGACTGCTTTATTGAGAACGAGATTTATTGTAAGACTACTCTTGGTAGTCCTAACCTAAACTTCGGCTCGGCTACGTAACTTAAGGCTTAAAAGCGGTCGTAGTTGCAGTGGACGATAGTCAGAAATGGCGTAGCCTAACTTCTCAAAATATCTAGGGGCCTATGGTAGAGGCACCAGTATTCAACCCCCTAAGATATAATTCTTCATTTTTCAGTGAACTAAGGCTCCATCCCACATAAAAATTATACCAAAGGTGAAAACAACTTCTCTGCTTAACTGCCATCCACTTCTGTGAAACTGATTTGCAGATAAATACCTTTTGGAGATATTTGTACGCAAGAATTTGGGAAATTTTTTTGAAATTCTATTAGCTATTCTTAAAAGGTCATGTAAGGCAAGATGGTTAAATCAAAGGAATGTAATTTTCTGTCATCCATTTAAAAAAAGACTGGTTTAAGAAATAATGAAATGTCAAGGCTAATATTTCATCATTGTAGCAATTTATAAACAAATTATAGGACCATAGTGAAATTACGGAAAATTTGAAGGGAAATTTATGGAGGTTTGAACACTGGTGCCGCAATCTTTATCTGCTACCCAGTATTCAACCCCCTGGTACATTTATGGAACCAAAGATGTTGTGAATGAAATCCAGTAGGATTTTCTGGTCATTTCTCAAAGAAGTCATTAATGTTTAGTTATTCAGCATAGTTCTGTAAAAATATTCTGGGTCTTTTAGAAAATATGTAGAATCAAAAATTTTGCACTGAAATGTGTGTTATTTGCCCCTACTGACCTAATAAAAGCAAACAGACATAACTGCAAGGTGGAATTTCCCTCTAAATTGCATCAAAAAGTTGTTCAAGAATCAAATACTGAACAAAAGTAATGAAGGTAATTTATATTTCCATCCTGTTAGCATTTTATCTAAATTGTACTTTATGGAACATTTTTTGGGGGTATAATGATTGGGGGTTGAATACTGGAACCCTAGATTGAATACTAGTGACAGGGGGTTGAATACTGGAACCCTAGATTGAATACTAGTGACAGGGGATTGAATACTGGGTTGGCAAATCCAAACTTATATGGTGCGGTATTTCTGAAAGGAAGGAATAAATCCAATATTTTTTTTTATGGTAACATGTTAGCCATCATAATATCTTACGAAAACATTTTGAGCCATATGTTCCCACTCTAAGTGGGAGGAAAAATTTCAAGAAATTCCTTAAAGGGTTGAATACTGGTTCCTCTACCCTAGGCCCTATCTTAACAGTAGACCTAATCCTACACTTTTCCTATTCCTACACCTCATCAAGTTGTTTGTCACTGCCTGGACGCGGTCGTAGTCAAAGTGGATGAAATCATCGCTAGAAAGAACGGCGACTTCGACTGCGTCCAAGTGAGGCAATTGAAGGGACGGGGTATTCTGCGGTTGTGCTTTCTTTTGAATTATACCACCATTGGCTGTCAATTGGTGCTGACGTATGCTTTTGGGAGCTGTTCAAATTTAATACCGTACTGTCGCGAACGAGTATAGGCTAGATCTTCTTTGGCCTAGCCTAGGCTTACCAAAGTCTTATTCTTAACATCCCTGACCCAGTTACGTAAAAATGGTAAAAGATGTTCAAGTGTTACATCGAACGCTGCTTGCTCAAATTAGTGATGAAAACTGCAGAAATGATTCAAATATGGTTCAGAATACTTAACCAGACTATAAATAAATGCGTATGAAGCACAGCAATTACTTACCAAACTTTACTACCATGACTAACGCGCACTATAGGTAAGGGTGTCCCACACCGTACCCTCGAAAAATCACCCTGTGAAATCGTTGCACTTATCCTAATGACAATGCGGAATTCTTACCGTGGTCCAAAGTTTCATAAAATACTTACAATATACGCGCACCATATCCAAGAGCAAATGTTTCACTCGGTCTCCACGGAGAGGAGTCGAGCCATCGGTTTTCTATGTGAAGCATTTGTCATGCACCGACGACACTGCGTTGCGCGTCTTTCTATTTTGCCATGCGTCCATTGTAGGCCTACAACAGTTGTTACTAACTGAAGGTGCTGTCGTGAGCGCGCATCGGTAACACATCTAATGCGCATGATCAAGTGCATCCAGTATGTATATTATGTCAAAGATAAAAAAGGACGTTAGGGGCAAAACAAACCAACACTGACAAAGGCAGACAGCTGATTTGTCAATCAGCCGAAAACGCCAACAGTCTGCTACACGTGCCGGGCTGCCGGGCGAATTCTTATGCGTACAACCACGTGTTTCATTGTTTTGCCCCACGGATTGCTTCAGTGTGCCATCAATGCACAAGGTCTAGGGAGTGAGAATGAAGGAATGATTCGTTCCTGGGACTTTTTAACATTAGTGAGGAAGATGCATACTTGTGAGAATATATACGAAGGGTCGTTTGAAGATGTCAGCGCTTAAAGTATGCCTCTCCCTCACCTTGACAAGGTCCATACAGGTCACGGAAAGGAGCAAATTCCGAACCCCCCCCTCGAAAAATTTACGTTCAGTATTTCGAAAACTTTTATCGATGGAATTTTGAAATTTTGAAATGTGTGACAAAAAGGACCAAATTAAAGAGGTAAAAAACAAAAGAAAAACATACCAAACAGAAACCTATCGGGATAGCCCTGTTGTCTCAGTGCAAAAGTTGTGTCGTAAAAGGTGTGCAGCGCCACCCTTTCGCCGAAGAGGGTAGACATCGGGACATATTCCAACCAGGGAGTTGTAACAGACCCACGTTGGTATACTGAATGGAGTGAATACTTTTTACTAAGTACTAGATCCATGGCTAATGTAGGGGCAACCTTCGTAAAAGCCTAACCTTAGCCCCCCCCGTCGGTGTAGGGCCCTACGGCTCTCCTTCGAGCAATGTATTGCTCAGAGATATCGTAACCATGAGGATAAAACTTTTGGATGTACATGATGGTTCGTGGAAACAAAACTTCACACAGGATTAGGGGAGGACGTCCCCAGACAAAAAAGAAGAAGAAAAAAACCCCTCTGAGAAATCGATGTGCTTGAACAGATGGGGCTGAAAATTTTGAATTTCCATCCTTGAGGGACGTTTAGGGATGCTCCCCTTTCGCTGCGGATTTATTTTCCTTTCATTGTCTAAATTAACTAAATTGTATCTCAGTTCCTTCAATTTTACTAAATATGACAGTTTGGGGACACCCTCCCTCGGGACAAACTTCCCAAATTTAAGGGACGCATACAAAATTTCCTACATTCGACGGCGTTTTATATAACACTCATGATCACCAAGCTAGGATCGGGCACCCATAACAGGAAGTTGCTAGTTTCAGAATCTTTATGGATAGATGGACAATTGGATTCCACAACCTGACAACAAAACCTATCTGCAAATCAATAGGTGACGAGGCGATTCGTCTTCCGCATATGGAAAATGCCATTCACTTTTGCTGTTATGCGTCTTCGTGAGTTGTTATATCAGAAGGAATATTGATATGTGACAACATTGAGTAAGGTCGGGAGCACGAGAGAAAAAAAAAAACCTTAAACTAATTGGTTAGAAATGGAGTTAAACCTGCTATTAGTATCTGAAGCTTGCGGAGCTCGTGGAAATTTCGTTAATTTGATAACCGTCTGGGATACAAAATGTTCAAAAGTGGTTCTTGGTAAAAACAAAACCCGGCCTCTTACCCCGGAATATCATCTTACTTCTACAGAAACAAAAAGTCCCCTGATGGAAAACTGGAAATTGAGGGAGCCGGGGCCATATCCGAACAATCAAGACTGATGCATAATTTAGATATGATTGAGATGCTACTTATGGAATAAACTGCCTTTGTCGGAGTATTGTTGGTGAATAAACCGTCGAGACTCCAAATTTGGGAAAATAATGGACAAAGCGAACCTTTCTACCACCGAGAAATGTTTTTCGGTCTACTTTCCCTAACATTGCGTTTGATTTGTGGACCTTGTATAGGCCCTCGTGCGTGTGATGCTCACACAGCCGCATCGCGTCTCAAAAACGATATGTAAAGGACGACGCTCATGTCTTTGTGTTCATGATCTGCGTGCAAAACGAGAGCATGCGTTATGGTTTTCCTTGCGCGTGTAAGCATGAGGCATGTCTCATATTATGTGACTCGCGTTGACGCGCATGCATTATTAACAAGGTAAAACCGGTGGGAAGAACCAATCAGAAGTTCGCGCACGTGCGTGCAAAGCTGTCATAATATGCATGGCTAGCAAAATGTACGCCTCCGCCCGTGGTTGCTATAGTGGTTTCTGCGTATCATTAAAACGACCGGTGTGTTGGAGAATAACCGGTCAGTGTTAATGGGCCAATCAGTTCTCATCCCAAACTACGATTTTTGTAGGGGTTAGCAGTAATTCGCAATTGGCTCAGTTCTTCGATTGACAGCTAGTTCAGACAAGTTACAAAGCTGATATTACACAACCTGTACTGTACTGAGAGTGTTGTTAATTACATAGTGGGGTCTGCTATACCAGCAACAAACTGAAGTGTGTCTTGATGAGGATGAATTTTGAGTTGTGGGCGGGCTTAAGTAAGAGGGTCAGGAGAATTATAACTGTTTGGGGTAAGAGGATCAATCCTGCAGGATGCTTAATAGCCAGTCAATAGAGATGGCCGAATGTAAAATGTAAATTGCCAAATCGATGAAACTGAAGCGCGTGGAGCGCGCGAAAATTTTAGTAGTGTATGAAAATTTTCAAAAATGGGGCTAAATAGTGCTAATTTGAAGGGGAATATTGCGTTTGTTTTGGAAGCAACATTCACCCTTTCAAAACTAATAATTATTGAAACAGGGTGATAGATTATCAAAAATAAGGCAGTATATGGTAGCCTTCTTTTCAAGAAATAAGTATCCCACTGATAGAAATTCAGTTGCTTGTTGCTCAAGAATTACTTCTTCACTGACTCTCAAACGCTCCCAAACCCTCAACATTTCAGTTGATGCAAAGTCCTTGGCTCTTCTTGCGCATAGTATTTTGAAGAGACGTAGCTATTGCTGGGCATGATTAAAGCTCAGGTCACACTGCGGCGATATCAGATCGGATCACGCTCCGATTTTTGTGAGTTTTTGTTAAAATTTTAAACGTCTTTTTTCAGAAAGAAACGGCAAGACTACAAAAATAGAAATCATACTAATTATTTCGTGACGTCACATCCGCAGACTGTTCTTATCGGATACGCGTAGGTCGATGAGAGTTTTTTGTCAACGTATCGTCACGAAATTATTTATTTACATTTTAGTTCCATTGCCCTCTCAAATGGTTGCTATATTAAGACAGCGTGTTTGGTCTAATGGTGAGAGCATCCGCCTCTCACGCTGAAGGCCCTGGTTCGATTCCCAGGTCGAGTCATACCAAAGACTCTAAAAATGGAACCTGCTGCCATTGTACGTGATGCTCCGCGTAAGCAATGGAGTAGGTAAAACAAGCCAGTGAGCCACAACTTGAAAAACCCCGTGTCCGGCTCGACTTGAACCAAAGGGTTGGAAACTGGGCCGTAAAACTCCATCTAACCAACTAACTAGCTACATTTAAACAGGATGGCAAACTTTTAGTTCTTTCCGAATAAGGATGGAGGAGTTTCAAACTAAAACACATAAAAATCATAAAAAACATAAATAAGTGTCTGAGCGTTTTTTGTTCTCTTTGTTGGAGCATTTTAAATACAATGTTTCCATCTAGGGTGAGGCCAGGATTTGCCCGACATGGGCCAAGCTCCCAAACGGGGGGGGGGGGGGGGGTAGCATTTCAAGGCCCCGACAAAGTTGATGAGTTGGTCCCGTTGGGAAGTGATTTAGTAGAATTTGAGGCGCGTGTAGATTTCTTTTCCAACAAATACTTAAAAAGAAGAAAGAAATTTGGCTTTTGTAAGGGCCATTAAAAAGTTGGGGTGTTTATTGAAGAATCAGTTCTTCATATGGGCAAAATAAAAGACGTTTTATACGCGACAGCTGAAATTCTGTTGGGGTTATACATTTACACATACATACATACATTTCTAGGCCTACGACGTAAGGTCCCAAGATGAGACTAGAAGTTTGCCCGAAAATTTTTTCCCTTTTTTGAATGAAGGTTTGAAAATTAAGAGCCTATTACAATGTAGAATTTTTTGGAATTTTATACAAGAAAACTTGGCTTTTGTGTAAGCTTTTAGTGTCAAATTTGGGTTATATGCCGTTCAAGGGCAAAATTAGGTAGAATGTTGGGGTGATTAACAGAGTTGGCTTTGATTATTTGTTGTACTGAGTATATTCATCGAAATTGAAAAATTTTGCCACTTTTAACAAACTGCAGCTTACATTGGGGAAAAATTGGAATTTTATAACAGATTTTGGAAGAATCTGACCTTCCAAACAGGGGGTGATCTGTAGTTTTGTTGGGGTTACTGAATACTTATCAGGCAGATTAAGGACCTCGTACCATATTGGAAAATTTTCAAGGGGAAAAAGTTTGGCTTCCCATATATTTGAAGTTTTATATTTTATATATTAGAATAGGCGTTCGGGAGCAATTCAGTTTGGGAGGGGCAGAATTGTTTTTCTTTTTTTTGTCCGAAAAAATTAATCCTTACCGAAGTACTATCTAAGTGGAAAACACAGATATTTTTGAAAAGTTGCGAACCCCAGAGAGCAGAAAAGGGCTTTTCCCGGCGGAGTGGTAACCAGAAACAAAGTAGTCATTATTTTGAGTTTTCTTTCGGAATAAAATTTTCACTTTATAATGCTGCCCTAAAACGAAAAATTGCAAGCATGCATTGTTCTGTTAATTAATCTGTTCGACCAAAACATTATCTAAGCGGAGCGCCGCCATCATTTGGCGCGGAACGTACAGAAAAATTTAAAAAGAAATCTAACCTCTTCTAAGCCGGAAATGGCATTTCCCAGACTTGTATATGAAGCAATCTTTATTTTGAGCTTTTCTTTGAAATGAAAGTTTCACTTCAATAGAAAAAAAATCCAACTTGCCAAGTTATCAGACTATTACCAGATAAAAGGTACTGCTACAATTAGATGTAATGGTCTTGTCTCTTTTCGGGCTGTCGGAGGAAAACTATGCAACGGAATTGAAAACATACTAATGTTTTTCGTTGTGTTCAATTGCAAGATCCACTAAATAGATGAAATTTCTACGTGAGTGCCCGAACTCCATGCTATTAATGATTTTACTTTCAACTTATTTGAAAATATATCACGCTATGCCAAGGTGGCTTCAAATGAATTTTCAGTCAGACTTAGTGGGAGACATTCTCATGCTACTGTTTTAACATTATGTGCAGGCTGTGCACGTAGTGCCCAATATAGTCTGCCATCTGGCCTGCCTCGGATTCTAGCAATGGTCAGGCCGTTTTGAGCTAGCTCAAAACGGCCTGACCATTGCTAGAATTCGAGGCAGGCCAGATGGCAGACTATATTGGGCACTACGTGCACATGAACAACCACTCGTCCGTTCATGTAAGGAAAATTCGGAATTGTGAGTTAATTTCCTTGAAGAATATGGTCTCTTAGAAAACAAATTCAAAAAGATCGTACGGGTAACTGGAGCTACCAGGCCAACATCTTTTATCGTGGGCCTGTAGATAAAGGCTCCCAGATGAAATTGGATTTTCTCAACAAGAGGGGAAGGTCAGTCTTCCCCGACGGGGGCTTTACCTTGCTCGCCTGGATTAGAGATGGGATGAGGGATATCCGAGCTACTAAGAAGTGAAGTTAGAACCGATTCAGATGAGCATTAAAATAGCGTTACAAAAGAAAAAATATATAGCTCATAAAGTAAGAATAGATAATGGAAATCAATTCAATAACTTCATTCGTTTAGGTTTTCCTCTTTTAGGCCTCCCCGAAAAAAACTGCGGTCTTTCCCCTTTTGGGGGATGAGACAACGTACATGGAACTGGTATAACAGAGCTAAAAAGAAGTGATTGAGTTAGTTAGTTAGTTAGATGGAGTACGTTTACGGCCCAGTTTCCAACCAAGAAGTGATTTACAATCGATTCCGATGTGTATTAAAAACAGCATTACAAAACAAACGATATATTCAAGATCACCCACCCAGTAACTTCAGTCCTTGTAGGTTTTTTTTTATTATTTTTTTAATTTTTTTTTTAAGGCCTCTCCGACGAAACCGCCGACCTACCCCGACGGTGTGTGTGTGTGTGTGTGTGTGGGGGGGGGGCTCCCAAGCCCCTCCCCCGCTGGTGCCACCCCTTACTTCCCATTAAGTGAGAAAGGTGTACGACACTTGATATGCTTGGAAAAATCGATATGGGCCCAGTCGGAAAAAGCTTGCTAGCTGAGAGAGAGAGGATGAGAAAATTCCAAATGGAATTTGAATTAATCGAAATATAATCGCTCTGATAAATTTTGGAGGGTGAGACCGCAAGGCTGTCAAACGTAGGAGGATCACCCTACCGTAGAGGATTTTACCAAATTGTAGGGTGTAGGTGGCACCTACGGGGAAAATGGAAATATTGCAGGGGGAATAGGGAAATTAAAAAAAAATTATCTTTCGATTCTGAAATTCAGATGAGACGGGTAACATCAATTGATCTGGCATATCATGAAAGTACTAAGTTGAAGGTAAATTTTTCTGGTATACTGGAGGCACGAACTGGTATTATTTTGTCCTTGTTAGCAGTCACATATTTCCATTTCTGTGAATTTAACTTTTGCAAAACCCCAACAATGTAATAACCTACCAGATAATCCGCACAATTAGCCATAATTGTACACACCTCGATGAGGTGCTGTTAAATGTACTGTACAGTAGGCCTACTTTTCAACTCCACGTGGTGTACAATTTTGTAGAAAATAGTTACTATGTAGGGGGAAACTGAATTTTGTAGGTGAAAATTTTGTAGGGGTGAACCATAGTCTGTAGGTGAAAATGTGTCGGTTGTGTGTAGGGAAAATGTAGGGGAAACTGCGCATGCGTAGTAGGGAACGTATGAAATTCAGATGGCAGTCCTGGGCGGTGAGACACTCTTTGATGATACCTCGCCAATCTCAGTCGTACCTTTTGGGCTTTGTGAATAACCAATAACATTAAGCCAGCTCCGCAGGCAGCAAGATTGTAAATGGGAACAGATTGTATTGTTTGGCCCACATTATGCTGTTAGTGTTACACCTCACTTGAGTGACTTCCGAATACGGTCGGATCGTACTGTAGCTAGGCCTAGCTGGCTTTCGACAAAAGGAAAACAGAAAAACAATCACTGCATGTACAATAAAAGCACAAGACAACACGTATTGTCCCAACGTAGTGCGAAGAGAAAAAAGTGGAACTCAGTAAGGTTTTATTTGGCTAACGTTAGCTCAGTCTTTATCGTGTAACGTATATATAATAATAGTGTCCCAAACGTTCGATTTACTGTTAAGAGTTAAGCCTGAAGTTAAAAACTTTTAATTGGTAATACTAACGTTAGCCCTAACGTTAGGCTAGTTTCACTAACGTTAGGCCAAAGTTAAACCTAGGCTAGCAAGTAGCAAGTTAGGCCTCGTGTAAGTGGGCCTACATGCCTAGTACTAGGCTAGTAGTACTAGGCTAGGCTGATGTTGTTAGAAACGACTACCCTCGGCCTTTACTATAGTGCTAGTAAAACTTATTAGCTCAAGCTAAATGCTAATTGGAACTAGGTATAGCCTAGGCCTAACTTAGTTCTGGAAATAGCCCCACCAGTGTATTAACATAACATAACATAACAGGTTCAAGGGCAAAGGAGGGCTGTAAAGGCCCCATAAGATGCCCTGTAATCCAAAAACCCCCCAAAACAAAGCAAACCACCAACACCTAAAGAGCCCAGAAAGATTAGATTCTACCACAGTCATGGAAAAACTTGTCAATATTAACCTTAAAACGGTGCACTGATGTGGAGTTAACAACCCACTCAGGCAGGCTATTCCACTCACTAACAACCCTATGAGAGAAACTGAACTTCCTAATGTCAAGTCTAGCAAAAGACTTTTCAAGCTTTTTGCAATGGCCTCTAACCCGAGGATTACTCTGGACCTTTAAATAACTGCAAGCTAACAAAGGATTCCCTTCAGATAGAAATTTGTATACCTGGAGCATGTCCCCCTAATCCTTCTCAGCTCCAAAGTGGTAAGCCCAAGCAGCTTAAGCCTTTGGGAATAAGGTAGATTTTTAACCTCAGGTATGAGTCGGGTAGCTCTCTTCTGAACTTGCTCTAAAAGCAATTTGTCCTTTTCAAAGAAGGGACTCCAGGCCTGTGCAGCATAGTCGAGATGGGGTCGAACCAGCTGCTTATACAAATTTAGCACAATTTCTTTACTAAAACTCTTAAAATTCCTCCTGATCAACCCAAGCACCCTATTTGCCCTTGCAGCAGTAGCTGCACATTGCCTAGATGACTTCAAATCTCTTGTAATAACTACACCAAGGTCTTTTCTCAGAAGTCACTTTGTTCAAATTAGTACCATTCATAGTATAATCATGGTGGGGATTCTTAGAACCAAAGTGGAGGACTTTGCACTTATCAGCATTAAAAGACATTTGCCAAGTCTGAGACCATGAAAATAACCTATCCAGATCTTTCTGAAGCAATAAAGAATCATCCTTTCCTCCAACCTTCCTATAGAGCTTTGTATCATCAGCAAACTTACTTATACTGGAAGTGATAGAGCTATCAATATCATTTATGAAAATTAAGAAAAGAAGTGGGCCAAGAACAGAACCTTGTGGTACACCACTTGAGACTTCTTTCCAGGAAGAAAAATTTCCATTGACAACAACTCTCTGAGACCTACCATTGAGCCACGAATTGATCCACTGAGCGCCCTTGCCCATGATGCCTAACCTATGCAATTTTACCATGAGTCTACCTAGAGGTACTTTGTCAAAAGCTTTTTGGAAGTCAAGGTAAATGACGTCCACACTGGAACCTGAATCGAGAGACAAAGAAACATCCTCAAGAAAGCTTAGCAAATTTGTAACACAAGATCTACTGGGTAGGAAACCATGCTGAGTTAGATTGAGTAACCCATTATCTAAGAGATGCTTTAGCAAACAGTCCTTGATTAAGGATTCCATAATTTTGCACACAACACTAGTTAAACTGACTGGCCTGTAATTACAAGGTGAGCTCCGATCCCCCTTTTTAAAAATTGGAGTGACATTAGCAACCCGCCAGTCAGTAGGAACAAAATTTGAGTCAAGACATTTCTGAAAAATAATTGATAGTGGAACTGATAAAACCTCAGAGCATTCATGAAGGATGGCGGGATGGATCCCATCTGGCCCAGGAGCCTTACTTGCCTTCAAACTCTTTAATTTTTTTCAGAACCAGCTCTCAGAGAACACAATGTCACTCATTGAAGAAGGGATATCAGAACCCCTACAAATCCCCATGACAGATGACTCCTTGGTAAAAACAGATACAAAATAATCATTTAACAAATTAGCCATATCCTGATGATCACTAACTAATGAACCATTCACATCATGAAGTGGCCCAACCCCCTCCTTAACATGCTGCTTAGACCTAACATAGGCATGGAAAGATTTTGGGTTAATCTTAACCTCACTGGCCAACTTTTTTCAAACCTAGCTTTAGTGTCCTTAACCAAATTTTTAACTAAGACCTCTTGACTCTTGTAGGCACTTAAGTCATCAGAATCCTTGCTGGCCTTATAACGTCGCCAACACTTACGTTTCTTCCTAGTTGCCCTGAGTACCTCCCTAGAAATCCAAATAGGCCTACTTTTCACCCGAGCCTTCTTGAGTGGTATACATAACTTTGTAATATCAGAAACAGTACTGCTGAAAAAATTCCAAGCTTCAGCAGGACCTAAATGAGACAAATGTGCAACCCAATCTATGCTAAGCTCCTCTTTTGCATGACTAAAATTAGCTTTACTGAAGTCAAGAACAGTTTTGTCACTACTTGGAGGTTTACTGAAACAACAAATGTCAAAACTAATAAGGTCATGGTCACTACATCCAACCTTACCACCACTCCTCAAATTTCTGACCAGATTTTCATCAGTACTTAACACCAAATCTAAACAATTATCCTCACGAGTGGGAAACAGAACATGCTGAGTGAGGAAACAATCAGACACCGCCCCAAGAAACTCCCTCCCATGTGGCCCGCTAGTGCATAAATGCCAATCAATATCAGGAAAGTTGAAATCCCCAAACACAACCGCCCTCTTGGAAGAAAGATTCTTCAAACTTTGAAGCAAATTCTGATTATTATCAGCACCAGAGTTAGGTGAACGGTAAATGATGCCAACAACCAAAGGAGAAGCCCCATTGATTGGACTAAGTTCACAAAACAAGCAGTTAGCAAAACCAGTAGAAAACTTGTCAGTGACTTCAACACAATTTATGCTGTCCTTAACATACAGCAAGACCCCTCCACCTCTACCACCAACAGTATCAACCCTATCCTGCCTATAAGTTTTATACCCTGGAACCTGAATTTCAGAATTACTAATATCACTATGGAGCCAACTTTCAGTAACCCCAACTAAGTCAGGATTGTCTATGGAAACATGTGCAAGAAACTCATTAAATTTATTGGAAATGCTGCGAACATTGGCAAACATGACCCTCACATCACCAACCTTCCTAGATAAATACTTCTTCTCACTAATTTTAGGATCAGTCTTGGCTAAAACTAAACCAGATACCTGCCTTGTAACGGCTGACCTCGCCCCTGCGCCTAGTTTGACACTTGAGAGTCAACAGCCTGAGAAACCAGTCTACCCAACTCATTAGCCCCTGTGCTAGACAAGTGTAACCCATCTTTGGCAAAAAGGTCCCTCCTATTCACAAAACCAGCCCATGTATCAACAAACTGTAAGCCCTGCATTGTGCATTCGATTTTCAACCACTTATTGAATCCCAGAATTTTGCTCCAAGATACCCTTCTATCGAAACGGGGGAGAATACCACACAGAATCCCTTTAGCACGGGTGGATTTTAACCTACAAATCAGTTCCCTATACTGTGACCTGATCAAACTTTGACTGTCCCGACTAAGATTATTAGTCCCCACCAGCACAGCAACAGCTTCCTCATCACCTACAATTTGATTAACCCTCTCCGAGATATCCTCAATTCGAGCTCCAGGAAGACAAACCCTTCCTTACCCTTTTCCTTTTGTCCTTCTTACAAAATTCCCTGTCTGCAAACCGGGTGATTGAGTCCCCAACAAACAAAACCTTACCCTTAACCTTTTCACCTTCCCATAGGCCACCGGAAATCCCAGAATTCAAAACACTGGCTTCAGCAACCACCTCCTCAACTGTGCCCTCCACCGATAACCCAGAAAAAGAATTTGTGGTCACAACATCTTGACATCCCTTAGCAGGTTCAGCCGCCTTACCTCCCTTCTGCACAGCAACCCACCCATTAGAAATGTCAGCTGCTCCCAGAAGCCCCTCAAGTTCCTGTAACCGATTACACTTTCTGCAAGTGGAGACAAAAGTGTCACTTGATGCTTCTTCAAATGAACAACTTAGCCCGGACTTCGCAAATTCTGCCCACATACCACAGTCTTCACAACAGATAAGCTGCTCGTCGGCCATTTCACGTTAATTACTAGACTGTCAATCAAGCACTAACTACTAAACTAGTTCAACGTTACAGGCTTGGCCTAGCCTACTCAATTAAAGAAACTTTCAAAAATGGGAATGAAAAGAATAAAATGCCCGGTAATAAAGCTTAAAACTAACAAGGCCTAGGCCTAGGTTAAAAACAAAATGCCTAACGTAGTCCAAATTGTTAGATAAAGAAAGGTTAGGTACACGTACGGTAGCACTAGTACAATTGACTAACGTCACACAAAAGTAAAACAGATAAAGGTTAGGCTCACAATAACACGAACACAATATGTTAGGATAGCAAAGAAACAATAAATACCTGTCGAGAGACGCTGGTAAACGAAAACACAGACGAAGTTTCACCAAAGCGACACAACACAACACAAAAACAGACAAGATGGAAACAGATGAGGTTTTCAAAGGAAACTAGATGAACAAATACACAAAAATGAGAGATAAACCCTGAAAAAACAGCAAAATTTACGAGCACCAAGAAATGTAGTTCGCACGCCAATCAACGCCAATGTCCAAAAAAAAAAAATTGGTATTACTACTAGCCTAACTGTTAGGCCAAGGCCTAAGTTAATGCCATAAATGGTGATTTAATAATCAGGCCTTGAAGGGCAGTTGTTTTACGACGCTAAGCGACCGCGTATGTGGGAGCAGCCAAGTTGGCTTATGAATTACAACTCACGTCGGGTGGCAACCAATTCAACAATTTGGATCAAATTTGTTATATTTTTGAAACGCCAGTTCAGATGGGAAAAGCGTAGGTTGCTCTTGGATGAAAAACCCACCTTACTTTGACCCGACGAGGAAGCGAACTCCAGACCTCCCGATTGCTAAGCTTCATCGCTTCAAATGCTACTGCCTGTATCCACTCGGCCAATTTGAGGTTGTATGTTGTACTAGCCTAACTCAGAATGCACCATCTTTACTTTCCTTCAACTAAGTTACTGTATACTTGACTGGAATGAACTATCAGAGGAGAATAAACATTATCAGCTGATGGCCTCTCTGTTGTTCCATAATTTGATATACCCACTTGTGGTTTGCCTATTGAAATGGATAGTACTCTGCAGTGTTCATGATGATGACCATCAGAGTGACTTGGATTATTCCATAGCAACTGTAAGTCACTGTCTAATGATGACTTGGTACTGTGAATTTCATGAAACTTATAGGGCCAAACCTCTCACCCCAAATTACAATATTGGTACTGGGGTACCAAAATTCTCAATTGGTTCAGCTCTTTGATTGACAGCTAATTCAAACAATGCAGAGTACCAAAGCTTATATTACACAGCATGAAATGTTCTGAGAGTGTTTTGATAACTCCTTTGATATTCGTCTATTTTTAATGTTAACATTCAGTTGTTTGTCTGTGTTTCTGTTACTGGGAGTTATACAGTACAGCTTACCATGGACATATGATGCTTCAGTATGTACTCTACGGTACACGGTATGCATAAGCAACTGGTACAAATGGCCAATGTTGAATGATATGTTGATAATTAAATCTGAGTCATCAACTTTGAACTTTTTTGTCAAACTCCCAAGATTGGTCAGGTGCAAAGTCCTCAAGTTAAGCAGTCAACTAACAAACAGTAACAGCTCAAAATATGTAATGACACTGTTTATCTATAACTTTGTACTTTTTCCAGTGTGCTACTGAATGTGACAATGTGTGACTTGCTTAAATCTGATCTGTGTACAGTAGCTCAGGCCTTGAATTTTGAGGTGTGTGAGTGCGATTGAACACCATCACTTACCTCAAATCACTGTGAGGAATGTAATTTTTTTGAACATCTAGCTGAATATTTGGAGCATATATAGTATAAATCTATTAAAAGAATAGTCTGCAGTAGAAACAAAATGTATGTTTGGTATGTTAAAGAGGAACATATTCTAAGCATTCTAGTAAAAGTTTCATTCATTTCCCATGTTCCGTTCTCAAGATATGAGCAATTGAAGTTGACACATTTCCTATGAAAAGTGATCTTGAAGCAAGCAGGTGTGATGTCATGTATTCACATTGTTGGCAAATGTTTTGTTTCCCTTCCCTTTTACTTTTCTTCCTGTTTGTTTGACCTTGGATTGATTAGGGATGTTGTCTTGCCCCCAGGGGACATGAAGTTCTTAAAATCCCATTGCTCAGGATTCACCAGTGGTATAAAGTTTTTGTCGCATAAAATTGGTGGTAAATTATAAATAAATACAAACCACTGGCTGACAATGTGAAGCCATGACATCATGCCTGTTTGCTCCAAGTTCATTTTATGTAGAAAATCTGGCACATTCAGTCACTAATAACTCGAGAACTGAACATGGGAAATGAATACAATTTTTTACCAGAATACGTACAGTAGGTTATAATCCTCTTAAACATATCAAAAATAAGTTTGGCTTTGGACTATTCTTTTAAACTTTTATAGAACATCTAACGCTCCTTCATTTTCTGAGGGGTAGCATACCTGAAGAATCTTAAACTCAAGACCTGGTAGCTTAGTTATATGGGGTTGGTTGGGGACCACTTCGTTTCCCTTGCAACTTATAGGCATACCCTGTAGGTACAGCTGGCTAGCCGACTCATGACAACAATTAAGGTGTTGGTGTTATACAACTTGTGCCTGTTCCCAATCTGTATTTTATGCCCTACAATACCAAGATGATAGGAGCACCAGCTCTATCTTGACAAAGTAAGGGCCAAGTGTACGTGCGGACGCAATCTGTCAGTTCCTGCCCATACCCTGTATGTTAACATACAGTACTGTGCTACAGTATATTGTAACTGTATGTTGTAAATGAATGGCGTGGTTCCAACTTACATCAGGGAAAAAAGCCTTTAATACCCTTCAGAGTGCACCTTAAAAGGACCTTGCTCACTGGAAACTTTTGCTTCCCTGAACCCACCTGTAACTTTGGCCAAGGGCAGCATCAGTTTAAACTGGGGTTAGCCAGTCCTGAAACCCCCACTTTGAATTCTGTCCATTTCCCTGAATGGCTAGATGCATGCTTACCCTAACATACTGTCTGCACAGCTGCCTATGGATTGCTGACAGTATTGCATTGCATGTTCGTTGAAAATTCTGGCTTACGATCACCGTGGTTGTGTCCAGGAAGATCTAATCTGAGTGTTGGACCCAAACGGAAGTGCATACTTTCTAAGCATAGCACCAACTATCAAGTGGCATATGTAATTTTGGCAAAAGCATGATTCCCAAATGCATGGTACAGTAGGAAATGGAATTTCCTGTCTGTTCTCCCATTTTATTATTAAAGCGGCTCATTAAGTTGAATCATGAAGTCCACAATTTTTTTCAGACCTGTTAAATTTTCATCACATACTAATGACAGATGGTCCAACTAAGACAACCTCCATATCCTACAAATAACTGTTTCATGAGTGAGTATTCAACAGCTCAATTCAATTTTCTAAAATGTGTGACCAGACACTTTTTCAAATTATGCACAAAACCATTACAGTACAAGTCAGGGCACACCAAAATTCAAAATTTTAACTTTTTCAGTATACTGTATATTGGATATGAAACTTGACTCTATTAGCATTGACAAGTAGAGACCCTTTGCCACTATCATTAAGTGATTGATATCAACTCAATGAGCCACTTTAAAGCAGTATTAATAAAAGCAGTATTAATTTAAATTATTTTCTTTTGTGGATGTTTTTCTAGGACAAGTTGAGAATGCTAGCAGAGATTTGGGCTAACCATTTTCACAGTACCATGCAAGTATGGTACTGTAGTATAGTAAAAAAGAATCGTTAAATATGTGTGTGCTGTACAGTACGCCGTGGATCCCTGCTTTTTATCTGTTCTTTACTGACTGCATGGTCATGTGCCTAGAGCTTGCAACTAGCTTGCAGCAGAGAAGTCTGGAGTTGGGCTCCTGGATGGGTCATATCAAAAGCTGTAAAAATGGATCCTACTGCCATTTTGCATGGTGCTCAGTATAGGTGGGAGTAAGGAAAACAAGCCAGGGAGCCACAACTGGAAAAGGCCATACATGTGGCCATGCCCAACTTTAACCATTTGGTTAGCAACTGAGCCATAAAACCTCTAACTAGGTGTATGTTTCCATACGAAAAACATGGTCTTAGTGTACAGTACGTGTACCAATCTTGAAAATTTCATTTGATTACCACCAAATTTAAGCAGTGATCTGTGCTAAGCAGGAAACACTTAAAGACCCAGTTCTCTCACCCCAAACAGTAACAATTTTCCTAACCTTCTGGCATAAGCCCCTCCCACAATTGTCTGAAACTCATCATCATTCAGACACAATCTCACTTTATGCTTCAGGGTGAGTATAGAAAAAGTCAATTTATATAATCAGAACACACTAAGTACTGTTCATGCTGTGTAATATAAGCTTTGGCACTCTGCATTGTTTGAATTAACTGTCAATCAAAGAGCTGAGCCAATTGAAAATTTTGGTACCCAGGTACCAAAATTGTAGTTTGGGGTGAGAGGTTTGGCCCTTTAAAGGTATACCTGTGCAGTAGATTTAAAAAAAGTAGAACCAGAATATGAATTGTACTCTATGTGTATCTAATAGTTTTTCCAAGTGAACAGTAGTACTGTACTTGTATTTTCATCTCTAAGATTTATTTTTTTATCACAGATCATGAGGTGGCCAGAGTTTCTGGGCAAAATGTTACGAATTCCTGTTAAAGTAATCCGTCTGTCCTTGTATTGCCTGCTCTTCTTGTCAATCATGGAGGTCTTGGTTTATATTTCGGGTACAAAGAGTAGCTCAGTCCGGTACAAGCCTACGTGGGAATCATTGGACTCCCGCCCCCTCCCAGATTGGTATGATGATGCCAAGTTTGGTATATTCATGCATTGGGGTGTCTACAGTGTGCCCAGCTATGGTTCAGAGTGGTTCTGGTGGGAGTGGCAAGGAGCACACAAGATGGACTATGAGGCTTTCATGAGAACTAATTACAGACCAGGCTTTATGTATGCAGATTTTGGACCGGAGTTCACCGCGGAGTTCTTCAAACCGAAGCAATGGGCTAATGTCATTGCTTCTTCAGGAGCTAAGTATGAATGATTTTTTGAAGTTTCTCTGTAACACAAAGGGGTGGGGGTGTGAATGGATTTATTATCCAATTTCTCTTTTGATGGAAGTAAAGCATTTGCAGCTGAGATGGCAATTTTATGTGTGTTTTTATACTTGTGCATAAGGCTGCCACAATAATTGCAATATCGCCATATTGCCCAGATGATTTAGTTCCATGTTTTGTCAAGATGTGATATCACAACAGAATCAAATAAATGACTATACCACTGTGAAATCTCTTATTTTATTGTCTCCAGTCAGAAACCTAAAATTTTCAAAGGCAAAGGTTGTAAAATAAATGTATTTGTGATGAAATGAGCTTCAAACTGAAGTTTATCGGCTTGGTTTATGTACATACAGAGTAAATATGTCCTTAATATGGGCACTGTGTATGATTATTAGCATGCTCATGGCAAATGTCAAGATTATGGTTTTTAATGCTCGATATCCCAACATCATGGTGGAAATGCTGGCAATATTGATAAATGAAAAATGATTATCGTGGCAGCCAGAATTTTGCACGGGGTATTTTGCACTTAAACATCTCAAGAAGGGAAAATTCTGCATGTACAGGTGTGATAGTTAAAGTTTTGTAATTACAGTACTAATTCCCTTCAGGCTTTTGGGGAAATGTGGATGTGAAATTTTGTAATGGAAGACTTTTTGTCACTGTCAGCAGTAGTAAACAATGAGTGGTGGTGGTTGTATGGGTGCCAATTCTAACATATATTTATAAACACCCCTTTTGATTTCCTGCATTCTGATTGGCCAAAACCATTTGAGACTGGTTAGTAAGGAAAAAAAAAAAGCATAATTAGCAAGACATTGTATTTGTTGTATCAGTTGCCCCCTGTAAACTGGGGTGGTAGAATATGCCCTTGGTATATTCCATCTGGGGTTATTTGGCTACCAAAGGGAAGAACTTACACTATATTTAAATTGTAGGCTATCTGAAACTGAACTTGCACCGTATATTAAACCCTATTTAAACTTTTTTTCTATCTAGTTGGCACCATATATCACATTCTAGTTGGCATGTCATTAAATCTCATCTAACCAACTAATGATCGAGTTTTGAATGAACTTGTTTAAAAGAAGTGAAACTATTTGTGGGCTTCTCCTCCCATTCTTTTGGCTTGAGTTGTTCGCTGCCATATAAGAAACTAAATTTGACATTATTAAAGATCCCAAATTAAGTTGGGAGAATTAAAATGTGATCTGTGAAATTTTGCCAAAAATTCAATGTTTTTTTTAAATTTCAACCTTTAAATTTGAGTGTTTATGAATGGGGATAAAGCAGGGTGTCCCATCTCAAATGTAATGAGATGACATCATCACAGAGGCAGTGTTTCTCGGCTATCGCCTTGGTCCACTCAGCTTTTGTGATGACGTCATCGTAGGTCTTAAATTACATTTGAGACCAGGCTTGCATTTATCCGGTACATGTAGACCATCTTGTACCAAAAGTCACTGTACATTGTGCACTGATGTTTTCAATCTTTTGTAATTGTACAGTAGTTGTCATAAGCACAAATGCTGCCTCCAGAGTAGAGGTGAAGCAAAATAGAAAATAAAAAAAAGAAAAAAGGAAAAAAGACACTCACACAACACCCCAAAAAGAAAAGAACATAAAGAGAAACAATGGGGAAAAAAAAGAAGAAGACGGGTTATCAAATGCTGACTTTTATGCCCTTTGATATGTACATGTATAGCAAGCCTATACATAAGTGCATACACAGTAAAGTTCTGTCTTTTCTTGTCAATAGAAGTACCGTACATGTGGCATGTTTGCGGTATGGTCAAGTGTTATACAGTAGGTTGGAAACTGGGCTGTAAAACTCCCATCTAACTAACTGCACAGTATGGAAAAGGAGATTTGGAAGAGTAAATATTATAGATTGTCAAAAGGGGAGTTCTGATTTCATTCTGCAAATTTGTCTTGGGTATTGTGAAAGTGGTCCTGAATGAACCTCTAATTTATCACAAGGTCAACAGTCCATTCCCCTCACCTAGTTGTGCACAATCTTTGAAAAATCCTTTGTCTGGCAACCTAGAGCAATTAAGTGAACAATCAGGCCTTGAATTTTGGGGCATGTCAGGGAAATTGCACTTTGTCCCTTCCCTGAAATCACAATGAGGAGTGTGATTTTTTGCACACCTAGATGAAGGTTGGAAGCTCATATATATCCATGAAAGTTTAATAAAACAGTATACCTACCATACTCTTTAATTTCATGTGGAGTGTGATTTGTAGCACACCTGAAAGTCTAAAACCTTAAGGCCTGACAATTCAGTAATTTAGATTAGACAAGTGCAGTGCTTTAAACTGTACGTAGCAGATACTGCAGATATTTCAGCCTTTTTAGGGGGGCAGGCCAACATATTTTGTCACAGAATGAAAATTCACAATCACAAAATACCAGAAAAATGCAGGTTTAAAATGGACAAGTTGCCATGGTAGAGTAGTCAGATTTTTTGACAGGGGAAACTGCGAACCTGGATCATTTTCTCGGTAAAACATTTTATTTTAGCCGAACAAATTTACAGCAATGCAAATTGCACTCCAAATTTTTAATCTTATTCATTTTACAGGTCCCATAACTTTACTTTCAATGAGCCATAAATTCAAACAAGAAAGTTCACACTGGTGTGCCATAATTCAAGTGGAACAAATAGCCCAGAAGTTCAGGAAAAGAAGAAAAAATAAAGGGTGTGAGGGCCTAATCAAAACCACTTTCAGTCTCACCACCCTTAATGAGCCTACAGTTGCATGCATGGGTAGAAAAAGTTGGGAAGCTGGGAGGCTCCTTTCTGTGAAATTTTGCCATCTGGAGGAAAATTTAGGCAATTGGAGGGAAATTTCCCATTCCTTTACATGAAAACATACAGGGAATTGTGGGAAATTTAACTCCCTTCCAGGGAAATAATTTCACTCCCTTCCGGGGAAATAAATGTTTTTTCCAGCCCTGGTCGCATGCCAAACCAGTTACAGCTTCTTCCATATGATGCAATGCAATAATTTTGGTCTCCCAGACCTTTGGTGATGCAAACCTTTTTTCTGGTGGGAAAACCCAGGAAAAACAATCCAGTGACCCCAAATTGCAAAAAGGCCATGGATGTGGCTAGTGTTGATTAAACCAGTTTTGTGGTTCAAAGTTGAGGCATAAAGCTGTAACAAATTCAAGCCAAACTTCTTATCCCCCACCGTCTCATAAAATACCACAGAAGCACTGTACTTCCTTCTTTTTGCTATTGTTGTAAGTAATATACTGTACTGTACCATGTAGGATGTTTGATAAAGGTTTTGCTTGTAAATTGTTCTGAAATTATTATTACACACAGCTCCATGTACTGTACAATATATCATAGTAGCTGTATTTGTACAGATACTGTGTATTATAGATTTGTAATCAGGCATACAATAGATTTCATTTGTTTACTTGGCCAAAATATTATGCAGTTCATATTTAATTAAAATTGAGGCAGGTGGATTTCTGGAATGTGTGCATTTAATGTATGTACAGTACAGTAGTACTGTGTACTGTAGGTGCATAGAACAGCCTTCAAATGTAAACAATAGATGATGTACTACGTTTTTTGTCAACCATTTAGAAAATTAAAATGTAGTAGTAAAACATAATACATTAAACTTTACTTATTGAAACATTAATTGAAGCATTGACAAGTCTATAGATGAATAGCCAGAGACCAGAAGGAACACATTCAATTGCTTCGGAAGACTTGTTTTAGCCACAAATAGTTTGTTTGCCTCAGAAATTTGTCTGAAATTTCATTGAAATTCACTGTACACAGCTGTCACAATCTAAATAGTGCAATTAGAGAGTGAAGGCAGTTGACTCACACTAATTTTTACAATTTTATTCTTGTTATCCTTCCAGGTACTGTATCTTTCATGATACAGTACCCCGTATTTCATAATTTAAATATTAAAGCAGTTTCTCCCAGTACATAACAATTGAGATTTAAAACTAATGTGATATAATTCCTCAATAGCCATTCATGAAGTAGGATAGTCTTCTAGGATCACAGCCCAAATTGTGGTGGTTAGGGCAAAGCCCCAAATTTTTCCCCTCTCCCCCCTATAGGGTACCTTGTCTGGCTACTGGCCTGGAGCTGCTGTTGGTCTTTTAAAATGCAATAGCAACAGTCCAATTGTAATCAAAATTAAAGGGCAAAAGAAGTTGCTCCAAACTTATTTTGAAACATCAGCCAGATGCCATAGATTTCTTCTTATTTCTCTTCCAAGTATCTTTCATAATATTTCAGGACTTAAAAATCTCATATTTAAGGTACAGTAGACCAAGGAGTTATACTCTCCAAAATTTCATAATTTATTGAGAAAAATATTGTCACTTGATGTTCAAAAGCCAGTCATCAAATAACACAGACTAATCCAAATTCTGATGATTGCATTTCCCCTTTAACATTGACGGTTATAAACCTCTTGCAATGTGAATTCCGTGTGCTTATCACATGATGACTTTGCAAAAAGTCAGTACATGTTGGCAACTCCTTGGCTTACATATTGTCCAGTGTTTGTTAAACATGTTAAAAATCATATTAAATAGTATACATTCATAGGAGTATAAGAGAGGATTCGATCAATGAAACTACAGTATATGGCCCTACCATCGTTACTCGCTGCAGGAGGTCTTGGATTCGAGCCCTGGCTGTGTTATACTGAATATTGTCAAAATGGAACCTACACTCTCACTGTGCTTGGCGCTCAGCATCAGCAGTGGAGTAGGAAAATTAAAGGCAGTCATTTGTCACCCTAAACTACAGTTTCAGTATGCATACATCAAAACTCTCAATTGGTACAGCTCTTTGATTGGCATCACATTCAAACAATGCATCATAGCTAAATTACCCAGCATGGGTACTGAGAGTGTCTTGATTACACATTATGGACTTGTATGCCCAGTGGGACAAGCCATGAAGCAATAAACTAGGATTGTGTCTGGATAAAGATGAGTTTTAGATAAATGTGGGAGGGGCCAGAAGTAAGTAGGTTGGGAGAATTGGAACTTTTGGATGATGAAAATATGCCTTTAAGCCAGTGCTCAGCCACAACTGGAAAAAAGGCTGTAGCCGGCTTGCATTTAACCAGCTGTACTGTAGGTTAGATGGAGTTGTACAGCCCAGTTTCTAACCAATTGGTTTGAGTCGAGCTGGCCACAGCCTTTTCCAATTGGTTAAAATCTGGGCCAAAAACTTAATCTAACTACTATAAATCTAACTGGGCTGTAAACTTCATCTAACTGTACCTATCTTACCCACAGTGCTCAGGTTAGGTCCTAACCTTCGGGCATATGGCTGTTTTAGGACAGTACCATACTGTATTTTCATGGCACACTTTGGAATTCCAGCTGCAAGTCATGTAATTATGCTGCTATGGGGCTAGTGATCAAGGAATGAGATTCAGTACTTACACAGATTTATCAATGTAGGTCCACTTGAGATCACATGTTTTAATAACAAAAGTTACATAAGGTACTCAAAGAATAGGATACTTGACTCTTCTAGTGCAAATAATTTGTCTGAATTATCTAGGACATGTATCTCAAATGCCCTTTAAGTATGCAAATATAAGCAGCCAGGGAGCTGAGTGTTTCCTATGCTACTCAGTAAAGGAGTAGCAGCTACAGTATTGTAGACTTGTGGGTCATGTAAATCTCAAGTTTTGAAGTTTTTAGTCCTTTAGACATAAGTGAAACAGATCTAAATGGACTGACATTTGTTTGCCATGAACACACAGTAGTATGGTATCCTGACCAACATGCTATTGTTAGAAAAGGTTTTGTTTGCGGTCTACTGTACGTTTGTGCAAAATTGAGGCAAATTTGTGTTTGGGACTTGTAAATGTTGATTGGCTGCAACTTGTCAAAATGGGAATTGTCACAGGATTGTACTGTATGAGTAGTACTTTACTGGCTGTATTCCCAATCTGAAAGAGGCTATGTCTTGTTGGACTAGCAATTTGATGGTTGGTGATTTTAATGGTGTGTCCCTTTGTAACTATGTAAGCTAGGCTATGCATGGTTGCTTTTGTTGTGCACTTGCTTCTGTTTAAAAGTTTGGGAATTTGAAATGCATCAATAGGTGAATTGGTGTAGAGTACTTAGTACTAGCAGTGTAATACACTGTAGACATATGAACACATAACTTAGCTGAAAGATCTCATGTTTGCTGTAGCTCAGAGTGAAGATGATGATCTTAATGATGGTGGTATTTTGACGATGGTGATGGTGACTGTGATGGTTGTGATGATGATAATTATCATCATTTTGATGAGGAAGGTAGTCTGATGGTGGTTGTATGGTATCATGGCGATAATGATGACGGCTGTGATGAGGACCTCCATCATCATTTTGATGACAGTGCCGTTCTAATCATGGTTGTATTCTGATCATGGTGATGATGATGGTTGTTATGAGGATGTTCGTCTTTATCTTGATGAGTGTGGAATTCTGATGTTGGTGGTGCAGTATTCTGATGATGGTCCAGGTCAAAAAATTTAATGGATACTCTGAAGATTACATGGAAAGTGAACTTCTACACTCATTTCCTTTGCCTTGATGTGGCCCTGCCCCTGTGGGCTGGAGGTTGTAGAATATGCACTCACTATTTCCTCCCTGTCATAAGAGGCAACTAAAGGAAAACCCAATTTTGAACTTGAACCACACTTGGGAATAAATTTAAACTTTGAACATTTTTTTGAGTTGACTGACACTACAATATAACATATTCGTGTCGGTAGGTTAAAGGTCAAGAGCAGTCACCCCAAACTATTTTGAAGCACAAGCTAAATCTTGCAATTTTCTTTCTATTTCTCCTCAAAGTATCTTTTGTAACATTTTAGGACTTCAGTATTGCATATTCAATGTAAACCAAACAGTTACTCCTTGTAAATTTCACCTTGAGGAGAAGAAATATTGTCACATGACTCTCAAGAGCCAATCATGAAACAGTACAGGCTACTACACTACAGTACTCCAAGTTGGGGGGACTTCTCCTGCCCTTAAAATTTCATGCAACTAATTGATATGGATCTGGAATGACAACAGCTACAAAATCCAAGCCACCTCATAATAGACTAACCAGATTTTTTGTAATGCCAACCTAAAAATTTCAATCTAGTTTTAATGTTTTATAGCAAACTTGAAAAATTTAGTCACAAACCATACATAGGTGAAATTGTTTGTTTGTGTTCTTTGTGATGCATTAGCTTAAATGACCACTCCCTATGAAAAAGGAAATGACCACCTCAAATTACACCTGTACTGTACATATTTTCTGGAAGGAAAGGGGTAAAAGTAGAGAACCACCAACAAAGGACTTGTACAAGTGTGTTGGAAGGAAGTTTAACTCATGTCTCCATGACTACTACAGTAATACAGATGTTTGCATGCAGTAAAGTCAAGTTTCCCATCAGTTGTCAAAATTTCCTATCAAGTACCAAAATATCCATGAAAAACCTTTCATGCTTCCTAAATTTTTGCACTGAGTTTCCCCATCAATTAGTGTGCCAAAATTTCCCACTAAATACCAGAATAACCCGTAAAGGAATTTCTAGTTTCCCAAATATTTCCTATTACTCTCAAACCCAGGACTGTTTCAAATTCCTCTCAAATCATCAATCCACTCTACTGTACAGTACTTTTGTGTCCACAACTTCACCAATGCACTTGGTACTGTACTTTGTACCAAAGGACTTGTTCTCTCACCCCAAACTACAATTTTTGTAGTAGTCCATAGAAATTCTCTATAAATTGGTTCATCTCTTTGGTTATCAGCTACAGCAGCTCAAACAATGCAGAGCCTACCGAAACTTACATTACACATGCATGAACTGTACTGTTTTGATTATATAGCCTTTTGAGCTTTTCTGTGTATTCACCTTGAAGCAATTAACTGATATTGTATCTGGGTGAGGAGGAATTTTAGACATTTGTGGGAGGGGCTTAAGTAAGAAGGGTACATAGGAGGATTGGTATTGTTTGGGGTGAGAGATATAAGCCTTTAACTTCATGTTGTGTTTTGTTTCCTACAGATATGTGGTCCTGACCAGCAAACACCATGAGGGGTTTACCCTGTGGCCATCTAAGTACTCCTGGAACTGGAATGCAAAAGATGTTGGTCCTGGAAGGGATCTTCTAGGTATGGTTTCAGTTGGTTTGGTTTGTTACTAGACTTTTACTCTTCAATTTCTAACCTTCTGGTTTTATGTAGCTGCCCAACAGGAGAGTCCAAATGTTCTTGGTGATATCACAATGGCCCCATGGCATTTGTTGCAGCTGTGGGTCACAGGGTTGTTTTATCTAGTCCATCACTTATGCAGAGAATCATGCACAATGTCAGTACTTTTGTCCAGAGGTTGCGAGTTTTGAGTGCTGGCCAACTCATACTGAAGACTGTAAAAATGAAACTAACTGCCATTGTGCTTGGTGCTCAATAAAAGCAAGGTAAAACAAGCCAGTGAGCCACAAATGGAAAAAAGGCTGTGACTGGATTGACTTGAACTAATAGGTTGGAAGCTGGGTGGTAAAATTCCGTCTATCTTTTGATATGGCTTGATCTGTGAATTGAACCTGGATCTCCCTTGTGAGTGGTGGATGATGTACCACTGGACCAAATACCCAATCTTCTGGTATAAGTAAAAAGAATATTATGTTGTGAATATGCCATTGTGCCAGCTTTGAGGACTTACGTCACAGTCTATACTAGCCCGCGGGGCGGACAATTTTTTTTGTCCAGCTCATCACTACGAAAAAGTTAACATCCGCCGGCGTTGGGCACCAAATCTGTTCAACTGCGTAGAAATCTTACGGAAAATTCATTTACATAACTCTACGTGGATTGGTTAAAGCAAGGCTGTTAATGTTTATTTAACAGGCAAACACTTGTACCATTGTACAACAGTGCACGGAGTCACTGTGGTCGATGTTATTCGACACTGCATGGTACAGTATTGTGTGGTGCCGTGCAAGCATACACATACAGCACAGCGGTTAATTAAGAACAACCGATCCCACAGCCACGGGAAAAGATAGTTCGATGCTTTTCAGCAAAAGGTTACTGTTTTTAAATCCATTCTTTGATGAAAGTTGTTATTGTTTGAAAGAGGCTGTCCATGATCAAGACTTCCATCTAAATTACAAGCTTTTAACGGACGTAAAAAGCCTACGTTTTTGTTTAATTTAAACGTCTTCGTGTTCAACGTAGCATTGCCAAGATTTAGTCATTGAGCACTGCCTACCTCAGGAATAGACCAATTGTGGTTAGTGCTCATGAATATTAAGACGATCAACTTTTGGACTCATTGAACAGAATTTTTGACCATCGCCGGCAGGCTCTGAGGGGTGGCAGCCTAAAGGGGGCTGCAGCCAGAGAGCCGCTACGCAGGCTAAGTCTATACTGGCTGTAGACTGTATTGCAGTTGCACACATTACGCTTGATATTAACCTGAACAATAACATCTAGGTATAGAAGTAAATGTATGTATTTTGCTCACTATGGACAACATGATGTTGCAATTTCAAAAAAAATATAAAACCTTGCATGTATTTTACAAACCTTTATCACTCTAAGTGGCACATTTCCCACTAATAACACCATTAAGTCCTGAATATATACAACTGCTGCCACTATTGAGCTGTTTTACAGCTTTGGCAACAGTGAAAGTGTAGCCAGCCTATTGGCTGAAATAAAAAGTACAGTATTTTACACAAGTTGATTACACTAGTGGTGAGTATCAGTCTCACGGATTTACTTATTCTTTGCTACTGTTTTTCATATTAGTCATTGTAACCAAGAATTTGTGATATGACGACATGTTGCCACTTTTTTGGCACCTTAGTTTTGTCGGAAGTTAAATTAGTACTATGTGTCAGGTCTTAGGGAGTTCTGAACATTATCAGTTAACATGTTTATGTATTTGTATCATGTACTGAAATGTTGGATTTAATCTCTGTTACCACACAAATAAGTGAAGTTCAACAGGTTCACCTGCATTCCAAGTAGATATTGTTAGTTAGTTATAGATTGAGTTTACAGCCCAGTTTCCAACCTATTGGTTTAAGTAGAGCCGGCCATGGCCTTTTTTCCAGTTGCTGCTCACTGGCTTGTTTTCCCTACTCCAAGTAGATAAGAAGATTATTTTGAAGGTCTTCTAATAAATATTGTGACTGCCTTTAAGAAGTGAAAATAAATCTTTAGGGTGCTGTAGTTGAACTTGTTGATCTGTGATGTGTAAACTTCATGGATATTTCCTCTCAGCTAATATTTGGTGGAATATGTAAAGTACGTGTATATTTTGTAGATCTACAGTAGTTGGAAAGTAGCAAGTTACTAAATGTTGTTTTTTTTTACAACAAGGGCGGTTCAAACCAATCATTTCTTATGAAGAATTAGTGTTCTGTCAGCATTCTAATGGTGCAATGTTTGCAAGACTAGAGACAAGTTTGCAAGGGGTCTATTTTCTTTTTGTTCCTGGAGAAGGATGTAGTTTACTTCCAGACAGGATGCATACTGTATTTACTTCTTCAAACTTGAAAGAAAGGAATCGTTTTCCCCTAATGACAGTCAGTTGGCCACCAATGGTCAGAGGGCTTACTTGATAACCATCTGTGTCAGTACTCTGTCAAATATATTTTGTTTTAATGATAGGATGACCTATTGACCTTCTGATAACTTCCTCTAGGACAAAATAGCTGCTATATTGGAGTCAATGACAACTTCCCTAGCTTGTAAAAGCTGTAGTATTTAATAGAGCATAGCATTGAATTGGTTTACAAGTCTCCTAAGGAGTAACATGGATGTAACTAATCAGGCATGTAGCTACAGTAGCAGAAAAGGCATAATGGTCTAAGAGGGTGAGGGGCAGGGGAGGTTGTAAGAATTTTGAGAATGGGGTTGAATGTATTTAAATATGATTAGGTCAATTACAATTTAAATAATCTAGGGGAAGAATGTTTGTCAGGGTAGATCTACTTACCCTACCTTTGGCTATGGGATGTATGGTAAATGTTTGCACATACTGTACAAGGTCAGACATTTTTCATTATCTGTTATGAAAATCTTCTTGGTCAAATGACATTGAATGTAATTGGCAACTTTAATTTTCTATGGGAAAAAGTAATTTTCTGGCTAGCTAAAATTTCCGTCTCTTTTTCTATGAGGTGTACATTTAATGATTACATATTCAAGACCAAGACAGCTAGGGGAGTTGTCATTCACTGAGTACTTGTACAGCATGCAAGCTTCAAACCTTGAAGGGCCAATTCTCTCACACCAAACAGTATCAAATCTCCTAACCTTCTCACTTACTGTAAGCCCCTCCCATAAGTGTCTGAAATTTACCCCTGGCACATGTAAACACAATTTCAGTTTATATTGCTTCAGGGTGATTATCAAAAAGCTCAGTGTGCATAATCAAAATCCCTCTGTACAGTTCATGCTGTGTAATATAAGCTTTGGTACTCTGCATTGTATGAATTAGCAGTCAATCAAAAAACTGAGCCAACTGAGAGTTCTGTTATCCCCTACAAGAAGTGTAGTTTGGGGTGAGAGGATTGACCCTTAAAGCTTGTCCATACATCAGTCTCATCACATGCATAGAATGTTTCTATTCTTTTTGAGGCTAATTGTGTTGTTTTGCTTCCTGTCAGGTGGTCAGTACTTGTTCATTTTGCTAAATATGACCTCAAAGGTCATTCAGGTATTTCCTTTATCTCACTCACTGCATGTACCTTGACTCATGTGAAGGTTGTTTCCTGTAGGATCAAACTGTCCATACTCCATACTCTACATTACTGTATCTCTCACTATTATAAGATGAAAATTTTGACATGCTGTCTCTTGTGAAGTCCAAAAGTAAACATTTTTCTGTTCAAATTAGTTTGCAAAATGCTGTTTTGAAAATATGCAAAACTTTTTACATTTTATTATTGCTGCATGATTGTCTGGTGTCATTTTAGGTACACTACAGTAGCAAAAGTTTGTTGGCAAATTACTACATATAACCTTTTATCTTGACAGGATTACCTTTTCAGGATTATATATTTGGGAGTTTGAGTCCTGTCTGGGTCATACGGAAGACTTTAAAAGCCAAATTTATTTCCATTGTGCTTGGTGCTCAGCAGAAATAATGGACTTAGGGAAAAAAAGCCAGTATGCCACAACTGAAAAAAAAAGACTGTGGCTGGCTCGACTCAACCAATTGGTTAGAAACTGTGCCATAACACTCCATCCAACCTAACGTGACCTATTCAGGTGCCAAAATCACTTATTCTGGAATCTTGCCAAAGGTACTGGCATTATTACTTTACCTAAAGTATACATTCTTACTTCAGGTAGTCACAATTCTCTTTTCTAAGTTTACTTAAAACTTCCTTCCACAATTCTAAGAGCAAATATCAATAAAGTCCAACTCTCACATGATATTACAGTATCTCTGGTCTGTCTCTGATCTACAAAAAAAGGGCTGTAAAACTCAAACTAACTGATCTTAAGACTGTAATTTGAAATCAACTAGCAAGTCATCATTGACTAAATTACAAGTTTGGAGCTACACTGTTTCCAGTTGATATAAGTTGGTGCAATCACCTGTTGAACTTACGTCCTATGTGTTTTGGTTGAAGGCTTAGCTAAATGGCATTTATTACTACCTTAATTCTTTGCTTTCTAGACAGTAACAATTCCTCTAATGTTTTTACTTCTAGCCTCTCTCACAGCTTAAATTCCTCAATGTGAAGACAATCATAGATATCTCCTTATAAAGGCTGTTTAAAACAACCCAAAACACTTTCATTGCATGGTGTAAAATAAGAGCTACTTTATAAATTTTCTCAGAAAGCATAACTGATAGAGAATATTCCTCCCCTCCCATAGTAAATATAAGTTTTGGGTATCAGGTGTCATTCTTTTAAAGTGTCGTGAAATAAAATTTGATACACTTCACTACGTGATTGTTTGTGGCTCTAAGCAGTAGTCAACATTTTAAAAAAATTTGTGGGAAGTTTTAATGTGCAGCGTATTTCAGCTAGGAGGGAATCAGATTTTCAGAATTCAGTTTCTTTGGAAACAGTTGTAATTAAACTTTCACTTGATTCTTATCTATGCATGCAACCTCCAGGCCAGATGACTTCATAAAATGAATAAAACCTTAATGCATGGCAAGGTTACAACACTCTTTGTGATGTTGAAAAGTATTTTACAAAAATATCATATGTTAACTCAAAAAGAACCCTAAAAAGTCAATCCATTTGTAAAAAGAATATCAAGAACAAATGGAATGCCACTGTCTAAAGCTTCCATGTTGTTCTTTTAGTTAGGTGAGGTTTTCCACCTTTTTTAAACCAATTGGTTTAAGTCTGGCTGGCTACAGTATGACGTTTTTCCAGTTGTGGCTCACTGGCTTGTTTTCCCTTCTCCATTGCTTACTGTATGCTGAGGATTTGGCAGTACAGTCCTGTAGGTTCCAAATTAAAGTTTCTGGTATGACCTAGCCAGGATTTGAACTCCAGACCTCCCGGCTGCAAGTCGGATGCTTTAACAACTTGACTTTGCAGTCAATTACATTTAAACATCATTGTACAGTAATTACTGTACAAGGTAAATTACTTTTCATGCAGTACAAGACTTTTGACTGTGAGACTCATTACTGTCCTTAATAATGCAAGGCACAGACAAGAAGGTCAGTGGGTTGAACAATATTACTCTGACTTGTGGGTTAGTTACAATAGTTATGGTTTAATGCCTTAAGATTAAAGGCATACAGTAATTCTACAGTATCACCTGAACAGTACCAAGTCTTCTAACTTTCTTACTTAAGCATCTCCCACAATTGTCTGAAATCCATCTTCATGCAGAGTTGGAGACACAATCTCAGTTTATTTCTTCATGAAGAGTATAGAAAAGTCAATTGTGTACTAAGAAAATCACTCAGTTCATGCTCAATTCAGACAGAGTTCATGCTGTGTAATGTAAGCTTAATTTGTAATCTGCTTTGTTTGAACTAGTTGCCAATCAAAGAGCTGAGCCAATAGAGAATTTCTGTGGACTGCTACACAATGGATTATTTTCCTACTCCATTGCTTGTGTGGAGCATCACACACAATGGCAGTAGATGACATGTTTTAAAGCCTTTTCTTATATAACTCTTCCCGGGAATCAAACCTAAGCCTCCTGAGAAGGGGATGCTCTACCAGGAGACCAAGCATGCAGGCTGACTTTAAGGATGCATGGTAACCATGAGTTCAAATATGAAAAGACTGAAATAATATAGTTAGTTAGTTAATAAGATTGAGTTTTAAGGTCCAGTTTCCGACCTGTTGGTTCAAAAAGGCCACAGCTTTTTTCCCAGTTGTGGCTCACTGGCTTGTTTTCCCTACTCCATTGCTTATGCAGAGCATCACACACATCACACCACCCTTTGGTACATCCATGTATATGAGCACAACCAAGACTGGAATTAAAAGAGGTAGTATGTCTTTCTGTAAGTAATGAATTAACTAAGCAACTTATATTGGCTTTACAGCTACAGTTAAACTCCTAAATTTTGTCCTCTACTTCTGCTTCAACAGGTGATTTTGCAAAAGCAATCAGGAAGACGAATGTTCGATTTGGCCTCTACTTTTCTCTGTATGAGTGGTTCAATCCTTTGTACTTGTTGGACAAGAAAAACCAATTCCAGACATCACAGTATATTGATGTAAGATGGTCATTTTAATAATTTCATTGTACTGTATTTGACTTTGATATTCAATATTTTATGCTGAAAGTTGCAAAGGTGGTAGATCTTTTAGACTAATGCATGCTGCAGTTATTATTTTAGGTAATACTATAGGTGAAGATAACCGTGGTGGTTTTCAAGTAAAGGTCAAATTGAGGGAAAAGACTTGATTTATTCGAACACTGACATTCCAGAAATTTTGGAATACAGTAAGTAAATGAAATTATTCAGATGGGAAAAATTCATCCGTTTGACTGGCAGTTTAGCATACCTCCCAAGTGACCCGCTTTTCAAGGTTTTGACCTGCATTTGAACACTTAAACTAGCTGACCTGCTTAGCCTGCTGAAAAACCCACATTTCAAATCTCTGAAGTGTCCTCAGAGAACCACACAAATTAACAAATAATTCAGCCTACTGGTAACTACAACTTCGGTAAATCGTATCTCAGAGCTTAACTGCTTGCGCTGCTGTACAATGCATAGGCCTGGGTATGTACAGACCTGTTTGCTCTCCTTGTGGTGTAATGAAGGCCCACTTTGCAGGTTAGAGTCAGGGCTTGTCTTAGAGTTTCCCATCAAACAAACTTTCTGGACTGTCTTGACAGTCCTTGACACTCGTGACTGTGTTTTCATGGCTAGAACTCCATGCAAGATGTACGAAGAAATCACTTGCAGCATCAAGTTGATGTTCTCAAAATACATAGTGCCTGACCTCTGACCTGCTATACAGGTTCCTCACCAAAATTTATGGCATTTATATGAAACGATTGAATATTTTGATTAGGAGACGTTTTAGTAATTGCACATTTGTGAGTATCTGTATAATATTAATTCACCAAATCTCCAATACAATTTTTCTAGGTTACCGCAAAAAAATTCAGTACTGTACTGGATTTTTTGGTGGTAAACCTAGTGAAATGGTGTGAATTGATTTGCCAAAAAAGTGCTGCCATTTTGCTTGTAGACACATTAATTGCTACTCATAAAATGTAAGCCACATTTATTCTTTGTTATCTCTTTATTTGTAAAACAGCTGGTAATGACCCCACAATTGAGTGAGATTGTCAATAACTACCGTCCAGAGGTCATTTGGTCTGATGGAGACTGGGAGGCATACAGCAGTTATTGGAATTCAACATATTTCTTGTCCTGGCTATACAATGACAGGTAAGGACATGTGGTCAGTCTTGCTTTGGTAAGGTTATTTGTCATCATGAATGTGCTTCAAAATCTCAAAAATGCTCTCGTGAATGAGGCAGTGAGGGGTGAATTTTGTTTAATACTTGTAAATACTTGCAAATTTTACTATGAGAGTTTTGCTAACTAATTTTTGAAAAGTAGAAACTAGATATCATTTCTTATTTTGGTTATTGGTACCAAGTTAAATGGATTATTAAAGATTCAGTGAACACTGCTTCTTGATTGTGAATACTTTATTTCATTCCACCTTGTTGCCTTCTGCCACTGCACCAGCAAGGAATGGAAATTTAAATCAACTCAAGAAAATCATTTTCCAAAGTCTGGTTGGAACTGAGTAAAATTGATATAAGGCCAATAGTCAGTGTGCTCTGCATCTGGAAAATAAATATCCTCAGCAATAATTTGGAATTCACATACTCATGGCTTTCCTTCACCTGTTTCCTGTGGCAAAAACAGTTTTAGGCCTGCTGATATAAAAGTTACTTTCAGTAGTCTGTTACTTGATGTAAATAGCATAAAGTCTCTGGAAAGTGGCTGCAATATAGTTTAAAATTCATCCAATATTGACCACTCTGCACACTAGTCTAAATGAATTATAAGAATCGTACAGTAAATGTACAAACTCTTACTCTGTCAGTTTGTTTAGTACTAGAAGAGAGACACCCACCAATAAGCAAGTTGGGTACCTTATATCCCTATGGAGTTGTGGAGCGTACTTAGCATGGGACACACAAACTGAGCTCAGCACATAGTGTGCATGCAGCGTACCCCTGTTTTTTGTAGTAGGTGCACAAGACACTAAGAATAAATCAATAAATCTAATTGTCAGTGGGTCTTAGCCGTACTTTATGGCAGATTAATATGCATCGTTTTACACCAAAAAAGGCAATGTAGACAAAGTTTGCTGCACAAAACTACTCTCAAGATTCCTGCTTATGTTTTGACAGGATTAAGAAAAGTATTTCACCAAAATGTCATGCAAACTCAAATTTTGGAATATGTGTTGCAGGTGCGGGATTGGGTGGAATATCCCGATGATTTGGAGGATGTGGGCATGTGCATAGCCTTCAAAACAAATGATGGAACTAGCTTCCATTGTTTTGTCCATAGTCATGTTTTTCAAGGACAGTTCAATTCATATTTTCAGTGGATTTATGTGTCCAGTAAAAAGTTTTTCCTTAAAAAATGAAATATTAGTATCACCCATCATAATGTAAAATGGCCCAACTTGCTTTAGCTATTGAAATGAACGTTTTAACAATCCAAATCGTTAATTTTACTGAATCTATGTGGCAAATTCGAAACTCATTTTATGAAAGTTATATCTTAGAGTTGTAAAATCAATTAAAGGAATATAGATGGGTTTTTCGTCACTGTTTTGAAGAGATTAACATGGATCATTTGTATCAGTTGATGAAAATCAGAATTTCTTTGACAGATTTCAAACTGTTTCATTTTACAGTCCTGTCAAAGATACTGTGGTTACAAATGATCGGTGGGGGAAAGAATGTCGCTGTGCCCACGGAGGATTCTACACATGTGATGACCGCTACAACCCAGGTATTGATGTCTGCTGACAGCATATAATTTTACAAATGAGTGAAGTCTCTTGCATCAGTCAAAGATTTGAATTAAATGGCTTTCAAGAATTGGCACTGCACCTGTTTCCTGTACAAAATATAATACAAAGAACTTCCTGTATCTCCCCCCGAAAGGTCGGGCAGCATCAGGGGGGCAGGGGTGACAGGGGGAAACAGGGTGGCAGGGGGCAACCGCTCCCCCTGCATTTGCCAAAAATTGTAAAAAGAGGAGGAAAAGAAAGGTAAAAGAAGAACAGGAGCACTCAATTCACGATTTTCCCCAGTCAAAATACCCTGCTGCCATCCTGAAAAGGGATCTGAGTGGGAAAGAAACTGTGTAGTGTACTCATAAGGAGTATGGTACATTTCATTAAATTTGCTTGATGAGGGGTTACCCTCAATTCTACAAGCGTCACTTTGCAAAATTTAGGGTGAAGAACTGAATGGAATGAAAAATGTTAATAAGGAAAATAGTTGAATGACTATAGGGTAGTAGTGATGAATTGCAATTTTTAGTCTACCTTGGTATGTGAATAATGGTGCATGTGGCATCATCTTTTTTTTCCTATTGCAGTCAAAGATAGACCACAGTGAATGGTTTTTCATATCTCGGTACTCAATGGTAATGGGGCTTTTATTAATGTTGTTTTTGTAACCTGTTTCTTCAATTCAAAAAGTATCACTGCTAATGAAAGGCTGTGAGCAATGATTGTAACAGAATAAGCGATCTGGAATTAAAAACAAAGTCCTTATCATATGCCTGTTACATACCCTTACAGAAACTGTTTGTCAATAAATTCCAAATCCTCAGATTTTTACTTCTTTCTGCCATAGGTTTTTGCATGGAAACCTGTGTTTCCCTGTAAAATTGGCAAAGCTAGGTTTGCCACTTTGGCACTTTGGCATTGGTTTGCCTCAGGTTTTCAGCAAGTTTGCCACAGCTTTCACTGGCAAAACTCTGACAATTAAAACTAATTTGAACAAAGACTTTTGAGTCAAAACCTGGGACTTCATTTTGCAGACAAGAAAAGATGCATAAACCCGTGTCAAACCTGTGTCCAGAGGGTTAAAAAAAAAAGGTTTGTCTCCCAGAAAAAAATGTCGGATTCCTATTGTTTTTCATATGAACATGTGGGGTAACTGAAACAGGTTGATGCTATCTTTTTGTGTGAGGGATTGTTTGTGGTTAAATGTGATGTACTGTAGCATTGCTTGCTATTATGCAAGGATTTTGAGGTCAGGGCAAGATCTCTGAAGGGAGTGGACAGTGTGGGGGGTAAACTGCGCCAATTAAACTGGGTAACAAGGCAGTTAGGAAACTTTGTGCTTTCCATAAAACTTCAAAAAATGTTACATACCTCTGAGAAGGGTGTCCGCTGGCTCGGCTCTTTTTTAAAATACTCTTCTCTCAATTATTATTATTTTGACTGTAGCTCTGAATTTGAAATTTTCTTGTAACTCTGTCACATCATGTTTTACAAATGCAGTTAAAAATTGTTCTGTTCAGGGAATGAGAGTATGGGGGAAGGGTTGGTCAACTTTTTACGTGAAAAATAAGTAAAAGTTCCTGACAAACACAGACTATTTTGCAAAACATGGTCTGGCTTTGCACCTCTACTGTGAATTAATATGAGCTACATGGGAAAATTGGTGACATAGGAAAGGCACTTGCAGAGACGAGAACTGAGGGAACTGTAGCCCCCCACTTTTTCTGCAATAGGCATTTTGGTGTGCTTTACATTGATGTTATATTGTTGAACATACGTAACTCCTGTGGTGATTAACCCCACCCTTACAAAATTTGCCGCCCCTGAAAGAGGGATCCATTCTTTGATTACAAAGTTCAGGGATGAGCTTTTTCAGTGAATTCACTGATTTCAGTGATTTTTCCTCTGCTTCAGTGATTTGTCATTCTTCATTTCAGTGAAATTGTGGTGATCATCTACCTATCAAGTAATAGGAAAAAACACCAAAATTGTTTCTGATTGGCTTACAAAAGTCCTGGCACGTTTCCACATACTATGTATACAGTACTATAAAAGTCAAGTAGGATTTGCATAACACTCTGCCCTCTTTATTCAACAAATGTGCAAAAAGTGAATATCACATGGACCTAGGCCTAGGCCTAGATTAACAATGTAACATTAATATTAACATGATAATGTTACATTACGTATTCTTACTTACATTATGTATGTGCACAACTGTGAAGTTTTCACTAGGCATTCCTCTTGTTTCAGTGATTTTTCCACTTTCTCGGGCCCATCCCTGAAAGTTGATTCTACTTATTTGAAAATAGTATGGTTTGGTTTGTGGTAGCTTTATGCCTTTTTCTAAACTTCTGGTGTAACGTACAGTAGTAGTGTTCATGGCATTTTTATCTCAATTTATAACATGTATTGAGATATTGTCACACTAGCTGGTAGCTGAAACATCTTTAGAGCATCAGAATGTAACTAGATCTGTGGTCAGTATCTTTCAGAGTTTCAGAGCATGCTCTTTGAGTTTAAGGAAGATAAAGTTGTACATTTTGCTATGAGAGAAGTGATGGTCGCTAAGTGTTGTTACATTATTTTGGCAAACTTTTAGGACAAAGCTCTTGAGTTGTCAAGGACGCTGTTATTTCTTTGCAAACTGCACTATGGTTGCTAGGGACTGATACCTGTGGTAAAAAATTCAGACCTCAGAAGCTTGGCTTTGCACCTCTGCTAAATTAAGCATGAAGTAACTGTAAGATAATCTTGCCTAGTCGGACAAAAAGTAAAGGCTCTGTAGCAGATACTTGCCCAGTAATTACTTTGAGAGGAAAAAGCTTATTTACAGTTTATTGAGTTAGGGCACAAAATGTGTTCAAGAGGCAAAATAAATATGTCAACATCTTGTGATGAAAAATTGTACCCTTCAGAGCATATCGGAGTGTATTTGAGGATCTGAAACTGTGACATTATAGACAAATCGGATTAGCACTTATGTTTAGTGACTGTAGGCTGCCATTAGTGGGGTCTATCAACCTTAAATCATATTTATTTATTGTTTACATGAATTTCAAACCCTCATATTTAGTGAAATTGGAGACTTCAACATACAAATTAGTGTACAACGATCTATGATAGAGGTAAACAAGGAAATCAGCAAGATTTAAAGATGACGGACCCCAGTAATGGCGGACTGAAAACAGACCATCACTTGCTGTCCGGATTTGTGTATAACATTTGCATGGTGTTGAGATTCTGCAGCATCGCTTATCTGGCTTCCAGTTGTAGGGGACAGAATTGTTTTCCCTACTCCATACAGTAGCTTATGTGTAACATCATGTAATGCAGCAGTAGGTCCGTCTTTTGATGTTTTTAATGTGACTTGGTCTGGGAATGCAACCTGGACCTTCTTTGTCGATGAGACGTACCACTAGTCCAAACTCCCTACTGTACGGTAGGTCTTTAATGTTGTTTGAGGGAAAAAAAAAAGAAAAAAAGATACTTTGAAGAAAGGCAAAAGTAAAATGTTTTGCAAATTATGCCAATGGTTCTGTTGTAAGCAGAACTGTTAAGTTTTCAGAATTTTGAAACCCCTAATGGTCAGCATGTTTCAATTTTCTGACCTAAGAAAGTAAAAATATAGTTATATACACTAAAATCATCAGAAAATTGCAAAGCAGCAGCTTGGCATATGTAACATCAATCTCTGAGTACACCCGAGTAAGTTCTACGTATATTGTGAACATTAGGAGAGGAATCTAGGAGTTTCCTCCCCTAGAACCCTGAGGTGGATCCTTGTATGTTCACAATCAATCATCTACTATATTTTCTGTATTCTGAGGTAACAATGTTCTAAGTATGGTTTTTTTATCTTCAAATGTCTCATCCTATGAATCTGGGTCATCTGTTTGTTACCACCTGCTTTGTGTGAAGATTTTCTTATACAGAGTTAAATGGCCCCTGGATTTCTTTTGTAATCTTTATCTCACATCCTTTGTTTCTGTGTCCAGGGCATTTGGTCAAGCACAAGTGGGAGAACTGTATGACTATAGACAAGTTATCCTGGGGTTACAGAAGAAATGCTGCTTTGAGTGATTACTTCACAATCGAGGAACTAATCACAACGTTGATGGAAACCGTGAGGTAAGTAGCGAATGAAATAGATGGCCTACTTCCTTGAGCCCTCAAGGGCATAATTTTGTCAAAACAAGTTCATTAGGCCACAAACTTTCAGTCTTAAAAAGCAATTAATGTAATTGCTCAATTACTTCGTAAGTGCACATTTGTGGTTTTTCACAGGTTTGGGCTGCCTCTATGTTAAAAGTTAGGATTTTATTGCCATATTACAGACCTGTTGTTTGGAAACGAAGATGTGCAATATCTTGATGGAAAGTTTTGTTGACCTGTTTGCAGCAGTGTCCTGGATAAAATAGAATGAAGTCGCATTGCATCATGGAACATTGAGGTAGATATTTGCAAGCAGATCTGAATGAGCTGGATTGTGCGATTTGAGGATATAGTGCAAAGTCCAGGAAGTGTTGGGGCGAGGGAAGCAGAGAGGAAGGAAGGGAGGGAGGAAGGGAGGGAGAAGGGAGGGAGGATGGGACGGAAGAAGGGAGGAAAAAGCGAGGGAAAAGTGAGGGAGGATGGGAGGGAGGAAGGATGGGAGGGAGGATGAGAGGGAAGAAGGGAGGGAAAAGTGAGGGAAAAGTGAGGGAGGATGGGAGGGAGCAAGGGAGGAAGGATGGGAGGGAGGATGGGAGGGAAGAAGGGAGGGAAAAGCGGGGGAGGATGGGAGGGAGCAAGGGAGGGAGCAAGGGAGGAAGGATGGGAGGGAGGATGGGAGGCAAGAAGGGAGGGAGGAAGAGAGGGAGAAGGAAGGGAGAAGGAAGGGAGGATGGGAGGGAGCAAGGGAGGAAGGATGGGAGGGAGGATGGGAGGGAAGAAGGGAGGGAAAAGCGGGGGAGGATGAGAGGGAGCAAGGGAGGAAGGATGGGAGGGAAGAAGGGAGGGAGGAAGAGACGGGGAAGGAATGGAGAAGGAAGGGAGAAGGAATGGAGGGAGGGACGGAGCAAGGGAGGAAGGATGGGAGGGAGGATGGGAGGGAAGAAGGGAGGGAGAAGGAAGGGAGAAGGAAGGGAGGAGGAAGGGAGCAAGGGAGGAAGGGTGGGAGGATGGAAGGATGGGAGGGAGGCAGAGAGAAAGGGAGGGAGGAAGGGAGGGAGAAGGAAGGGAGGGAACAAGGGAGGGAGGAAGGGAGGGAGGGAGAAGGGAGGGAATGAACATTGTGTTCAGATATCCTGCTGTGCTTCTACAGATGTTGAGGATCAAACTATTTGCAGCCCTCAGAACAGTATTATGTGATAAGGATGTGAAGGATATGGTGGATATCCAGATTCCCAACAAACTCCCTGGATTGGGAGCGTTGTAGATTTGAAGGTTGGACACGGGTTAATTTGACCTTATGTTCAAAAATCGTGAAAGTAATTTTCAGTAATTTTCAGTGCTAAGCAATTTACACCAAAGAAAGGAAAGTGGAATGTGGACTATTACATACAGAAATGTGCAATGCAAACGCATAGTTTTGTTTCTGTTTGAAGCACAGCACATTGACAAAATCTCAACACATGGAATTATGTTACCTGTGTTTTTTGGGGGGCCGGGGGTGGGGGATGGGGGAGGAGGGACCCAGCATGTCATTAAACTTGAAACAGACATTGTTTGACAATTTTTCTTGTTTCAGGCAAAATGTGTTGTCTCCTGGTATATTTTATTTATTCCAATGTGGAAAAAAGTCTCATAAAAAGTTTTAGTGACACATACAGTATTTCAGTGAATCAGTCCAGGAAAGTTCTTTGCTATGTGTCATTGTGGATTGTTAATAGAGAGGTCTTTTTTCTTTTTTCATTCCCACCAATTCATCCCACTCAAAATATTCGTAAAAGTTGAAATCTGAGCCTAGTAAATGTTGCTTTGCCATTAGTTGTATATACAATGAACGCAAAAATTTCAGAAGGAAATATTTGGCCGTAAAAAGATTGCATGTGCATTTCACTATTCTTTAAAGTGATGTGTGATTCAAGTGATATGTATCACTTTAATCACTCAGTTGAAAGTTGAGAGGTTTCAAAACTGATTTAAAACTTAGTGCATCAAATCCTACAATGAATGAAGATGTCATATAATAAGTGAAAGCTGTGACATATATGAAAGTATAAGGATTAGAAAATGCTGATGAAACAGCTATTTTGAGAAGAAATGAATCTTCCGCATTGTGCACAAAACAGTAAACATTAAACATCAGCAGCATTTTTTATGCCCCAGTATTTGTTTCTTTGTTTTAGCTGTGGTGGTAATCTTCTCATGAATGTTGGTCCTACTCATGACGGTAGGATTGCTCCTATTTTTGAGGAAAGACTTCGTGACATGGGAAAATGGCTGGGTGTAAATGGTGAAGCAGTGTATTCTACTCGTCCATGGCATTTGCAAAATGACACGGTCACAAAGGATGTCTGGTAAGGAGCTCATTTTTGTTGATGTGTAAAGACAGTGGTGAAAATGTAAATCCTTTATTCTGTTTTAAATGAGGGTACTTCAATGCTTGTACTGAAGTGAAAGTTATGAAAGTTCTTGTTTGACACATGTTGACCTCAAAGTGTTTCTTATGAAAAAGTCTGTACATGTGAACAATAACAGGTTCTGCCTGAATGCATTTCATACTGTAAATAGCATCCTGGAAAAACACATGCTGCACTGCATTTTTCTTCATAAGAATGATTTAAACAGTTATAAAATTTGAGAAAAAACATGCATATTCACCTTACCTTTGTAAATTACCTTCACCCCCCTGAAACTCCATCTTTATTACTCTCAGACCCATAGCCAAGGGAGGGGGACAATGAAAGCAAAGCTCTCTTGAAAAATTTGGTCTCCATTTAAAGTTTCAAGTTTGCCACTGACTCGATACCTTTTGTGCATCTGCTCCCCAGAAAAAGTCCCCGCCCCCTTTCAGGGAAAAAAAGCCAGTGAGCCAAAACTGGAAAAAGAATGTGACCCTCTCAATCTAAACCAATTGGTTAGGAACTAGGTCATGAAACTCCCATTTAACTGCAGTAAACTAACCCTTATAGCCCTCCTCCCTTTAGTACCTTGTCCAACTGTGGGAATTTTCCAAATAGCAATTTGAAAAGTAGTGATTACAGAGGATTGTGGGATAGGATTTTGGTATGTGGCATTTTTGTCAATAGATTTTTGCTGTAGGAAAAATAACGTTCTCCAACATTCTGTCCCACAATTCTTTGTAATTACTATTTGGAAAATGGTCTTTGGGTCTAAATACCCTTTTCAGATCTTAGTTCCCTTTTCTTTACATTTTGAAATGGATGGAAAATTAAACACAGGTTTGTATGAGAAAAAGAAAAAAAAGAGAAGACATTTAGTTGACACTTATGCCTAGCAGACGAAATGTTGACTTTGTGCTTGCTGAGTTTTGAAGTCAAGTAAAGGACAATCGTCAAGATAAAAAATTAAATTTTGGGGTCACTGTGCATTAACAATGTACTAATTCCTGTGTTCTGAAAATCGGTTTGCTATTTGTAAATAAGTTAATGTTTGTTACTTTCAAGCTACTATTCTGTGGCCATTGTTTTACATTCAGGCCTTTTGACAGAATTAGTCCACCCCTTGGCAAGAACACCAATCTTATGATTAAACAACTAACTAACAAGTTGGGCTTAAAGCCGGAAGTAGCTTCCAGCCACTTTTAAGCTCGCACTTTTATATTTTCTGTGATTTCTAATTTGTCTTGCAAACCTGTTCTGAAAGGATTGCCTTTGCACAGTCTCAAAGATATAGTATGTAGGAGAGAGAATATTAACAAGCATCTGCTGTGATGCATCCTCAACAAAAAAGTCAAGACTTTTCCATAAAAAGTTACTGGTAAAATTATGTGCCCTCATCCCTTTAAAAAGTTGGGAGTCAATGTGCAGTTGACCATGTTATGATGCTCTCATTTTTATGGAGATGATGAAAACTGATGGAAAAAAGTTTTTTCGAGTGTGCTATTTATGTAATACAATCATCTTTTTTTAAAAAAAGGTAAGCTTCATTTATTTTAGTGAATTTTTCATTTGAGTCTCTTGCAAATCTAGATATATTTGCAATGGTGGTTTTCACCCTTCCAAGCAAAATGGAATCAGAGTATGCAGGGGTTGCATCATTAAATGAAACAAAAACTAACTTCAAAACAATTCAATTTACCAGATATATTGATCCTTTATCTGATGCATTCGTGAAGAGGGAGGCCACTGAAAATTTGGAAACGTGATGTATGTTTTGAAATTCCTATCTTATTCAAGGTCAAAAACAGGCTTTTAAAGTATAAAATAGCAAAGGCACGAAACAAAGTAAATCATAGCATTGTTTTTCAGTGTGAGGTGACAATATGACTTCTGCTTGCTTCAAATTCTCTTTGTGAATGTGATCAGCTTTTTATAGAAATTTTGTCTGCTAGCAAACAGATGGAGAAATTGAATGCAATTTTTTTGGAATTCTTTCTTAAAAAAGAAATTAATTTTGAATTTAAATTTTGTTTGAAACTCTTTTGTTTAATTAGACAGTGAATGTTTTTGTTTATTGTGTGTGATAAATACTGTTTTTGTGTTTGAGCAGCACCATGAGGCTCACTACTGAATGCTGAAGAAATAGATTTAGAGAGAACTAGTTTTGCAAGTGATGTTTTCAGCAAGGTTGTCAGATGGCACTGGTAACCTGCTGGGAGTAACTGGGATTGTTTTTGTCAGAATTGTTTACAAGCTTCTCAAGACAAGTGTAGAATTTAAAAAATGTAAATTTTACAGGTTGCAAATGGCTCTTCTTCAATCTCCTTTGTCATAGCTTTTTCCATTGCCGCTTAATTAAATGCTGAAATTTATTTACTTAAATCCTACCAGTCCATTGTGCAATAATTTGTAAATTCCTTATTGTACAACTCACATTTACATGCTGTTTTCCTTTGAATTTAAAAAAGTTTATATGACCTTGAAGGCTTCCTGTTTTTTTACATGTTGCACAGAGATGGGCACCCAGGCTTGTACCAGCCCAAGTTGCCGAAGGGGGCCAAATATTTCTAAAGAGGGGGAAAAATTTTTCAGGGGGCCAAATGTGTTCAAATGTATTCAGTCATTGGCAAGCTTCAAAGGCTGCAGGGGGGTCAAAAATATTTTCAGGGGTGCTTTGTCCCCTGGCCCTCTGCCCTCCTTGGGTATGGGCCTGTGGGCATCTAGTCAAGTCACTTCAAAGCATTAAGTATGCAAACATATTTTGGCACAATTAAGGTGCTGTTGCTTTTCGAAAAAACAAAGAAATACCAAGATTGTAATGTGAGTAGTACAACAATGTCAACACAAATGAATGCAAAATTTACCATTTTGAATTAAGGAAGTAAATTTTAACACTTTTTAACGTTTTTATCCCAGCATAGGAATGAATTATGTAAAGGGAAGTTGATTCTGTTGAATCCAGTTTTGATGCTTTGTAATATACATTTTCAAAACTTAAAGTGTTCCTCAAGTCAAAAAATTCAAAAATATGTAAAAATATGTAAGAGTCTTAAAAATGAATTCTAACAGTCCAACTCCAATCTTCATAGGACATTCCTGAGCTGAGCTTTAAAACTTGAGGTACACTTGAAGAAACTGGTACTACCATGTAGGTCACTAGGTCATTGGTACCATGGCAACTATCTCACTTATTTGCATGTAGCCTCCATGGTAAATATTCATATAGAAGGTTTCATTGGTTACAATGTTGATAAATACGTAAGCTTGAAGGAATGGTAAGTAGTTAGAGCATCAGAAGTGCTGTCGGGAGGTCTAGAGTTAGAGTCCTGGCTGGCTCTTACTGAAGACTATAAAAACGGAACCTACTTGCCATTGTGCTTGGTGCTCAGCAAAAGGAATGGAGTAGGGAAAACAAGCCAGTGAGGCACAACTTGAAAAAAGGTTGTGGCCGGCTGGACTTGAATCACTTGGTTAGAAACTTGGCCGTAAAACTCTTACTAACTAATTTAAGGGTACATATGCCAACAGTTGCTTCAGAGATGGAGGCTGTCTTCACCTTTGACCCAGTAACATAAAGTGTAGTGTGAAAACATTTTCCAATTCATCTATTGATTAACAGCTGGGAGAAACAGGATTCTGGGTGACAGTATTTGGGATACCATTGTACAGTTACAGGTCTGTTTATGTACATTACCCTCAGAGCAAACAAACAAAAAACAAAACAATGAACTTTTGTTTTGTCCCTCTGGGGCATTCCATTTGTTTTTTGTACAAATTAAAACTTGTCATCAAGTGGAGTTATCTATAGTTAAGATTATTATGAAAAATAATTTTTTTATGACTTTGTCCTTCAAGTATTGTTGAAGGAATTTGTAAAGAAAAACTTCCTCCAATTCTGTTCATGCTAGGAACATTTAGTACCCTTTCCTTTCTTCTCTATCAACTCTATTATGGTCTAAAATGCCTCGTCTTTTATCCTTTAAAGGTACACAAGCAAAAGTGATGAAAGTTCCATGTATGTATATGCTACGATACTGACCTGGCCCCTTGGAAACCAGCTGCCACTAGGTGGTGTGAACCCCAGTGATGTGAAGGGTCTGGAGATGCTTGGTTATCCTGGTAAGATCTCTTGGAAAGAGCGCGACCCAGACGGGATTGTGGTTACCCTACCAACATTCAGTCCTGCTGATGCTCCATGCCAGTGGGCTTGGGTGCTTAAAATAACCACTCCTCTGTCTCGTAAATTGAGATATTACTGAAGTCTTGAGGCTTGATATGGTTTTCAAATTTACTTGTAAAGAGCTCTGGTCTTCCTGAAATAAAATTCAGAAAATAAAGAAATGGCCGAAGGTGGTGGTAGGAATTATCAGATAATATGAAAGCCTAGATCACTACTTACAAAAAAAGTTTTGTTTCCAGGTACTGCTCATTCTGGCTACCAATAAGGGAGTTCGGTAATTAGTTTCTGCTTGGAATTGTGGGACACGAGGGAGGATATGTTGCTCAGCTCATAGTATAGACGAAACCAATCAGTGCTTCTGTTAAGTGACTGTAGGCAGCCATTAGTGGGGTCCATCAGCCTTGAATGGTCTTCATTAATTGTCCACATGAATTTCAAACTTTTGTATTCAGTGAAACTGAGGGAATCAAGAAGCATTTTAGTGTACAACCATCCATGGCACATGTGAGCAAAGAAATTGGAAGTTTATAAGGTAATGGACCCCAGTTATGGCTGACTAAAATCAGACCATCACTTGATGTCTGGATTCGTCTATGCTGTGTTTTCTTGTTTTCATGCAGCATGATGCATATATGCAACTAAAAGGGTTAAGATTATGTTGGCTTGACACTTGCTGTGAGCTTTTGCTGGTGTAAATGAAAGTTCTAGATGGCCAGTACCTTGGTAACAATTCCTTTACTGAGTTTGTCATGCAAGAAGCTGTATGAAAACAGTTGTTATGTTTCTCCCTCCACATATATCATTATGGCTATCTGGTCCAGTGATTGGGTCAGGTGACGAAAACACAAAAAGCTAATACAGGCTCTTGAGCTCACTGGAACAAGTTGTGCTCCTTGGTGACCAGAATGAAGTATTATGTCAGTGATGTTACCTCCAGTTGGTAACTGGAATTGCCTTGGGTGTGTCATGTCAAAAGTACTATAAAATGCCTTAAAATTTGTATAAAAAATGGATAGAAATGGAAGAACTGGCAATCATGTAACCGTCATGATCCCACATTTTTGTACACCTTTTCAATTTTTGTACTATTAATCTGGTTACAACCAGCATATTGTTCATTTACAAGTGTTTTTTTTTTTACTATTATTGCTATTATAGAACTATTTCTGCAACTCATGTTCTTTTGTATTTGGTATTATGGGAACTCATTAAAAGAGGTCATTTATTTATGATGCACATAGTATACTTGATTGTTGGGGGTATTAAACAACTCTAAATGCAAATCTTTTCCAAATCATGCTAAAATGATGGACTCTTTGAAAGAAGAAATGAAACAAGACGAAAATTGTGACTCTATGAATGTATAAGAGTATAGATAGTTATACAGAAAGTCTTTGCCTTGTCAAAACTCACCAACATTTTTGCACTTGCATTCATCTACACATAAGCCTGTATCAATTTTAATGCACACCTCTCTCTATGGTTATTCTGGTTGAGACATTGTCACCACTTTCACATTTAATAACCAACATAGCATTTTTACTAAATTTTGATTTTACCAAGGTTGTAAATCTTTGCATTGCTTTCAGACCAATAACTTTCAACCAGAAATGGTCATCTAAATAGTCATTATTTTCTTACAGCTGTTCAAATCCAGAGGTAATGTCAAATTAAACCGTACATGCTTCTGTAATAGTGGAATTAAGCAAAACGCTTTTACTTCAGATTAATTTGTATATTAGCAATAAACAGGAAAAATAGCAAAGCATTATTTGAGTGGAAAACTGCCTCATGTAATAACTATTTTTTACTGGTATTAAGATAATCATTGATAAAATTTCAAGATGGAACATGTTTAAAAAAAAAGACAATGACTCTTTGTGTTTTCTGTCTGTAAAGCTTAGTTTTGAAACATTTTGCATTCTCAGAAGGTGACAATGTTTGAAGGTAATCTTTCATGTGGGTTAGACTCCCTTTCAGATGTGGGGAGGGGGCAGGGGAGAAGACGTATCCAAAGTGTGAAGGGTGTGTATTTGGGTTTGTAGGCAGGTGCATTAGTCTTTTTAAAGGGAAAACATGTATGTGTGAAGTCCCAACAGTCCAACCTTATTATGTGAGGGTGATAAGGTTGACGTCACACCGACAGTTATCATTAAAAATGTACTTATGTAATGCAAATACTATAGACATGTTGCGGTACAAAAGATAATAGGAATGAAAAATAAACCATAATGGGGATGAAATGTTATGAAAAAGCTGCCCAAAAAGATTGGTATTGAGTTTTCTCATCAAACAATGAAACTAAGTGGTATGTCAAAAGGAAAAAGACTTCCATGAATAAGAAGAAATATGTACAAACTGAAATTTGAAATTTAAGTGTTTTGACTTTGAGAAGACAATACAAGCGTAACTTCCGTGGCAGAGGTTGAACTTAAATTGAATCAATGAGATAACAGAAGGTAAAATGCTAAATAAAAGAAGAAAATTAAACCCTGGAAATGATTTAACTGTTTGCACCGAGGGCAGTGCAAATTATGTAATATAGCTGAAATGCAGTGGTCACATTTTGTAAATCTCATGAAGTTAATATGATAAGGTGACAAGTGAAATTACAAGGCATTTCAATGGTCTAAGTGAGATTGGCAATAGAGCATGAAAAAGAGAATAATACAGGTGGCATCATCTAAATATTTATGGATATGCCAAATGTTATGGATGCTGAAGGGAGATTTTTTGCAGACATTTTGCAATGTGCAAGTAAAGTGAGAGATTCTTATCAAAGATGAAACAGATCACAGGTATGTATACGGTTGGTATTAATCTTCAATCATAATATGAAGGAAAGCCTTATGGAAGCCTGTGGACCTGCGCCCATGAGGAACAGGCTTTATCTCATCAGGATAAAGGATAATGCCTTCCTTGCCACTGTGCTCATTTGTGTGGCGGGGTTTTACTCTCACTTCTCTTGAAATTAAACTGCTGTGTTTGTACTACACAGGGTGCTCATTCCTCGAACCAAAAGCACCAATCTTTATTAGATTGTGGGGAAGCCATGGAGGGGGAGTGGGGGAGGAAAGGTGGGAGATGGGCAGCCGTTGCCACTTGCATCAGATCAGTTTTTTACTGTGTGAAAATCTGAAATCAATGAGTGCATTTCCAAAAAGGGGATGTCATGATCTATGTGTATAGGAAAGAAGGCTGCTCAAGATCAAGTTGCTACGAAAAACCCTGATTTGTGGTTAATGAACAATTTAACCCTTGCTTTGTGTCACAGATCTTTGTTATTGTTTCCCCCAAAATTACTTTAAATATAGCGTTTTCTGTTTTTCAGGCAAATATTTGAGTTTTAAAATAATCGGCCATTTCATTGTGTTACACCAGTTTTAAAACTGGCTGAAGAATGATTGTTTCTTTGAAGCCACAGGCTTCCCAAATGTGTCGCGATTTTTTATCCGTTTGATTCTTATTGAATATGTACCCTGAGTATGATACTTTTCTATTTTGGGGCAAATGCTTGAAAAAATTTATGTAGTCGACTATTTCGGGCATTGTGTTTTGAAAATCTGTAAAGTGAAACTCACGAATAATAGCTTTTTGCGCTGCCCGAAGATGAAGCGAATATTTGGAACTTGTTGATTTCGCGTGAAAATTTTGCTGCAGTATACGCCTTTTTGTCCGTTTTTCGGGCATAAGTTTTAACGATTTCGTCCACACTTAGGAATTTTCTGAATACATATACATACCATACACATTTTTTTTAATCTAAAGTGGCTGTCCAAATTTTTTCCAAAGTCTTGGCCGAATTTTTCACAAATTTCTGCCCGAATTTAAGATTTAACGGAAATTTGTGCTAGGGGGTGCCTGTTCTGCCCCATGCCCCTCGTCTCGCAAGCCACTGATAGGAAGCCTATTTCTGATGGAAAGGAAGCAGTGCTGGGACATTTAACCCCCAGTTAGAGCCCCCATTACAGCTTTTATATGTCCCAATCCTGAAATAAATACACAAATCCTGAGACACATTTTTTCACCTAAAGATATGCTGAAACCTCAGGGCTTCCTTGGGACGACCCTTCACTCACAAGATGTGGAACTTCGCTTTTGTACCCACAGGTAGTGGATGATGAGACGGTTGAAACTTTGTTATGTTCCGACAATCCACATGGCATTCACAGGCCATTGAAACACTTTCTACATTAGCTCAGCCATAATAAAGAGAAGCCAGGAATTTGTCGGGAAAATTTATCTGTGTGATAATTTTGATACAGTAGGTTACCCCAACAAAAGTCAATCGTCAAGACGACCTACATGATTTTGCTCATTAGGAAGAACAGGTTCTATAAAACCCCCATATTTCAACTCTTCCCCACACAAAATCCAAATTGTCTCTCAAAAACTGCCAAATGTATTACGACATAAACTCCAGATATTTCAAATAGACACATCCTTATTAACAAGCAAAAAATATCAGCAAATTGTGCATCATACATTTTTCGACGACCAAATATCGGCATTCCGTCGCTACCTCCGTCGGGGCCTGTCGGCCAAATGCAACCCGACCTTGACCGTCATCATTTCATACACGTTTATCAGACAGTTGCTGGTCTAAGTCGGTGGGTAAAGTGTTTCACCTGGGGCAAAATCGGTCCCGGCCCCACTGAAATAGATGCATATAACCTGCTTAAAAGTATCTTGAGGAACGTCCCTATAATCTCTAGGCAAATCAACAGCTCGACTTATGAATGTTGCAGTTTTACCTAGACCTAACATTCCGATGTCCGAGTGATATTATCTGATTGCATTCCGCCAACGCACCATGTTTTATAGCTTTGCAATGGTTTTGTTGTTGAAGTAGAATCTGAACTTGATGTTGGCTGCCGTTACTTTATTTTTAAATCATGAGGACATCAACTTCATGAAAACAAACCTACATTGGGTTCTAGTTTGAGAAATTAGAGCGGTACACGGGATATTTGGACAAACAGCCAGCAGGAGAAGGGGATTGTGGTTACATGATAATAATGTGGTAAAATTCTTAACCTCTGGTGACTTTTGCCGTTTTCTTATGAACACTGCTGGTTTAAAGGGTGCTATTTTCGAATTCGCGAAAGAAGGAAAGTACGAGGAAGATATGGATGAGCTGAAACCAATGGGCATCCGTATAAAAAGGAAAAAAAAAAAAAAGATCGCCTACACGCGTTTGCGGCGCCTATCGGGGACATGCACAATTCACTACTAAAGTGGGGATATCTGTTCTCAGTCAACCGGAGATAATCACAAGTTACACACCAGGAAACTGGGGATACCGAAAAATCTACAAACACATTTACACATGAATTACAACTTAAAGGAATAGGGGATATAACTCAGATCGAACTTTAAAGCTAAATGCACTTTTACCTGACACCCGGCATTATTGGACAAAAACCGGGGATATCCCCATTTCGGGGGTCTCTCTAGTTCATAAGGAATTTCTCATGTGTGTTTCCCCGAGTGACCACAGAAACGCACGCATACTATAATTTCTTGTGCAGAAGAATTTTTAGGCAGTGGAGAAGCCAGGATTTCCAGCGGGGAATGCCGTATGTCGCGTGATCGCCGGTCTCCAGAGAGGTTGGAGGTCCTTTGAAATTTTTCGAAAAGTTTGGCGTCCTGCTATCCAACGCTACCTTTGCTACATTTTAAAGGTAACTTTGTATCAGAATATTTTTCGTACTTTAGGGACTAAAATATGGCTGACATCCTCACTGATGTCAGCCATGTTTCAGTAATGGATACACCAACGTCAGGCAAAACATTGAAAACAATGATACACTTCACACACAACGTAGACGTCGCGCGCGTGAATAAAGAATACGCTCATATCCGACTTGTGCATATATCAACCCTCTGTACTATTGGTGAACGTGTACGAAGATACCCTCCAAAGACACCTTTCCAAATAGCAGTTACAAAGGACTACGGGATATGGTTTTGTTAGGTGTTGTTTACGTCATTGGCATTTCAATATGAAAAGGAAACGCCACACACCAACATTCTATCCGGCTACATCCCTCTGTATTCTGGCAACAACTATTTGGATAGGAGTATAGTGCATTAAAAACGTAAGTTCAGTTCAGGAACGACCTTAATCTTAATGGCTTTCAACTTAAATCCTAGTTTAATGGTTCAGAACCTAGTCACTCTCAGTACATGGCAGACATGGTGAGATATTCCACAAAATTTTCAGTTGAATGTCGATCAAAGATTTTTGCAACTTGAGAATTTCTGTAGACTACCGTTAAAATGGTACTTTGGGATGACGAACAGGGGTAACGTCAGGATGGTAGGCGAACAGTCGTTCCCTATTTTCGCAAGTAAAAGAGAAAATAGGAGAAGAATGGAAATTGAAAAAAAAGGAGCAATCAACTCAACTCACCTGCTTTGCCCCTATAAAAATACCCTGGTACCGCTCCTGATGACGAATGGCTGACTTTAAATATTGGAAGTCACTCTCTTGTCAATGTGACTTAAAAGTTATCACCGTCGTGTATAGCTGCTAATCGAATAAAATATACTACTCATTTATCTGTCTGAATTTTTAAAAGGGCGTTACATTCATTGGTGATACTATGCATATGTAACGTGTTATGATTTGTTTGAATAAAGATGCTGGTAATTTATCTGGCGATCTTTTCGATCGATTTCGAACAAGGCTCTGACAGTATTTCTTCTACTTTTTTTTTTATAGAAAAATGATTCCTTTACTCCTTATGACCTTTCAATTTTACAGTGGTTTGACATAATTGACAGCCATGCTAACTTGTAAATCCAGGCAGAAGCTTCACTTAGTAATTTTCTCAAGCAAATGGACAACTTCGGGAAATTGTCTGGCTTGAACTCAGGAAAGTCGCTTTATTCGCCTTGGGGTCTCGATCCGCGGGACATCAAAGTAAAGACAGATATTCAACACCCAAAACTTCCAATTCTCCCAACCTCCCAAAGCTTTCTCACCTTTATCCAGACACAATCCAAGTCTATTGTTTGAGGACGTGCTCTGGTGAGCATATACAAGGCCCTTATGTGCAACTTTTGCTTCCTTCATTAACAAATCATTCACCATTTAAATTTTGGCTCTCGTTATGTTCACAATTTTTGACGTTTTCCTCAATTTTTTTTGACGGGCATGGTGCAAAAGACCCATTGTTGTATATCCAGTCGATGATGACTTTGCTTCTGTTTTAAATTTATTTCTCATCTTAGTTGGAAACTATACTTTCAGTTGCAAAGTCCAAAACGTCATCTCTACAGGTTACGGTTGCTAAAGTTTTCTGAGGAAGTGCTGTCCAGATAAGGAGGGCATTTTTCTGGAAAATATGTTTTATGATGCTAGGGTAAAATATTGAATTCGTTGCTAAGAACTTTTGATTTTGCTTCATGCGTTTCCTTTTGTTGTCCTTTTTGAATGATCATAAGAGTAAAAATGTGTGTACAACCCATATAAACTTGTGTATTGAGCTGAAAATTGTACAGAGAAGAATTTAAATAGTAATAATAGCAAAGATTGCGTCATTTTTTAAAACACCCTAACAAAATGAAAATCGGGTCTTACTTTATTGTAGATTAATTGATACACGTTTAACATTTTGGTAATTGCTACAATCCCCGACATAAGTAAATGAAACAAATCACCTTCCCCGATCCCCCTTTCAATGTTGGCTACAACCTTTCAACTATCAGCTAGGACACAACATTGAAAGGGGGAAGGGGGGATTCAAGGGAAGTTTGAGAGTGTGAGTGCATTTTGTTACCGTACCAACGATTTCGTTTCATTTGTTTTGTCGGGAATTGTAGCTGCTTATGTACATTCCAGTACACAAAATACTCGCAAGAACGCATTAATCTAAAGTATCTGCATCACGGGGCTGTGCACACACGCAGAGATAGCGGCATCAGCTTTGCAGTAAACACACTCCACAGGCTTATTTTAAAGACACGGTATCGTGGCGCGAAACGGGGGCGATATTTGGACAGCCTTCAAAAAATTTGTTATCCCACCCAAAATCCCGGATGTAGCCCATATAATAGAGACCGTATCATAACAGTTCAAACGATTGGGTGGGATAGCGTACTGCTGCATACGGTATGCTTGTTTGTGTGAGCGTTAACAGGCGTAGTATCTGTGTTAATTTGTATGTAGCAGGGAGTTGTTTTCCTGATACAAGTAACTTGCTCAGTGTTACAACAAAGAGACCCTTGGGAATTTTCCCAATATCTTGGGAATTTTGAACCGTCTCGATCATTCTTTTCCTTCCCACTTTGAAAAAAGAAATATTGTGTGATTGTTTCTTTTTTCTTCTTTTTTAAGTCACTTATTAATTAATTATGAAATATGTGAATAAGTTCTAATAAGAATGCCAAGGTGGCTAATTTGTATTAAATTTCCGGCTCAATTGTTTTGTGTTTTAATCATCAGTTTGACTTCGATGCTATAGGCTATTATTACTGTAGTTCAACGTTGAGAGGCTATACGTTGTTATTCGAGGCGTGATCTTGGGAATTTCTAAAAAGACGAACTGGCCTAGGAAACCTGCATTGAACTTGAGAGATTGGTCGAAGCGAAGGGGCTAGTCTTTAATAGTCTTACGACAGCAAAATGTCTTCCTGTGCAGAACTTCAAAAAGAAAAATCGAAGGACAGCGTTTGCACACGTTGTCACGAGAAGGAGAAATCAACCGAGAAAAATACAGTAGCAAACGAAAGTCGAGGGTTCCCTTTCCCATTCTCTAACGTTAGATCGCCGCAGAAAAAGCAGGTTGATTGATTGGGGAATGGCAAGTCTCTTGTTTATAACGGCGATTTTGCGAAACACATCATCTCACAGATCATGCCCAAAGGTAAGTGAAATGTGTTTGTTCAGCCTACTGATAGTAAAAAGTAAACAGGATTCCCGTCTCGTTAGTGATCCACATACCCATCCCACACGCGTTTTTAGCATATGTACAGTACAGAGTATGCATAGGCCTAACGTTAGGACAATTTTATTAGTAGCTAGGCTTTTGACGAGCTGGCACAGGTTACAGCAGAAGTGATCAGCACTACATTTACCACTTCATCAAAATCGTAACCCCAGAATAAGCCACGCTACTCTTGAAAAATCTGACTAGCCTATGTCCTCAGTTTGCTCATATACATGCCCTATCTTACTGTAGTTTACCCTTATGATCTCTCCGAGGGCCTGGCGCGGAGTTTGCACTTTCCCCAATATTGTCTTCTCAAAACTTTCTTATCAAGCATAGACTTACAGTACAATATGCTATCACTAAGATAATCCTAGGTGTTTCATTAGCCTGTGCAGACCACAGTGACAATGAGTAAGTGCTCAGCTTTGCTGGATCAGTAATTTGCCAAAGATTTGACTGGATGAGAACAGCAGTCTGTAAGCCTGAGCATGTTGGATTTATAATATAAATGAAGATTATCTGGTGCAATCAGGTGAGCAGGATCAAGGCACCATTATCCAGTAATTGATTTCTGTAACTAATTTGCTTATGCTTGAGTGATCTCCAGCTGCATAGTATGTACGTAATTGATACTAGTTATATGAATTGCAAAAAAAGGAAATGAAGGCTTTGATAAGAATTTTCATGTGTGAATGCATTCCAAAACATTTAAAAACTAATGAATGCATTCAAACAGTAACTGAAGGCTTGGTAGACTTCAAAGGAAATTATGATGGCTTATTCAGAATGCAAGGAAGACTTCATTTGAGGAAGAAAATAAGCATTCCAACTCACTGACAGCTTAATTTAGTCCTTCAAATGCTAAATGATACATTCAGAAGGCATAATGAATGCTTACTGAATGCTAGTAAGCATTCAGTAAGGGTGATGAGGGTCGGACGTCCCCATCCAAATGCTAGTAGGCCAGCTAGTGGTTTGCCAAATTGCCAGGTATATGTGGGTAAAAAAAAATTGAAAGGCAACTGCCTTCCTAATGTAAGGTAAGGCACCATATAGGCCTATAGGCTTTCAAGTACGTACATCATAAATTTCCCTCCATGTGTGGAACAATGAGTATAGAAAGCTAACTACGTCAGTATACTGTATAGGCCTTCATCAGTGGCCTAAGAAGACCTGGATCTGCAGATTTTGGGCTCAGTCGCAGATCCAGGATTTTGAGAAAGAGGGGAATTAATACACCATCAACAAACCAGACACCGGGGCATTGGGGGTCACCTCCAATAAAAATTTGAATTCTGCTTATATGCTCATATACAATTTGACATAAATAATTTACCAAGTATTCAACAATTGGTTGTACCTGTATGCAATTGAAAACTGATGCAGATCTCCTTCCCCTCAATCACCGTGCACCACCCCACAACCCCCATCCTCACAAGGGAAATAAGAAATCTGCATTCTAAATTCAGTTCAAGCCAAAGTACTGTAGGGCTACTACCAGTAACCAGTTGGGCTACAGGAATCGATTTTCATGGTTGTCAGAATATCTGGGACAACAAAAATTCCATACGGACAACCAATACATTAAGGGTTGGTTGTCCCATGGACAACCATTTTCCTCTCAGACTGAAAAAGTATACTGCTGATTGATAAATTCTTTTACCTTTTTCGATAACAGTTTCATAACCATATTTCAGACTTGGAGTGTTCCTAGCTGTCTCTCAAACATCACATCTTTTTATTCTTCAAGACCAATAATGCATGAACATCAAGGGCGGATCCAGCCCCTAGCTGAAGGAGAAGGAGGGGCAGTTTGAAAAGGCGGCGCCAACATCATACAGGGGCCGCATGCATACTCTTGAATTTGACCGACCTCATTTCTCAGACCAACTCCCATTGCCACAGTTATATATAGCTATACGGTTTGAAATTCTGGGGACCTTTATTTTTTTTTTTTTTACTTTTCGGGCAGTTTTTACTTTACTTAAAGACTCAGGGGGTGCATTTTTCTTGTATTGAGGGGCGCTAGACTGGTCATAGGGGGGCAGTTGACCCTACTGCCCCCCCCCCCGGATCCGAACTTGCATGATGAACATAATTATAGCCTTCTGTTTTGTAATTGTGTGAAAAATATTTTGGACAACCAAATTTCCCTCTGGACAACTACAATGAGTGAAATGGTTGCCCCAAGACAACACTAAATATTTTAAAAATGGAGGCCTGGGCTATGAGGGGTACTGTAAGGTAGACTAAGCATAGTGCAGCTGTTGTACCTGTACATACAGTATGAAAAGTTGTTTTCCCCAAGATCTAGGCAGGACTGCATATAAATGCTATTTCTGGGTTAGATTTCCAACCAAGTAGTTCAAGTCAAGCTAGTCTTGACCTTTTTTTCTTGGTTCACAGGCTTGTTTTCCCTACTCCATTGCTTTTGCAAGCACAATGGCAGTAGGTTCCATTTTTAAAGTCTTCAGTGAGACCGGGCCCGGAATCTGTATGTTGAGTGTACATGGAATGCCAAATGCAATAAAAATTAATGCCTGAGCAAAATTTATGTCCTGGGTTATTGACAGTGGCATTACTAGTAGACTTTTTCATCGGGAGAGGGAAAGTGCTGAAGTGGTGGGGCAAACGAAAATGCTCCTACTGTCGCCAATCGAGTGCCACTATTGACCAGCACATTGCGTATAGAGAACACTTTGCCTGAAATGTGTTTCAGATTGCATAAAATGGTACTTCCCAGCTGTTGTTTTTACTACTAAAAAGTGCTGCTTTCAAGAGGTGTTTGTGAAGTTCTTACACATTTTGCCCAATATACTTTTTACATGAGGGGGGTATACAAGAGCCACTGCTGATCCCACTGGTAATCGGTAGGTTGATTTAAAATTCCTTTAGACAGAATAGATTGCAATCCCCCTCCCCCTTGTCCCTTTCTGTTTAAATGGGGACTAGTGTTCACATCATCATCAATCATCATTATTATGACTCTTATAACAACCAATTTTGACACCACCCATTAATCATTTAGGGACATGTGATTTGAAATCATGGAAGTCTGTAATATGCACTCTTCCCTAAGATAAAATACTGTTTCATATTGCAAATAGTCTTGATTTACTTTTCAGGTGTTCTTCAAAGTACTGTACATGCAGTGGGCCACACATACAGAGCCAAGTGAATGACCAACCCCTCAGTTGCTAGGTGTTACACCCATAGGTGAGTGAAAATAACTGCAAGATGTATTAAAACAAGTCTTTCAATTTCCAAAAGCATGTTTTCCCAGCTAACTTCCAGGTAGTACTTCCATGATTCACAACACTATAGCACAGAACAGTCTACCTTGTGCTGTGCAGAATTGCTCGTAACGATTTCACGGCTTTAATTAGTACCATGAGTGGTGGCTCTATGTTGGGGCAAGAGGGGGCATTTGCCCTCCATAGATTTTGTCCTTGGCCCCCCTCACTCCCCCTCCCTCTGCCCAAATAATTAGCTGGTCAGAAAGGAGTTGGGTTTGGGTTTACTGAAAAGAATTTAAATAAGATACCTCTCCAGAGACTACATTTTTCATTCAGAGATACAGTACGCTAAAACCTGAAAGCTTCCAGGGGCGAAGCCTGTTTGATCCTGCCTACTGTAAGAGGTGATGAAAGGGAAAACTAACATGTACTTGAACTGTACTTGAAATTAAATTTAAACTTTGAACTTTATATTGAGTTGACTGACACAATACTGTACATGACATGTTCATGTTGGGTATAGTTAAATCTCATCTTTACTGTCTAGAAACTTTATACAGTATCTATATTTACTAAAATATTGCACAGTTTATGAGCATTGTTAGGCCTTTATCCAATATCTTGTTTGATAATGATGCAGAGTTGCAGTATCAATTAGTTGTCCACAAAGCCTGAGCGAATATTATTTTCTCCCAATTGCACAATATACCCAGCACTATGGTAATGTTGGACGTTGCCAACATTTTCAGAATTGTAATTGTAATGTGCTTGATTAGTTTACCTTCAATTGGGCTAGTTGCTATATTGATATGATGTGCTCCCTTCCTTGAAGACAAGAGCATTCACCCCAGTATACAGTACAGTAGTGTACAGTAGTTAGACTGCCCTGTTTCATGATTGGCTATAGAGTCAAGTAGTACGTGACAATATTCTTTCCTGAAATGTGAAATTTACTTAATTGCTTGGTTTGCCTGAATCATCATTATGGAATGAGAAAAAAATTGTGAGATACCTCCTTAAAAACAAGCAATGAGAAGAAAATTGTGAGATACCTCCTTAAAAACAAGCCATATATTATCAAATTTACAGTAGTTAGAAGTGTGGTTATAATAATTGAAAACCATGCATCCATACAGTTCATCATGTGCTGCAAACTTGCATCACCAGCTGTAAATATGATATTCCATTGAATTGCAGCATGATCTACTACTGTCAAGGGCCACTATGACATATATTAGAGCCAGTTTGTCCCTCATCAGCAACTACAGGTAATTATGGAAGCCAAACACAGGGAGGATTTCAAATGGCATCAACTTTACACCAATAGTTATTGCCCAAGACTAGCTGAACTTTCATTGAGTTCAGACAAACATCATAAATGTCCTATATGCACGTTTCCCTTATACAACATGACAGACGGTGTGTGTTTGGTCTAACGGTAGAGCATCCACCTCTCACACGGAAGGCTCACTTCCCAGGTCGAGTCATACCAAAGACTCCAAAAAAGGAACCTACTGCCATTTTGCATGATCGCTGCTCTGTATAAGCAGTGGGGTAGGGAAAACAAGCCAGTGAGCCACAACTGGAAAAAAGGCCGTGGGTGGTTCGACTTGAACCAATAGGTTGGAAACTGGGCCATAAGACTCCATCTAACTACAACATGTATTACAGCCAGGGCTGGAAAAAATATTTATTTTCCAGGAAGGGAGTTGCATTATTTCCCAGGAAGAGATAAGTTCCCACAATTCTCCCTGCATTTTCATGAAAAGGGAAATTTTCCTCCAGATGTCCACATTTTCTGGGAAGGAGCTTCTCAGCTTCACAACTCTTTTCACCCTTGATTATAGTATTGTAGTACATGCTGTAAGAAGTCACAACATCCGGCATGGTGCCATGCAGTCTCTTTCCAAGGGAATGATGAAATCCTGCATAAGAGGCACAAGCAACCCAAATCTATGGCCAAACCCAGAGATTTGTCTGGGAATTATTTTGAATAAAATGTTATGAAAGAAAAGTTGAAAATTTGGGTTTTAAATTCAATGTTCATTTGGGTTTGAAAATTAAATTTCAACTTTTGCGGTTTTTAAAGGACAATTGCATTTCCTTCAAGAATTAGAAGGAAGTACACAATTGGAATGTTACTTGTCACTTTCTGGACAATAAATAACATACCCATCTATACTCCCTTGAAAAGAATGGAAATTGTTTCCTAAAACGTTTCCCATATACAGTGGGGACCATCCATCATAACTGGGAGACAAATCCCCTGTCGCACCTTGCTCCCCTTAGCACCTCGCTGGCACTCCTGGTTTTACTGAACACTTATGGCAAAATAAATTGCCAAAACACAAAGGGTCATTCAAGATTTTAGTTGTTTTGCCCTCTACCTAAACAAAAAGGGATGGGGGTATTGGATGCCAGTCTTCCCTTGTCTTTCTGCAGTGGAAGTGTGATGTCTTTGCCACAGTGTGGGAGGAGGGTGCAATATTTACTGTAATTGTCAAATTGAGTTCTAAAGCTTTGACTATTTTCATGACAGTAAGCATTTCTTCTGGAGTACAGTACCGTAGCTTGACTGTCAGACATGTGCATCTCTCTTCTACTCACAGTAGTTGTATTTCCTTTTAATTTTTAACCTAGCTTGGCTACTCTCATCATTTCAAAATGGATTTATGAAGTCAGAAGTCCTATGTTTTTTATTATTACTTACTTTATCTATTATTCCAACAACTCAATATACTACCCAATCTGTTTCTTTGGGTGTTAATTCTGAAAATTCAAGTTTTTTCTAGTGATAACTGGTTGACCATTTTCAAATGCAGTCACATGCTTGCAAAACATAATTACCTGCTTTCCAACGTGCTTTTGAAATGTCGGATATTAACATCAAAAAGCTGACCAGGAAAGAAAAAAATCCTTTGTTAAACAGAATTTGTTTTGTAATTTTTTAACATGCTGTATAGGCTCAGTCCTGGCAGATCTGCAATTACAGGGTCTTCCCATTTTAACCATACTACACCAAGGCACATGACTGCTGTTGTCATTTTGCCACATTGAAAGGCAAAAACAGTCATCCCAAACTTACTGTATTTCGAAGCAAAGGCTAAAGCTCACAATTTTCTTTTCACTTCTTTTAATTTCTTAAAAGTATCTTTAATAATTTTTTAGGACTTCAATATTACATATTCTAGGAAAACCAAGCAGTGACTCCCCCAAAAATGGCACATGACCGTGAAGAGCCGATCATGAAACAGGGACGGTGTACTACACTACTTTTAGTTGGGGAGACTGCTCTTGCCCTTTAAGCTTTTCATTAATCATGCTTTGATATCAAAGGGCAGAAAGGAGGATCTGAGATTTCTCTAGATTGCAACAGTATCATTAAATTGCATGGTAGGAACATTTACCATTTGCATTTGGCATGAACATATCCATGGACAAAAAATACCTTTCCACAAGTTACAAATTTTTTGCCATTTGTCAGTTTGTTAGTTTTTTTCTTCATTCATTCATCTTCAAAATATGATGTAAAGGATAAAATGTAGTTTCCAAACTTTGCTAATTGCTCCATTATTGTTGCCTGCTTGGACAAGAGGTGACTTGAAGTACAGGTCTAAGTGCAGTACAATCTACTTTGTCAACAGTTCAGTTGAAGATTTCCTGGATTGCCACAATGAAAATGGCACTGATGAGGCAGAGGCAGACAATATAATGTGGGAGGAAGCAGTCAAGTCTAAACATGAAAGTAGACTATCTAGGTAAATTCACTATGCATTGGTTTCAGTTTCTTTGAAAAGAGAATCCTTGTACCTGATGGAAAAATATCAAGTTTTTGTTACATCTTTTGAAAATATTCCCGGAATGGTAGTATGCCTATCCCCAGTTCCAAGACCTACTGACAGTAATACCAACCTCACCTCTGAAGCTCTGGCCTTGTCCAGTTAATCAAGTTTTGGCACCACAAGTTTGAAAGAAATCTTTTATGAGTAGCTCTCTCTCTTCAAGAAAGTGAAAAATATGAGAACAATTTCATCTTTTTGGAATCTGTGACAAGGAGAATAAAGAAAAAAATTATAAGTGTTTTTCGTAGTTCCATTTCTAGTTCCAGCTGAGCCTGCTTATTACATTTAATTTGAAGAAGTACCAACGCAGATTACTGAGCAATCCAGAAAAATTTCAAGTAAGCAAGGACAGAGCAAAAATATTTCTGTGGGCATTTCATATATTATTCTTTTTTTTATTTGGCACAGGAGGACCAGCCCAAGGATCCACCCAAAGTTGTCAAGTTCACCTCTGCATATGCTAGTCATTTACGGTGTCATGTTCAACTGGACTGAAGATTCAAAATCTCAGCTACAATTGGGGTGTAAAAGGCACCTGGTTGATGCTTCCCAACCAGGATGGATTTATGCATGATTTTGAGTATCCTGGCAGAACCCAGAAAACCACATCAATACTGGAAAGATTGCTTGCCTTGCTTGCCATGTAATGGTTTACATCACAAAAGCAATTTTTATTGGCCAAATGTGTTTTGTCAACTTTTGTGTATGAAGTTTTGTGAATAGGAAGATGGTGTGATACCTGAACAGTATTGCCAACCAGCTTGTAACTGTATTGAAGCCTTTCATTTATATGTTATAACATCAGCTATACCTGAAACTTTAGGTCTGAATTTTATTCCAGTCTAATAAAAAGCATGAAAGAAATAATGGGACTATCATATCATGCACAATAAAGACAACAAGAATATAGGAACAATTTTTGGTGCACTCAGTGGAGCATGTGTCTTTTGTAAGCTTCAAATGAATCATAAGTTGAAGCAGGGTTCCTACATTTCTGGAAACTAATTTTTCACTTTTCCAGGACCAAATATTAAAAGAATTTGCACAACTTTTTTTTTTTTTTTTTTTGGGGGGGGGGGGGGGGCTGTTACATCAAATTATGAAAATTTGTAAAATTTCCATGAATTTTTCATGACTTGGTTAGCACATGTTTTTGAAATGGAAAACTTTACCAGGCCCTGGAAAATATTTTTTCAGTGATGGCAGGAATCCTTCTAAAGGTGTTTAAGTCATTTGTTTAATAGAGACGTTGGTATGCCAAAGGAAGTGGAAGTTTGAAACTGCATGTTCAGGATATTCAGATTGATAATTATAGATTATTTATTTGTAGTAACTGTCAGTGTTGTAACAAGTCACGACTCAAGTCACTTTCTCTCAAAATGATAGTGACTTGATAGAATTCAGGAGTAATATCCCCATTGAAATAGTACAGTGACTCCAGTCACATAAAAGTTTGAAAATTGGTGACTCGAGTCACTAATCTAGTGACTCAATTACAACACTGGTAACTGTACTGTGTAAGAAATACCCATGCATCATGCTGATATCAAATTCAAGAAGGCAGAGTGGCTCATATTCCAGCAGATAGTGCAGTCTGATTCAACAGGGTTTTGTGTGCTCACTTTGATGATATACCCTTCAAACAGTAGACTAGGATTGTGTCTGCACAATGAAAAGTTTTAAACAGCTGTGGGTGGCTAGAATTAAAAAGGTTGGGAGAATGTATGAAGTAGTGAGAGGACTTGGCCTAGCTTGAATATTCTACCTCCAGAAGTAGACCCTAATTCACATTTAAAAGATATCCTGTGAAAAAAATGTTTCAAATAAATTTATGTTTAATACGTCGAATTAGAATGTTCTGATTCTTAACTCAATTCTTCAGATGCTCAAAATATATGCAAGTAAAGTTATCAGATTTTAAATTCAATTTTTGTGAACTTAGAGCAAGCATTTGTTACATATCCTACCCTTGCAGTGATCAAATGTGTTTTCTTAAACTTCTTTTGCAAATGATTGAAATATTTCTTTTCTTAGATTTGAATATGCCATGAGCAAGGGTGCCAGTGGAAAAACCAGCAAAATGGGAAGCTCCTTGCCAGGAATTGTTGAAAATTTGGAAGAATATTTTTTTTTATAGACGAACATTTAATTTCCAGTGTAAATTTTATTTGTGATGAAAATACACATTTCCTAGCTATCATCATGTTTGGAGCCCTCGCCATGGTTAGTGGGACACAGAAATTTTCCAATCTTGAAATTTTCTATTAATGGGTTAAACCAAATCCCTGTGTTTCATTTTGAATAAAAGCAATTGTAAAATCAGGACGTAAGCATTGCCCATCCGTGCTGAAACATTGACATCACTCCTTGAACAGTACTTCCTTCAGGTGCGGTCATGACATGCTTTGGGTCTATGTTGCCACATTCATGTACCTTATTACCTTATGCCAACCTTATGCCAACATTATGACTTGAATAAAAAATTTGATTACATTTAGTTCAAGCATTGAACAATCCATGAGAACTCTTTTTTCAGCTCTCTTCCACTGATTTGGTTTTATCCTACACCTGATCCACAAGCTTGTTAATATGTGATATTGTGCAGTACTTTATTTGCCCCCACCTGAGTGCCATTTAGAAACCAGCCTGGTAGTAAAGGTGCATGCTGGTGCATGTATGGTGCCTCTTAAATTGGAGACTGTGGCACTGCTTCTATGGGTCTCATATATGTCCTAGCATCATCATTGTTTGCTCTTAGTTGTGGAGGGACTAGTACATTTAGATGTAAAATGATTTTGCTATGATGCAGAATTTAAGTTGTTGCCATAAGCAGGAGAAAACATATTTGTGCAAATTGCATGCATACAGTATGTGCACTTGCTTACTGTACAAACAGCACTGCTACACTTGAAGGGAATGTACTGAGCATATCCACAAAGATAGTTAGGAATAGCACTTTATACATGAAGATCAGTACCAATTGGTTAAATTTTGATATGAATTGAAACAATTACTCCACTCTTATTGATCAATGTTTTTTGGGTACTGGTAGTTGTGTACTCAACCAATGGCATAAAAAGCCTTCTAGATGCATGGGGAAGCTAGACAGCAAGGAGGTGCCCAAATTCATTTTGCTTGAAAGCCTCTAGCTCCAATATTCATGGGTGGGGGTTGGGGGGGGGGTATGGGATAGGAATGAAACCTTGCACACACAAGCTCTGAGGTGTTTGAATTCTCCATGGACCCCTGTGCATTGTCCACCCAGGTCCACCCTTCTGCTACCTAGAAGTCCCCAATAAGAATGAAGTTGTATGTAATTGTAGACTTTTGAAACTCAATTCAGCTTTGCTGAACTTCTAGTGCTAAAGGTGCACTAGGCTGGTGTTCTTGTTTAAATCAGAGAAGGTACTAGAGTGTGTAGAACACAGCTTTTAAAATAGGGCTTCATTGTGATCCTTTTTGAAGTCTGAAAACTATGTAAAAACTTGCTGCCCTTCAGAAAAAAGTGGAATGTGATCTATTGAAAGTTTGACCATACATTTTCTAGGGATGGATTTGTAAACTTCAAAAAGGAAGTGGACTAGTTCTTGTCAGCCTTTCAACCTGCAGGACAGTGTGCATGGTAAGTATCACCTCCTCCTTTCTCCCCCTCCTCCTCCCCTCCCCCTCCCCCCCATTTTGGTCCAGAATGTTAATGAAATACACTAGGTGCATGCTTGATTCTATATGAGAATGAACGGCTCTTTAATTGCAAACTCAAAATCATCAAAACAGCTTCTGTCATTCTCACTCAAAAGAAATGGTAGGTACGCTATACATCTTTCTACAGGTCCTTGCTCTGGCCAGTGAATGCAATTTACAACACTACCATAACTGCTGTAAACCACTGGAAATAGATTCTTCTACATCCTGTAAATACCCCATCATTTTTCTGATCTACCTCTGTAAGTGAATAGCCTGACCCAACTAGTCTTCAAGGCATATGTAAAGGTATAGGAAATATGTAATTCACTCATATCTCATAGTAATATTAAATGATTTTTGACAAAATTATAATAATTACTGGAATTCCTAAAAAATCAATTGACAGAAATATTACATAAAGCAAAAGATGAGAATCAGGTAGAGTACCATGTTCTTACTGGAATCTTGTACCAGCTGTTTCACTTTATTGTTTTACACTTAAAATTTCCCATCAACATGCCATAATACATTTCTTGATCAACAAGCATGACAGTGGAAAGCTCTTATTTTTTTATAATAGAAGACACTATGATTAATTCCCAAACAAAACATAACTCTTCTATTTTGCATGTTGTTATGAATTTACTTCAAAAATGATACAAAAACTTGTGTTTTTCTTAAAAAAAAGTTTATATTTCAAGTAACATGAAAACTACTGCCACATTTGTAAATGAAGTTTTTAAAATATAGGAATTTGAGGCTTTCATGCAACTTTCATGATATATCTTGCATGATAGTTTGGGTCTACAAGTACATTTTTTGTCACTGATATCATGATATGCAATTCCCATCTCAATGTACTTCTGGGTGGCCTTTCCACTCCTATACTTGCACTCCTGTCACTGTACCCTTACATGATGACACCGGCCGTCTTCCCCAGTCTCGGAATATTGCATTGAGTAAGTATTGACAGTCATATGAAGCAAGTTTGAATAGTTGAATTCTCTAGGCAATCAGTTTGCAGTGGAGATGTAGTTCTCAGAGCCACCATACAGACCTGGCCTGCACTTTCTTCTCTAAAGATCCAGAAGACATTTTCCTTCCAGCCTTACAAGAAGATAATGGTAGGTTCCCATGCATGAGTTCTGCCATATAGTAGGTATTGTAGGTGTTTTTTTTTTTCCAGAAAAGTTGATGCAGTTCCTGTAGTGCTAGTGCCTTCAAGGATACAAAGAAGAGCATAATATAAATAAGTAATATGACACATGTAGTAATTAAAACAACCTTTTAGTTCCAGTAAACTGTTGAAAATGTTGTACTCTTGAAGGTTAGTTTACTCTGGTATGATATTTTAACTTACTTCATGCTATGTACATAAAGCCATGTTGAAGATTCTTGTGACAGACAGAGGCTACTGAGCTGTTACATGAATGACACGTAGGCCTGGATTAATATGATGTTTATTTCATATGATGTTAATTAAAATGCAAAATAGTTAGCATTTGAAACATGAGAGATGTACGCTAGCTTGTGAAGGGAATCATTTTCGAAAAATGTGGATACGACATGTCGATTAGTTATGAGAGAGTAACCTTTGTAATAAGTGACTGCTCTTCCATTGACCAATTCAGAAGATGCTGTAGGGAGCTAATGCTTTCATTACAACAGGCAGTTGCATGCACCGCAATTGTTCTGATTTATTAAACATGACAGCTACTTGACAGGGTTAGTCTCTTAGCAACAAAAGTTTGTGTGCTTTTTGAGGAGCTAAAGATGTTAGCCAATTTACTAGAACTGCTGGGAATCATCTGGAATGAAGAGATTCACCCTTTAAAGAAGCCTAGCAGTGGCAAACATAGTTTGACAAGAAACTTTGTCATGTGGGGTAGCTAGAACCCTTTTTTCTAATTTGGAGGGTAAGGGGGGGGGGGGGCTTTAAATGATTGATAGATTTATATTCAGTTACACTTCGGGTATCAGTGGAGAGAAGTTCTTATTGCCACCCCCCATTACGTAGTTAGCAGGGCTGCATGTGTACTCTCTTACATGTACAGCATTTCATTAGGCCATTTAACTGAAGACATAGACCTGTTTGAGGGCTATTTAATACCCTGGTGTTTTAAAATGAGGTTAGGTAATGGATTATAGTAAACACCCTGAAAAGTGTTAAAATCTTTGGTCTAGTAAACTAAGTTCTCCTGAGGTCGTGTGTACTGTTTCAGACAACCATCATGGCCAGACTATCCCTAGATGCAACTTGCTGTCACATGTCAATTAAGCATTCAGTGGAAATTGTTGGCATTATTTCAACAGTACTGAGCTGGTTGGATACTGCATTCTTATCCTTTGAACATGGTCATCCAATTTATTTCTAATCATGCTGTATGTAATGCTTTCATCAAGCAAACCCTTCCTAATCTTTTGTGCATCACACAACTATTCTTTATTGATTTTGTCCTGATTTAGGGGGTGAAAAGCCAATTATGATCAGAGTGTAGTCTGAAATCCGTCAATTCACACAAGTCTTTCTAATTGTGGGATATATTTTACTAAAACACTATGTAACTCAATTGTAGGACAAAGAGTGTTGTGCTTGAAGTAATTTCGTACTGGCAATGACTAAAGTTCTGTCCCTTGCACAGCTGTTTAAGATATATCAGCCTTAATTTGAAGGTGTAACCCGGTAGAAACTACTGTAGCATTAATTATACACTCAATTAAATAACAATTAAGGATCCACATGCAACGTGATGGAAGTTGAATTTGTTTCTTGCTTTATTAAGTTGTATCGGACCTTGGGAATTTGTGCCCATAATCTGGGGGAAGTTTCTCCCTTTTTCAATTTTATATGGCATATACACGTACGTAATACTACACATCGCCAAGCAAAGGATTTTTCGCAGAATTACTGCCAATGTCTACTAATTGCCATCGTATTTGCTTGTATCTCTTTCCTTACCTTCTCACAGCTTTAAACATCACAAATAACTGGTTAATTAAAGTTGATAAAGCGTTCCCTGGAAGCCGTGCCGTCAATCTCATGTTAATTTTAGGAAAAGTTGCCCTCGCCAACATCTCTTGTTATTGCCGACGATTGTTCGTTGTATGTGGTATTTGCAAATGTCTTGCAGAAATCCACATCACCCGAATGAGTACCGTCTAGTACTTCCATGCTTCAACATCCCTCCGTCGATTCCATGAACATTTTTCACGGTCAAGAAGGGTGATGGCGCTGTAACAAATTTTGATGCGCGAAGGAGAAAAGAACAATTCTAAAAACATGCTGCCGCCCCCGTTTCGCTCCACGATACAGTGTCTTTAAGCTAAACACTATGCAGCTCTGTGGGAGAATCCTATATGACTTACGCATGCATTGCATATGCATATGCGTATACGTCGGCTGGCTGACTAAGCAGTAACATAGTCTTGTTAAAATTTTACCAGGAATATGTCAGATTTTAAATAACGTTTGGTCAAATTTAACCAGGAATATGTCACTACTTAACCAAGAATGCGGGTTGGGTAACCGGTGACCGCATCCTGGTAAATTTTGACCACGGTGTTTTTAGAGTGCAAGCTTAATTTCTGGTGTATTATTAAAAAGCCGGTTATCTATACCCCAGACAGTTCAAATTCTCCCAGCCTACTCACTTTTAGCCCCTCCCATTACTGTCTTCATCCTCATCCACGACACAGTTCTAGTGCAAGGCATACCCTGATGAGTTTGCAGTGCACTTAAGTATAATCAAAACACTTTTAGTACATGATATGTAATGTGTGCTACTCTGATTATTTAAAGGGCCAAACCTCTCACCCCACACTACAATTTAGGTACCCGGGTACCCAATTTTCAATTGGCTCAGCTCTTTGATTGACAGCTAATTCAAACAATGCTGAGTGCCAAAGCTTGTATTACACAGCATGAACTGTATTGATATTGTTTTGATTATGCACATTGAGCTTTTTTATACTCACCCTGAAGCTATAAACTGAGATTGTGTCTGGATGAGGATCAATTTCAGACAATTGTGGGAGGGGCTTCAGTAAGAAGGTTAAGAGAATTAGTGCTGTTTGGGGTGAGAGAGCAGGGCCTTTAAATGTAATTTTATTCAAAGCGCTTTGCCAGTTGAGAATTGTTGTATACTACCGGCAAATTTTTGTTTGGAGTGACCAATGACTGCTTTTAAAAATAATTTAGCAACGTTAGATTATTGCTGGTCTGTCGGAGAAGTGACTTCCTAATTTGAGGGAGTTTCCTTTCTTGCATTCTGTCATTTTAATAAGTTGTGATATTCACAACAGAATCAGTACGGTTATCAATAATTTTAAGAACCTCACCTGCCCACGATGCAGTGAAAAGCAGTCCGCTCAATGGGTGTCCATGTCGACGAACCCCCTTTTTCTCCCGTCTTTGATTTCCAACGATTAGTGCTTTTCCATAAATTTTAAACGCAACAGAGGGGAATAAAAATATAAAGCAACTTATTCATAAAAAAAAATTCCTTCAACTTCTATGCATCCCGATGGCCAAACAAATTAATTCTCACAAACTGAAAAACCTCTTTTAAGTCATTTATTGCATGTTTAAATTTCGACCGTCATTTTAGTATGAAAAACAAACTTAAACTTGTGATAAAAATCTTTACATTTGGCTGTATGGATTGCAGTTTACAGGACAACAGACAATACATAAAATGCAAAACCCCAAAGTTGTATGGATTATAAAGATAAACTGATACATAAAGAAAATATTCGCAAACCCCGATTAGGATCCCCTACAGCAAATTAGGATCGGACTCCGATCCAATTTTTTTTCTTTTCAAATCTTCTCCATCACCGGTTAGAAAGAGCCCAGTGTTGATTAATGAGTTGCACCTTGTTTATATGAAAATAAAATGCTGATTTTTTTCTTGCATAAGAAAGTGATACACAATGCTGAGTCGACCGACTGCATGCATGTTTCTGACTTGAAGTCTGGAGGTCGGGAGTTCGAGTCCCGGCCGGATCGTACCGCTGGACTTAAACCGATTCGTTGGAAACTGGGCAGTGAAACTCCATCTATCAAACTAAGTAACAAACTAACAAACTAACAGACTAACAAGATAACAAACGTTCAAGCTAAGCTATCAAACTATTTCGCTATCTAACTAACTAGCTAACAAGCTAGCTCGCTGGCTGACGGGCTGAGCTGGCTGACTAACTAACACAACGCTGATCCGAGAGCCGTAAACCGATGAAATGTGACCAAAACAGTAACCTATCTCTGTACTTTCCGTTCTTCTGATTCGAAACACCTTCCCTTAAAGTGCCACTTGCATGCAATGGCTTCCGTGTAGTATACTCTGTATATTAATGCTAAAATAACGATTCCGCATTGATTTTGCGTGAACATAAATGGGTCTACCGACACATACTCGCATAAAGGCAGTGCAGTTCAAGCCATCCTAGAAAATTCCTTTATTCTGTACTGAATGGTTACAAGGAAGGACGATTGGGTACCCAATAGGGGAGCTGAATTTTCGACCACAGAAAGAGAATTTTTAAATAAAACATACAAAAAATCGGATAGGAATACGACCCGAATTCGTTTAGGTGTAACCGTTGCTTCAAGTTGAAAGTATTGGGCATTTAATGTAGTACTGAGTGTTTGGCGTCACAATAACTCTGTACTCATTAAGAAGGCAAAATTCGATGTGAGAGCTGTTTTTACCGTAGCGTACCTTCTAAGTCAAGCTTTTCATGCGCGGAAAATGTTGATTGACGAATTAAATTTCTCGTTGAACTTGTTTTGACTGTATCAATTATTTAATGTGCTACGTGTTAAATGTGATTACTGTTGGGACTGATTTGAAACGACTCTGCAAAATTCAAGGCAAATTTATCAATTTTTGTGTCATTCTGTAACTTAATTACTCGAAGTGTCTGTGACTGGTTAATTCAGGGCAAGAAACATAGGCGGATTTCATAATTAAGCCCTTCTAGCTCTAAAGCGCAATTGTCATGGTATAGAAAATTGAAGGTGATATGAAAGCCCGCATTTTGAATTTCAACGAGGGGATGACAGGATGAAAGGTAGAACCTCGATGGTGTTATTACATCAGGATTGCTACAGAACAATCCGAAGCTCGGTGAAGATAGGTTCGATTAGATAGGTTTAAACATCTCAATTTATAGTCTTTTGGTTTAATCTAACTGTGCCAAATACCCCTTTCCAATTGTTTCCCTTCTCCATTGCTTATGGGGAGCATCACAACGGAAGTGGGTTCCATTTTTAAAGTATTTGGTATGACTCAGCCTAAGTATGGAGCCCGGGATCTTCTGAGTGAAAGTCTATTGCTATACTTCACTGCAAAAAGGTCTGTACGATTACAGACGATGAAATAAAAACAAAAGAGTACATAAAAAGTGCTGTCAACTCATTGACGGCATTTTTTAAGTATTCTCTTTGTGTTTCTTAATTTTTCCCTTGAAATTGTACAAATTTTTTGTAATATTACAGGCATTTTTACAGTGTACAGACGTGCCACTCGGTCGGCATCTTCCAAGGGAGATCTGAACTTTATGCATGGAAGTATTTCCACGATTTATTTGTGCATGAGGCACAAACCCTTTGAACGCTGTTTACACTTTTCAATATTCTCACCATGGGAACACTGCAAAGATTAAATCTGTAAACACTGAGACACGGTAAAAGGAAAGGGGTTTATGTTAGTTGGAAAACGTTGAGTTTGTTGAACCTAAAGATTGTAGCAAGAGGAAATTAAAAAAAAAACACGAAAATGGAAGAGCATTCCAGAGAAATGTGGTTCTAGTTGTAAAAATTAAGTTTACGTAATGTTGGAGTGGTAGTGCAGTTATGTAATTATGTCTTGAATTTGCTGAGCGGTTTGGGCGCGATGTAGGAACAAGTCGAGGTGACGACACTATCAGACACTATCTCAGTTTATTGCTTCAGAGTGAGTATGAAAAAGATCAATGCGTATAATCAAAACACTCTGAGTACAGTTAATGCAGTGAAATATAAGCTTTGGTACTCTGCATTGTTTGAACTAGCTGTCAATCAAAGAGCTGAGCCAATTGAGAATTTTGGTTAGCCCCTATAAGAATTGTAGTTTGGGGTGAGAGGATTGGTACTTCAAACGTAGTTCGGTCCAGTTTCCAACCAATTGGTTCCAGTCGAGCTGGCAACCAGGCAACGGCCTTTTCCCCAGTTGTAGCTCACTGGCTTTTTTCCCTACTCCATTGTTTACGCTGAGTATCAAGCACAACGACAGTGACTCAAATTTTAAAGCCTGTTTTCGGTAAGACCCGGCCAGGACTCAAACTCTCGACACCCCCTTTGCAAGTATCGCTGCATGAAATATTATGTACCCAAAAATCTGTCCCACAATGCTTTGTAATTACTCTTTGAAAAAGGTCTAGATAAAGGTAATAATCTACCGGGTGCAGATGTAGGCCTCCTAAAGTTTTAATCAGGATCAGGAATTGGGAAATTCTGACAAAAAAATTTAAAGGAGCATGGGTAGTGGCGTACTTCCAAAATTCATACTTCATACAAGCGAGAAGTCTGTAGCCTCTGCTAGGGGCTAATGTTTAAAATTTTAGTCTTAATTCGTTCTATGTTCTCATTTCAAATATTTTTGAATAGTAATTTTGCAATTATGTTCCTACATTATTTCTTAGGATATTTGAATTTACACTTGCAAAATATTTCAATTTGTTTTTTTGAATTTCTAGTTTATTACTTTTTCTTCTGGTACCAGCAATCTTGAATCGTTTTCACTTGTATTATACAGGTTCGAATCGATGCAGTGCTCAGGCAGTACACACAACTCACATAGTTTGTACGCGTATAGCATATGGACGTCGAATGTTTCAATGCGATACTAGTGGCAAGACACACTATCTATAGGAGGTTCATGAACAGCATTGTCGATTTTCCAGGTAATGAAACCAGGCCCGTAGCCGGGTGGGTGGGAGAAGCGGCCCTAATTTTTCGCCCCCTGGAAACTTTGAATTTCGCCATTGACTTAATAAATTTGTACACATTTGTCCCATCCTGAAAGAATTTCGCCCCAGGAAAGGTTTTGGCCCCCTTCGGTACCTTGTCGGGATACTGGCCTGAATGAAGATGTATTTTCGATCGATGCGTTTATTTCTTGTGGTATAACTAAGCTAAACCCTAACGCAAATCTAACTCAGGCTAACATTAGTACTGTTAACGACAGTTACAAGTATACTATTACACCAGACATAAAACATGCATGACTTTGACAAGTATCGGCATATCGGATCCAATTGATTAACCAGGAAACATAACTGGGTGATGTAACGAAGTCGGCTAGTCCGAAAATCTATTCTACTTGTGCGACTACCTTGCTTTTTTCAAAGCTTGAAATACTCAGTGAGACTGATTGTAGGGCTCTATTGTGTTTTCAAGTGAAGATAATTTGATCTTTCTCATTGGAATTAAAGTGGCAATGGTTGGAGTGGAGTGGCAACGGGGAGCAGGGCACGTTCCCATGAGGAAAAATTTGTCCCTCTTGGGCCCCATGGAAAAAAATTTTAAATGTACATTAGTCCTATAGTAGATGTAAACAGAATTCAAAAATTGTGCCCCAAGGAAAAATTGGCGATCCCCTGCTCATAAAATTCTGGCTAATTCTGGTTGCCGACGAGCTACAACATAGAGACCTCTATCACTTTCAGCAACCTGATACATTTCACAGTTGATCTAACATCTTTTCTGATCCCTGTTTCAGCCATGCATGATCACGTGATGTCGAGATCAGCTTTCCTTATGTACAATTTTCCTCCTTAGATACAACATTCTCATGAAAAATTGTGAATCGATATTACCTGCCGCTAGAAGCAAACTGATAACCATCTCCCCGTTGGAATCTGATGAATATGTGAACAAAGCCGGGCCTAGTCATTTCCATAGCTTGATAGATAAAGAACATTTGCATCGCTATCTTTACTGAGAAAGAAAATAACAGAATGCTGCGAAGGGAGGGATTGGGGGAAGGTTACTTTAAAGCTTGTCGTACACTTAAATAAAAAAAGCAATAGCATGTTTTCAGAGTTTATTCTTTATGTAGAAATAATGTTCCATGATCAAGGTAAGTTCTCAATAAAATGTTACGATTAAATAAACTGTTAAAAGAAGGCATGTAAAAGTACAGTAAAAAACAAAGACATACATAAGAATCCTTGCTGCAGATGCAGCCGGGATTCACATGTAATTATTTGTTTTTGTTATTGTAATTTTACAGGTATTCTTAACAGTGAAAAGGAAAAAAATCCCGTCGCCGGTGTGGCAGTTTTTTTGGTGACCTGTCCGACGGTACCAAAAAAACTGAAGTTTTACAGTTTTTTTGGTCTTAGGACAAGAAAAGCTAGTCTTTTTGGTCTGGGGTAGGACAAAAAAGCTAGATGTTTTGGTCCGGGTCTAATTTTTTTGGTCCCACGAAATAGAAGCTTTTTTGGTCTGCTTCACTGATCGATTTTGTACGGTGGCCGAGAGGGGACAACAAAAAATGGTGACTTTTTGTTTTTGCTCGCATCTTAAAGCGATGTTGTGAGTTTACAAAAAGGAAAAACATTAAATCATACTTCATCCTATGTTTCTCTTTATCCATGAAATTGCAGCGAGTGCTACCATGTCTTGAAGAATACAAATCGAAACTGCAAACTGATAGTTGTAGTGTCTGGAACTAACCTAAACAGCTTAAATCGCTCAATTTTTGAAGGCCCTTTTTCAAAAACAGCCCTCATTATAGACCGTCAAATAACTAACCTGGTGTTGAATATGCAATAGTATCGAGGTGCCACCTGATTATAAACATTCCATACCACTCAGACTTGGCTATTCTCACTGTGCAGAATGCGCTCGATAACTCTAACTTACTTGTGTACTCTCAAAATTGCTTTCCTTCACTACTAAAAATGTCACCGTTTTCCACTCTTTGGTACTTACTGCTAACACTCTTCTAGCCTTCGTGTAGCCACTAACCCCTGTTTCTATGTTTTCTATGTCGGTTACGTGAACTCATATTCACGCCATCATTGTGAGAAAGTACGACGGCAGGCATGGTACAGTGTGTACATACAGGGAGTTGTGTGTAAACGACCACACACTAACGCTTGTCTTGTTCACTTGTGTTCGTTGTGCCAACTCGATCAGCTGTTTACACCTTCGTTCTGATTGGTCTGTTCAACAGATGACCCATGAGAGTTTGAATAATGTTTGTGTGGAGCACATTTTCTAGTTCCTCAAGTTTAGACGTTATTTCCACGAGAATTTGAAGGTTGATGAAGGACTTTTCAGCATAGACCTTATTTTTTCTCATTTATTGTTCAAATTGTCGTCTCAGACGAGTGACTTAAATTTTAAACTAAAATTTTTAATATATTTTCCTTTTTGCAATCTCACGGCATCCCTTTAAGTATCTTAGGATTCTGAGTTATTTAATCAGAATTCTGAGACAATTAAGATGCCCACAAAAAAATCACATTATTCTTTTTTGGTGGTTGCTTCCCGGCCAAATACTATAATAACAAATTATGTGACCAAATACAAAATATTACAGGACCGCAATGACGGGATGGGGGGGGGGGGTGGGTTGGCGGACTAAAATATATCCACATTCTTTCTTTTTACAATGAGGCTGTGGCATTGGGGAAATAAATAGGGAACACCATTTTAAGCAAAAAGAGAGAACAAGTGGCGTGCCCCTGATTGAAAGGTGACACCCAGGGTTAATTACCGCCTCTTTTAGTTCACTGAATGAGTGTCATCCTGGTGTGGGGATTAAGGGTGCCGTAGGGATACATGGAATGTACCGGTTCCTGTGCTATCAGAGATTATGCGAACTGATTTATCAATATCATTGTCATATTGTCATTCCTAGCTAAAGGTCCTTTTGAAGCAGGCGAACGCAACGCATTAAAATATATAAAATTTTCATACCCGGAAGATCCATGGACGTCACCAAGGGAGGGGGAGTTGCGAACGACCCTCCTGTGCTTTTTTACATAAACGTTGAAAGGATGTACCAAAAGTCAAAAAAGGATTTCTTCTGCCATTGAAAAGTGTAAATTTCTTTTGAACTGTTAAATGCCTAATCTCGCTGCACTGCATGTAGATCGAGTCCCCCAGATGACTATTTTACCCCTTAATTTTTGTAAAGAGCCGTCCGATGGCAAGTCCTATTGGATGTACACCTTTCCATAGTATTATGATCATATATTTAATAGTGCTTTTCATGAAATACCTTTAACATATATTTTTTTAACAGAACAACCATTTTTATTGAAACCATATTAGAGCGATATGTTCATCTCTTGAATTCTGTTCATTTTGGGTGGGTAAACTGCTTCATGTCAGCATAGGCTCATTATACATAAATACTAAAACGAAAGTGCACCTGCGGGACATTTCAAATTGACTTAACCCTTTACCGTTGTTTGGGTCCTTTTGGACCCATGCGGAGAGCCCGGCTGTCACCCATCTTTACTGTTTCACGCGGAGCTCGAAACTGCGAGTAGCTACCCGAAAGTTCGGTCACAACAATGAGAGAGGCAATAGTTTAAGGTCACGGGGTCAATGGCCTACGGAAGCCGATGCGGGGCGGGCTACATCCGCTTTTCCGCCCACTCCCGAGGCGCGCAAATATGCCCCGATCGGAGCACAACGGTAAAGGCTTAAAATCTCAATGAAGTGGTGGTACCGATATTTAAGGGATAAGTCGCATTTAGCTGACTACATTATGGTGAGTAAACCGTCTAGACTCCAAGTTGGCAAAATAAGGGTCGAGGCGAAGTCGAGTCCATTATATTGCTAATTTGGAGTCAAGACGGCTTATGAGACAGTAATGATCAGACAAATGTGGTTTATTCCCACCACTGAAAATGTGTGAAAAACTTTACCTTCATCACTTTCTTTACGTTTATTGACCGTGAGTAGTGAAACAACAGATCTCTGCTCAACCAATCAGAATGCAGGATTACCAACAACGGGCGGTAGAGCTGGGAGCATTGAAAATTAACTTCCTTTTTCCATGCATACGTACCAAACTGAGTGATGACTAAATCATTTTTCTAAGTCTCAGCTAACTTTTTTTTTTCCCCCAATTGTTGCTCGGCGTTTTCAGTTTTTTACCTTTCCATTTCCTCTTTCAATGGAATAAATGACACTATTTTCTAGGTCTTGAAAGAGAATGGTTGAAGATAACAACCAAGTACATTGGTAAAATTGCATTGTGCACAAATTACTGTTCTGTTTTATAGAGCCTGCTATCTTAAGTAGTGCGCCGTTCATTGCAGATTTGCAGTAGCGTAACCAGACTTTTTCAGTTGGGGTCTGAGGGGTTAGGGGGCGAAGGTTGATATGGGGGGGGGGGGGGCAAGCAGGAATAACACTTTCTAAGCGGAGCGCCATCATTGGTCGGCGCATAGTGTAAAAAAAAAAAAAAATGGCTAAAAATGCCTCTCAGATTGTCGGAAGTGGAACTTCTCAGTGTCTTCGGCCCTGTAAATTTCAGCTAGATATCCCTTATTTTTTGAAACACATGATTGGAAATTTATACTTCCACTATGAATGTTTGCTACATGCCAAAGAGGGACCTGCTTGACAGTTAGAGTCTAAATAGGGTGGTCGAAAAGGTTCTCCACAACGTCAAAGCGTCGTTTGTTCCTCCGTTTATTGCACCAGCTGGCCATTTAACTGTTTTATACTTGGAAATAGTCATACCATGCATGCCTTAAAGGCCCAATTCTCTCACCCCAAACAGTACCAATGCTCCTAACCTTCTTATATACTTAAGCCCCTCCCGCAATTGTCTGAAATTCATCCTCATCCGGACACAATCTCAGCCTGGTTTATTGCTTCAGGGTGAGTATGTATGTAATCAAAACACTCTCGGCTGTGCAATATAAGCTTTGGTGTTTTGCACTGTTTTGCTCTGCACTGTTTGAATTAGCAGTCAATCAAAATGCCGAGCCAATTGAGTCGGAGTTTCTGTTACCCCAAACAAGAAGTGTAGTTTGGGGTCAGAGGATTGGTCCTTTGATTTAAACTACGAAAATCTAGAACCTGCACATCAATTATGTTTAATTAATCACACACATGTCAAGAAAAACAAATGCAAAATTTCTCAATTGAATGACCCATGGTTTTTATTTGTATAAAGTTTGATTTATGCCTAATCAAAATCACGATTTGCCGCTTCAAGTTCCCATTAAAAATGCTATTGTATGGAGACCTTAAAGTGGGGGGGGGGGGGGGGGGATTTGCTTGCTTTTAAAATCAACTGTATGCTTTTACCCTCTTGTTTTGGTATTGCTTTTTGCCCAGTAAAGAAATAAAACCAGGGCTATTTCTTTCTGTTTTAAGAAAAAATATATTAGTAGGAACAAAACAAAGAAAATTTTAGTAACTACTGTACAATACCTTGACTCATTTGTAAAACTTCTACTCCCACCCTACCCCACACTCCTGATGAAACCACACGGAAAAAACTAGAGTAGAGAACAAGTCAGAACGAATTACCCTAAAAGTTATAGTGGTGCCCAATCTGACTGGCATTGTAGTGTTAAGATCGCGCAAAATGCGGGTTCGTTATTAACTCAAAACTTTACACGCGAAAAAAGTGCATTATTTCATTTTTATCGTAATAAAGTTGTGAACATATAGAGGGTCCCGGTCCCACAAGAATGCCATCCTTGCAAGTAACGTACCCATCCCAACCATAGCCCCACCTTATAGAAATAAATTATCTGACATTTCGGGGCTTTGGAGCCCCTGTGACAATTTGCCCCGGCTCATCGGAAGCATGGTGATAGAATGGACCCACCCCTACATGAATCATTCCCATAGTCAGGCGAAACATTTTTGAAATATTGACCATAATGACCATTGAAAGTAGCAATTTGTACGCTATATATATATGCTACGCAAATTATCGGACCTTTTCGGGGCTGTGGTGCCCCTGTACCAATTTCCCCCAGGTCAGCAGAAGCATAGTGATAGAACGGACTCACCCCTACATGAATCACCCCGTTATCCCCCAAGTCATTTTCGAAATGTTTTCGAAAATGACCATTGAAAGTTCGAAGAAACCCTCCGACCATCGAGATGGCAGTTATCAACTTCCGTACATCCGTTATTTGGTTCGCTCCACAGCGTAGCGTTATCGTTCGCTGTCCACTGAGTAGGTTGCTATGAGTTGTATTGGTACGTATTCGTGCATCTTTGTTCGGAGTGTGAACTCTCTGCACTTACGTGCGTGTATGGTGTCCGTATGCGACACGGACCATTTCAGCTAACATCAGACCCCCCCCCCCCAAAAAAAAACCCCGAGTGCATAACCAGATTTTTTCTGTCCTAGAACAGCTTCCTCCCCCCCCCCCCCAAAAAAAAACTACGTCACCGGCTTGATATGGGGGAAGACAGGTGCGTACTGCAGAAGTAAATTGATTGAGGGCGGTCGTGAGAAGTGGTGGGTTGTCCAAAACACTATCTAAACTGAGTCCCACCATCAGGTGGAACCAAAAAGTTTGAAATATCGTAACCCCAGACACCTTCCAGGCTTGTAAGTGGAATTAAACCAGCCGTTGTTTTGAGCTTTCGTTCGCAATATTATTCGCTTCGATTAAAATAAAAATGGAAAATCGCAAAATGATCAGAAAATTACGTGTACCAGGTAAACTGTTCTGCTACCATTGCACGAATTGATTAAGTTAACAGAGCCAATTACTGGAAAATAAGCCTGTGTGTTACGTCGTATCATATATTAAGACCACGAACAGTCTTTAAGAGTGAAATTCGCTGGTAGAAAACTGACGCAGAGAGCGCCCATTAAAAAATGACTTCCCTTCAGATACCCCACGGAGCGGAAACCATACGTACGATTGGAGAAGGAATATGCCGTACAGCCTGCTACGCAGGCAACTCTCCAGAGGGATTGTTGTGTTAAAAATACCTTTAGATAGCTGGAAATGACACTTCTCCATGCCTTATTACTGCTTGCCCAGAATTGCCGTTTTCAGATCGTTCATGCTCATGGAACTTTCAAGGAGACACTTCGATGCCTACAGGCTTGTATCGACAACCCCATAGAATTGAGTATAAATGTATCCTTATGACGGAGGTGGAATAAGACCCAGCAGAAATATAAATGAGGGGATAGTTCGTCCCTGGGACTACGGCTATGTTGTTGATTTTTAGCAAGTCACCCTCCAATGGAGCAGCGATGAACATAACTATTGCTCGAGAACTTGACAAAATATATGAAAGCTTTGGCTTTGGCCACAGTGGCAAATTGTACTGCATAAATTATACGACGCATGAATGTGAAATTTATCAGACTGATGTTGAAATCATTTCCTTACATTTCCTTAAAAATGATTGCGTGTAGTAGGCCTTTATCAGGTAGACAGGTAGATGGTATTATCATTTGTTCATAAGCAAGCATTTCACATCAGTCATCTGCATGAAAGTCGTTCGCGTTATAAGTGGACGTTCTTCACTAGATGGGGACATAGCGTGAGAAACGATGTTTCATCCTAAAAGCTTGAGATTAAGTTGATAAGAGTGACTCTCAAGCTGAATGAGAATTGACAGCCCTGAGGACAACCTTCCCTAGCAAACTGAACTAATTATAGTACAGAGGGGTTAACATACTTTCCGTTAAGCTATATTTTTTTTAAAAAAATTAAGTTTACATGGCCCTAGACATGTTAAGGGTTTCTATTTTTAAAATTTATTATTAAATTTTTTAATTTAATTTTATGGCGTCTTTGAAAAAATTCTGGGTATGTAGGTGGAGTGGGTTCGACGCCTCTGTGTTGACGCACTATTCTGTCAAAATTACAGTAGACCCCGTAATTGCTAGATGCATTAAATTTTACACCAAAGAACTTAATAAAAACTTTCGAGGCAGCCTGGAAGGTTGACTTGAGTCCGTACACGGAGGAGGTAAAACTGAGTACATCGTAACTTCCAACCAATAGTTCCAACCAAACTGACGTCAAAACTAAGGGTTAGAAATCGCCATGTCTGAGGGCAAGGCATAACTGGATACCCTTAAACATGGCTGAAATATTCGACGTAAAAAAACTCCTATGACGTCACGGGATAATTATCTATACCATTTTGGACCAAAGATCCTCAGCTCAAAGGGAAAACTTATAGACGAATCTGATATCAAGAAATGGTGAGAAATTGTTGGGGGTCAATGTACCTCAATTGTAGGAAACAACTTTGGTTACCAACACCATTGACGGCTGCAAAAAAATCCAAAACCCCGTAAGAAAAGAACATTAAGTTCAATTACTCCTGGAAAAGGGAGATGAAAGGAATGAGAAGATCCTCGCCGACAAATCTCGAGATCACTTGGAAATCGGATTCTAATATGGTCTGACTGTCGTATGGTTAAAAAAACAGTATAAACTTGCGACATAGTCCTTTCAATAGTCGAGCGCAACAGGACATCTTCCTGTAACCTCTTGCAGAGATCACCCGGAGCTACCGTGCCATTAAAAGCTTGCCCAGGGATTTATTGCGGGTACGTGGGGATTACACAGTGTAAATAGGAGGTAAGGAGGGGCGAAGTAGATTACACCTTGCTTTGACCGGCCGTTGAGGACCATATCTCCTCCTATCCTGCTCATGACCGACTGTATGGTCCAGGGGTTAGAGCAAGACCTTGTTGTCGAGAGGTTGGGAGTTCGAGTCCTGACCTGGTCACACCGAAGACTTTAAAAACGGAACCTTCTGCCATTGTGCTTGGTGCTCAGCATAAGCAATGGAATATGGCAAACAAGCCAGTGAGCCGCAACTGGAAAAAGGGCCGAGGCCGACTCGACTTGAACCAATGGTTGGAAACTGGGCCGTAAAACTCCATCTAACTAACTAACCTATCCTGTTCATGTTCGAGTCAGTTCAAATCGCCGAATTGGGGAGCAACGTTAGTAGTGCCACATTAGGAGGATGATATGAAGGGGAGAACTTACTCTCAATTCTTTGAAGACACAATTTTTTTTAAAGAAAAGTGATACCAGGCTCGGTTGATTCGGTTGATGCAGGTAAAAGTCCTGTCGTTTAAAGTTTTACTACTATTTGTTTCCTTGGTGCGATTGGCTACTGTGCATCGGCTTTTCAGAAATCTTTAAATTTGTTTCAAAATCATGGTTGGTTACGTCTCAGGTAAGGATTAATTTAGTAAGTGATATTTTACCGTTTTTCCCAAATGCGGTGTAAGAATTAAAAAACAACGTTCGAACAACTTGTCATTTTCGATTTAGGGCAGTGACCTATTTCCAAGAAGCAATTACTGCATTGGCATGATTTGGCTATTTCCAACTTGCGGAAAAATATCGCACCTGCTGTCTTGTATCAGCCAGTGCTTAAGTTTCAGGACTCTTTTGGCTGCTGCAAACATTGAACATGGGAGTGGGAAGCAGACAGTGTTAGGTTAGATTAGATCGGGTTTTATGCCTTAACAACCTTCTGGTTTAATCTAGCGACTCCTAAAGCTTCTTTTTCAGTTGTGGGGCACTTGACTTTTCCCAACTGCATTGCTTATAGACGAATCCGAGCAGTGCTTGTGTTTAGTTACTGTGGGCAGCCATTAGTGGGGTCCATCGGTCTTAAATCGTGTTCATTTATTGTCTACATGAATTTCAAACCCTCGTATTCAGTGAAATTGAGAGAATCAAGATACGATTCAGTATACAACCATCCGTAAACAGGTGATCAAGGAAATCGAAAGATTAAAAAGGTGTTAGAGCCCAGTTATAGCCGACTGAAATCTGATCTATCTATATTTTGGCCTATGCCCCACCTAGTCCCGGAGGACTTTATGAGCAGGATGGGTCCTGGGGAGATAGGGAGAAGATGAGTTGTCGAAAACAGTGGCACTTGCTTGATGAAATTCCTGAAATCTGATCATCACTTGCAGTCCGGATTCGTCTATAGGAAAAATCACGCAATAATGTACTGCGTAATAAGGTACTGAGTAATGTTTCCTGGCGTTGTCCCATCATATTTGCTAAGGAGTCGTGTTGCGTTCCTTTACATGTGCTATACGCTCTAAAAACATGTTTATCAATTAAACATTTATTTTACTCCACTTTGTGAACAATATGAATTCTCAACATAATTAGCAATACAACACCGAATATTTAGCAATTAAACATGCTAAAAATCGAATGTTAAGGAATTAGGCATGTGTGTTTAGCGTCTAAACGTATAGTGGGTACAGGAGTGTTTAGAAAACGATTAATTACTGAACACTTTTTTAGAATGTACTTTCGGGACACTTCGTGCGTCATTAGTTACTTAGTTAGTAAGTTAGTTTTACGGCCCAGTTTCCAAACGATTGGTTCAAGTCGAGCTGGCCACAGCCTTTTTTCAATTTGTGGCCCACTGACTTGTTTCCCCTACTTAATTGGTTATACTGCGCACCGACCAGAACGACAGTACTTTAGTTTTTAAAGTCTTAGGTATGTTTTTCTATACACTGTACGCACTGGAGTATAGTTACTAAGCTTAGACAAGGATGCTCCTCCAGTTCCTTGCATGCTCAGACACTAGTTTTATATGACAAACTTGAATAAAATTTGAATAAAACAAGATCTGTGTTGCACCTCAGACCCCCTATATCAGTGGCGGATCCAGGTGGGTCTTAACAGGCTTGGGTCACTATTGTCAGATTGATTGTCGGTCGTGATGGGTGAAAGAAAATAACTGACAAAAATGTGACAAATATTTAACATTTCAGCACTCTTCTAAAAGGTAACATTTTCCAAAAGGGAGCACCCCTCCTCTTATAGACCAGCGGACACCTTAAGTAATCAGACCATCCTTGCGTTCCCTTTTAGTTCTTGGATATACACTGTTCGATATTCATCACCGTAGTCAGCGCCCCTTCGAACCCCTTGCCTAGAAAACTTCAAAGTGTTAAATTTTGTGACCAAATATTGCAATTTGGGGAACATAAAATTTTGTCCAATCCCACGTTTTTTTTTAAATGGATCACTTCAAATCTTTGGAGGGTTTTGTGTTACCCTGGAAGTGTTAGAAAAGAGGGATATCACCCCAAAGAAACCTGTGCGGAATGTTAAATTTTTATCACTAATTTCTCATGGGTCTATAAGATAAACAATTGAAATTAGAAAATAGATACAAGAGGGAAGAAAGTAATTTAATGTCACGAATGACAAGGTTTGATCTTTTCGAAAAATTGTCAATAAATGAAGCCAGAAGGTCTCATTTTCAGTCGATTGGTTTAAGATCTCATGTAGTTTTGTGACTTGTTACAATGCAGGGTTTCTTAATGGAGATCCCAAGGGGCGGCTGAATGCTCCACTTTTCTGTACATACTAATGTGGAGCTTAGCATAAGCCGGTCTCTTGACAAGAGAGTTTTAAATGCTTGCATGTTCTTAGAAATACATACGAACGGGTCAAAGTTCCCTACAAAATCAGAACTGACAGTAAACACACAAAGGCTAAAACTATATACAATGACGAGACAACAATATAGGCCTACTGACTGATACGGTATACAGTACACCATTTACAAAGACCAGGGCCTGGCGATAGTGCCTCCCCATCAACAGAAATCTTCGACTTTACAAAGGCTCGAGGTAAGAGAAGACAATTTTTTTTCATTTTTCGTGCTGTTTAATATATATTTTTGATTTTTTTACTTCAAGTACATTTTAAGAGCTGTGAAATCTGACACTCGTACGTATAAAGACGGGCACCGCATCACTCCGTTTCAACAGGGTTGCAGCTCCCTGGTTTCACTTTGGCATGTTGTTTCTTTTCAGCAGTGACGTAACCAGCGCGGTGGCAAGGGGGAAACTGCCAACCCCCACCATACACACACACAAAACGGGATAGGGAGAAAAAAAGGGAAGGGGGGAAAATGGGAAGGGAAGAAAAGGGAAGGAAAGAAAGGAAAAAAGAGGGAAAGAGAGGGAAGAAGAGAAAAAGGAAGGAGGGGAAGGAAAGGGAAGAAAGACAGAAGAAAAAAGGAGAATGAAAAAAGTGGGGGAAAGGAAAGAAAGGAAACGAAAAGAGATAAAAATGAGAAGGAAAGAAAGTGGGCCAACTATAACATCAAAAGCAAGCATGTAAATTGGCAATGCCTGTTATAGTGGTAATTCAAGTTTATTTTTTTTCACCTCAAAATGCTCGAAATTAACATTAATGCACAATAAAACATGTAAATACTATCATTAAAGGTGAAAGGAGTCAGAGGGAGGCACAAATGCTTTTACTGAGTCTGGCCCCTCAAGAAAGCAGAACAAAACATAGAAGTAGCAAGAACATAAGATAAAAAACTCCATTTAAGATATATAAAATAGTTCATATCCAACCTTAAATATTAGGAGTGTCGAGAAGAAACTGTTTGTACCTGACTTTAAAAGAATACAGGGAAGTGCAATGCCTAATGTGATCTGGAAGGGAATTTCACAGAATAGCTCCCGAGTGTCTAATCTGAGATTTGGCGAAGTAGGGAATAGTAAGCAGATGCGTTTTCCTGGTGTCGTAATCATGGTAATGCCCATTTTGAACATAAAAATTACTGTACGCATTTAGGCAACTTGTAATTAACAAAATTATGCATGAAAACACCAATATTTGTAAAGGTCGAAAACAGAAAGAATACGGAATGATTTGAAGAGAGGTCCTGTATGATGACAGCACGTTTTTGCATCAAATAAATGGATTGTATATAGGTAATCTTTTTTAGCATTTCCCCAAACAAGTAAATTATTGTTAACACGTGGGGGAATGAGTGCAGTGTAAAGTAGAAGAAGGGCATTTTGGGGTAGAATATGTTTCAGATTATTAAGTATTTCGTTTATTCGGGAGATTGTGGTGCAAATAGACGAAATATGGTCTTTCCAACTAAGTTTGCAATCAATAATTGTGAAAAGAAACTTTGTATGACTACTTGCTTGGACCCTAGTTTTGTTCAAAGTAAGAATAATATTTTCAGTATTTGGAATTTTATGGACGAAGATAAGAAGCTTTGTTTTGTTCATATTGAGGGAAAGAAAGAATACTTCCTGCCAAAGTGGCAAGTTGGCAACACAGAGTTCCGTCCGCTCGAAAAGAACGTCACCGACAGATAGGCCCACGGTTCCCTTCCATTTTATATCCGTAGTTCCTCGCATAATCTTTGTTAGTGACGCAGTATTTTCAGTCAAGTTTATAGTTTCCCACCAACAAAGTGCTGAAGTGGGTGTAGAAGTGTGATTTGGTTGAGGTATATCGAACATCGATGAATGATGATTTGTTGGTTCGTTTAGTTGTTAGGCTGCGTTTACATAGAGTACACGGTATACACTATACACTACACGGTATGCTATGCGGCCACGTAGCGAGCGCCAAAGTGACATTTTTTCGCCGAGTCCCGCTTGTTTACGACATGATTTCTTCCCAAGAAGACACCTTTGTTGCAATCCCGGTCCTCGACATCTAACTAACTAACGAACTCGACATCGACTGTTTAACTTCCTCAATGCCCCCCTTTCGCGACCGTCCCGTAGCCCATGTCTCGTGAGCAGACTTAGAGTAACTGTGTTTTACACACGGACTTCCCAAAGATGGACAGAGCATACTGCACGGTACATTGTCGCTACCGCACGTGTGAGAAAAAGCGCACCAAGATGGCCTTCTGCTATGTTTTTGTGTGAAAGTTTGGACTTGATCAAGTAAATCACAGATTTTGCAAGAAAGTTGACGGATAGCTACGGATAGGACGTAAACGTAGTACATGCTATGCCCATGTATATAAGGCCGTATTTTTAGAGAATTTACGGCATTTTTATTGGTGAATTATATTCACGTTTCGAAGATTTTTAAACGTCTGTGATTCCCTTTAAATGCCCTATGCCTTTGCAACATTTAAGTGACACCGAGGCATTTCATCAACTTGCACCAATGTACGAATATGATATTGATCTAGACCTTGCAAAGGCTCATTTTATCAATTTTGTACTGTCTATAAAAGGATACCCCAGAAATTAATGAAAACCCTCAAGTCTGCTTCTGAAATGTTGTAGTTGACTAAAAATGGGATATAAACAATGCGTTTCCAGTATTGACAACTCTGTTTAGAATACAGGCACAATTGCAATGTCCTCAGCCACGAGAGAACGTTCATTTAGTCGTGTAAAGTTAACAAAAAATATCTGAGGTCCCATTTATCGGAGGAAAGACTTTCCTCTCTTGCTCTCCTCAGTATAAAACGCGACAATTCCTTTTTTGTTTTTTATTTGTCCCGTCATGCGTATGTCCTGAAGGCTAGGGACCATTCTCCAAGACATGTACAGTAGTATATCGGGTGACCCATGTACATAAAAAGATATATAAATATATACAAATCGGGACATTTTAACGAAAGTTGAGAAAAAAAGGTGAAAAAAGTGCAATAAAAAATATACAAAATACAACGCAATTGGTGCCCATGAAACAGTTAACTAGACTAGTGTCAATAACACGAAGCATGTATTTTACGTCAAACGATAAAAGGATCATATACCATGTGAGAGGGGGGGGGGGGATGGAATGATATCAGAAAATGCAGGACCATTATTTGCGATTAAGTAACACCAGACTTATTCCACAGGAGAGAGACGTGACATTCTGTTTCATATAGAGAACGTAATTTGTTTTGGAAGACTTGAAGTTGTCAGGTATTTCCCTGGTATTTACTCGAGAAAATGAAATATTTACATAGAAGAAAAACTGTACTTAATAAAAGGAAATGCTTATTATCATTAAACAGTAACAGCATCTCGGAAGTTGACGGATCTCTACTTAGAGGGCCAAACCTCTCACCCCAAACTACAATTTTGGTACCCGGGTAACTAAATTCTCTATTGGCTCAGCTATTTGATTGACAGCTAATTCAAACAATGCAGAGAGCCAAAGCTTATATAACACAGCATGAACAGTACTGAGAGATATAAATTGAGTTTTTCTATACTCACTTTGAAGCAACAAACTGAGATTGTGTCTGGATGAGGATGAATTTCAGACAACTGTGGGAGGGGCTTAAGTAAGAAGGTAAGGAGAATTGGTACTGTTTGGGGTGAGGGAACTGGTACTGAACTGGCCTTTCAAAAAATACCAAATTCGATCCAAATTGTTGAGTTGGTTGCCAGCCGACGTGAAGTTGTAATTCATAAGCCAACGGCTTCTCCCACATTCGTGGTCGCTTAGAGTCGTAAAACAACTGCCCTCCAAGGCCTGATTATTATTATTATTAAATCGTTCTTTTGCTTTAACCAAGAGAGGACTTCCTTCCAAAAAGCACTTGTTACTTTACAAGTTGAATACAAATGAATAATAGTTTGTTCGTCCCCGTTACAAAAATTACAGGCTGAGGAATTAATCAACTTAGCTTTACAAAGATAAGGATTGGTGGGAGAAATACGATGTAAAAACCTGAAATTAAAATTTCTTAGCAAAGTTTTCTGAAGTAAGGTACTAATAGGGTCATCCAAATTACAGTCATTTTTCCATTTCTGTACTAAATTATTATTATTATCAAGCGAAATAGTGATAGAAGATATTACATCTTTATAGAACAATCTAGCAGGTTGGCTGAGGTTGCTTGGACTTCTCGAAAACATGTTTCATATTATTTACGGGGGTAGTATTGTCAGTTGTTTGTTGAATAGCTCTCTTCCACTCCACTGGAATGGAATAAATTATTCCAAAGTAAGTTACAAAATCTGTATTAATGTCAAACGTTTCACAAAAATTTTGGAACCCCTTAAATATATTATCATTATTGCAAATATCCGAGATAGTTTTAACCCCTTTATCTCAAACCAGCTTTTAATAAATACTACGTTATGATCTATGGTTATAAATGAGTTAAACCAAATATTTTCAGCTAAATACTCACTTTTACAATTGGGTTTACGAAATTTATAGCAAAACCAAGCTTCCGAGACATGTATAAAAATAATTCTGGATGTGTGCTAGAACTTATCCGTAACGCGTATATTACAGTCAAAGAAATAAAAACCACCTTTATTCTTTAAAATTTCATTCACGAAAATTAAGCCTCTTATCTGGCTCCATTAGAAAATACTCAACCCAGGATGCCTTTAAGGAGTGACACACTGTTTTTACGTGAGGAATCTGCAAACCACCCTCGTTGTAAGAATTAATGAACAGTGAACACATTTCTTTTGATGCGGTCTGGTTTACCCCCCCCCCCCCCCGAAACTCATAAAGAATATTTTGAATGCAATGAAGAAAATCATCAGAAGGATTTAGACAGAAAGACAGTATGTTAATTTGGAATAGTTAAACATTTTAAAATTGTAGATTTACCCATAAGGGACAATTTTCTAGCCTCCCACGGTTTTAAGTCATCAAGGATAACTTTGGGTTTATTAGCAAAATTGATATTAATAACATCGTGGATTTCATTCGGAATTTTAATGCCTAAATAGGTTATAGTATCATTGGTCCATACAACGGGAAGATGGTCACAGCAGGGAGGTTACTAGTTACACATCCCTGGTCACAGAAAATAGTATCAAGTAATCGACAAGGGCCAACACGTTTAACGAAACACTTATCATAGTTGATCTTGAGTGAAGAATCAGAGGAGAAATCATTAAACACCTTGATAAAAATTTGTATAGGACTCATTGCACATATCAATGAAGAACACCGTGTCGTCAGCATATTGACATATTCGGAACTCATGATTACAAATGTTAATACCCCTAAGATACTGATTTCCCCGATTTGCAAGAATTTCAGAGCAAAGAATAAACAGATATATTTTGACATATATTGACATATCAATTGTTAAACTCGAGTTCGTGTGAACTTTTTCATTTTGCCCGAGGACACCAAGTCACGTAAGTGTTGACCATATTGCATAAAATTTGCACCCATATAGGGCAGTAGGGGGTGAAGAGTAATCAAAATTATGTTCAGATGGTGGTATTTGAGGAGGGGAGCGGTCCACAACACAGCACTTCCCTTGAGGCCTTAAGACACCCACAAAATGACACAGTGTACTTCAACTCAACAGCTCAACTATATCGGAAAACCTCTAGACCATTGCCCGGGGACAGTAGGTCTTGTTACGCCACTGCGAAAATGCAGTACCCGATTTTTCAAATTTTCTTTACGCTCCATGCCAGCTGAGGGTGGTGACGCTCTGTTTAGATATTAGTTCGGACAAGATTACAAACGCGCAAAAAATTGCGTCTGACTCAACCTTAAACCCCCATTTTCTAAGTTTAGCCGCATTTTATTTCAAAAAGGGTGTCCCGAGGGACCACTCCTGTCCAGGAGAGTAAATTAAATTCCATTCCAGGTTAAGTTCATCTCCAGAACAATCTCTTTGGAGTGAATTTTACACTTAAGGTATTTAAGTGCAATGTCTATTGATATACTGCACATATATTCCCTCATAAATATACGACATTTTAGCTTATACATTTTCTGTCTTACAACTTGTACTTTCTTACCAATTCAAACATTTTTGTTTGGCAAATTCATAAACATACAAAAAGTATTACATAGCGTGAGAAGAATTCATCGGTTTTCGTCTTTTTCTTAAACAAAAAGTAAGGGGATCAATTGTCAAGTTCGGACGAAATATTTCGGTTACCTCGAAATGGCCTTCGATGCGATCGATTCCAGATGAAATACATATCACTAAATTTTGAAGTGTTTTTTTAAACGGTGTCGCTCTACTGCATGACACGGATGAGATGAGTGGAAAGTTGAACGATCTTTAACTTGCTTGGGTTTTCTTAATTTCTGTTTTTCTTACTTTACAATTTAGCAATCCAGATCAACATCTGCTCTTTTGTTATTGTCCTTTCGTTAATTAATTTAGATAAGACTCAATCTGATAATTTGCACAACATGTCACGATTGATGAACTGTAAATAAAAAGACTTTCCAAATAAATCAATGAACTCACTGGTCAAAAGCCGTGTACAGTCGGGTCATACTCCGTTGAACTCGTTCTATAGGAAATCATAAAAGTTTTTATGGCAAATATGACGGACATGTTTTTTTCTTTAAGATTTACTCCGAGCAAGTGACCTGCGGCCTTGGATAATTTCCTGTCATCTCAATTAACAGATTAATTTCAACTTTCGTTGTTTTAATAAGCCTTGCTTGATTAGCTTTGTGTTTGAGATTCGAAGTCATCTAACGCTCATTTTGTGTCCTTCGCACCTCTCTTCGATTCGCTCTGCAAGATTTTGTGAGCGATGAACCGCAACAGAAATCATTCCCAGAAACTTGGACGCATTTTATTTCCTTAACGCTGATAATATGAAAATAAAGCAATCAAGAAACTGATAAATACTTAGCAGGAAGCTCTTCTGTTTGTTAAAAGAACAAGTTATTAGATGAAAAGCGGTAAATTCCTTTTGAAGAGAAGTATATAGGTAAGAATTGTTCCAACAAAGAGAATCTGTTAAGGTGCTTTAATAATCAATGGTATTTGACCTCTAAGACAAATCCAGATTCCTACAAAGTAAGGGGAGGGTAAGCGTAAGATGCAATGAGGTCAAAGGTCATTAAGAGTTTATGTTTGAAAGAGGTTTGCAGTGGAGGCGTAAAGTAATGTTTTACCAGACAAAGGTTTTCTTGAAAGTATTTGGTGAGGTGAGGTTGGGTGAGGTGGCGATGAAAGTGGGGTAGAGAGTACATCATGCAGTTCTGTTTTTCACGATAAGTCGACTACCCTAAAAGATGCTTCTCTGTCACATGCGCAAGAGAAAAACCGAATGAAATATCGTTTTGCATTCGTTCAAAATGAACTGAAATTCCTAGACTCGTGGAAGGAGGGGAGGGGGGCGATCTAAAACGTTTCTGTTTTGAGTTGAACAAAGTTGAAGGAATTTAGACTTCAAAATAATATTCTTACATTAGAATTACACTAGATTTAACTTTACTTTTAAGACTAATTACAGTTCCATCAGTATCCAGGCACCGTTTATGGGATGATTTTTTTCAAAAGCCAAAAGCTCTGATGCCCAGTTCCACTTTTTTGTCGGAAACACGATACAATGGTTTTGAGTCACTTTTGGGAATGGGCATAAGTATACGCCTGTAGAACCACCTCTTTCCATACTAGTTCCGACGTTAACCTTGACAAAGTTCAAATCGACACATCGACACAACCCAGCCTACTTCAGCGATATCTTTAATGTACCAATGTTTTATCACTGTTTATATCGTCAACCACAATATGATGTGAATATATAATTATGACTGACAAATTTAGCGGTACTTAGCAACTGGTTTTTGTGACCTGCGCTAATCGACGTAATTCTTAATACTGTACAATCAATAAAACTGGTTGGTTGTCCTAAAAACAATTGACTTCAAAGGGTTCATGACGCTTAGCATGTCGAATATTTAACCCACTTGTGACGGTCATGACAAACAAGCAGAGAATGTTAATCGCAACATTTCCATATACCGATTGCTCGTTCAACCCTTAAGTTTCAAGAAGGCCTAGGTTCGAAACGGAGAGGACGGTTATCTAGTTAAAATCTTTTTGGAACATCATTTCCTTCACCTGTTGGGTACTTCAACTCTCACTCAATCGGTAAATGATAGCGTTTTCGGTCACAGGATTAAAAAAGATCACTCATTTACCTAAAAGTAAAACGGTGTGGTAAAAAGATGGAGACGAAACAAAAAAATAATCTCTAGATTTCAGTAACAATGGAACCGAAAGACGGGGAAGGCAGGAAATTGGCCAGCAGAAACGTGTTTGGGTGAGGGGGAAGGGGAATATTAAATGAATATTGTTTTATACAACAAACTCTATGAATAACTAAATATAAATCTAAATAAAACTACTGAATATCGAAATGAGGAGTACCTTAGAAGTACGCTTGGTTGAAAGGTTTGCAGGTGATTTGAATAAAGTCTTTGCACGAAGCTTCGGCTTTTCAACTTGACTTTATGATTCAAACATTAGAACAGTCGCACTCATTTTTCGGTCTTTTTTTTTATCCTAGTCACACCTCTAAAGTAACTTAATTTGCTCACTACCTCTTTTAGTGTGAAAATTATGTATGTACAAAAACAGAGTTAGCTCGTTACCCTTTACGATGTTCTCAGTAGGTCAGTGTAGTAGAGAAATAATTCGACAATGGGGTTTTAAAGGACAAATTGGATTTCTTGATGAAGAACCTGGCCTTCCCATTAGCAAAGTCAATCATATTGACGGGAAAACTGAGGTGGTTGTAAAACATTTATTATTTGGTGTCCTATGGAGTAAGACTCCCCCCAGAGTCGAAAATATTCCCTACGGATGAGTGGCTCCACACTTCATTTGTCCCTTCAATTGTTACCCAACAATTAGTCCTTTTATTTTGGATGTAAATGATGTGATATACCATTTTCTTAAGCACGTATGGTCTTTTTAAACAGTTTTGACCCTGCATTGATACTGTCGCCCTGGTGTCCACTGATCTAATCCATGTGAATCGTTGCCTGACTGTAACCCCAATTTTTAAGACGATTTCATGAATTCCTGAAAAAAAAACACTTTCCCTCATCTTTTATTAAAAACATGAAAAGGTTATATATATCTTTCTACTGTATACCATCTTGGAAAGAACATGCAACCTTAGTGTTCTTTCCTTTCTTCTCGAATTCCAGAAAAACCGAGGCTGGAGATTTAACATGCACTTTAATGGTTGACTCAATAATCGTTATAAGCCTAACAACAATCTTCAACTTCCAAAGTGCACTTAAAACCGGTTTGACGAGAATTTTAGCTAAAGCTTTCTCAAACGGTTATCAAGCGTCTTTAATTGTCATCGAACAACAATTAAGGTCAGCCTGAAAATGTGTGATACTTTCATCCTTAGCAATGCAAGGAAGAAATGTCTAGAAATAATATAGTAAATAAGGCCTAGTATATATGGCAAACAGATTGCGCAGTTCGTAAGATGTCTGCTAATGTTTTCTCCATTATCTAGTTTCTTGTTTCTTTTTTGTGTATAGGTCATACATGTTCAAATGCAGCAAAAGCAAAGTGGCCTAGTTAACTGGTCCCCCCAGTCCGGGGACCCCAGTTTGGCGACCGATTTTAGTGGTTGGCCAGTGGCGGAGATAGGGATTTCGGTCGGAGTGGGCGAAAATGGTCTACAGGGGCGCTTTGAAGTAGTAAATACCCTGAGCCTCAGTACGATCGAAGCCACGGCTTTTCAGACTTTCTATTTGATTTTCCGCACCTGTTAGAGACTACTTTGTCATTTCTCCTCAGCAAATTTTTCTATTAAAACATGTTTAAATTTTTTATCCAAGGGCCTCCGCGGAAGAAAATTCGGAGGGGGGGGGGGATAATCCTTTTTGGAGGAAACGCTCCGCGCCACCATGAGTTGGCGCGGAGACGCAAGAAAATTTGGCCCAAAATGGCTCTCAAATCGCTGGAAATGGCATTTCTAAAGCCTATTTACAGCATATAAATAGGGAAAACACTGAGTGACCTGTTAAGAAATATTGATATTAATTTTTCTCCGTCTTTTTCTTTATGATTTCTTCGTTTTTTCAGTTTTTTTTATTTTCCAGGAGATTGCAAGTTCCCCTTTGCCCCTACCTGCGGACGCGTATGGCCCATGTTTCAATCCCTCTCTTTCACATACTAGTATGAAGGCAGTCATTATATTTTGTTTGTTATTGTCTGGTCTTGATTTAAGATTTTAATGTAATAATGGGCTTCTTTGTGAAGATAAAGATTAAACCTGCTAGAGCTAAATAGCAAGCAATCATACAGAGGGAAAAAGTTATGGAAATTAATCGCCGTAAGGTGTACATTTTTGGCATTTGGAAATCAAGATAAGTACACGAGGAAACATTTATTGAAGCAATTTACAGCCTGTGACCACTCTGAAATAGCCATTAATTAAGTACATTTAAAGAAATAGCCAAGGCAAGAGGTCTGTTTGGCTCTCTAGATACCGAATGCATGATAAATAAAAGTATCCTAAACCTTATCTTATTTGATGCAATTTTCTGTCGTTTGAGGCCACGGAAGTACAGAAATAAGTATTTTCATGGGATTATAGTGCAGTGTCAGAAATAGTCATTTATCATGAGAATGGTCACTTGAAGAAACGCAAAATGGAAACTACTCATTAAAACTCTTAAACCATTACCACTATGATAACAGTTTTATTTTATTTTAACCTGAATGTCAGTTCTCTTCAAATGATTTTGCAAAATGTTGTGGAAGCTATTTTGATATCGTTATTAACTATTTTCATTGTCTATGTTGACAATTATCCCCGACAACAAGAGGGCTATTTGCGCTACAGTTATTGTCGCGCCCTTTGTAGCATCTTTTACTGGCCGGGAGGGTGAATTTAATGTCAGTCTGTGTATTTTGTAAGCCTATAATCACGCTTGGTGTGGAAGCAATGAACTTAGCACAGCGACAACATTCATTAGTGCGTATACAGCATGATGATACGTTTCGGCAAAACCTATCCCTATATTACAGAAGAGGACCCTTTTCATCAGAATAAAGTGCTGATAGTACAGTTACTGGTGGCTGTTTCAGCATTTTGTTATCTGGGCCTTAAAACAACGCTTTTAAATTATGTCTTTTGCCAATAATGGTGCAAGAGTAAAATATGTTAAAAACCTAAAAAGGGCGCCGACAGACGATTTTGGTCCGTCAGGGGGGCCACCGCCCCCTGACCATATGGCAGCTCCGCCACTGTGGTTGGCCTTTTTCAAGTGGGAGGAAAGCCGGGAGGAAAAGCCACGTACATCCAACGGGATTTGAACCCATGCACATATAAAACACATCGGTACACGCTACACAGAAGTTGGAATAGCCCAGTCTGCCACCAGGCGGCCCTTCAAATGCCGCAATACCAGTAACATTATGCAGTACCTGTAACATTATACTTCTTTGTAAACGAGTGTAAGAAGCCCGAATCAAAGAGGTGTTACACCTCACTGCCTGCATGTAGACCAGAGACGTGTTCAAACTCCGTTAAAACTCCCTGTTTAGACGCACATTATATTCGTATGTTTTCGAGAAGAGCTCAAGAAAATTGTCCCAAAATGCTTCTCAAAGTCTGGGAATGATACTCCCAATTCTCGTTAGTTTTCATCTAACCAATGTAAATAAATGTAAAAAAAATGTAATTTAAAACAAATGTAAATATATGCGTAGGACAGTAGGAGAAGTACTAATGATATTGTTAAAAATGTAATTAACACGAAACACGAAAAGTATGCTGAACGGTGGGGGATAGGGCGGGGGATATTGCCACTTCCATTCCCTAGACATTCAACACTGTAGGATAACAAATAACACGCATTACAATCTAGCTCATCCAACGAAGACGTAACATCTGGTTTAGATACCAAATCACCTTCTTTCGGAGACTACCGAGCTAGGAAAAACTATGTTTTTAAAAACAAAAAAACGTCCTTAAAAATGTTGAAAAACGACTTTTTCGAAGGACATTACATTATCCAGAAGGTAAGCGTGATATAACGGGCTTAGGTGTTGTTTTGAACCTTGTGAAAATGAAAAAAAAAAAGCAATGTTTTAAAGACGGCTATAACTAAAAATGTCCCTCATATTCGTAAAACATCCATCGATACGAGCAATGACGTAATTCACAAATTGTCATCTGTTTGACAACTAGAGACATCACAATGCCATTTTTCACGAAATACTCAAACACCGACAGATGTTACTAATCATTAAGAACGTGTTTTAAGCTATGACGCTGACAGTTAAAGTGAAACTTGACAAAGTTTGCAACACATTGGAGCGTTCGCCTTCCTCGTAAAAAAGGGAGAGTGTTAAGTTTCATGAAAAAGGGCGAACTTGTCGCCCGAAAAATAAAAAAGACCAAGTAGAGGCAACTTTACCAAATAATGAAAAGATGACCAAGGCATTTTTTGCATTACTATAAATGGAAATAAAAGAGATAGATATCGAGGCATATGCATGAATTCGTTAAAGGTTAAGCAACGGAGGGTCGTCCATTAGCACAAAAAGGAGTAAATTGTCCTGTGTTGATGCACCGCCCCAAAATGTTTAAACCTTATTTAATCATACACTACAGCCACTTCTATCAGGCTATAGATAAAGACTAAAAATAGCCTAAAACCCCGTTTGTAAATATCACATTAGTTCACAATCGCCCGGAGTAAAATGGAACAGCCTAAGAAGGGTGCGTTTATACCATACTGTGAGTTTATCTCCTGATAACACTCGGTCTCCTGTCAGGTCCGCAACGAATTAAAAAGGTTTAGGATTCCTACAAAGTATAAATGAACTTAGTAGTTTACACAAATGATCAAAATTTGTCATTCCCTTTGCACCAGTTAAAGAAACTGAATAAGTAGAACCTAATAGGGAGGTGGTATTTCCTGAACCGACAATCAATTTCTGGTCAAGCGATATTAGGTTTTGCGGCTACCCCAAATGTCTTATTAAGTTAACATAATAGGCGTGCGGTTTTTCATTTTTCCATACATGTGATTATTCGCCATGACGAAGCGGTCAAGGATTTGTCTATGACAGACCGTGCGTAACATAAATCTTCTTATACCTTCATAGGATTACATAGTTGAATGTGAAAAGATCTGATCCCGCTTCGACATTAACTAATGGAATTAAAATATTGGGTTCCCCTCTTTTAATACATTTTTAGTCTAAGGGGAAGGGGGAAGGTTTGGGCATTTTGGAAGGAAGACGTAGGCCTACGGTATAGAGTCGACGAAAGGGCCAACGTAGTCTCGTAATGTGGAAAAATCTTATCATCAGTACACAATTTCGGGACGATGCGCACTGTTTAACAAGAAATTTCCTTACTGGCTAACGATACACTACAATGGCAGCAACCAATCAAGAAACACCTTCTTAAACAGTGCGCATCTACCCACAATTTTTGGACCAAGTTCGATGAATGAAAAGCTTGGACCTTCTGCTGAACTCCGCCTTACACGTTAAGTCCAACACAACAATCAGGATCTTCATGTTCGTTTCACTTGTTAACACTTAAAAGTGAGTTAATTCCCACCTCAAACTACAACTTTTATAGAATTGATCAGAAATTTACTGTAGACACAGCTTCTTGGTTAACGACAAATTAAAATAAAATAAATGCAGAGTATCGTGGATCATATTACACAACGTGTAATGTACTGACTTTGTTCTGATTACATATAGAGTCTTATATACATACTCACCCTGAAGAAATAAACTGCGATTGGGTGTTAATGAGGATGGGTTTTACACATTTGTGGGAGGGGCTGAAGTAAGTATTCTTAGAGAACTGGAACTGCGTGGGATGAGTTAATTAGCCAGTTTGTAAGGTGGAGTTTATCGTTCCGGTTTCTAACCAAATGAGTTAAGTTCAGTCGGCAACTGGCACTTTCTGGGAGTGAGAAGGTGGTCAATACCATAGCCAGTTACATCACCTACTTCAAACCTTTCATCGGTTTGGTCTGGTATGAGCAGAAGACTAAGAAAACTAAATTCATACTACTGATTTCGTGACTTCACATGTACAGACTTCCTAAAACAAACGTATTCCCCTCTATGTCACGTATACCTTTGATCCATGTTTCGTTACGGAAACGTTCCTTTAACTTCAAGAACTGCGAACCGCGGAAAATAAAAACCCAGTGAAGGAATTTCATAAAAAATAATAGGGACGATGCTTTTATAATGAAAGTATAGATTAAAGAACAGACTCGTCACGTACCTTTTGCTTCATAATCTTTTACCCCTACACATGACAAGATAATTTTTTAATAAGTCGATCGATTAGTTTCGCTTTATGCACTGACAGTTGGCAAGGTCACGTTTGAAATATACAGATATCTGCTATCACTGCAATGTGATCGCGAGGTTTATAGATTTATTAATTGGATATTGTTAAAAAAATGAATCTTAAACTTCGAATAAAGAAATGTAAAATCATTGACAAACACAGTAGATGTTTGTTCCTGTGTCTACAAGAGCTTATCAGTTCGTTTCTTTTATTTAGAGTTGGAAGGAAGGTTTGAGTATAATGAAGAACTTTTCTTCCAGACAGAGATTACAAGTTTTAGAGGATGTGGAGTATGCTCGGGCTTTGTTTATTATTCTAATAGGTAATGTATCTTGGTTCGCTGTACACCGTTCTTGCCTGTTCACAACGAACACGGAACGAACACGTGATTTAAAATGGACACGTTCAAAAGCAGCGAACACATACGTAGTATACCTACTTTATTGGCCCTTACGAAACAGTTCTGTAAAGCTATGTTGTAAGAACTTATTGCAAACCTTTTCAATATTACAGCTCCCTTCATAGGGTTGAGCACTTTACCATCGCCTGGTTGACATTATTAATTATTATTTTTTTACTATAACGGTTACATATGTATAAGGTTTTTACAACAAAGCTTTACAGGACTGTTTCGTAAGGGCCAATAATGTAGGTCCTCGCCCCTCTGAAGCCTGAAGTAGAATGGTGTCAATAACGATGAATACGTATGTGTTCGCTCCTTTTGGCCGTGTCCGTTTTAAAGCACTGTTCGGGTGGTGTTTGTTTTGAACAGGCACGAAAGGTATACAGCGATCCAAGATACATTACCTATTAGAATAATTACACAGCAGGTGCTTCTTCCTGTGTCTACAAGTTCGTAAGGCTTGAGTATGATGAAGAACTTTTCTTACGGACAGAGATTGCAAGATTTGGATGATGTGGAGTATGCGCGAACTTTGTTCATGAGTTTCCATTTTAGGGAGTGTTCTACATTTGAATCCTTTAGTTTCCAGAGGTATGCACTGATTGCAGTTGAGTTTTTCTTGTCTTTGTGTTTGAAGCTAGACTTGTGGGCGGTGTATCTGGTTTTGAATGTGGTCTCTGTTAGACCAATGTATGGTGTTTCTTCGTTGTGGTTGTCGTGGCGTGTTACAGTTGCTTGGAACCCAAAATTGTTGGTGAGGCAGTTGCACTCCAATACCGACTGACACCTTCCTACGTTTAACGGAACTTGTTCTCATGTAAAATTATTTTCAGTTTAATGGGCGTTTTTTCCGCCAAGTTAAAGGAGTGGCTATGGGAACCAAAATGGGTCCGTCTGTTGTCTGTTTGACCGTGGGTCACTTCGAAGAACAACTATTTTCTCGAAAGGTATATTGATGGTATTGTAGGAGTTGCCACTGGATCCCGCCGTGATCTAGATACTTTTATCGACTTTGTTAATTCCTTTTGCCCCTTTTGGAAATTTACCCATTGCATCTCGGACTCATCTGTTGTATTTCTCGACATTAAATTGTCCATTAAAAACCGTACAATTACCTCAGACCTACACTTCAAGCCAACCGACTCGCAAAGCTACCTATTGTATCCTTCCAACTATCCCAAATCCTGCACTAAATCTTTCCCTTATTCCCAGCTCTTGCGAGCCAGGCGAATATGTTCGGAGGATTCTGACTTCTCCACTGCCTTTTGAAGAATTTTTATCCTTTTTTAAAAAACGCCAGTACCCTGCCAAAATCCTCTCTAATGCCCTACGCAGAATTCAAGGAACCAGCAGAGAGGAAGCCTTGGAGAAAAAGAACAAATTTGGTACCAATCTCGGTATTCGTTTGGTAATTTCATATCACCCTTCGGTCCATCCTATTTTATGCGCTATCTACAAAAATGTGGAGTCGCTCCGACAAGACCCCTCAACCCGTGATGTTTCACCGGAACCCCCCATCACTGCCTATAGAGTTTAGAAAAATTAAGCAAACCATTTAGTTCGAGCTTCCCACCCACAAACTTCTTTCAACGACACCCCTGGTACCTTTCCCTGTAATCGTTCGAGGTGTAATACATGTCCCTTTGTTGGCAAACACAACCTCGTCAACATTTCTGGCCCCAACGGCAGTACCTTCATTGTCAGCCAAGGATTCTCCTTAATTTCATCTAATATAGTTGATGATTTAGCTTGTGGGAGTTGTAACTCGTTGTATCTCGGAGAGACCAAGCGCCGCCTTGCGGACCGAATCACCGAGCAGCTAAGGTCCATCAAACAGAATCTCCATGGATACCCGGTGGCTGCACATTTCCACCCCCTTCACCTTGTTCAATACAGCACTTAACCTTTACCGCAGCTATATAGCCGAGGCTCAAATCGTGACAATCTTAGTGCTGAAAACTGACTTATCATGAGGCCAGGTACTCTCGCTCCACACGGCCTTAACGTTAGAATTGACCTTTTGTAATATTCACCCTCTTTAGAGCCAGTTTTAACTCCTTTTATATACACCTACCCGTTCGTGCTCGTTTTTTACTATGTACCTTTTTTTCCTGGCCTGGTTTTTGTCTACTTTTCTCTTTTTCCCGACCATGTTCGATTTTTACGTTTACTTTTTCATCCAGGACCCTCTTATTCTTTTTTGGTTTTGTGTTTCATCCTTCACACTCATGTTTTCTGACAATCACTTTCGTTCGGTTCTGTTTGTACACTGACCGCTTCGAATTTGATGTTTGTCGTGTCCCAACTGTTACGGCTGGTTGTTCAGTTTGGTTTTTGCCACCTGATGAAGGGTTTATACTCGATACGTAGTGGAGTTTTTCGCAAGCTTTTAAGCACTTTTTACTACCTCTTTTCGACCCAGCACTAAGGAGGAAAGTTGATGTTGAAAAGTCGACCTTAGGGGAAAAAATGGGGGGGGGGGGAATATAAGTTTCGCATTAACGTTCCTACGTACACACTTTTTCGATAGGAATACGTAAACGGTCAAGATCGCCCTCCTAGATTTACAAAGTAGATACAATTATTGTAAAGTTTTCAAATTTGCGGACACCTAGCTGTTAAGTCGAACGGATGGCTGGTCACTGAAGTAACGTTGTTTATATGTTTAAAGGTTAGGGCGAATTCTTTTTCTTATGTATTTTATTTTGATTCTTTCGCCCTATGTACAAGCAGATATAACAAATTCCTCCTAAGGTGGGAATAAGCGTATATATATATATATATATATATATATATATATATATATATATATATATATATATATATATATATATATATATATATATATATATATATATATAAATGAAATTGGTAAAGCTGGAAAATCCGGCTGAGGTGAAAAAACGATGTTGACTCCACCGGGATTCGAACTCGGGACCTCCCGCTTTCTAGTGCGGACGCTCTAACCATATATATATATATATATATATATATATATATATATATATATATATATATATATATATATATATATATATATATATATATATATATATATATATATATATATATATATATATATATATATATATATATATATATATATATATATATATATATATATATATATATATATATATATAAAAATAAAATACTGAAGGCAAAGATCGTGTCAAATCTTCTGAGGCAACAAGATGTTAAAAACGGTAAAGAGTTCAAAACTTAAAAGTTTTAAAACGGCAAAGCCAGTTGTTAAAAACGCACTAGGTTTCGGGGAGATACACTCCCCTTGCTCACGTGCTAAGAAATAACAGTAATGGAAAAAGTACTAGCTATTAGGCAATGCACTATTTAGGCTTACATCTTTTACGTTAAGACCTATAGGGGCAAGAATATTCAACCGGTAAATCCATTTCAATTCAACCTCCTCCCTAGTTTTCTTGTTATTGTTACGTAGCTTTACGATACCTATTAATTCGAAATTTTTACACACCTTAAAATGCTTACCAATGGGAGTTTGACCTTTTCTAAACTCCTGTCGGTGACCCCTATGTCTAGTTCTAAGCTCTAATCCCGTTTCACCCACATACTGCTTATGGCAATCCAAACAATTAATCAAGTACAGGTGGTGGTACAGGTTAAATCCCCCTCACCTGGAAATCCTGACCTGTATTAAAACTTTGAACAACAGAAGTTTCACGTAAGACACAGCAGAGTTCCGATAGCTCAGTTGGTAGAGCGTACTGCACGTTGAGCAGTAGGTCGTTGGTTCAAACCCAGCTCGGAGTTCAGTTTTTCATCAATTCTTGATATCGTCTTTCTTACTAGGGCAAAGGTTGCCAATTTTGGAAGGATATTTCAAAAAATTTATGCGACTCCAACAATTTCTTCAGTTTCTATATATAGAGGTCGCAATGTCACATCTACACTTCCTTTTCTATATATTTATATATATATATATATATTTATATATATATATATATATAAATATATATATATACACACATATATATATATATATATATATGTATATATATATATATATATATATTTATATATATATACATATATATATATATATATAGTGAAAAGAATAAACGAAATCAACCTCAGCGAAAAATTGACCACCTCTACTGGGACTCGAACCCAGACCTCCTGTTTTACGTGCAGCCAAGAGAACAGCCAAGACCGGCTTCATAGCCTAATTGGTTAAGGCACCTACACGTAAAACAGGAGGTCTGGGTTCGAGTCCCAGTGGAGGTGGTCAATTTTTCGCTGAGGTAGATTTCATTTATTCTTTTCACTTTATACGATGCTCAGGGAAAGCAACCGTTCCCTATTTATTTCTAGTTATTTACATATTTATATATATATATATATATATATATATATATATATATATATATATATATATATATATATATATATATATATATATATATATATATATATATATATATATATATATTTATATATATATATATATAAAACGAATAACGGTGACAATGAAAAACAAAGCCAAAATTGACTACAGGAGTATGATGAAAGCATTCATCTTATTTAACTTGGAAATTTTCAGCTTCTCCTTAAGCCTTCGTCGGCCAAGTCGGACATACGACTAAAACATGAAAAAACATTTAAACTTACTTTAAATTTTACTTCACTAGTTTTTTAGCAACATGTGATAATGATGAATTTTCTTCGAGCAATACGGTTACGGGAAACAAATCTTTTCTCATCTTCAATCCTCCAATCAGATGTAGAGAAATTACTTAGGCGTCTTACAAAACAATGAACCATTCTCATCTCTATCTATATGCTATAGACGAATCCGGACAGTCAAGTGATGGTGTGATTTTAGTCGGATATTACTGGGGTCCATTACTCTTAGTCTTTCAATTTCCTTGTTTATCTGTATCTTTGATGGTTGTTCACTAAAATACCTTTTGATTCTTTCAATTTCTATGAACATGAGGGTTTGAAATTACATGAAGACAACAAATGAAGACGAATTAAGGCTGATGGTACCCACTAATGACTGCCTACATTCACTGAAAATAAGCGCTTATGGGATTCGTCTGATTGGATCCATCAGCATTAAATCGTCTTAAATTTATTGTTTTAATGCAATTCTAAACCCCCACATTCACTTAAATTGAGGAAACCAAGAGATATGTTATTGTACAACCATCCATATCACAGGTTAGCAAATAATTTGTAAGATTGAAGCTGATGGACCCCGGTCATTCCGGACTTAATCAGACGATCACTTGACTGTTCTGATTAGTCTATACTGAAACGCGCACACTGACCTACGGATAGTTCATTGCACTGACACTTTTCAACATATGAAAAAGTACGAAAATGTTTTAGAAACACGATCATTTCTCCCATTACGGCGGTGGAATACTTGACATGTTCATTGACAGAAATAACTTTGAAGAGTGATGCTGCAATAAAGATATTGGGAAGATTTTGGTGGAATCTATCCTTTGGTATCATTTATTTTAATTTGAAATTTTCGGGATGATTTCGATTTGTGCGTGCACACTTGGGAGTTAAAACACGACAATCTCAAGAAAAAAGACATTTGTAACGAATCACTCAGAGTTGGGAAAATGCAGACTGGGCATCATAACATCTTCAAATGTAGCCGGCAATTTATCCCCGTCTTGCCCAACTGAACAACGTTTCGCCGATTAGTACCGAAGAGAAAAATGAACACATTTCTTAGTATTATTTCTATGAATTTTAAGTACCGTCAAAAAGAGGATGTTTAACATGAATCTCAGCAAAGCTTATAACCGTTCACAGCGAACCTAATATCTGCTTAGGACCTACATGCCAATAACTTGATTTTCATGGCTCAGTCCTAAATTTGTAAACAGTATAAGATAAAAGTCTTTTTATAAATTTGTAATTTAAACTGATGGTTAATGGTTTTTAAGTAGTTTTAAAATGGTCTATAGGCTATAATATGGCTGGGGGAGGGGAATCCACATTTTCCACGTAAGATGTGGGGCAAAATGGAAATGAGCAATTTAGCAGGCTACAGTATCTTCCAGTGTCAACGTAAAAAGTATTAAAACCCAAGAAAATAGCTGCAATTTCCATCGAAATCCACCAGAAAAGTTTGAATAGCAGTTCCTGATTTGCACGCTGTCATCATGAATAAACATTAGCTCAATATGCATCTCCTGTAATGCCGAGGGAAGAACAACTGCCACACATGACTAATGTTATCGTTTGCTTTTTTAATCATCACTTCAAGGAAAGTTGTAACATTACTATATTTAGGGGTTTTATTTTGAAAGTTTGAAGTGTATCCTTAAAAGTCATCATTTTCAATTACCAGACCGAAAGTATGTGATGAGTAATAAAAAGATAATTACTAAAAGGTTAACACCAGAAATGTCAACAGTATGCGACGCACCACATCATTATGTTTCCATAAACAACAGTTGCTTCAGAAATATTCAAACTTTGAAGAGGTTTATCTTGAGCACCGTAAAAAGATATTGACATTATTTCAATGGATTTATCGTAAGGGTAGCTTACACCGTATAATTGTTCTTAATGTCAAAAATCTTTGCTGGCATGACACACTACCTTTAAGGTCACTTATCCACTGACTGAACCAAAGTTAGCTCGTACTCAGGTAAGATGCATTCATACAGCTGAAGCGCTCTGGCTCTCTGAACAAGTTTCATGCTAGGCATAATTGCTTTGAAAATAAAAAATCGCAGAACTGATAAATACACAGAATGCAGAGACATAAAATTTGAAGGACAATATATGTAAGTATAGGTAAAGTTTAATAAAACTGTATTCACTGAGAATAAGAATAAAATTCCGATAATGTGGTGCCAAACATATACATAGAACAAACGGAAATAGTAAACGTCCAGTTGCCCCTTCGAGAATTACTTTTTATAAATAATGGCGGTGGCTCCCGCGATGTTCATAAGTAAATTGTCAGCTAGTTGATGGTAATCGCACCATAAAGTGAATCTTTAATGACATTCTATGGATAAATTATCTTCCATATGAAACCCCTCTCGCTATAAATGTCAGTAAAAACGGTGAAATTACCAGGATGTGTGTACAGGTGGACGCAATTTGCGTATCATCTACATATATACTTGCCGCCGATGGTTCCAGCTGAGCAAGATTGTAAACAACTAGTCTTTTAAAAATTTTCTGACATTTACATTTAAAGGCCACTTGAACTTAACAAATCCTTTTATACAAAGTTCCTTATTAGAGTATACCTTTTTTGATTATTGTATTCATATGGCAATAATAAAAAAAGAAAGAAAGAAAAAAAAACGTAACAAGCCAACATGAGGCTCGAAATGGGCAAGAGGCACCTCGTAGAGGTTCAACCACCGTTTTTAACATAAATTTGATAGACCAAGAGGCGTTTCTCAAGTAGTATTCCTCCGACCTTAATTATTCTCGGTCCTTGTTTTTGAAGGAAAATGTGGTCACTTTGCTATGACAGAATGCAGGAGGTTTCAAGTTGTCATTTGTAATAATTTACACATTTCGTAAGTACACTATTAACCCCGGTCACACGACGCGACGATAACGTAATCGGTTCGACAGGAATTTTAGCATAGAAATAGTTCACCGTGCAGTTTCAAAAGCGGTCAGTCATGGTAATATTCGGTGAATACCAAGGTGTGACCAACCCCATTGTAGTTACTGCTTTTGTTTTTTGTGGTAAAATATTTACTTTATCGAATTCGTTACCTTTGCTTGGGGCTTAACGTTTTTCCGAGAAAGTCCTGCAAGTTGCTTCTACACAGCCATGTATGAAGCCGAAACTCCTCCCAAATGAAGTTACGATCCCGAGAGGATACATGGCTTAGCAGGAAGCTCAGATACATTTGTGGGCGTTTTATTCCGGAAAACATAACGTCTGATGGCAATCATAGTATCACATCTACGTCATCACAGACTAAGTAAAAAGCTCTTGCATGCTTCATTCGTAATTATTAAGTCTTCTTGATGGAACCAGGGAGGTCTAACCAGGAAGTCTGATTTTCTAACAACTCCCTGATGAAATCCTCCCCAATACCTTTCTCGGTGATACCTGATATTTTCCAAATGTAGGTAAATAATATGGAGACGATTCCTATAGATGAATCCGGACAGCAAGTGATGGTGTGGATTTAGTGGACCACCGCCGGGGTCTATTAGCTTTTAATCTTTCAATTTCCTTGCTTACCTGTATCATACGGATGGTTGTACACTGAATTGTATTTCGATTTCCTATTTTTACTGAATATGAGGGTTTGAAATTCATGTAGACAATAAATTAAGACGATTAAAGGCTAATGAACCTCACTAATGGCTGCCTACAGTCGTCTAGAAACATGGTTGTACATTTTGTTGAACAAGTAGTTTCTTCCTTTTGCTTTGACATTTTTCTTGTGTAATTGGACGAAAAAGAAGAAATAGAATAAAATAAATTTGTGTAAAATACCCTCTTTTACGATAGTGTGAAAACGCCGCCAGGCCCTCATCCACAGGCATATGCGGGGGCGGGGCGGGTCGGTGAGGGAAAATTATCTCCGAATTTTCCAATAAAAAGGACTTAAACTTAAGGATATAAAAGGAATATTACCAAAATAGCCCATCATAATCGAACCTAAAAAATTAATCCTGTGAAAGTCAAAATACCCACCACTTGTATCTAGAGGCCCTGAAAAATTCAAAGGGTAGGGCTCCCTCCTCCAGGTCGGCAAGAAACACACATTCACCGGTAGGATCTGTTAAAAATAGTTGCTTAGAAACTAGGTTGGCTATTTATTGATAAAATCGATAAAATCAGAGGCAACTGTCTGGTTAAGCTAGGTTAGTTGGAGTTTTACTTCCCAATTTTCCTAACAGTTGGCAACTTTGAGAGCTCCCGATTCGTAATCACCATTAGATTGACATGTGACATCTTCCGTTTCAAGTGCTTCCTTTTCGAGGAATCTTGCGGGATATTCCAATAGCCGAAGGAGGTCTGAAATTTCCGCCTAAAGAGACTATCATGATCCGATGAGAGTCACGAGTAACCCCGCGTCAGAAACAACTAAGGATTTTTCACGTGACGTTTTTTCGTAAAAAGTAGTTAGTCACACCCACGTTCGGGCGAAAATCAACAGTCATCACGTCGTTCAACATATCAGCTTCTTTTTAGATAGCTACACGTACTACACAGCTTTTGCCCGGCCGTCAAGAAGAGGACGCGGATGGTGACGTCAAAGAAACACTCTATATACAAATGTAGGTCTCCTCTAAACCTATGTAACATGTTGATCATTGAAGGCTTGAGGTGGTGTCCTGTACAAAGTAGGGATCTTGGCATATGTTCTCACGGAAGAACGATTTTTATGTGCTTGTAATAGACCGAGGAGCTACTCCGTAATAGTCCCATGAGTAGACGAGCTTGACATTAAATATGGGTCAAATCATGTCAGGTAATGACAACTTGCAGTTTTTGCACTGTAATGCACCGTTTTTGTAATTTCAATATTGTAATCCAAGAGTCCGACAGCTGCTGGCATTTATAAAGTCGACAGCGTTCAGGAAAATTATGCTCCCCCTTGTTTTAAAACTGCTCTTACAAGCCTTACAAAAAGAACCAAACGATCTAGCTGAAGATTAAATTACACACTCGTCCTAGACAAATGGCCGATTAAGCAAAATTTCGTGGACAATACTTGACACCTGATCTACCGTCAGGAAATAGAAGCACTTTGATTTGAAGCTTTAGGTATACGGAAGAGAAGCAGGTCTCACTATTCTTGGGAGTCATGTAAAATTACAGTCTATTGTGCATATAATACTTTAGATTTGCCTCACCTTAATTTTGAAACATCTACTGAGTTTTTCAAATGTACGGATTGGTTGGTTCGGTAGGTATTTTGGAGTTGTACGTCTCGACCTATGTCGTTCAGGTTGAATTTTGAGTCGCCAAAAAGTTATCGCACATGAATTAAACGAATGTCACATTAAATTATGTGGTGCTGCATGCAGGACGCTGCAACTGGAAATGGTGGAGGGGGGGGGGGGGGGTTGGGGGCTATTTACCCTATGAAATACTTTTCTGAAAGTGAAAATTCAGTTAAACAAAATGAAATCTTTTAACCAGTTCGGGAGATAACCGCTTTCGGGAGAAAATGAGTATTACCCCGATTGGGGTAAAATTTGCCTGTCTCAACGGTATGAATATTTACGAGCACTTAGTGTCTACCTCTTCACAGTCGTCGAATTGTTTAATAAATGTGTTTATATTCAATTGAGAGGTAATAGACATAAAAAGGAAATTATCATGTACCTTCAACTACGTATTTACAAACATATGTGTTGGCACGACCCACTTGCACACCTTTAAGTGAAAAATGGTGTACAAAACTTGCGGCTGCGTGGAGTCTACAAGTTAAGCTTAGGACAAAGAACGTAGCAAAATTGCTCGATTTCTCAAAGCTTTTTTATTCCCCTATCAACAGTTTTCTAAAATGCCCGAATTTCTCTTTCCTAAAATCGATAAAAATTGCAAGGCTGTTTTGAACGTTATCTCCATTGAATTTGCGTGGTAGGATCGCAATGCATCGTGGGAGATATTTGAAAATGGCGCCACCCATGGCAAAATAATCCCCCGATCGGGTAAAAATTGATTTCCCCCGAAGGAGGTTATCTCCCGAACTGTTAACAGAGTAAACCCTTATAAGCCAGTTCGGTAATTCGTTTCGGTGGCTATGCACACGCGCACATCCTCTAAATGGTCGGGACAAACAAACCAACCAATCCCGCACCTACAATACGTATTCCAAAATTTGAGTTTACATGAAAACTTCATCCTTCAAACTATCATCCTTTCTGAATCCCATACATAACATAAAGAGGGATCTCTGGAGTGGTTGTGTGAAGTAGATTGTACCAAAGTAGGACCTATTTTCGTTCGAGTTAGCTAGACACGTAGATAGTATTGTATGCGCGTACTCTGGCGAAATAAGGCAACGCTGTATGGGCGGCCAAAAGGGCAAAAAAGACAAAGTGCAAAATATTCATTTTAATTTCAAAAATAAAGTTTAAAGGTAAAAAAGTATTCTAAGTGAGAAATTTAAAAATAAAATAAGCAATGATTACATTTTAAAAAACGAGCAATATTTATTGCGTCCCCAAAACAAATTAAAAAACACTAAAAGTAGTTACAATTAATCTTAAAATTAACACATTAACACATTAACACGTTTTATCCAAATGAAATATCAAAGCCCCCCCAATAAATAAAAACTGGAAAACAAATAAAAAGAAATAAAATAAAACCGCAAATAGAGACGCAATTTTGTGTTTTTGTTTTATCTTGTGTTTTCATTTTATTTCCCGTTTTCTTTTTTTTTTAATTCATTTGGGTTCCTTAATAGTTATTTGAAATCGTCTTTTTTGCCCTTTTGGCGCACCATAGGTGGCCAAAAGGGCAAAAAAGACAATTTGCGAAAAAGACAAACTGCGAAAAAGACGGTTCGTGAAAAATAATGAGGGCGTCCTGAGATTGATGGATTCAGAGCACCTAAATATGCTTGGAAATCGCATTAGATATCCAAACCCGCACAACCAGTTAAAGCCAGCGCGAAGACTTAAAAACTGAATGCCCTCAGATGCTATTTGGAACAAAAAGCGAGAATTGCTAGGTTAAGTTTGTTCTAAAAATTTTGTTTTCCTGGGCAATAATTGCTGTTTGTTCCATCATTTTTGAAAAGTGAGGGTGCTTTTTGAAGATGTCCCCCTTCAAAAAAGTGAGGGGGCGTCCCACGCCCCTCCCGCCAAGGACATTCAAGGGCATTCACTTTTTAAAACAATTTCCAAAAGAGGGGGGGGGGGAGACCCCTTATACTTATCTCCGTCCCTTTAGACCCCTCCCTTATGCCAACGATCACAAAACTTATCCCCCCCCCTCCGAGACGAAAATTCTGACGACGCCGTTTCCCCTTCCACCACAAATGGTGAAAAAGTCCCCCACACTTTCATGTGATTCCCTTCCCCACCTCTTAACTGGTTGCTTTGCGGGCCGAGAGAAAACGTTATCACTCCATGGAGGTTTTAATAGCAAATAACACCTCCCTGATCGACTCAGACTGCCCACTGATGTGCGTATTGCCTTGCTACATGCTCCTCAACAAAGGGAGTGTATGGCTGCAAGCAAGTCTTCGCGCTGGCTTTAACTGGTTGTGCGGGTTTGGATATCTAATGCGATTTCCAAGCATATTTCCAAGCATATTTAGGTGCTCTGAATCCATCAATCTCAGGACGCCCTCATTATTTTTCACGAATCGTCTTTTTCGCAGTTTGTCTTTTTCACCGTTTGTCTTTTTCGCAAATTGTCTTTTTTGCCCTTTTGGCCACCTATGGTGTGCCAAAAGGGCAAAAAAAAAAGACGATTTCAAATAACTATTAAGGAACCCAAATAAATTAAAAAAAAGATAACTGGAAATAAAATGAAAACACAAGATAAAACAAAAGCACAAAATTGCGTCTCTATTTGCGTTTTTATTTTATTTCTTTTTATTTGTTTTCCAGTTTTTATTTATTGGGGGCTTTGATATTTCATTTGGATAAAACGGTAATGTGTTAGTTTTAAGATTAATTATAACTACTTTTTGTGTTTTTTAATTTGTTTTTGGGACGTAGTAAATATTGCTCGTTTTTTAAAATGTAATCATTGCTTATTTTATTTTTAAATTTCTCACTTAGAATATTTTTTTACCTTTAAACTTTATTTTTGAAATTAAAATGAATATTTTGCACTTTGTCTTTTTTGCCCTTTTGGCCGCCCATAACGCTGTACGCTACGTGCTTACCCCGGTTTGTATATCCCACGCTGTAGCCTACAATTCCAAGCGGTCTCAAATTACCAAACTCGTCAATTATATCAATACTTTTTAAAATACACCTCTTTAAAGTTTGAATGTTTCTGAACCAACTTGTTGTTTTTGCGAAAATCATCTTTTGGAGTATTCGAGGGTGTTGACAATTCTTTTGTTAGCCATATATTAATTATCTGTCAAATGCTCATCAGATAGTAAAACTTCCAACTTATTTTACAGCTGAAATAAAGGTTGTGAAAACAAAAGATGACATTTGCCTGTTCTTCTTTTGACGTAACAAGATTTGCTTCTTTTGCTCATGTTTATGCATGACTAAGTGAAAATCAGAAATCATTCTGTAAAATGGTTAATTTTTGATGGATTTTGATGGAAATTGTGGTTATTTTGTAGGTTCTCAGAGCTTCTTACATCAGCTAAAATAGCACAATTTCCTCCTTATTTCTCTTCAAGGCATCTTTCATCCTGTTTTCAGACTTCAATATTGCACATTTATGGAAACTAAGCTGTAGATTTTCATTTCAAGAGCAAACATGTCGTCACATGACTCTCGACAACAATCATGAAACAGGACAGTTTCATGCACAACTTCAAGTTTTGTTGACTGCCTCTGCATTTCCGAAGCTTCACTACAACAGTCTCGACAAGGACTTGCACCTATAGGACAGGTAGGAAAAGAGGACTCATTCATCAAATCTACACCTAACGGGTAATCGCTGTTTGTGGCCCTGTGTGAAATGCATCGTATGCATGAGATAAACGTAATAAAAAGGAGTCTTGGCAAAATTTCCAAACGTGGGATGTTGTAAAAAGATTCCCATGGAGGCTCTAGAAACTTCTCACCCCGTAAAGACCTTGAACTCGTCTAACCATTGTTTGACTCCCGTCAAGAAACCCACGCAAGTAAGCATTACAGCGATAATCTCCTGGTGCACGGCATTTGCATAAAATTATCATCGTTTAAAATAAACTCTCCTGGTATGTTGAAAATTTTGGTCCCTTTTGGTTTTTCATTTATTTACAAAACAAAGATCGTTTGACGAGTTTCAACGGTTCCATTGAACCGCAATCAATCCTATCGAGTTGGATTTGACGTTCATAATTATATTTTCTTTCGGTAGTAGTGTCTTTTTCAAATTTGATTCTATTCAATGAATTAGAACAAATTATCAAACAAATCATTATTTAAACCATAATTTAACGGTTTATACTTTGTTTTTCACTTGTTTTTTATTTGGTTTCTGCCATATTAAATCTAATGGCAAAATTGATTGTGGTATCATCATCTTCAATGAATAAAATTGTCTATCCTTGTAGTTGGTTCTGACACTTATTCTTCTATATTAATCAAGCAGTCAGGGGATTGAGCTCCCTGATGGAGACACTGCTAGCTACCTGACAACACATAGGGTCCCCAGTCTAGGAATTAAATAACTTTTACATCAAACTTAATATGCCCCATAATGGTTTACACTCTCATGAAACTAATTTGCTGTTTTTAATTTATTGGAATGCTACATGGACTTACCTATGCTGAGGAATATGTACGATAAAAGTACATTAGGTCGTATCGTGATGCATGTGACGTCACGGAATAGCACTCATGCTCTCCTTAGGACGTAAAACGTGTAGCGTTAAAATTTGCATAAACACAATGCAGACAGCTAAGTTTTGAGAGGTAGGACAAGAGCCAAAGAGCGATAAAAGTAATGAGAGTACTACATGGTTCTCTCAGGTGAGCAACATGAAAGTTGGGTTTCTGTACTCCGCGAAGCATACGAACTTAAATCGTCCAGCTCAGTGCTACGAAAATTCAACCCGAGGGGCGGAAACCTCAGGGAGGCGGCAGCCAGAGGGACGCTACACAGGCTAGGCATATGGTCGCTTGGTTGGGCTGAGTAAAATCACGCGTGTTCCGTACTTGCAAGCCGAGGCATTTGAAAGCAGAACGCACATATCTATGAAACTTTTATAACTTGTGGATATAAGAGGTATCAACAGAGCTGATGATATCCGTTACTGCCACTCAGAAAGTAAATAACAAGTTTACTAATTTTGTAATAGACCCTAACCTTACAAAATTTGTGAGGAAAATAAACAACTTCCTTTCAAAATGCGGTCACTAAAAATTGTGGATTGGTAATCTTAATCGAGGAATTAATATTCACTGCCTTTCAGAATATTTCGATGAGGTGGAAACAGCCCACTTCAACGCACGCGCTTTGGGTGTCAATTGTCGTAAATACATCTTTACTGATTTAAGTCTATCCGTTTACTGCAGTTACTTAAAAACAGAATCTCTTTTTCATGTGATCTTGGAAAAAATGAGAAGGTAGTTAAATGTCGAAGTGTTTGTAACGATGGAAATTAGTGGGCGTATATAAGCAGTTTAACTCATCCGTCTTCAATCTCTTCTTCTTATCTCATGAATCGTATCAAACAAGTTTACGTTTTGAACCGTGTAAAAACTAATCACTTTATCAACCTAGTTTTAATCTTTGCGAATTTACATTTCTCTCAAGCAATCATTGTTAATTGGAAATTTTCTGGGCACTAGCTCGAAGAGTGGATTTGAATAATCATGAGCAGAATTTTCGAGTTGTTAAGAATAAAAATGCACCGGAAGCGTTTAGGTACGCAAAATGTTATTCAAAGCTTCTTCCGATTGCTAGACTACTGTAAAACAATCGCAAATGCTTTCTTTGCTTCTTTTTGAATAAAGAGGAAATAGCTTTCGACAACAAATCAACCAGAATCCAAATTATGTCACAAGATATTACGCATCTTCGTTGTTTCGTAAATGTCGTAGAGACTCTACAGTTACATTTTGAAAACAAATCTCATGTAAGATGTCTGCATAAAGTCTAATCAATGATTGAGCAACTTCTAACCTTTAAAATACAGTACGAAGTAAGTGGCACTAGATTACAATAAATTTAAACGGGTCTTAAAATGTTCTTTATTCCGGTGGCTTTTCACTACGGTCTTGCAAGACAGGCAGATCGAATTATTCAGATCATGTCCTACAAACCCTGTTGCAATACCCTTTCCAAACCCAAGATTTCTCACTTTGAAGTTTGATTATTTTGTTAAAAAAATTACCTCCACATTTGAACAAAGGCACAGAAAGTTACGTTATGTGAGCCAATTGCCTCAGGTTCCTGTTGTTTTACTTTGTTATTCCTTTTGTAAGGTCCCTCTAGACTGAACACTTTAAAGGCATATTTTCATCATCCCAAACAGTTCCAATTCTCCCAACCTCTAGCCCCTCCCACATTTATCTATAACCCATCTTTATCCAGACACAATCCTAGTTTATTGCTTCATGGCTTGTCCCAGTGGCCATACAAGTCCATAATGTGTAATCTAGACACTCTCAGTGCCCATGCTGTGTAATTTAGCTGTGATGCATTGTTTGAATGTGATGCCAATCAAGGAGCTGTACCAATTGAGAGTTTTGATATATGTATACTGAAACTGTAGTTTGGGGTGATGAATGACTGCCTTTAAATAATGATCTCCTTCTTTCTGCATGCCCAAAGTAATTCCAAGACATTTGCTCACATGTGCTTTCATGTGAGGTTTAAATGTTTCCGCTCATATACCTTATCAGAGAAATCCATTTCTATGGACCTTACATATAGTATGTCAAAGAGTACTTCCTCCTTTAGGGGCAAAACAAACTAACACCAAAAATGCAGACAGCTGATTTGCCAGTCAGTCGAATACGCGGAAAAGTCTGCCTCACGTGCAGGGCGAATTCTTATGCGTACGGTCACGTGTTCCATCCATTTGTCCCCAAGGATAATGTCAGTGTGTTGTCAATGCATAGTCTGTAGTGTGGCAAACTTTAATCAAGCCTTTCGATAAACGACTGGGGGAACTTAAATAGCTTCCAGGGATTTTTTGGGAGCTATACTATGGAGTGTTTTCACGTTTCGTCACACTCGGTAAACCACGCCCACTGCCGGGCAAAAATCAACAGTGTTTTTATGCAACACGTGGTTGGTCGGCGGCTTCTTGGCTAGCCACACTAGCTATCGTACTGCACATTGTTACCGTCAAAATGGGAGGGACTTGTGCCGTTAGTAAAAGAACTTTATAGTAAACGTGGCATTTTATGTGCACGGAGGTGGATCCCTTACAACTCCCTGTCACGTGTTTTGAGTAAAAAACATATACCATGAGTCTTCACCCTCTGTCCCCTTTGTCACGGAGTTAGTTGCCACTAGGACAACAAAAAGTAAGTAGCACAGTCGTAATCTATATAGAGCGCATATATGCTATGTAATATGAAGTCCACTTAACAACTTGCTTAAAATATCGAGGGTTATGTCTATACAATGGCAGCGCTACGGTTGGGCAAGAGGGGGCATTTTCCCCACGGATTCTGACCTTGCCACCCCCCACATGCCCTCCTAGTTCAGTTAGGATTTGGATTAGCCGCGAAAATAAATGATTTACCTTTCCAGAGATATGCTAAAATTTCCAAGCTTTCGGGGCTTCGCCCCCTGAACCCCCACACACAGGAACGGGGGCTCAGTGCTCTGTTTCGTGCTGCGAGCGAAAATCTTTTTACCTCAAACTTATCTTTTGCCCTTAGCCCCTCCTTCTAACAATTTTGACATTCTGGCACCGCCACTGTGTCTATAAGCTATCAAACTCAACCGAAACTACATCATTTTAAGTGTTGATAAACGAACCCCGCTATAACTATTATGATCTCCATGTCTTGAAGGCTAGATTCTTCAAACATGTAAATATCAAGGTTAAAATGAATAAACCATAACTTTCTGATTTAAGGGAGGTGACAGGCACACAATGCGACACAGTTTACGACACACATTTGAGAAATCTCGATATGGAAATTGAAAGCGTTTTAGAGAATGCATTTTAAACGCCACGAGCTTTTTTTATTTTTGGTATTTTTTCGCAATTCGTGAGTTATTTGGTTAATTTCAGTATGCAAGATGTCTCAAGATATTGCTTGAGATTCAGTTCCACATCAGATTTCGTTCTAATACAGATCATGAAAGTTAATAAAACAAGTTTCGTCTTTAAGATAGTCACGTATAGAAGGCAGCGATAACAGTCAATTTCTTTCAATGAGGTTGTTTAAGTAAAATCCGGGAATTCATACTGACACAAGCTAGAAATATAGAGGCCCGCATGAAGGAGCCAGTCCATTTTAATTTCATTTAACATGTTAACCATTTGCAGAAGCGAACAACATGTGGCAGTTATAACTCCGATGAGATGTCCACTGAAGTCTTCAGGGATCCTAAACCTACGAGGAGATCTTGGTTCATGTAAATCTCAATTAAACATTAACTATATTATTTGGGAGTTTTCGCCTTTTCCAAAAAAGATGTTTGAATCAACAAAAGTGTAAAATCTTCGAAAGTACTTTTAGGAAACAAACAACAGGGGAAGAGTTTAAATAGAACTGACATGTGCAGAAGTCATATCTCCAGAAAAAAATAAAACAGAACTATGGGTATTTGGAAAAAGTTATCAAACAAAAAAGAATGAATGAACGAACGAACGAACGAACGAACGAACGAAGGAACGAACGAACGAAGGAACGAACAAACAAACAAACAACAAACAAACACACAAACAAACAAACTATCAAACAAACAAACAAATAAACAAATAAACAAATAAATAAATAAATAGAACAAACTTGCACTCACCAGCTCTTTGCGCACAAGCTGTATCCGAGAACCCTGATTATTTGGAACGCAGATTGGGCAAAATTGGTTCTGCATAGAAGAGAAAATATTTAAGTAAACAGTTTAATAAAACAGGAAGTTTGGCGAAGACAGTGAGATACTCAAAATTGTACATCGAGTTAAACCTAGCAAAATGTAATCTCATTACTGTCTATACGTTGTGATTGAAGTGTGTTAACAATCTTGCATGAAAATATGGAATTTTGTATTTTAAAAATACTAAAAAATCTCATTCAACAGTAATACCTTTTTGCACCTTTTTCCCTCACTGTAAACACCTCCCCGATATCTCTGCAAGGAATCGCTATAGACGGGAACTTTTCCAAAAAGTCACTTTGCAGCTTCCTTATTTGTACACTGTGTACAAAGCATTTAAAGGAGCACACCACAATTAAATGCTCCATTGACTTACATACTATTCTGTCTTCATTAAATGCCCCCCCCCCCCTCCCCACAGCCTTGTCAAAGTTCACACCTTGACCAAACTTTTTTTTTGATTTTAGACGGTGTAGTACATCTGACCCTTCATTTGGAAAGCCCCACAAACAAGAGCAAATTTTCAAAAGTTGACATTTAAATGTTAGTCAGTGCAGAAAGATGATGTTAAACATGGCTTCCTTGTGGGGATTAAGGTACTAGAAATTCCCAAATTGTCCTTCTTCCTTTTAATTAGTGGTCTGCCTACATTATATATCTATAGTTTGGTAACAGCTATTTATGTTTAATTTTAAGACTAACAATGTTGTGAATGCCCAAAGTTTCCAGTCAATCTTTCCATATCATTAAATAGGCCTACCATGGCAATGTCAGGGAGTCATGGACTTTCTGTATACCAATTGGACAGAGCATGAAACGCGGGCGTTCTATCCGTAGATTGTCACCACCGACTGGGACAAAAAAGGCTTATCAAGATGGCCATGAAGCTATAATTTGTATAATTTGAGATATCTTAAACAAAAGTTTAATCTGAATGAGGAACAATGTCATATTCCTGCAATACGTGTAGTGATTTTGACCTTTTCTGGTATTATTCAAGAAAATATTTCAACTACTTTGCAAGTCTGTTGATTTGAACTACTTGAGCAATTCCAAACTTTCACACACAAAACCAGAGCAGACAGCCCTCTCGCTACACCTTTACTCACACGTACGGCAGCGACAATCTTACGTGCAGTATGCTCTGTCCATGTGTAGGAAGTCCGTGCAGGGAGCCCAAGCCGTACAGGTATTTTTCACGCGGACGGGATCATTTATCGCCTGGGACAACCTCCGCCAGTGCTTGTGTTGTCCTTTGCACGTTCCATCAGACCATCACAATAAATTTTCTTTTCATTTTTTCAATTATGATAGTCTAGGTACGACACTTTTTCAAAAGTATAATTTACTTTGTAACTTTGATGATAGGTTCGCTTGAACTGAAAGAACAGCTTGCTTTTATGCCGAATGAATTTAATACACTTTTACCAATCCTTAGGGATTTAAGAATTGTTATCTTTTTAGCGTTTTTGATTAAAGTGCAATTCGGTTAAAGAGTAGTCTGGAGAGTGTAAGAACGGGTTCTCCAAGCTGTTTTGTATCTTGATAACCATAGTAACATCTGTTCAATAAAAAGTAAAGGGAAAATACCTTTATCCTAAATCGATAATAGGTATATCCTATTTTCCAATTTCATGAATGGTTCTCAAATCAAGTGACAATATTTATTTTACTCCAGGCCCCAAAAGTAATCTAAAATATCCCTAGGTTTACCATACGTTTGCTTTATTTATGTTATGAAAATTTTATAATGAAATTGTTTTACTTGTGAAGGACATAAAAAGGGTTAATTTGCATGAGGTAAATTATTCACATTATAAGCTTTTTAGCCAATCGATGTCAACGCTTTACTCTTCTGTACAGTGACTGATCTAATTTCCTAACCTTTCTTAACTTCTTCCAACTCAGCACTGGTTTGGGGCGTTTCATGCCTTTCAAAGGCAAATGTACCTTTAAATTCAAAATTTAAAGAAAAATATTTAACAGATAGGTAAATCGGTATCATTGTTACAATTTCCAACTCCAGAATCTATTCATTTGCTAGAATATAAAATGTGTAAAATGTAGAGTTTTCACTGTCTTCAAAGGTCCCACCACTTTCTTTATTGCCGGGCAAAAACTGTAGTGTAGTACGCACAGCTAGCTGTGAGGCAGATGACGGCTAATGTGATGACTGATTATTTTTTGCCCTGCAGTGGGCGTGGCTAGGCAATTACTCACATTGGGTGAATGAAGAGTCCACTGCCTAATTGTTTGCAATATTTCTCTTTCGAAACCCAACTTGATTGTTTTTATCCCCAAAGTATGCTTCAATGACCTTTAGATACGACCGCCTTTCTAGCGTAGCATGTTGTGGGGAAGGGCGTACATAAGAGAAGTTAAACTGCACCACAGTTATAGGACATTGACCGCAATGTAAGAAAACGGCTATTGAGGAATCAACCAAAGTTTATTGAGGCAGCAATTCAAATATTTGTTTCTAAATAGAGAAAGTATCCACAAAAGAAATTGAAAGGGGCACAAAAAGTTTCCGGAAAGTGAATTTTGTCAGGAGACAAATGAAAGAATAAATTAATGAAAGCATACCTGAAATTATTGTACATTAGTACGCTTATATTCATCATTTAGGAAACTTTGAGAATAAGCTTTGTACAATGAGACTTCATGCAAATGAGCATTTGCAGCTTTCTTGGTCAATAACAATTTGTTACACATCGGATCCAGAGAATGTAATTTCGTTTCAAATTTGTAAATATTTTGCTTTAAAACTGTACTTGTGGTAGGGGACATGGCCCCATATGTTATCGTTTGTTCACGATGTAATCTCTGAAAACCAATTTTAATGCACGATTGTAAATATTTAATTACGGTCTTAACTCTAAGAAATGTTTGAGTTCCCGATAACTTGTTTTTGAAAATATCATGTACCTTAGATACTTTCCTCTTGAAGTTTTTATGTACATGTTTGTTATTGTATTATTACATATCCTGTTTGCGTTTTTCAGTAAAGTGGGACTGAACGTGGGTGAACGTAACACCGAACAAAAACGTTTTTCTTGCTAGGAAAAGAAAAAGGTCGAACAAAGAATATACCGAATGTGAGTGTAGTTTAGAGTTGTATGGGCAAATAAATTGTTCCAGAATTTTTTGGGATCACAATTCAATTTTTGGGAGGTTTATTTTCCACCCTCTGAATAGAGAGAGAGAGAGTTGACATCCTTCATGTGTATCCAATGGAGCAATGGGCGCTTTGTAAGGCAGTAGGATCTGATGACGTTTTAAAGTAAGACGTAAGTGTTAAATGGAATTATTTAACCAGTGGAGTGCTTCACAGTTCTGTCTTCTACTGATCAGGTGAGATCCCTTTCTTTTCAGTTTTGAAAAATATTCCGTTACCACGTGTGCGCAAAATTAGGTCAATTCATGTCAGAGCGGAAAAAAGAGAGAAAAAAGTAGAATTCGAACAGATGGGTTATAGAGGGAGTGGAGTGATATTAATTCAGATTTTCCGAAATTTTAACAATTCCTAAAGATCTACATGTGTGAATAAGTTCCTCGGCAAAATATAAGCGCAAGAGTACATAAAAACAGTTATAACATCAATTTTTAAGTTGTAACTTCTGAATACTGAAGATAATTTGCTGAACTACTTTCAGGCGTCGAAAATAATGTAAATCTATGAACTGTTTTGGTAATCAGCTACATATTAAGTTTGATTCGATTATAGCTTTTATTTCATAAGACGAATTCAACCGTATAACATATACTTACTCTTAGCACAAAATTTCACATGTATAAGGACACTTAGAGGCAGTCAATTTTTGTAGTAGTTTGCAGACATCCACAATTAGCCAAATGACAGCAAATTAAAAAAAAGCCAGAGTATTGAAGCTCATATTATCGAGAGTATTCTGATTTCACATTAGTGACGTTTATGCTCACGCTTAAGCAATAAACCATGAGTGTCTGGAGCTAGTATTTGGATGGTGAGTTATGGCTCAGTTTCTAACCCGGCATTTTTCCAGTTATGCATGGCTTGCGGGCTTGTTTTTCCTCCTTAATTGATGAAGATGAGCACCAAAATCTTAGTTCACGTTGATGAATGACTGCGTTTAATCTAGGGGTGACACTACTTCACTTTCCGACAAAGGGGCACAGGTCCACGAAAAAAAAGGCCTGTTACCAGTACCAATGACAATGCTGAAGCTTTACTGCTCAGTCGTGAACTACAAATTTTAACGTTCTGTAGGAAAATTTCAAAGTAAATTTATTGCCACATGGAACTAATTATTTGCTTGTCTCACCAAGAAAAACTGGGATTTTTCTAACATAAAAAATGGATGTCACCTATAGGGAATAAAGTCGTTTTTACAATGTTGGCTTACAGGAGAAAATTTTAAACATTTAGAATTTCCGAAGAACCTCCACCCCTTCCTTTTTAGTGCTAAAATTGCACAGTGACATTATCGTAGCCTACTCACAAGGGATCCCTGAGGACACTGAACAATTCCCTTGACGAAGGCAGCCTTACCCAAGGGCGTTATCTCCCATTTTTCAATAACTGGCGCCATCCCTCTTATGCACAACGTGTTGATATCACCACAGAGGTGTTTTAAGTAACACCTCCCTGGTGATGTAATTTCCTTACATTGACATACTGTTCTTAGTGTTTTTTTAAAGGCAGTCAATTCTCACCCAAACCTACACATACTAGTACACAGAAATTCCGAATTGGCACTATTCTTTGATTGACAACAAATTAAAAAAAAAGAAAGAAAACAGACTAGCCAACTTTAATCCATATCACATAGCTTGTACTGTGCTGGGGTGTTCTGCTTACAGATTGGGTCTTGTATACTCACCCTGAAACAACTTGATAAGGTCTTGGGTTTGTGTCCCGAGGGGGACGAGTTTTAGATGGTTGTTGGGCTGAATCACACATTCTCAGCTCATTGCTTCACGATGAGAATGAAATAATAAATCAAAATACTCTCAGGACAGTGCATGCGGTGTTATATTAGCTACAGTAGCTAGGTTACTTTGCATTTTTGAACTTGCCGTCAATCAAAGAGCTGCCAATTTACGAGTTCCTATAGACTGCTGCAAAAACTGCAGATTGGGGTGAGAGTCGACAACCTTTAAGCTTGCTATTTTAACCTTGTAATAGATAGAATTTACGTTTTACGTGAGTTTTGAGCTGCATAAATTTCTAATCACTTTTCGAGGCTTTCAAAGCAGGCACAATACGAGTAGGAAGACTAAAACGGTTTGTTATGTATTTTTTTTACAAAACGTCTGTCGTTTGTCGTCATCTAGATTACTCTGAGCGAAAATATGATACATTGTATTAAATGGTATCTTAGAAACCAATAGAACAAGTAAGATTAACTTTTCACTTGTCTTCAGTTCCTTATACTTACAGTTACAATGATTTCAATATCTTTCACAACTTTTTTGGATAAACCACTTTAAAGTTTGACTTTCGGTATATAGCGTTCTTTACTGCCATTGTGGAAGGGACTAGAATCAAGTAGGTTTCGAGAACTGTGACTGATTAATTACTGCCTTGAGGGACAGTTTAAGCACTTAATTTTCATAATTTTGCAAAATGAACATTATCTACACAGTGTGGGGAAACTTCCATTAAAATTGGAAATGTATTTCTCGAGATATGAAGTCACTAGCGTTGTGTTCCAAAATGAGTTGGAGGGCAGCAAGGATTACATCACTTCCTCGCATTGACTAGGAATACTTTATTTCCCTTTGGTTTTCAGACTGTTCTGTTGACCTTGAAGTTCAATGTCATATAGAGTTTTGATTTGTTACAGAGGTACTCATTCTAAACATTTTAGTGAAATTTACATTGAAATCCGGAGTAGGACCTCCCCGTGGGGAATGTAAAGTTTGCAAAGTTCTCATACCACTTATGCAATCATATTCGGTTAGATGACATGGGATTGTTGAAAAGAAAATTGCCTTTAAATTTCAAAGAAAAATAAGAGAATTTCCATTAATGCGAGGATATGAAGTCATGTGTGCTTGCTTCGAGTTTACTTATTGTTAAAATGTGACAACTTTACCAGTTCATGTCTTGTGAAACTCGAACCGGATTTCTATGTAAATTTCACTAAAATGTTTAGAATGAGTACCTCTGTAACATATCAAAACTCTTTACCGTTCTTTTTACACTGTAGAAGGATCTTTGGTTAAATGTTACGAGAAATGCACATTCGATCGAATATCTTAGACACAACGAAGACCAACAGTCAAGCAGTTTTGGGTTTCACGTTTATCTCTTTAAATCAAACAGACAGCTATTCATGTGGCCCTTACTTATTTCTCAGAATTGATTACACCGTAGTAAAGTGAGCAGTTGTGATTAAAAGAAAAGATAGATGGGGTAAAATGTTCTAATTCGAAACATTATTTTGTTTGAGTAAATCAAGAATGAACGACCATGGAGAGGTCTAACGAGGTAGATAACTAATGACGATCACACCACAAAATTGATAAAACTACTTGTCTTCTGCTTAAAGACCGTTTATAGTTACAGATTGTTTCTACTGATTTGGCCATAAATCCTCCACAAGATTTCAATTTTGCGCGAGTAGGACCTTTCCTTTCCAAAAAGTTTAGAGTAAACATTTAGTACCTTTATTATCGTAAGCCTACATTTGGTTTGAAGTAGGTCGTTTGCGGTATAGTAAGTCCATATATAATTTTATCGACATTGCAAGACTAAGTTTAAAGATCTTTATGCTTCACTACTCATGAAGAAGATCATGAACACTTGTCATTCAGGTTTGAAGGATATGTTTAAATAGATACTTACTGAAACATTAATTCACATCATCAGTGCATGTCTACATTCTTATCGAATGTTTTGAAGACTTCAAAACTGTGATTGCCAAAAGAGGAGATCGAACTCATGACCGCATGGGATTCTTTCTCGGGTGTGCTGACTTTTTTGCCTGATTCCAGATTCCACCTATTTTCCTAATTTTATTGTTTTTCTAAATTTCCTTTTTACTAATCAGACTTACGGATACGTTCCATGGACAATCAAGTCCATTACCCACTAAAAAGTCTGTCATGTGAAGTAATATGGTCCAGTACATATCACGCCACTCCAACCCCTCATGCTCAGTCATTAAAGGAAACATTGCTTTTACCTTTGTTTACATCGAACTCAAAATTTACAACTCTCGTTTCTCTTTAAAGACGGAAAACAAGATGAGCATAATAAATGTTAAAACAGACGAATCTATATGCATGATCGACATGATGTGTTTATAACTGGGAATTGTACATCCAAAAGCCATTAAACTCACAAACGTGTAAATCATTATCGCCGCGTTAAATAAGTTTCTGTAAGTGGCTCGATCATGGTAGCCGCATTTTACTTCTAGGTAATAAAGTTGAATTCTAGTAATAGCACGTTATCATCCATTGGTTATCTTGCGTTTGATCACTACGCAACGGAGATGAAGCTTAAAATTTGGCTTCTGTAAACAAAGAGTTAGGGTTGTCCCTCCCAACCGTTTTTTAAGTTATTGAACTAGGGTGCGTTTACGCACAAAAGCATGGTCGTACGGGACTCTTTTTCTCAAGGGGAGGAGGTTGGGCGGAAATATGCTTTTTTGCCCTACCCCAGATCCCCAACTAAGACATTATCTCTGCCCGACTGAGGCACCGAAGTCTGCGCTGATTCAGCAAGGTTTTGGGCAGTGGGAGGGGAGGGGACCCCTCTCCGCACGTTCATACACAAAATCCGAAATCGGCTGCGTTTTGCCGGCGATGAGAAAATTTTTTTTTTTATCGAAGCTAAAGTGGGGAAAATTGTTGCACAGACGCCTTCCAAAAATCTCCCTAGTTGCTACTACGATTAGAAACACATCAGATTTCAATTTGATGAGTACGAGTACGAGTACTTCCTTTTTGAATTTGAAGAGTTCGAGTATTTCCTTCTTCAACTTGAAATAGTGCCAGTACGAGTAATTCCTTCTCCAATTTGATGAGTGCCAGTGCGAGTACTCCCTTTTTCAATTTGATGAGTGCGAGTACAAATCCACGAATGTGAGAACAGAAAATGTCCTCGAATACGAGTACGTCCTCGAGTATACAAGTCTGATACCCAACAATATTAGTAAATGTATACGTCAAAAGTTACTTAGAAGATTGCACTCAGATTCTTGTCCCTATAGGTTTTCAAAACATTTCCCAAAAGGGAAGGGGAGGGGACACCTCTCATGCGATAGCGAACTGAGTTTTTCAACTTATCAACTGAGTGAGTTTAAATGCTTGCGACGTCTTTGACAACAGTTAAGCTAAACAAGACTCACATGCTTTTTACAACGTAATTTGATAAAGACGAGCTAGGTTATTTTGTGTGCGGCTAAAATCTGTAATAATTCTTTTACTTAAAGGCAGTCATTCGTCACCCCAAACTACAGTTTCAGTATACATATATCAAAACTCTCAATTGGTACAGCTCTTTGATTGGCATCACATTCAAACAATGCATCATAGCTAAATTACTCAGCATGGGCACTGAGAGTGTCTTGATTACACATTATGGACTTGTATGGCCACTGGGACAAGCCATGAAGCAATAAACTAGGATTGTGTCTGGATTAAGATGAGTTTTAGATAAATGTGGGAGGGGCTAGAAGTAAGTAGGTTGGGAGAATTGGAACTGTTTGGGATGATGAAAATATGCGTTTAAAAGCACATTAGGCATTCCTTGTGATTATATAACTTGTATACTAAATTGGGATGCTTTACGCAAGAAAGGCATTTGTTTGTTGAGTTAAGGTAAGTTAAGGAAAATTAAGGTGCGTAAAGATAGCTATAGCTGTGAGTGGATGAAAGGATATGAAATGCCACTCAATTATTTATTTAGAGAAGTATGAGCTTATTATATATGTAACGATAAGCGTTAATTGAAACTTGTGCTTTAGCATTAAAAACGTAAAAATTACAGGTATAGGTTAATTTAAAACTTGATTTAACTGGGTAAGCTGGCACAAGAAGGAATAAAGATACGCATATTTGTTTCAATCCCAGACTGCTGGAGTTACTGAAGATTTTATTAAATTTTAGTAACGATAGATCTATCGTAAATCAAGTGAAAGAGTTATTAATAGGATAATGAACTTAGAAGGCTTTACCGTGTCTGATGGTAAAATAAGTTGTTTGTACAAAGTTTGGTGGAAACGGCTCTCTACGTATGCGGTTATAAATAGAATATGAAACGCATAAATAAAGATACGCATGTTTCTTCCAATCACAGACTGTTGGAGTTACTGAAGGTTGTATTATATTTTATGCACTGATAAATAGAAAAGAAACAATGCCCATACACTCTTCGTGTTCTAAACGTGGGCTACACTACACAACCGTACGGTATTTGCAAAAATGCAAAATTCCTAAAAATGAGGCTAGAGAAATCTTTCCACTTTTTAATAACCAAATTACTCAAAACAACGAGGCCATTTCTTTTACTACGCTGCAATCTTTTAAAGTAAGAGGCCTATACTGCCAGACAAGATTTTACAGATTATATGACAGACTACAGAGAGACCGGGAAAGAAGCTAATGGTCACGAAACCAAATAGATCTATCAATTCGTTAGATAAGACAACTCTTAGGGTGTGCCGAGACGTGCTAAAACGTTGAATTGACTTTACTCTGCATTTAAAGAGTACAGTTTCTCCAGGAAAACTTATTATGTCAGTATTACCGTCATACTGGAAACCAACTTGTAGTCTATATGCAAAAATAATAATGTGAGGTATTGCACACTGACATTACTTTTTTTAAAGTTATTTTAATTATCTCTTAATTACTCATAAGGCAAAATTTACACTTACAAAATTAAACCCCGTGACATATTAATGTTACAACTGTCCTTGAAATAAAAGCTGTAAAAACAAAGAATAACGTTAGCCATAAATGGCATGTCCCTCTCTCGACATCGCAAGATTTGCATATTTAGCTCATGGTTATGCATGACTTAGTGCAAAACAGAAATTATCATGTACACTGATCAATAATTGAATGGATTTTGATAGAAGATGTTTTCCAGGCTTTATAATGTTTTTTACATCAATTATCTAACTTTGTCATTTTCATATCACTAGAGCTTTAACACAAACAGTGGCAGGCTAATAGAAGAAAGAATCACGTGACTGTAAGGTGTCAGTACCTTTAACGGGAAAAATTTCAGCAGAAACTCAAATTTCCTGTAACCAGAACCTTCTCACAAGTGACCACTTAAAATCCTGACTTCAGTTGTCAGGAGCCACGTAGCCTAAGTATGATAAACATCTACATTGAGCTAAACAGCTGGAGATGGAGCGGAGCTCCAACCGTGATATTGCACGAAATATCACTGGACATTCCAGACGATGATACCTGCCAAAAACTACAATACCATACGAAACGTAATGGCAAACACCCGCTCGCTATCTTTAAAACAGTCCCAATATCCAGGTCTATGCACACTGCATCTAGTACAAAAGCTATACTTGGCACAACATGAATAACAAACACGTCATTTCTGGAAAAACATATACGTAGAAACATCTTAAACTTTAAAGGTGGGGTGTCGTCATGAAAAAAGTTCTCAAGACACAAGCCTTCGGTAACCTTTGTACGGATTACGTCACGACCACGTGACTTCGAAATTAATTTCTGAAATATTCATAAATTAATCATGAAGTCACGTGGTCGTGACGTAATCCGTAAAAAGGTTACCAAAGTCTTGCGTTTTGAGATTTTTTTCATGACGATACTCCATCTTTAATTTAATTGGAAATGCTTTTTGGAAATAATTTTAGAGATTTATTACTCTATAGATGGTCCGTTTATCACCTGCCACGATTAAAAACTAAACTGTGCATGGGCAAACCTAGGTGGGTGACCAGAATTTTGTCATGGGAGGGGCTTTGCGAGTGTGACGTGGCCGAGTGGTTTAAGGAGAAGGGGATCCCCTTCCCTTTAACCCCTCGCTCTGAAGAGTGATAAAATTGGTTTGTATCCAGATGCAGAGTGGTGCAGTATTTGTGCCTGAATAATGATCTCTCTTTTTTATTTTTCCATTTGGGTCATGGGGTTTTTAAACTAAATCGCCTCCGCAGAACCCCCTCTCCCCTGCGAAAACCCCAAACCTCATCCCATACAGCATTTTTGACTCAATACACCGTCTTAAATGCAAAGTTGTTTCTTTCATCAAGTTGACCTTGGGCCTTGTGCACTCTAGAGCCAAAATAAGCATTTCCTTCAAATGGCTTCCATTAAAAAACGAATCGAAATTATGGAACCATAAACCATGGGAGATTTCATTCCTAAGAATATAGGATAATTGAAACGTGGCTTTTACCCGCTTGGAAAGGAAACAAGTCCCAACAAAACATAATTGGAGCAACTACACACAATGACAAAATAAAATACAAGCAGCAATCGGCTACACCGGCGGTCCGGGTGAAATGACACTTATGGGCGAGGGCTCCATGGGCACGGGACTTGAACCAATTGGATGGAAACTAGGCCGTAAAACTCTGTCTAACCTAACCTAACCTAACCTAACCCATTAACACGGAGGCCAGAGAAAACTCCTGCATTATTGCAAAATTTAAATAACGCAATAGTTGAATTGTTAAACCAAATAACTCATTTCGAGAAAATAAAAAATAAAAAAAAAAAAAAACATTCTAAATGTTCACATCAAAAGATTAATCTGACGAGATTTGAGGGCAAGCCAGAGTGAAAGCTTTATATCCTAAACTAAACCAGAGAGCCCAAAGGCTTAGGGATTCCGTGCTAAAAAACTCTTAATTTGATCTAGGCTCCATCTTGCTATGGTGATAGCACTCCTACAGTGCTCATCATAGATATCGCGATTACAGGCAATTTAAGAGGTTTTCGCAGATTTACCGCTGGTGACCTCATATGATCATCCACCAAAAACGATAGGGTTTTTCTTCACAACATGGCAAATCTATATACAAAATATGAAAAGTGTCAGTCATTCTTAAATTGAGATATTGCGGTTACAAGCTTTTTAGACTTTGACCTCTGGTGACCTCAAATGACCCTTCACCTCCATTAAAAACAATAGGGTTCCTCCTTTCAATATGACAAATCTATATACCAAATATGAGAAGTGTTGGTCATTCTCAACTTGAGATATCGCGATTACAAGCACTTTAGGAGGTTTTCGCAGATTTAGTGCTGGTGACCTCATACGACCTCTGAAATACACCAAAAACGATAGGATTCTTCTTCCCAACATGGCAAATTTATATACCAAATATGAAAAGTGTCGGACATTCCTTACTTGAGATATTGCGATTAGAAGCTTTTCCGACTTTGACCTCTGGTGACCTCAAATGACCTTTAACCTCCACCAAAAACAAAAGGGTTCTTCCTCTCAATATGACAAATCTATATACCAAATATAAAAGTGTTGGACATTCCTATCTTGAGATATCGCGATTACGAACAAAGTGTAACAAACACACATACATACAGATACGCACACCCACACACATACACACCCATATACACACACACGACATCACCATCGCATAGATTCCTTGCCTGCCTTCGGCAATGAATCAAGTTAGTTCAAGTTTTATCCAAAAAATCAGAAGTCCTGATATGTACTGAGATGAAAAATTTGCTTTCCTATCAAAAATATGGCAGATTTCGATTTTGGTTTATGATTTTACGTTGAGGATTTCAGCTTAACCCCTAATATAATCTGCGTCTCCTCTCTCCAATAAATCCCCCTCATCCCCCCTCCCAAAATGTCAACATGAGAAAGCAAGCCGTTGAAGGCCTCAAAGTTTATGTTATTTTATTCAAATAAAAGATAAACCTTCTGCGGAGTCTCCAACCCAACTCAGTTAGTAAAACGGTACACTTAAAAATAAAGCCTAATGAAGTAAGTATGGCATATTGATAATCTTTTATCAGTTTTGTAACCTTTACTTTTATTTTAAATGTTATGATTTATCCCTTCTGTTTTGCCTATAAATGTTATAATTTATCCTTTCTTTTTTGCTGATAAATGTTAGAATTTATCTCTCCTCTTTTGGTAAAGATATTTCTTGGGCATTAAGTTTCATCATTATACTTTATAATTTCTCCCGTCATAAAATACCTCGCGGTCTAATAACACCTACACCTTATTCAAATGTCTCGTAATGAACTAACAGGTAAGCCATCTCTATAAGACTCAGGTATATACATATTTTGTTAGGAATTAAATGTTACACAATGCTAAAACGTTCATTGCCTCATGATAAAGCACAACTGGTGTTAAAATTCGATGTAAAGCACGAGGGCGCACAATTAGCCAATTAATCGTTAAGTTTGACCATACGGTGTTTTAACGTTGCACATTTAACTTAGCACGCAGAATTACGCGACAAACATAAATCGTTAATATAGGTAGCGATCTGGACGTATAAAGCTTAAAAAAGCTTATGCTGATTGTACCTGTTCTGGTTTTTATATTGGTTAACATTTCACGCCCATGACTTGATACTCCAGAAATTCAAGATATCTTGATTGTCCACTTATATTTAAAGTGACAGTATGGTGGCAGAAGTAAACCCGTCAGTTTCATAGTTCATTAATGATCATGATCTCGTAACTAACATTAAACAACCGATGGCAATGATAAATGTACTATATTAGCCACGCGTCTGGATAGATAAGTTTTTCATGGGGGGGCTTAACTGTCTTAAACTGTCGAGAGACTCATTCTTATAAGTCACGCTATATATCCATCAAGAAACGAAAGGTAGACCGAAGTAAAGAAAATGAAGAAATAGCATGTGTATTTCACGACCCAAAAGCCTTATCCCAGTATTTTCAACCTACTTACTTAAGCCCCTCCCACAACTGTCTAAAACTCAACCTGATGCCAGATACAATCCCAGTTTATTGCTTCAGGGTGAGTGCACAAGACCCCAATGTGTAATCAAAACGCAGACTCAGTACAGTACATGTGTGTGATACGAGCTACAACATTCTGCATTTTTTAACTTGCTGCCAGTCGAAGTGATATGTAATTTGAGAATTTTTAGAGACTATTACAAAAATCGTAGAAGTTTGGGGTTGATAATACACTTCCTCTGATACATTATTTGAGAATCCTCTACTTCGTTTACGATTCACCCCCTCTGATTGTATTTACGTCAGTTCTGCAATATAATATTGCTTTCCGTCTGTTAGTCTCTGTCAGGTCAGTAACTGGTTGCTTACTTCTTATCTCTAAATTCAAAATTTTCTTTCTGTGTAACCTCGCACTATACCCATATCGTTGCACAATATGATCGCATGCACTCTGCCAAGTTCGAAAAGTGTTCCCCAAAATGTTAACCAATTATTCAGCTTTTGGCCCCACACGTCTACAGGGAGGTTAGTTTTTCGAATTCCAGTTGAGGCATTACTGACGAAATTTCGTAAGAAATATAAACAATTTCTTATCACCTTTGCATTCGTTTTCCTCAAGGGACACAATACGTTTAAAGTTTATCTTGAGTCTAGCGTTTTGAAAATATAATATATTCTAGATGTTGCAAAATTAATTTTATTTATTCAACTCATATTGTCATAATTTGTTCCATTGCTGAGATATTAAAGTGTTGAAGTTCATTCACAAAAAGAGAGAGAAAAAAAGGAAATTGTCCATGCTCTGCAAAATTATTTGTGAACAACTCCCATAACCTGCTTTGTTTCCATTTGTGGTAAAAAATGTTTTTTATGATCTTGAATGATACCTCTTGTTTCGTACAGAGAGAGCGCATATAGTAAATTCACCCCATATCAGTAAAATTGCAATCGCATTTTGGTACAAGGTTCAGTAGCTTTAAAAAATACAAGGAATGCAAAGACATAAATTTGAGTAATACAACAATGACATCACAAAGCATTGCGAAACCTACCATTTTAAAATGGGTACATAAAAAATATATATATTTTATCTCAGTCCAAGGATGTCTTATGGAGATGAGACTTACGCTGTTTGAACTCATTTTCCATGCTATGTTATATGCATTTTTAACATTTTAGCCTTTTGGTACTCTTTAAAAGTTTTCACGAATTCGAATTGCAATTACACTTTTGTCTTCGTGTCAAAGAAATTTGAATAGTTTGTATGATCATGATTTTTATTTTCCGTTTGGGACGAGGCCAAAGTCGCTAAATGTCTATCGAGAAAATAAACCGGTGTGGATTAATCCATTAACAGTAAGAGTGATAATTACAGAGGCGTCAACTGTTCTCACGATTTGACTTCCTAATACATCTAAAGCAAAGGAAATATGTTTTAATTTCATCTTCACAATACGCTCTAAACGAAACAATTTTTCTTTATTTTAGAAAGTTTTAGACTCTCCGGCAACAAGAGCTGCAATACATTCAGAATTTGTGAAAAAGTTAAAATTGTCACTTCTCAACCACAGTTCTCCTCAGTGCACTTCAAAAAATTAGTGATTTTATGAAACTCTAGAAAGTGTTACTATAAATCCCTCAAAGTAACATCCCAAAAAGGTGTATTAATATGTCCGTAAATGTGGTAATTAAATGCACGTACATGTGGTCTACACTTATTTTAATTACAATATTTCCGTAATAATTTACGTAAATGTATACCACATATGGGGTATGCCAAATATGGGACAGCGGCTTTTATTAAGTCCGGGACTATGTGTTATGGGTGATCAAACTAAGTGTTTAAGAAAGACTGCGTAACTGGTCATCTCTACCAATATTCTCTGTCAGTCTCACTGTCACACACTGTCAAGTAGGTGAAATCGGGGAAACGGTTGGAAATTCCATTTCATGAAAAAGTCGAAATAACTTGCTTACCTTATTTACAGATGTATAAATACAAGTTTAGGAGTGTCATTCTACGGGATTTACATTAACCCATTGTTGACTAGATGAACCTGTTTATTTTTAAGAGTGTAAAATTAAGAAAATAAATGTAATTTTTTTTTAAATCAAAGCCTACTACTTCGTTTGATTGATTCACTCAGTTTGTCACGAAATTTATGCCTAGTATTCTGGCTCAACGTATATATATTTTTCCAGAATGATACTTCTCCATGAGAACATTTTCTTTACAAAACACACAAGCTTTACTCATGTTCCTGGAAGTTATTTCGACTATTTCATGAAATGGAATTTCCGACCGATTTCCCGATTCCACCAACTTAACAGTGTTTCAATGTAAACAATCATACAGTACTATTTGAGACTGACACTTAGTTCGATCACCCATAACATAGTCCCGGACTTCAAAGCCGCTACACTGGCACTGACTTTACGACCACACACCAACTCAAATCCTAGTTGCCCCAACCAGTATACGTGCGGGTCAAACAGGGTTTTCATTTATGTGACGGGGATTTCATGAGAAATTTAACCAAGATTACGTTGGAGTAAATGAAACACCTATAAATCCTCTGCTTGTTTAACGCGCTAGTCAGCCGCTTAAACTGCGCATGTGCAACGCTTAAATCTGTCGCAGAAACGGTCTGTTGCCTACTTGACAGATACCTTTCTTACAAAATTCATAAAGTTGAGTTTGCAGCAAAACATTTTTACATTGAGAAGAGTGAATAGCAGTCCGTCTGTTTTTTGTGCAGCATTTAATAATTATTCGATCTAGACTTGAATTCAAACGGCCCTCTAATATTTGCACTTTTCCGCTTTTGTAGATACAATTTTATAGGGGTTTCGATAAATGTTACTTGCTTGTATTGCAAACCGTCTACTATTGAGTGTAACTTAATATGCTGTTATAAGTTTACCTCTGGTTTGAAGGAGCTCTTCCCAGGACATATTTTTTGTTTTAATTTCTTTCTTACTTAGTACCCGGGCTTACACAGTTTCATAACTAACCTTAATTTCATAGTTTGTATTGTGACATGACAGTAAATTGCCCCAACTTTACTCGGCTGTCATAGAGTTCTCACAATCCCAAGGTCCGCTGAAATCATGCCAATATCTTTTACCGTTCTCGAGATATATCTCTTAATGTTGAATGTTTCTGGAACAAGTTACTGCTTATGTAGAGATAATAATCTGGAGTGTTACATACTGTTGATATTTCTTTAATTAATCCTATTTTAGTTATCTATTAATTTCTTATCAGATAGTTGACGGTTGTATGAGTGATACTGATCGTTTTGAAGGATACAATTTAATTTTCCAGAATAACTCACTTGGGACAGACCAATGTTACATTCAAGTTGTAAAAAAAATTTATGACACCTGCTATACAGGGCATGTCCCTCTCTCGACAGAACAATATTTGCATAATTAACGTTAATATTCATTTCGAAATTATCTATAGGAGTTGGTTAAAGGTTCACTAGGTTTACAATGCTTGCAGTATCACCAAGAAACTGCTGCTAAGCCAGATACCCAGTCCCTGATTTTACTCTCCACAATAAAATAATGTCGAACGCGTTTTCTACATCTAAAAGTACGCATTGAGAGGTGGATGAGAATAGTCAAAAACTGAAATTGCAAAGGTCTTTTTTAACTTTTGTAACTTAAGAAATTGTGGTATCATGATGTAACAGGCGAAAAAAACGCAGGGCAGCAAAAATGTTCGAAAGAGATTCACGAGGGAATCAAAGTGTTATTTGGTTCAAAACAGAATTAAGTTAAACACTTACGGATCCATTTATCAATTAATTGGATCTCTTTCCTGATGAAATTAATGCATTCTAACAATTAAGAAACCATATTCTGGAAACGTTTCTAACTCATTCGCCCGACAAACATATCAAGTAAAAACACATGTTAGTATGAATTTAACCAGGAAGCCCGAAATGCTCGGCGCGTCTTTTTGAAAGGAAATAAGAGTGCCGCTGTTTGTATCATAGTGCGATTGAATTATTAGCAATTTTGACCTATAGTTACCCCGTGATGATCATCCACACAATAAGTATGATATTTATCTAAGCTTCCTTCACGGAGATGTGGTGTTAAAGTGTACCTCAAGTCAAAAAATTCAAAAATATGTATTAAAGAGCATGAAAAATGAGTTCTAACAGTTAAACTCCCATCTTCATAGGACATTCCTGAGCTGAGATATAAAATGTTGAAGCTTATTCACTCAAGTTAAAATGGAGTATTGTGCAATAGTTTGTGATGTCATTGTTGTATGACTCAAATTTCAATCTTTGTATTTCTTTGTTTTTCTGAAGTTACTTCACCTTGTGCCAGGGTGCTATATCATTGTTACTCTCATGGGATGATGTAATTTATTAAGCCCGTCTCACTGCAACACGCCATGCAGGCAAACAGTCCTTGCTCAGGAATGTCCTATGAAGATGGGAGTTGGACTTTTATAATTCATTTTTCATGCTCTGAATTATATATTTTTGATTTTTTTGACATGAGGTACACTTTAAGAAGGCTTCAGGATTTTTTCGTTACTCCAGACGACCTCTGACTAGTTGCATCTAAAACAATTACGCCCCCTTCTTGACCACAGCACATCCACATACTATGTATGGAACCTACCATCTGAAGATATCGCATTAACATGGTCGCTGACCTCACAGAGTAATAATACCCAGAACTGGCTTAATCCCTGTACTGTGAGGTGAATTTAAGATTTGCGCTGCACCCAACAGAGACAGTCTGTCCTGAAGTTCTACCAAGAGCACTTTATGTGAAAAAAGGACTGCATAAAATTGACTTCTCTTAGAAACTTGTGCAATTAAAAACCGTAAATTTCTTGTCAAAGGATACACAAAAAATTCAATAAATATGTGGGAGCTGTTCAAAACAAACACCAATTGGTGCACCAAATGTACGAAAGAAAAAATTTGTTTCACGAGACAATTAAAATATGTATTCTGCACAAGACTGAGCGGAAGAAGATTACAAATGAGGGGCCGTGTGAAGAGAGTCCGAATATGCAGTATAACCACTTGTGTATAGCTTCAGTGTTAGGGTAAGTTGGATGAAACTTCACGACACACCAACGCGAGCATGTTATGTAGTGTCAGTCAGCTGGATAAAAAGTTCAAATTTTAGATTTATTTTCCATTATGGTTAAACTTGGTTTCCCTTTAATCACTTTTTACGACAGGCGGGCAATATCGTGGGAGTATTCTACAACCCCCAGTCCACAGTGGTCGTTGGTGTTAAGGAGTGTTTCTTAAATTCGCTTCAAAACATATCATCGTCACCTAGCGCGAAGTCAGTTCTGGGTATAATGATTCTGTAGTTGACCCTTTGCGACTTCATATGACCTTTGACATTACAAAGTGTGTTATTTGACTTGCAAGATCACAAAATAGTTTCACGTCTATTAAATTAGGTTCCAAAACTTCTTCTTATCACAGAAGTCGATTTTGTGTTCTCCGTTGTAGCTTACAATTTAAAGGTGAAGAGCAGCCCCCCTTAGTTGAAGTAGTGTAGAGGACAACTACCTTGTGTCGACTACCTTGTGTCATGGTTGGACCTTTGGAGGCATGTGACAAAAAATTTTTGTCCTTAAATATGAAATTTACTAAGTGTTGCTACTTGGTTTGCCTTGAATGTGCAATATTGAAGTCCTTAAGTGTTATAAAAGATACTTTGAAGAGAAATAATTTAAAAAAGAAATTGCGAGAATTAGCCGTTACTTCAAAGTTAGTCTGGGGCGACTACTCTTGCCCTTTAAAGCCTTTCCAAAATGAGACGCACTAAACATCTGAATAAACATAAAATTATACCACCTTTTCGTCTTCAAAGTTCAACTGGCATGTAAACGGAATTTGGGAAGCCTTTGGTAGTATTTTGTACATTCCCTTTGTAATTGTTTCCAAATCGCGGAATAGTGCATTGTAGATGAGTTAATTGTTAGGTAAAAGTTCATCTAAAAGTAAATTTACTAAGCATGTATACTCAACCATAAGGCTCACAATAATACAGAAACTGAACTAGGCCTATTGTTTTAACATTACATTTTCGACGAGCCATCCTCGTTCATACATGGTATTTATCGTCTATAGTGGTTTTGCAACAGGATAATGCTTTCTCGTTGGTTAATTTGAGTTACGAAATAGAACGAAGCTTGAGTTCATTCAGCGACGGCTATAGCCTAACCCTCGGAAGAGCATTACGTCTTGCAGGAACCACTTTAAACTGTTCATTTACCCTGTTGGTATATGCTAAGTGTTCCGGAATTGATATTTCTTCTCCTTACAAGTACAAAAAAGTTACCCCGAGCTGCAACATTTTGAGGATGAGTACGAGTCCAGCGCATTCGAGTACGAGGACGGAGACCATAAATACGAGTACGCCGTTTCCGAAAAAAAAAGTTGAGGATGAGTACGAGAATGGAGACCCACAGTACGAATAAAAGAAAATAAAGTCGAGAATGGACTCGAATACGATACGGAATCTGGTACTACAAGTAAGCTTCAAACTGTATGAGATGGGTTACCTTTTTATTCTAATTAGTTTCCTCGCACTGTGTAAAATGACTAGAATGAAATTTAAAATGGCAATAGACGTATATAGATGTATATTTTTCGCAAAAAGACGGAGATGACATTGTTATAAAAGAAAGTAATAGTCCTGAAAAAATACCTTTTTTGTAGCTACACAAAGATGATTAACAGAAGTGGTTCAACGGAATCCAATAAACGAATGTATAGATCAATCAGAGCGAAAAAGATACAAAGCACAGCAAGGTTTTCCTCAATAAATACAGGGGCAAGTTCACATCTACTTTAGGCAAAATAACCGAAATACATAGAAATTATGTTCAAAAATGAAAATTGGATAAGGTGTGATTATCGAATTATTACATTCTTTGAAAGAAGTTAAGTCTAGAAGTTAGCTATTTGAATAGTCATCTGTAACTATAAACATGTTTATTCCCAACCTTGGGCTGCATGTGAATAATTAAAAATGACACATGTATTCTCTGCACCTTATGACCCTAAACCAACGGACCAATAAATGAAAAACAATAGTTTTTTTTTTCGATAAGCGAGTTCGGTAATTCGTTGCCGCATGGAATGGTTGGACACAGTATGGGATGAGCAAAGTTAGTTCAGCACGATTCGTATACAACATTCCCTTTTTTCGTCAGTACTTGCATGCAACACTATCTCAGTGCCTAAAGAAGTCAAACGAAAATAGGGGTCTCAGTGCTACTTTATGGCTAATTAAAATTTTTTTACACCAAAAAGACAATTTAGACATAATCCAACTGACAATACCACAATTGAGACTCCTGGTTAAACTGACTCAAATCCTAGTTATTTTAACAAGAATTTGTGTTATTTTTAAACAGAAGTTGTGTTAGTTTAACCAGGATTTGTGTTAAAAGTTAACCAGGATTATGTTGGAGTAAATAGAACACCGATCCTGGTTAAATTTAACCTCGGTGTTTTTTAGAGTGTATGACCTTACGGATGGATTAAGAAAGAATGATTTTACAAAATTTTCATGTAAACTAAATACTAGGCTCTCGGTGGAAAAGTCGAACAGCGTACACTACTGAATACAAAAGGACTTAAACAACAAGTCAAAGAACTTTTTTCCTCTTGGCAGACCTTGCAAGAAAAACAAAAGTTTTTCTGTCAATTTGTACCCCATATCTTCTTTTGTCAAAACTTATGGTTAAGTGACTCGATTAAGCTTAATGCTACAAGCAATTTGGAAAGAAAATGAGCACAAGAAGCGATGACCCTAGACAAAATTTATTCTCGAATCTGTCAAGTGTCCATTAGTATCGCTCGGAGCATAACTCACAAATGATAAAAATAATGTAAAATTACGATATCGCACTTTTCGCTTTCTTGTTTTTCCTTGCTAAAGAAGAATCCTCACGGCAATGGGTTAAAAAGGGAGACAGTTATACAATATTCCCAAACGTTTGGATGAATTAGGTTTTGAGGGTAGATATGAGAGTGAAGGCTTTTTTGTCCCCCTAAAATTACTGTTTTCTCAAGAAATTTAAAAGCCAGAATTTTAAATTGATCAAATATGAACGGTTCGTGGGTGAACAGAGTGTTGCTAATTACCAGGTGCTGAATTGTAAATAGACCCTTGTATTTCCTAATATATTATGCGTTACCTTAGGATTCATAAAGTATTTGTTGTTTTTCAAGTGAACACAAAGAAATGCAATATCAACGATCAACATAAGCGGGTCAGGTTGGTAGACGGACAAAGTACAAAAGGCAGAAGGAAAAAAATTCCGAAAGGAGTGAGGGTTGGGTGGATAAAACACATGAAATGCATTAACAGTTCTGGAAATAACCACTTTAGGGGGAAAATTGTTTTCACCAGATCCCATGATGCATTGCGATCCTACCGCGGAAATTCAACGGAAATAACGTTCAAAATTTTATCAATTTTGGGGAAAGAAAAATTCGGGCATTTTTAAAATCTCTGTTGATAGTGGAATAGAAAAGCTTTGTCCTCTTTAGTTGTTCACCGCGCCTATTTTTAGATATTAGGCAACTTTTTAATGTTGTTTGTCCTAAGCTAAATTTACAGACTCGACACAGCCGTAAGTTGTGTGCAATATTTTCCACATAAATGTGTGGTAGTGGATCGTCCTAGCATCTTGTTTGTAAAGACGCTGTTGAAGATCCCTTTTGGTTTCACCCTCCGCTTCTTTACTACAATTCACATTTGAATACATACACATTTGTTAAACAGATCGACAACTGTGGAGATGTAGACACTAAATGCTCATAAATTTTCATACCGTTGAGACAGGCAAATTTTCTCCCGATCTACTCAAACCTCATTTTTTCCCCGGAAGCGGTTATCTCAAGAACTGATTAAGCAAAAGGTACAGTAATTTTCAATCTTCGGCGAAATTTGCAGGGTACATTCCCTCTGTCCCTTGGCCACTGATCTAATACACGCGTGTACACCCCTTTGTTGCACTCTAAAGCAAACGCCATTATGGTACTGAGCAGCGAAATTTGGCTTTTTTACCTAAGTTCAAATTTCCCACTGATATGAATGGGGTATAAGAAATTTGATAATTAAACATTACATGACTTTGGAAATGAAAAATGAGTCTAACAGTCTAAGGAATAATAATGAATGTTTCTAAGGAAAGAAATGTTAAAGGAGTAACAAGTGTTCTCATATGCCTTAACTGAGTTCTCAAGCTCTCACAAAACTACATACACCGACTGCATGGTCAAGTGCTTAAAACATCCGACTTGCAACCGGGAGGTCTGGAGTTTGACTCGTGGTCGGGTCATATCAAAGACTTTAAAATGGACACTACTGCCAATCTGTTTGATGCTCAGCATAAGCAATGAAGTAGGAAAAACAAAACAGTGAGCCAAAAGTGGGCAACAACCAGTTAGGCCAAGCCGACTGAAACTAGTTGTTTAGAAAGTGAGCGGTAAAATCTCGACCAACGAACACTACAAAAGTAAGTATATTTCTATCAACTTTACACCCATGTATATGCAATGTGTAGTGTACCTTAGCGAGTTTACTTTGGCGTTTCTTCACTATCCATTGACAAAATCAAACGCGTCACTGATTTCGAAATTCGGATCTCAATATATACTCTCTATGATACTGCTGAGACATGGAAAGTTTGCACGACTTGATAAATGTAAGGATTCCGAAGATTGAAGGGTAATGAGTTAAACACCCTCAAACATGTCATCCAAAGGGAATGGTTAGAGTCATTCCATAGCAATAGTTTCTTTTCCTCACAACATTATGCAGCAGAGGAGTTGTAGAAGTTTCAAAGTTTGAATTTTAAATGTTCAGGTGAAAATTTTATCACTGCGCAACAAGTAATCAATTTTTTATCTGTGAGAAAATTACTTCCCGAAGAAGGCACTGTCCTAAATAATGGCTTTAAAATACCAGGGTTTTCTGTTAAATAAGCCAAATATTTTGCTTTACTTTACCAACACAATGACGAAATATCTTTAGAAAAGTGATACTTTTACCATGTCAGTGAAAGTTCCACTGTCTGTGCAAACATCCTTCGACGCAGAACACAGAACGTTAAAAAAACGATTGTATATTTACCTCGTTTACATTAAGTGTAAACATTTATGGTTAACGCATTCATAGCCTTATATTAATAATAAAACACACCGACATTTCAAATAACGTATTATGCTAAGTAATTAAACATTGTAAGACTTTGGAAATTGTTAATGAGTTTTAGGAATGATAAATGAACGAAGTCATAAGAATGGAACGTATTGTGACGAAATGCTTCTGAGTGTAGAACATAATATACTCTGCACAAGAGGCCAGCTCTTTGAAGTAAGCGAAATGGAACCAGCTGATATTTCATTTTAACAGTTAATTTGTTCCCCGCAGCAGAAAATTCCCTTTGAGACTCTTTGACCAAATTCCATTAAACAAAGGTTTTAATTGGGTTTCAAATGGTTCAACAGGGTTTTCAAAACGGTTTGGCTTATGCAAAGGGTAACTTTACATTTCACTTTGAGATTTGTCCAATTTCTATTAACAACAAAGGGAACACGTTGATTACAAAGGGTTTTCTCAAAGGGAACCTTTTGAAACCCTTTGGATTTAAAGGGGTAATACCCCAAAGGGTTCCAAAGGGAATCTCCAGTTGGGTCATTTGAATGGATGAAATACAATCTAAATAAACGTATTCATTTAGACTTGGCAGTCACATATTCTTTGCTCCAGTGCTGGCAGTGCTATTTAAGTTGTAATTAGTAGTGGTAACAGGATTGTCAGTTATTTTCTGGATTGAAGCACGTGCATGGTTACAATAGCTACGTTCAACCACAAAGGACGTAAAAGAATGCAACCAAGTGACTATTTTGTCCACAACAATGACGGCCAATGAAAAATATTAACGTCAGTGTTATTTTTGCTTTAAAATAACATCATGGGATAGAAAAATTTCCCGAATCCGTTTTCTGAGGGCTTATTCTTGTAAAGGGTCTGTTCACCTATTTATAGTGGTGACAATTAGAAAACTCCTAGCACGTAGGTACAAATGGAAATTCTACAAATTAAAATCAATAAACATCGCAGCATTTGAATTTTTTAAAATATGCCTATTTCCAAACTAAACAATGTAAAAATGTACTACGCTTACAGAAAACTTTTCAAAGTTTCTGTAAAGTTTAGGACAGATTGAGCTTTACGATCTAGTTTTCAACCAATTGGTTCAAGTCGAGCTGGCCACTGTTTTTTTCCCAGCTGAGGCTCACTGGCTTGTTTTCCCTACTACATTGCCAATTCTTATCACCAATCACAATGGCAGTAAAGTCTCTGTAAAACCAGAAAGCCAAGAGGCTAAGTGATTCCTTGCCGCTGAAATGTAAGGCCTTTTTTCACATTGACATTGCTTTGCAATGTTTTTCAATTAACAGGGCTCCATTAAATGCCCACAAAGTACACATGCAAGGCATCCAATCTTCCTAAACTGAGACCCCCCTTGCCCGTTGTGAACCCAAATGACATTTGACCTCCACCAAAAACTTCTGGGACCATGTATTCACTATGTGCCATCTACATGATAAGCTACAGGACCCTACAAGTGACCTTTCTTGAAAGACTGCGCAGGAAAGCTTGTCAGGCTTTGAACATGCCGACTCTAAATGAACTTTGGGAAAATCAATAGGGATCATCTACTCAATATGACCAATCCACACTCTAAATATGAGCACAGTCACATGTACCGTTCTTGAGATATCGTGTTATGAAGTTTTGACCTTTTGACCTCTCATGACCCAATAACCTTTGACCTCCACAAAACACAGTAGGGATTATCTACTCGATATGGCCAACACACTCACCAAATATGAGCACAGTCACATGTACCGTTCTTGAGATATCGTGTTTACAAGGTTTTGACCTTCTGACTCTTGTGACCCCAAATGACCTTTGACCTCCACCAAAATCAATAAGGATCATCTACTCAATATGGCCAATGCACACACCAAATATGAGATTAGTCACACCTACTCTTCTTGAGATACTGTGTTTACAAGCAATTTCTAAGGAATTTACCTATTGACCTCTCGTGACCGCAAATGACCTTTGATCTCCACCAAAAACAATAGCGATCATCTACTCAATATGGCCAAGGCACACACCAAATATGAGATAAGTCTCACTTACTCTTCTTGAGATACCGTGTTTACCTTTTGACCTCTCGTGACCCCAAATGTCCTTTGATCTCAACCAAAAACATAGAGATCATCTACTCAATATGACCAACCCACACACCAAATATGAGGTTAGTCACACTTACCCTTCTTGAGACACCGTGTTTACGTGTTTACAAGCCCAAGCGTCACACACACACACACACATACGCGTTTCTGGCGCCTATCGGGGACATGCGCATTATACCAGTCAAGTGGAGATATTCTGGTTTTCCTAGTCAACTGGGGATAATCACAGGTTATAATCAAGGTAACTGGGGATCCTGAAAAATTTACACACACATTTACACACAAATACAAACAAAAACATGGAATCGCGGATAAACCCCAGATCAAACTGTATGAAAGCTACAGGCACTGATCTGACACCCCACTTTGCATTTTTTTGGACTTGCTAAAACCGGGGATATCCCCGTTTCGCGGGGTATCCCCAGTTCCACTGTAATTTTCATGTGTTTATCCCCGATTGACCCCAGAAACGAACGAACGCACACACACACACACGTACACACGACATCACCATCGCATAGATTCCTTGCCTGCCTTCGGCAAGGAATAAAAAAAAAAAAAAAAAAAAACGACCTCAAAAAGTCTGAAGTGAAACTTTACACAAAATTTCCATATCGTGTGCAGTCAAGTGAGTTTGTCCGTTTCTTCATGAATTACGCAGAGAAGAGCAAATTGTGCATTGAGTTTAAACTTTACTTAAAAGTTCTGTAAGTGTGTGTTCATTTTTTTGTGAGTGTGGGTCATCAAGACGCTTTAATTTAATGTTAGATAGTCTATAGCAATTAACTTAGCAGATGGATAGGTTGAGAGCATAAAATAAGAAAATTAGCCAGTGACTCGAGCCCTTGAATCCAAACTTAAAAAAAATGTCACTTTGTATGTTCCAATTGTTGCGCCAGAAGGAGACTTTGGGAGCTAGTTATTTATAATTTTAGGGGGTCGCGCTCCGCTTTAGGAATCTTAGGACCCACAGCAGTACGTGAATTTGGATAAAATGATTAAAAGATTTCTACGGCTCAAACAGATTTCCGCTGCCTTTAAGATACAGGAAGTACTAGAACGCTGTTCATTCAGTTACCAAGTGGCACCTTTACAGCTCGCAACCCAGGATATTGTCCATGTTCAGGAACAAGACTTTAAAATCCCCAGTATTCATTCCGGCTCTGAGAGAGGTTTTTTGTTTCCAATTCGTTAATAATTCTGGGGGATCCCATAGATTATATTCTAAAATTACCCGCTGACTGGCCAAGGGCTGAAAAAATCAGTTACGACCTTGAGGTTCTCTATGCCATTGTCGCATCCTGAACATGGTGTGAAAAACTCCGTTAGATAATCTTCCCCCTTCATAAAACAGCTGAGCTCAGGTGTCACGTGACCGGACTAGAACGCGTCTGTGTAGAAAGAGCGGTTAAGTGGAATGACCGGAATGTACACGTACACTTATGCATAAAGTTTACGGGATTTGACCGATGCAGCTGCTTTTCCGGGATTAGCTGCCTACGTATGCAACCTACCTAGCAACTTTGTCATCAAGTCTCGTCGATTGAGCTATTCATGAGATACATGGGAGTAAATTTCTTCTTCGAAGAACCTTAGATACCTATTCTGGAAACGTCTGTTTAAACCAATTTTTTGAAGGAATGAAAATAAAATCTGTCTGTATGAAAGACGTTGGGTTTAACAATAACAGTAATTTTTGTTGCCCGGACTGCTGGCCTTACATACTAAATATTCTCACCCCAGTTAGTTCTGTTTATTATTCTCCCAACCTTTTTAAGACTCTTCCCGCAGCTGTCTAAAACTTCTTATCCCGACCAGGGGCCCTGTAATGTCACCTTACATACTAAAAGTGACCAGGGGCGTGTAATGTCACCTTACATACTAAAAGTGACCAGGGGACTGTAATGTCACCTTACATACTAAAAGTGACCAGGGGCCTGTAATGTCACCTTGTATACTAAAAGTGACCAGGGGCCTGTACTGTCACCTTACATACTAAAAGTGACCAGGGACCTGTAATGTCATCTTACATACTAAAAGTGACCAGAGGCCTGTAATGTCACCTTACATACTAAAAGTGACCAGGTGCCTGTTCCACAAAGAGTTACGCACGATCTTAAGTTTGATTTACTGTTGGCTTAATTATGGTGGATTGTGCGTAACTCTTTGTGGAACGGGCCCTTGTTGTTATAAGACCAGCGACATGTCCATACTCAAGGGCATATTCTAATGAGAATACAAGGCCCTGAGTATTGTATAGTAAGTGCTTCTCAGGATTGTTTAGTTTAATGCTAACAATAGGGCACTACTTATTGTAAATTATGCCATCCCTTTAAAAATGCACGTTGGTATGAAGAGTTTTTGTTCTTTAAATATAAGTTATTCAGGATCAAAAGGCACAATAACGCTTTTTTTCAATTGTAATTTTGATGAGATGAAAATTGGTCTTTGATCAACGCGGGTTTACTTGAAATAGGTGTTCGATCTACCTCAGATCGCAGCCAGTTGTATGGTTTTGAAAGCCGTGTTTGTGGTACTCTATTAAGGTAACAGATGTTTATAGCGCTGATGACATTTTACAGTAATCTGTGTGTGAAATATTTGACCTAGTTTCTGTGCAAGCACTACTCAATCAACCAAACTTGGGGTACGTGAGAGCACAGACTGGAAACCCTGGGGTCAACCTGACGTTTCCCCTAATTCCAAACACGGGGTAATTCAGAGGGTCGCGGGGTAAGTGAGATGGAGCTTTAAGTTATCTGTTCAATCAGACCTTAACTTTTGTCTTATTTGTTGGTTTTATTCTAAGCAAAAGGGTAAGGGGCAAAAGAAAAAGTCCCGTTTCATATGTTCCTCGTGGTAAATGCAGCATGTGTTAGTAGTTGCTGCGAAAAACGGTCTTCCAACATGTCGAACGTGGCTGTACATGAAATGAGAATAACCTGCCCTCCGTTAGCCTGCCCCCGTAGTTAGGAGTTAGTTTAAGATTTTCGGCCCAACTTCTAACCAATTCGTTTACTTCGGGCTCCCCAAGGCATTTTTTCCAGTTGATCCTCATTGACTTGTTTTCCCTACTCCATTGCATATGGCTGAGCACCAAGCACGATCATATGACAGTTCGTTCTATTTTTGAAGTCTTCGGTATGACCCGGCCAGGAATCCAGGAAGTCCAGGCCTCCCAACTGCAAGTCGCATACTTTAACCACTTGATCTCGCAGTTGGTGTGTCGCATAAAGTGAGTTTCAACTAATATGCTGTGTAGATATAGTCCTACTTCACTGCAATTTACGAGTTTATTTGAACAATCTGTAATTTTCCATATATTGAGTCCAGATGTCAGCCAATTCAACTACCTCCAATATCGAAGTTGAAATTGTCAAACGGAAAGATTCGATTGAGCGCATATGGATCTCCATGTAGAATTTATCAAAAGCATGTTGATATTAATTTAGTTAAGAAGTAAGGAAAGCAATCTTTAGTTCGTTTCCAGTGGAGGAACCCTATACACTACAAAGCATCGAACAGGATACTCTTCGTTAGCCTAACGATCGTAACACTTTATCATTGATCTCCCGGAGAAAGCATGCTAGTTTTCATGAGACAAGGTCGTACCACTTTCACTGTGCGGTTGCATTTTAACACAAGTAACGGACTATGTTCGGATACGAATTAAACATCACTTTACACGCCTATTAATGGGTAACTCACGACTCCCTTCCTCATGTAAAATCAGAGCAATATTAAACTTCTTTGGCATGACGACTTAAAATTTTACAACTGCTTGAGCTTTCTTTTACTGATCATTTTCATTTTAAGAACAGTATTGGGGCAAACAACCATGACCGTAGTACTGTCTTCTATTCAGGGAGTTGCTGGCAACTCCCTGTTCTAATACAGCCTAAGAGTGCCGTATAGACAGCTTTATAAACACAAGGAGCTGTAGTCTCAGAAAAATGCTGCTAGCTTTCCCTGCCTCCATACAAAATTCCCTATAGACTCTTTTCCAAATAGTGATTACAAAGACTTGTGGGATAGCGTTTTGATGTGCGTCATTTTCGGCCACAGCAAAATCACATTGACAAAAGTGATGTGTACCAAAAATCTATCCCACAATCCTTTGTAGTTGATATTTGGAAAAAGGTCAATAGGCAAACAACAAAATGTGTATTCATTTACTAGTTTGCAAGATAGTGACCATACCAAACTATCACACTAAATCAAAATGAAGATATTTAAACCTTCTCCTTACATAACAGCATGACTATAAGAGGCATGCCACTTCCTTATGTAACATTTCTCTACCTTGACTTAATCGGCAACTTATTTAACAAACACAATGTCAAATTAGAAGGGTGTTTGCCATCGATGTGTTTTGATGTAATGAGTCAGCTAAAGGTAAGTCAGATTCCGTACAGGGAGGCCAATTAAAGATGGAGTGTCGTCATGAAAAAGACTTCTCAAAACGCAAGCCTTCGGTGACCTTTTCACGGATTACGTCACGACCATGTGACTTCATAATTAATATCTCATATCTCATATTTCAGATATTAATTATGAAGTCACATAGTCGTGACGTAATCCGTGAAAAGTTTACCGAAGGCTTGCGTTGGGAATTCTTTTTCATGACGACACTGCATCTTTAAATATTCAAAGGCAATACTTGGTGCGTACGCAGTGTATCAGTACATCTGGAGACTTTGAACGGATCCGCAGTCGAACGCAATCATCTAGTGGGAGGAAAGGATATTTAGCGAACGCTTGATCTTTAACCACGGTATGTTAACTCATAATTAGTCATTACAGAAGGATGGTATGCGACGGAAACGTTTGCAGAAAGGTACCAGTTTTAATCCATGATTGTTCACATTTAATAAGTAGAGTGACCGGCGAATGGTTCAAAGAGATCACAGGACTCAAATATTAGAAAGCTGATGAAGTCTGTTGCCTGTGACTACATTAAATGATCCATACCCTTTTCGTTTTAAAGCTGACTGAGAAAACAGAGCCTGGTGGTCACACGAAATTTATTCAATAAAATGATCACAACCATTCAAAACAACTAAGTAGGATCTGTTTGTATTATTCGATGTATTTAACATGTGGGTGAAATTATGTATTGAAAAACATTATGTACTGCTCATCATAACAGTGGTAAAACGAGTACCAATGAATTATGTACCCTTTCCTCTACGAATCTTGGATACTTACAGTGCTTAAAGCGGCTCATTGAGTTGGTTCATGGCATTAAAAAAAAAATTTCCAAACCTGTTAAGTTTTCTTCATATACCAATGGACAAAATAATGATCCATCTCAGACAATCCCCCTCTCCTACATACGAATAACTGTTTTAAGGCAGAGTATTTAACAGTTTAATTTTCATTTTTCAAAGATTCGTGATCAGACACTTTTTCATATTATGCACAAAACAGTTACAAGTCACGACACCACAAAATTAAAAATTTTAACATTTTCCCGTAACTATTGTACATTAATTTGCTAATTGAAAAGCATTGTTATATGGCAGTACCCTTTAAAACTCTCATTAAGTTATGGACATGAACTCAATGAGCCTCTTTAAGCTAAATTTTACAACCCTGTTACATAAAATATATATACATATGTTCACACAAACAACAAACAGAAAACATGGGTTCATCTTTAAAAGCCAATTGCGCGCGGAATGCCAAAAGTCTTTTTGTTTTGAAACAAGAAAAGTGTTTCATTTGGCAAGCGACCCAGACTTTCAGGTTGCTTTCTCAGCTTTCTGTGATAAAACCGTCAATGCGAATCATATCAAAAAGTGTTTCATAACCCCATTTAAAGAAACAATACAGAAAAAGTAGGGCTCCAATTTTTCCTCATAACCGAGAACGTTTCGTTTCATTTTGCGGAGTGTATCATTTCCAAACGCAGATTACTAATTTGCTACAGCGTGGAGGTATGTCCTTATCAAGTAGGGTGAACTTTTATAACTGAAGTGGATATATAATATTACTTTTTATGACTTGAATTAAACTGTGTTGATACGAATAAGTCGAGTGTTAAGAATGTCTGTACATATTTTCAACTATACATTCCACCTTAGTGCTTGTCCTTGCATGGAAGGAGATGAGAGGAGGAGTGAGCAATGTATTAACCAGATTCTAATAGAATGCCCTAAAATTTCTTGATGCACGTCAGTTCTTTGAATGTAATGATTCAAAAGAAAGTTTGTTTTGATTTCGTACATGGCATTTCCAGCAGCTGGCGCGTAGCCAGGATTGTGTCATGCGGGGGGGGGGGGGGGTTGGTGTTGGGGCACGGATTGAGGGAAAAGTCTAAGGACAGAGAGAAAAAAAAAACCTTTTTAATGTGATTTTGCATTGCAAGGTTGTGACATGGGTGAAGGGTTCTGACCCCCAAACCCTCCTTCCCGTGGCTACGCCACTGTGAAGCAGCGCTGTTTGTTTTTTAAATTATTTTCGGAGTAGTTTGAAGTTACACTGCGCCTCCTAGTCTTCTTAAAATGAAGTACGAATGGCTCATGCAGTGGCACATGCACATGTAAGAAATGATTTACGAGTAAAAGGTGATGCGCTTCTAGTGTAAAAGCTTCCAAAAGGTATCCTGTGGTGATAATGAAAATTATGAAGTATCCCGGATGTGAAACAGGAAATTTTGATGTATCCCTTTGGCGTTGCAATTTTTCCTAGTATCGTCCGTTTATGTGCATGTGCCACTACCGGTGTTATGGCCGAGTGGATAAAGGCGGTGACATTTGAAGCGATGAAGCTTAGCAACCGGGAGGTCTGGAGTTCGATTCCTGGCCGGGTCAAAGCAAGGTGGGTTTTTCATCCAACAGCAATCTTCGGTTTCTCAGCTGAACTGGCCTTTCAAAAATATACCAAATTTGATCCAAATTGTTTAATTGGTTGCCACCCGACGTGACGTTGTAATTCATAAGCCAGTGGCTTCTACCACACTCGTGGTCGCTTAGCGTCGTAAAACAACTGTCCTTCAAGGCTTGATTATCGATTACGCACACTAAAGATTGAATCGAAATAAAATAATCACTTTTAAGTTAGCATGATTCAAAACATGAACATGAATCACTGAAAATTTTTATCTTCATATCTGGACTTACTAATAATGAGTAAGGTAATCATTTGACTCACATATTTGACGCACTTGTGAATTGTAACGGACAGAGGTGCAAAATGGAACACAAAAACTTCTATACGTTCCTCCATTCATGAATGACACACACACTGTCAGAAATCTCTGCAAATTAACAGAATAAAGAGTAAAGCAATACATAAAGATTACAGAAAACAGTTGGAAACTAAGTTTCAAAAGTTGTAGGCACTTTTCTGTAATTTCTTTGTAGTTCTTTATATGTTCTGTATTTAAAAAAAAAATATTTTTACAGGGTATCGTAATATTTTGATAGCAAAAGAACGGACAGACATTCAAATCATGCCCCTCAAATATGAGCCAGTTCAATTGGTCGCTAGTTTGTTCAAATCACGCGTACAACACATTAGGGCCTCATGAGGACCACAGATTTTTTTCTTAGAGTTTCAGCGAATGGTCAGATTTGTACATTTGAGGGGGACTTTTACGAAAAGTTGGCATGATTGGATCGGTTGGAAGGAGAAATTTCAATTTTGAGTGATGACAGAAGATATGGGCCTCTGTTTTGCAAGGGAATGATGTCTAACTGAAAAGTACCTGCTCACATCGCCTCCCTGTGACAGAATTCGATGGCATGACATCCATACTTTGTCTGGATTTCCAAATCCAGCAGTGTAGTGACCCATTTTTGTGGGTATCGTGAAACAGTCTTGCTTTGACTTTTCATACCAATAACAAACTGGGTCATAATGTTATTTGCCGTCGGTCTTCTGTATACCGTTGAAAATTCGGCCAAGCCGAGAACACCATACAGATTTTTCTAAGAATGGACGTGGGAATTACATGGGAAAATTTTTAAAGTTTTGGCCCCTCTACATACGGTACACATATTCGGAGGAAACATAAAGATACCTCGTAGCGAAAATTTTAAACTGAAGTTCATCCTTCAACACAATGACGTAGTTACATAGGGAGAGGACAGGGGGAGATTGCCCCAAGTGGCTGTGAAAAGTAAAAAAAAAAAACCCGGAAATTTCCCACCAGTCAACTACAGTGCGGTTTTTCCTACTCTTCCTTCATAAAATTCCGAATTCTCTCCAATAAATAATGCCAGCTCGCCCCACCCGCCCAAAAGTTACAATCTCTAATGCATTAAGTGCCCACTCATATATCAGTCTGATGAACTTTTCCGAGCCACGACAGTGCCGTTTTCCTAATTTTTTTTTTCAAGATAGGCTTTTAATTTAAAAGGGAAATATTGCGTTTCAAATGTTCCAGCATAGCGTTCAAAGAAAGCAGCTCAAGACATCATCAGATCATTCATTATCAACCATACACCCCAGCTTTATCTTCATCTCCTCAAAATATTATGAACAAGAAGAGCTATGGAAGTTGCAGCATTTGAAATATTGAAAGTCAAGTTGGGTGAAAAAATTATTCTCGAACAACAAATAACTGAATTTCAATCTGAGGGAAACTTATTTCTTGAAAAGGAGACCACCATACTGCATTATTTTTAATCATTTATCACTCAGTGAAAGTAAATATTGATTGAAAAAGGATGAAATTTTCTTGTAAAACAAACGCAATATTTCCCTTAAAAGGAGTTTGACTTAAATAGGCAACAAAGTTTCGAAAACATTTTTATTGTCGTTAGGAAGCCTCAATCCGCAGGCCTCATAAACATTGTTATGTAACAACAACGGCCTTCAGTCGCGTTCATGCTAAAAGGAAGCACACGTTCTTCAATAATCCCCCAAATTCAAATTTACTTAGGCTACCAGGAAACCCAAAGCTCAATATTTACAAGTATTTTTTGAAGAGTCCAAATTTTCTGCACGCTCTGTGCGCCGGTAGCTACTGCCCTAATACAGTAGTGTTTACACTTCAAGGAAAACGGAAAATTTGGCTCCTTGCCCCCTGGAAAAAAAGTCTAGCTACGTCACTGTACATTTAAGCCCCTTGAGATAGTACGAGCTACGGACGTTTCACAATTCCTCGAATGACCTTGAGCTCCATGAGATATCGCGTTAACAAGACTTTGACCATGCGGCCTCTGAACTTTGACCATTACCAGAAGCAAAGAGATCCTTGTAATTACCAACGGATATTGACATGCTTTGTATGAGATACCTTAATTGCAGTCTTCGTAAAATAATACGTTCACAAGAAATTTACAAATTTTTGTATTTTCACCCCCTGCGACGTCAGATAATATCTGTTCTCTGTCACAACTAGGAGCGATTCATCTGATCACCAAAACTTAACGAGCGTCTGGAGGAGGCGGGGTGAGAGGGACGTAAATCCTGAAAAAGGGTTAAAAAATAAAAAATTCAACATGAAAAGCTTCTCATGATATCGCTAGCAACTTTCCAAACCATAAGATTTCAAAAAGAAAAAAAAAAAAAAAAAAAAACAGAATACGATTAGATACCACCCACACAGAAGGTCTGAGAAGAACTATTTCCAGCTATCTGGGGTTACTTCGGCCAAAATTTTAATAGCGTTTGGCACCAAATCATGAGCTTCAATGAGATAGCTTGCCTTTTTGCGGAAACCCATGGATTCGAAGTATAAATACTCGTGCCTCCTACATTGAAATATTGTTTTGCTAAAGTTGTCGTTTTTATTACCATAATTGACCTCAAAATAACATCTAAACTACACCTAAATAGTAGCATGTTTTCTGCTTATATAATTGCTTTCTATAAAAATAGGCAAAGTTTCCATTTCGAAATGCCTCAACGCTAGGTGTTGCAAACACACTCCATCATGTTTGAATGGATTCCTTTTGCCTTAAAAGAGGTTAAAAAAAAAGAAAGGTTAAAAAACAAAAGAAACCAGCTTCTTACGAATGCGACTCAGACACCCCAGTAAATCAAAGAAGGTATGGGGTTTAACTGGTATCTGAGTTTGTTACATGACCTGTGCCCTCCGGTAATTTATACTTTCGTTGTTGTTCACAATTCGTGAAAAGTAGTTAACACCTTCTTGACTGGCAAGCTAGCTGATCCAAATGTTACGCATTTTTTGTGTTTTTTGTTATATCTCGTAATGTCAATTTATTAATCAAATGTGAAATCCGACTATATCAAGTTTGTATGTAGTGAGTTCCATTTATTCCCTAGGGCAATAAGATGTAATCAGGCATAAAAGAACGATGTTACAAAAAAGTAAGAAGGAAAATTTCATAATGGAAGTCGAAAGCCTTAATGGTCTTTTGAAAGGGGCTGCTTACTTGCAAAGAGATTTATCTCTAAAAATCATCTTTCATGATATATCAATGGTTAAGATGTTTCACCACTAGACAGGGGCGTCGATCCTGGTGGGGGGGGGGGGGCAGGAGGAAATACCCAATGAAAATATTAGTGCAAAAAATCGTTTTGCCTCTCTCCAATTACCAATTCAGGCAGATAAGAACGGACAGAATAAGCAGAATTCAACATTGTGGTAAACAGATGACTTTAGGGGTTCGATAAAACGTCAATATTTGCGTATTTAAAGTAACAATGGTAATAAAATAATAATACTGTATTTAGAATGGGCCATCTTTCTACTTTTTGCGAGCATGTCAGTGTGAGTGCGTTGCGTCTTTTTTGCGTGTACATACGCGTACGCTCTGCTCTCGCTCGTGTGTGCTCATAGACAACCCGATCCGGAACACGATTCAGGTGCCGGCTGTTGGAGACTTAATGCCCCTTTATCCACAAACCAGATCGGATCCCTTGCCAGTAAGGACCCCGTGACATGTTTTTTTGAATCCATCAAACGAGACAACTTTAATAAAACTTTATAACTTGTAACTCTTAATTCCATTTTATATTTCTCTAAAACCAAGATCCTCTAGAACGGTGTGTTGTCCCATTGCAATTTTTAGTACTTTCAGGTCATTTAGACAACTTTTACACCATTTCTAGCTAAATGACAAGTTACAGTACCCATTTATTTACTTTTCAAATAAACTGTTTTGTAAGCTAGATTAAACCATTTCAGACTTCACAAAAGAATTTTAAGCCAGTTTAACATCTTCAACTGCTCTTTTTTAATCTTTTCATGTCAGATCTATCTAAAACGGAAATAAATCTACCGAAACGACATCTGCAGTGACAACGTGAGCGAAAACTCTAAGCTACTTGAAATCCTGCTATCAATATCACTCCCCCATCTGCTCTAACTTGTCAGAGACGCGGTATTGACTGTAACTTTCCTAACAGATACTTTAAAATGGGTGGAATTAAACAGGCTTAATTCAAATCCAATTGGTCGACTAGTCAGGAGTGGGAGTTAAACAAGCAACCTTTCGCAACATCCAAAAGCCAAGTTGATAACAGGTCTTGATTACTGTGCTTACAGAGTGAGTGACTGGCTCAGGCAAGTCTTGCATGTCCGTTTGTTAAGCCAGGCGTGAACTACGCAATGTTTAAATACACCAGAAATACAGCCGTATTTTCACAAAAAGTGTTTGGTCGTCAAAACCGAAGCTTGTGTGTTATGTTAGTCATTAATGGTGACATGATCCCTGCAGTTGTTCTTCCCAACAACTCGCAAGTGCATGACCTTGGACTGAAAACTACCGAGACTTTATCTTCCAACGCGAAGAAGAAAATTTCTTGCGAGACAGTGCAATTTTAACCCAAGTTATTTAACTTGAAGATTAAAGCTGGCAAAAAATGGAAGAAATTCCGTCGAGTTTTTTCCCATTTCCTTCCTACTACGGAAATGGAAGCGAAGGGGATGTATTTACCGGATGCGACGAGATTGATAAAAAATCATCTAGTGTGCGAAATACCTATGTAGCCGTATATTGCCTGATGTTGCTCATATCCGTTGTGACGAATACAACGATTTTGTATATTATCATTCGGAAACGTTTGTGGAGGGATGTTAGTGTGATCATGATAGCAAACTTGGCGGTTAACGATGTATTGGTGTGTGTATCGGTCCTCGTTCCAGAGATTTCTGAGTGGATGGGTTATTTTGAGGACAACGTGTACAGATCTGGGACTGCGTGTCGAATTCACGCCATTGCCGAGGGTCTGTTTCCAACCGTAACGATATTTTCCTTGGTTGTAATGAGCTATGAGAGATTTAGAATATCTCGAGCAAAAATTCTAACTCGTAGTCAGCCAAACCGTCGGTTTGTGGCCATCGCAACTCTTGTCGGGGTGTGGATGTTGGCTTTGGCATCGGCTCTTCCTGCCATTAAAATGTGCATTATTTACAGCCCTACATTTGCTTATATGGAAATCTGGAGTTCTTTTATGGTTAGCTTTACAATTGCTCGGTTCGTATTAATTTATATGACGCCGCTGTTTCTCATTGCAGTATTTTATACGTTTATGGCAGTGTCTCTTTTCGGAAGCTTAACTTCTCATAAAAGCCTGAAGAACACGTTACGCTCGAGTTCCGCTGGGCGACGAGCTCAACGGGGTCGGCGACGCTTGGCAGCCATGGTCATAACTCTTGTGGTTGCCTTTGCCGTCGGCTGGATGCCGCACTACATTTTCCGTTTCATGGGCTTTTACGACAACGGGCAAGTATTTTGTACCAGCATCATTCAGCAACATTTGACAAACTTCCATCAGATATTTTTCTGTCTCGTTTCTCTCTTAAATCCTTTCATTGTTTTCGTGATTGGCGCCAATTTCAGAAGATATTTACTCGATATGGTACCCTGCTCAATTAAGACATTCCGACGGAAGGGAAAGGCTGCCCAAACGACGTCCGTCACGTGGGCTTCACGTTCGAATCAAACGCCTCCGGATGAAACAGAGGGAATTCCCCTGAACAGTATTGAGACCCCTCTACCAAATGCCGAACGGTAGCATTATAAATGGTGACAACCAACTTAACGTTTATTGATTTAAAAACGATTTCCTCTGAATTTGGCGAGGTCCTGCTCCCATCTGCAGTATATAAAAACGCAGAAAATTGTGCTCATTTTATGTGAGCTTTATATTTTGTAGGATTCGAAACAAATGGGATTGTAGACTCTCGACCACAAAGATAATGATCTGGACGCGTTGAAACGTAGTTTGTGTGCCTCTCATCTTCATTTGGTAATTATTTAAAAAAAAAGAAAGTTTATAATATATACGGTCGCGGAACGCTCGCGCTGTTATCACAATGAATGTGTTTATCACCTTGTGAATGTCTCGGGGAGGATCCACCGTCGATCATTAATTGCATTTCTCGCTATTTTACGAAGGAAGAGAATTAGTGGCGCCAAAAAGATTTCTTTAAATTTACCTCTAGGAAATTGTCACCGAACACTCGTAAATAACGTTACTTGTTAACTATGGACATATGATCTGGCATTTTAACATCCCTACAAAAGCAGATTTGAGTACTAATTGGGAAGATGATAGAATGTGTCCGTCTATGGAAAAGCGTTGAAATTTTTCCACCTGCGTTTGCGATTATCATGTTCTGGAATTTACCTACATAGCTACCAGCTGCCACTACTCTCTTTGTGTTAACAAAACCATTTGCATGGTAAGAGAAACACGTATATAATGAAAAATGTTTCAACAGTCGTGTTTTGAGAGAAAGAATACCTTTATTACGTTCTCTTTTCTAAAATCATCTCAAAAATGATTTCTTCTTAGTATTTTTTAGACTGTTAATTGTTGAAATCACACTCAAGACGACTCATCTTAATGAAAGCATAAGAAAATAATTGCAAGGGGCTTTTAAAATCTAAACAAATAATTTGTCAGCCCAGAAAACGCAAATCGTGTTAAAAACGTCAATGAAACGTTACTTTATAAAATGTTACTTAATAAAAAGTACTCGATGACCCTCTGTGCTAAAGAAGTAGGCTACGTAAGGATTCTGTATTCTCTCCTCGAACAATAAAATTTTTACCCATTAAATTTTCTCTAAAACCCTTTCCCCTTAAAAATTATCCTTTAAGAGCATTTTCCTCTCGGGGTGTCGTGGCACAGTTCCACTAGACGATATTGTCAAGGTTGTCAAAAAAGTTTGCCTTCATGTGCATTTGATAACCATTCTCATGTTGAAAAACTGGAAAAATAATAAACAGTTCATTCACAATCAAATTTATTTTCAAGATTTCAGCACAACAAGAGAAATAATAAATAAGTTATGGCACATACTCAAGTTATTGCTCCTAGTGCCAGTTTGGGTTTTCCAAATTTTATTTTTGCACGGCGCCATTGTTTCCTGGCAAAATGGCAGTAGTCTCAAATGACTGACTTTACACGTGGAAGGCTATGACTACACACTGGAGGGCTCACTCTACCGTTTGTCAGCGAAAGTCATGTCCGACCAACTAGAGTAAACTTTCTGTTTGCATTATTGTGAATCAAGTGGAATTCTCCAGTAGTATCTATTGACATGATGATATTTCTAGATATGGTTGGGATGGTACATAGTCCCTTTAATAGAATTTAAAGTAGTCTGTGTTATTGTTCGAATATATTTTCCAGTTAATATTTGCTTAGTCTCTGACATTAACACATTCTAAGCAAATCAAGTTGTTTTCAAATATTGCATCTTTTTCAGACCATCAAATTTGCTAATCATCTTTTAGATTTATGAATGAACTTTATTGATGGGATTATCACAATGTATATGATCAATTACATTCACAACGGAATTGAGTTGTGTACATAGGTTTTATGTTTAGTAATGCACCTTAGATATAGGATATAAATATTGACTAGCTTTAAGACGTTTATCAGTTTGCACTGATTTATGTGAAGGCATTAGTAAAACAGTAAAAGCCTAGTGACTGTTGGGTTTTATAGCTGTAATTGAATCACTCATCTTTATGTTATAGGGTAAATTTTTATTGAAAGGAAGCGGTAAGAAAAAGACCAAGTAATGATGTGTTTGTTGGTGTGGAATTAATGAGTGCTTTGTGCGTTTGTATATAAGAAAAACTTTGTCCTTTTAAGAAATGAAATATACGGCAAAGTATACACCTTACAACTAATGTATGAATATGCATGAAATTTTAAAGAGAGACATGTAAATGCTATCGAATTATAATTCATTGAAAAAGTGTAACAAAGTTCTATCTGACTGCTGAGGTTTATATCTAACTCTTTGTTCAACATTCCAAGTTCTGGTGTGGCAGATATAAAATAAGAGATTATACTTCATTCCTACTAAAGGTTCAGCTGTAATATTACAGATTTATTTGCCTTAGGCCCCATCGAATCTTTTGAGCGGAGGACGGAAATAAATACATCCTTAGGGTAATAAACAATGTATTTTTTGTCTTCAAAAACATTGGATAATCCTCAACGAAATCTTAATGGGCATGCCTTATCACCAAAAGTAATGCTAAGTAATTATAGAACAATTAATCGGTTGCAAAAACATGTACAGATAATGAAATACTATTGTACGATTTCTACAGCTGTAAAATCGAATTTGATTTCATGACTTGCTTTCATAACTTTCCGTCTCAGGTTCAATCAACTTTGAATGTGACTCCTGTCGTACATTTCATATTCAGAAGAAACTTTTTTGAGGAACTTAAAAACCCATTCAGCAAGTTACCCCGAATGTCCCAAGTTATCCCAAATGTTGGGTAACTTGCTGCATGAACTGTCTCAAGTTACATCAACTGAGTGTCTTTGCAGTACACTCTATAATCACGAGAAACTTTTTTTTCAAAGAACCTAAAAAGCCGTCCATGCAGCAAGTTACGTCATATTCCACAAGTTATATCAACTGCTAGGCAACTTGCTGAATGGACCGTTTGAAGTGTTATGAACTTAGTGACTCCTGTCATAATTAGAAGAAACTTGTCCCAAAGAACTTATCCATGCAGCATGTTACCTCAAACTCTCCAAGTTATCCCAAATATTGAATTTACAGCTTCACTTGGTATCTTTAGTTTTTCAAAAAGCTTAAATAAAAAGTTTTTTCTCAGTTCAATGGAAATAGACGTTTGTGTCTAGTACGATGAACTTAGACGTCTGGTTTTACTGCACAGTTTTTAACAAATTGATTCAATTCGGGCCGACCACGTACTTTCAGTCAGTCAGTTGTGACTCTCTGGTTTGTTTTCTCTACTACACTGCTTGTGCTAAGCAAATTGGAAGTCGGTTCCAGTTTTAGAGTCGTTGTACGATCACGTCGGTTTCACACAAATTATACATAAAAAATACCGCTTAAAAGGTCATTTTCTCATAAATTTTCTCGCAAAATGGCTCAGCTGCGACTCCATGCAAGGAGAACTGCTGAACAAAATGACATTTATTTAACAATTTTATCTCCTTTGCAAAGTTGACTAATTAATTGGACTTTATACGCATACATGCATCCTTTCGTCTAGACGTATTTTCTGGCGGTTGAAAACATCCCATGACATTTTAAAACTTTTTCCCTAACCCAATATTTCATAATCTGTAACCAAACGGAGTGCCACCATTGATTGGCGCTGAGCGTAAAGAAAATTTTGGTAAATTGCGACCCTTAAGATGGCCGGAAATGGTATTTGCCAGACTTGTTATTGAAACCTACGATGTCGTTGTTTTGAACATTCGTTTCCAAAAAAAAAAAACAAAATCCATTGAATACAAAACAATTCAAAAAGGCCCACAGGGGGTCAAAGCTGATTTTTTTGCGGCATAACTCATCAACAATACACATAGGCGTACGGGAGCATATCACTTTGGGGGGGGGGGGGCAGAGGATTCTATGCCAGAAAAATGTAATTCTGCCCGAGCAAAAACAACGAGCAAAAATACATCAGATCACATTGTTCTTAGTAAGGAAAGCACATTGTATTTTTCCATTTGCTGAAGAATTGCACTGGGAGGGTAAGATATGGGATGACCGAGTTTCAATTTTGTCGTTTTTTACATCTTTACAAATTTAGGGTATGTAAAGCAACTCGACTTTATCCAGCATAAATATACCACTGCCCACATTTCGACGTTCGTTAAATTTAAATTAGCTATCTTGGGCTGATGTGGGCATGTCAATTCTGCTAAAATTTGGAATCGATGATATCAATCAGAAGTTCCTCTGAATTTATTTCAAGTTAGGGCTTGAACAGACAAACAATGTGTCTACATACCAGGGTTATTAATTGAGTTATGGATGTAATATTTTTATCTCTATATATCTTTTTCGATGTTTAATGTCTTTTTTGTTGTTGTCTTTTAAGAGGGGATTGGTGCACAATTTCCTGGGGGGGGGGGGTGGGAATCCAGCCCCCCAAAATCAACCGGTCGTTACGCCACGAGTGTGTATTTAAGATAAGTTTTTTATATGATTAGTTTTCATAAGTCAGTTTTAGGGAAGATCGAAACACATGGCCTAAGATTGAAAGATGGCGCAATGCCCAGACTACCTTAAATACATAGATTTTTGGTTTGGGGTTTTATTAGACATAAGGCTTTTCATGTGTTCTTATGTTAAAGTTTTCTCAATGTTTTCTAGTAATTAAAAGTTAAATTGAATGAGAAAAAAATCAAGCCACATGCCAGTTTGAGAGAATCCACTCCTAAAAAAGTAAAAGTCACTTCAAAAAGAGTCATGTTCACTCCAAAAGAGCGACGTTTCACCCTTGCAGGAGTGCCTATAGACTGGTGATCACTCTTGTAAACAGTGGCCATATCGTGCACTGGGTAAGGAGTAAGTTTTCTATCTTTCTGGGGTGAATTTCACTCTTTTTGGAGTTAATTTACACTGTGATGAAGCAAAATCACATCTTCACTATCTATTTGGGAGTGACTTGGTTCACTCTTTTGGTTTAAGAGTGGCTCTGCAATCGTCAAATATTTACAAAAACAAAACAAAAAAAAAAAAAAAAACAAAACAAAACAAAAAAAAAAAAAACAAGAAATCAGAAGTCTTCAACAGGATATTTATTTCAATGAACACTTTCATCGCAGTCTTTCACACTTAAACATTTTTAGTAAACCACTTGAGACGTAGAAATGGCCCTATTAAATGTTAATTGAAGAGTCTCGAGAAATCATTGAATAAAATACGGTCACTGAAGACCACCTTTGCAGTTCCAAGAAATTGATCCAAAACTTAAAAATCACAATTCTTTTATACAAAAAGATGAAAACAGAATACAAAAGACAAACAAAACAAAACAAAACATGAAAACTGTACATATAAAAATTGCTAAAATCGCTCTAAATTTACAGACCAAATTTAAAGAAAGACGTGAAGATAACAGAGATGTTCTGGTCAGAAGTTTCCAGAACTTTTCTGTAACCTGGATTTATTGCTCTTCTTTTCTGTGCTGTAAACATACCGTAACATTTAAAGTGTACTTGTCATCCAAATCCGAACAATTAAATAGGGTAAAATAGTTAAAGGAATTGAGTAATAACAAGAATTGCTTCATAACTTGTACATGAAAGTTAAAACTCTAAACCGATCTGTTTAACTTCCCAACACTCCCTGGATTGGGAAAGGTAAGTGAGGGGGGATATAGATTGTTAAAGTTCTTAAACAATCTGATCAACTGAGCTAGGATCTTATTCTTATCAAAAATTGAACTATATTTGGTTCAGTTATAGGATTCTTTTTAACAATATCTAGTCATATTAATGATCTGAGCTCTGGTCGGGGATAGATTGTTCAGATTCAGCTTTGACCTTCTTGTTTTTAAGATTATTAAAATGCGCACAGCTTTGTTCGATGGCAGTGGCGTAGCCAGGATGGATTTTTTTTTTTTGGGGGGGGGGGGGGCGTGGCTACGTAACAAGTTGGGGGGTGGTACCTCCGAGGGTCAGGCGCGGCAAGACTATTTAAGCGGAGCGCCACCATCAGTTGGCGCGGAGCGTACAAGAAAATCGTGGGTTTTAAAAACCCTCCAGATGGCTGGAAAGGGCACTTGCCACGTGTATTAAGCTGGATGTACCCAACCTTGAAATAAGATTCTCATGTCTGCCACTTCTCAATTAGTGTAGATAAAAAACAGTCTATGAAAAATGATAATACATACACCTTTAGGGACCCAAAATCTGGGCATTTCTGATCTGTGCCATGGCCTGGGGGATGGGACTAAAGGGAACCGGTATCTCCTTTTCTCTTGTGAAAAATCGTGAACTTCAGGAGAACGTAGATCGCAAATGCGTCAATATTAGTTTCAATAGATTTCACCTTTAATAGGAAAACCAAAATTAGTTGTGTCCCCCTCTGAGACATTTTCTTTGCGTTAGATTTGCTAGAAAAAAAAATGGGGCTATGTTTGGCAAAACTTTGAACTGATTACAGGCCTACGTTTTTGGATTTCCTAGAGCAAAGTGTGACATACATACTACCAAAGAAACAATGTTTTCTGATTTTCAGTGGTGTTTAGATGCAAAATGGTGCTGTATTTGTTCAGTCATCGGAACATTACCGTAGTCAAAATTAAAATGCTACGAGTAAATCTATCAAAATATTTAAACCGCAAAGCAGAAGTATGGATCATGCGGGACACACAAGAAATGCGGACCTTATGGACATTTTACAAATCCGCAAGGACGCCAGTGCCCACTAGTAAAAAGAGGACTTGTCGAAAAAATCGTTCTACAGTGGCACCTGTCATGGTAAGGAGTGAGGCACGACATAGGCCTACTTATTAGGGATGGATGGGAAGAATAATTCGATGCACTACCTTCACCCCAAACCCCAATTTTGGTAGGGGTGTGCTGAAATTCTCCATTAGCTCAGCTCCTTGATTGACAGCTAATTCAAACAATGCAGAGTACCAAAGCTTTTACTCCACAGCATAAACTGTACTGATTAGTGTTTTGTATATAAACATTGAGCTTTTCTATACTCGACTCGAAGCAATCAACTGAGATTGTCTCTGGATGAGGATGAATTTCAGACAACTGTGGGAGGAGCTTAAGTAAGAAGGTGACAAGAATTGGCACTGTTGGGAATGGTCGTGTAAGGATCGTCTCCAGTGTATGATTGTCTTAACCTAACTCTAACAGAGTCAAATTTGAGTTTGCCCTCGAAACGTTCGTTTCATCCTCGAAGTGTAATACAATAAACGTCAGAGCAGATTATGTACGGTAACTAATTTAGTGAAAGTAATCATTTTGAAGTTATTACTTGATTTCATACGTGCACACACAATGTGTGTTACACACATTCATGCATGTTCTCTTAATTGTTACACATTTTATTTATTTACTGTTTTTGAAGGAAATACTTCAAAGTGCATTTCCGTTCCCGTTTCCGTTTGTCTCCCCCAGCCCCCCCCCCCCCGTGGCAACGCCACTGTTTGATGGTAATTTAACGAATCCCTGTCTCCTATCAACATGTTAAAAAAAGGTTCAAAAGCTTTCCGCAGATCATGACCTTAACAGTTCTAACAAAATGTTCATTCGTAGCCGTTCACAAAATATCAACCAATAGGCTAGTTTATATACACTAGAAGATTACGAAACTAATTGGGCATTTCGTACCACGGAATGACACTGTCTGTGGTAAAATACATTTCGTCATTTCCCAAATTGCCAGGGAAAGAAGTAATTTGAAGATGAAACAAAAAACCATGTTGAGATATTTAAAACTACACAATGTTAGTCATATGGATCTTACTAACGAAAACCAATAGTAATGCTGACACTTATTGAAGACGCAATCATTGCAAAACATAACAGAACATAAACAGAAATCGGAGAAGGAAGGTAAACTCGACTCTAAGAAACGTATATTTAGATGGAATTAAAGTGTAGCTCAAGTCTGCAACTTTAAAAACATAGGCATATATTACAAAGCATGAAAACTGAACTCAAATTGTTCAACCCCAATCTTCTGCAGGACATTCTTGAGCAACATTCATGAACTGAGCCTATAAAATGTTTAAAAATTATTCACTCATTTCAAAATATTAGATTGCGCAATAATTTCTGTTTTTCCAAAAGCTACAGGCCCCAAGTTGTGCCAAAATGTGAGCGCGGTCTTCCTGCTTTAGGGTGACTTGACTTTACAACCCTCCCAGTACTGCATTTCGTACAAGAAAACAAAAAGTAATCTATGTCGTAAAAACATTTTTAATATCAAAGGATATCAATGCATATATATGCAAGTTAATCGAATCACAAGAATATCATTAATGTTTGGCTTTGAGTGAACATAGGCCTATGTCAACAAAATGGTACAAGCTATGACAATGGGAGTTGGATGAATAAGATTCATGATACAATCTCTAAAATATATATTTTTAAAATCCTTTCAAAATGCTAGATTTTAGGTAGACTTAAATGTATCAAGAGAAAATAAATGTTTGTTATCTCTTAAATGCATCAACTACCACTCCGACGAGAACATGATGAATGTCTTTAGCTTGTATGACGTAGACAAATTCTTGGCTCAATCTGCGACAGCATTATTAGAACAAGAAAGATGCAATCTTCCAATTATGTTTGACGGACGATTGCCAGTATTTAGGAAAATTCAGATGAATATGAATAAAATGGTTCGATACAACGAAATGATACTGTCTATTGTAAAATATATTTCTTCACACTCTAAAAAATATTTAAACGATTTTTTTAAAAAATTAGGATACTCACGAAAATGAGTATTTCTACTCGAAATAAGTGAGTACTTCAACTCAATTTGTGTAAAATTTTGCACAAATTCAGCAATTTGTGTAAAATTTTGCACAAATTGAGTTGAAGTACTCACTTATTTCGAGTAGAAATACTCATTTTCGTGAGTATCCTAATTTTTAAACAAAATCGTTTAAATATTTTTTAGAGTGCATTTCTCAAATCGTTAGGGAGAAAAGTAATTTGAAGGGGAAACCAAAACCTCTTACTGAGATATTTAAAACGACATAATCTTAATCGCATGGAACTTACGAACGAATAAACAATAGCAATACTGACACTTAATTAAGACGCGTTCATTACAAAACATAATTTTTAAATAGTTGTAAAATATATATTTTTAAACTTGTAGACTTTAGTTACACTTTAATGTGCCCAGAGGAAAGAAATGTTCATTACATTTTTAATGCATCAAATATCACTGTGGTAGTGTATGATGAATGTCTTTAGCTTGACTAACGTGGAAAAATTCTTGGCAAAATTTGCGACAAAATTATGAGAACAAGACAAACGCAATCTTCCAATTTTGTTCGTCGAAAGATTGCCAAAACTAAGGAAAATTCAGCTGGATATCAATACGATGACATCCATTGCATGAATATCTTTCATAAACTTCTGGTTACCTGAAGTATTGTGCCTCGACGACACCGCTAGAAGAGACAGCCTTTAACGCACTAGTGAGACAAATTCACCCAAAGACTCGATAAGATGTGTCGTCAAGACGGATCGTTATATTTTGAAGTGTTGAATCCCGAGCACTCGTCGAATTTATCACATTATGATGTTGAAGGACTATCACTATACTCTTACATAGGACGAGTGTTTACACCTTCTCGTTATCCATTAAATTTGGGTATCAACGGAAGAAATGCTTAAAGAGAATAAATTTTCATCGCTAGTGACCTCAACAATGAAACACATTGTGAACCGTGAGGGATAGTGTCATAGGAGCAGTTTTTGGAGTGTGCCATGAGAGCTTAAACCCAGCCAACATGCCCAGCTGGGCCCCAACTGGGCCCCAACTGGGTTTCAGCTGGGCTACTTGCTGCGCCCCAGCTGGGGCCCATCCGTGTTTGTCAGGTGTTCCCACGTGGGGCCCAACTGGGCTAGCCTTTCCCAGCTGGAGCCCAGCTAAAGCCCAGCTTTGCCCCGCTTCAATAACTGAAGCCCAGCTGAGCTGACAAACACAGATGGGCCCCAGCTGGGGCCCAAAAAGTAGCCCAGCTGAAACCCAGTTGGGGCCCAGAAAGTAGCCCAGCTGAAACCCAGTTGGGGCCCAGCTGGGCATGTTGGCTCGGAAACTTGTATTAAAGCTTGTACGAGACCCTATCCCATTAGGGAGAAGAAAACAGCACATTCAGCCGGCCAGAAGAAAAGTAGTGGAATGATTGCGCCTAGAACCTAAACAAGTTCATAGTGATCCCTGTCTTGCCATTTCGGTCATTTTATTTTCAGGCTTGAGGTATGGTCTGGGGGAGGGGCTATCAGTGGGTGGAGGTTAAACTCCCCAAAGTCTCGATGCGCTAAGAACCTTTTTTGTCAAACAAATTTTTTTCTAAAGATAACCAACAATTCATAGTTGCGAAAACATAGCCTAATAATAGGTATTCAGTTATCATTAGCTTCATGGTTGAGCTATCCATCTGATGTTACCAAATGATACATGTACCACGTGCTACGTAAGTTAGAGTGGAAAAGGATACTGGCGCTCTATCCAGGCAGCATTTGAACTATCCCTTGAGATTTTCCCAGGCTACGCACCTGGGCTAGTACTGTAACATTTATATTTCATGAAACGGAGCATTTGTGAGAAAAAAAATCTGTTGAAGCGCTTTACAGAAGTGCTTTATAGTGTTGTCAAATCATGACCTCATCAGACTTATGATATTCTAAGGAAGGTGATTTTTATTAACCACGACAGTTATTCTTGCTTTGCTGTTTCACAAAGACGGTTGTTATTCTATCGTGTGATTGCAGAAACGTTCATAAATGTCCCCTTTTTGTGTTGTTTGCTATATGGAGTATGTGCGATACTTGATTCGCTTACCACAACATCAGTATCACATATTGACCACATACCTCAATAAAATGGTTTACACAACCGGACGAATATATGTAATAAATTATTTGTCGTTTGTCAATTTAGAGAAAAATACTCTTGCTTTAATCTTGTGCTACTATCAGATCTCCTCAACGTGACGAAGGAAAACTATGCGGTTACTAAAACGTTACCCCGAGGGTCATGGATATACAGCAGTTTGGAACAAACGCCTATCGGAAGAAAAAAACTGTGGTTTAGGCTTTTTAAACGAACGACGTGGATTCAATTGTTAACTAATTTGTACTCGATGAGTTCACTGTAACGGAGGATATTCACTTTCTCCCCGAGGAAGTAAATCTATATATCCAACTGTTTTCTTTGTAGATTCTATTTCTACTTCAGGCGATATGTTAAAATATTCTTTGTTTAATAAAACCTTTCTCATTCATACAAATTTAAAAATAAATGAAAAATAAAAAATAAGAACATTTCTGACTACCATTAGCACGATAAGTATAGAACTCTTTGCTATGTTTATCTTATGTAATGTAATTAGACTGTTTGTCTTCCCAATCACCGAAATCCCACACATGAACTTCCGCGATTGAGGCAATTCGAAATTTAGTATAAGTAAGATGGGTGAATAACAATCAGCAGGTGTCATGCAGCGTTATATATTTTTCTGCATTGCGTCAGAAGAAAACGTATCTACAAAAGATGAAAAGGGAGTCAAAGTAAGTTATGACTATTTATGTAATTCTGAAATTACGATTCATAGTGCAGGCCGTTCATTTCTTTTTTCGCCTGAAACCAAATAATGCTTGCTAATACTTAAAGGAAACAATTCAAACAATCCAATTTTCAAGTAAAACGATGATTCTGTTGACTATACCCCGGTGGACACAACAATTTCCTGAGGTTTGCTTAATGTTTACAAAATCTCATTAATCTGCAACGTAAAATGTATCACCAATATTTTGAGGGGTGCATGTATGTGGTTTTTTAATGACAGACTGTTGACATCGATTCTGCTAGCAAGGTAAAACAATAATAAGAAAAACGATGTCAGACCAATTTTGATACTAGAAATTGGAATACTAAATGATTGAGAGGGGGGATGGAGTTGAGGAGGATATAGCACTGTTGAATTCCTAAGTTCTAATAGGCCGTATTAAAGGCATATTCTGGAGACAAAATTTGTTAACTTTAAAATAAGCAGAAAAATTTTCTCTTTCAGAAGGTGAAAACTGCATTCCAATAGCTTATGGCGTTCAGAAGATACGAATTTTTAAAGTGTTGCAAATTTTTCTTGGGATTTGATGCATCATGGGAAATCTGTGATGTCATTGTGGCACATTCATTTGACATTGCATTCAATTTATTTATAATTATGATGCTCCTGCAGGCAATATTAAGCAACATCGTTGGTTGTGCCGTACATATGGTAAAGGGTAATGCTAGATCAACAGGAAAAGTTAATAACAAATTCCAACAGTATCAAATTTCAAGGACAAACAGGATGTTCAATTATAAAGAAAAACAAAAGGAATTTGAAGCAATGTGCCCACATTACATAACTTTCTGCGGCTTTGTTGAAAAGCAGAGGTATTTTTAAACAAAAATAACACATCTTTAAAGTGAAATATCTTGAGTTAGGAAAATGGTAATTTGACAGGGTTTGGAGGACATGGTGTGGAATATTTTTGTTTTTCTTACAAGACGGAGGCGAAAAGCCACCAGAACATGCCTTTAAAAAGTCACACGAGAACAAGGACGCCACACCGCGAAAGTCACATGATACATTTACAAACACTTAACATATTTATTTCCCTATAACCGTACTTTCAGAGTGAAGGTACCGTTCTAAGAGTGTTCTGTTGCAAATCACGTGTTACATAATTATGCACAAATATTGCAACGGTTACTGAACCACCTTACCGCCAAATTTTCTCACCCCAGACAGTTTTCATTCTCCCCACCTACTTACTTAAGCCCCTCCCACAACTGCGGTCTAAAACTCATCCTCATGACAGACACAATATCAGTTTATTGCTTTACGCCACATTGACACTACACAATGAATTTGGATCGGATGCCCATTGGATTTTTTCGGGTTTCTGTTAAAATCTCCTCAATCTCTGGAAGGAAAGAGCCAAAATTTTGTCATGTGTAAATATATGATTTGCATCTGATGAAAATGAAAGTAAAATGCCAACTGACTTTTTCGTGACATCATACCAGCATTAGTTTCGTATCGAACAATCTGTCAATCGATAAAATCTGTCTGTCGATTTTACTTCGCGAGGTGATTAGCATAAATTTACTTTTCATAGTCCTGCAGTAAAACTTAAATATTTACACAGGTTGGCAAATTTTTGGCTCACTCCGACCAGAGATTTAGAAGATTGTAATCAAAACACGAAAAATAGGATCGGAATCCGATCCAAATTCGTTGCATGCAGGGGGTTGCAACTCCCTGTTGCATGTAGTGTGACCGCGGTTAAAAAGAGCTTCACTGCACAATTTGTAGCAGAAAAAATATACCAAAGTAGTTAAAAGGTGAGTGAGAGGCTGACGGGAACACGTGACAGTAAACCCAGCACCGAAACAACTTTTTTATCGCAGTAATTTTCTACAACATTCATAATTACTGTATGTTATCCTTTTTCCTTGTATCATTCTCACAAGATTATCCAAGTTTGACTTTACCTCTTTACTTAATGTCTCGTTCCTCCCTTCCAAAAATGGAACCTGGTATCCCTGCTCCATTACTTTGAAATGTTACACTATCATTCTTATTTACAGCATATTTTATTCAGTTATTTGCAGCACTAATAACTTGGTCCTCAGCCACGTACGGTACCTTTAACTTATTAACCTGTGCAACCGAGTAACAAGAACTCATCTTGGTGTGATGAGGGTGAACTGATGAATAATCGTTGACCCCCGTTGACCCTAGGTGACATTGAACTGAAGCAAAATCGTTAGTCTTCTCTTGATTAATCGCCTTTACATGGTACATGTAATATATATCCAAACTCACTACCTTCATTCTTGTGAAAGAAGCCGAAAGCTTGTCTAATGTAAGCAGGGTGCTGCTAACGTTCTAGAGGAGCAGCTACCTGATGTAACATTGGCGAATCCAGAGTGAGGAATGGGGGGTATGCATACCCTCCCCCCCACCGGGATGGTAAAAAATTTTCAGTTTGCAAGGCTAATTGTAGCCAAGGTCTTATTACTTTTTTAAAATACAGGGATACTATTGTTGTTAAATTATTTGATTACCGTATTTTTGTGTCATATTCTTCAATAAAATGAAAAATGTAAATTATGATGTATCTATCTTCCGTATCATTTGGTAAATTACCGTTTTCTTTACACATTGCGCAATGACTAATGCATAATCTAGGGCTTTCCGAAAACGACCGTTGGTAACGCTGTTTGTGACATCACATGTGTGTCTATGTCAGTACGTGGGGCTACGATTACTGTCGGATAATGAGAATAATTAAAATTTAACTACACAGATTGACACAGATGCTCGTCGTCTGAGGTGTGCTGAACCAGTATGTGAGTGTGACCGAAACTTTCAGGCTCGGAGCTTTCGTATCTCGGGGATATCGGAACATATGGAGTCCCCTGATTGGTTAAAAGTTGTGACGCACCGAGAAAAATAAATATTAAGGCATATGCTGACAAATCAGGATGCTGTAGAAGGCCACACCGTGAAAATATGGGACACAGCCTTCACGTGGAACTAGGGCGAGGTAGTTTGTCACGTTCACCGGTAACATGTGACGGGAAATAGGAAGGGGCATGGGAATCTAGGACAAAAGGAAGTGACAGTTGCTCGTAAACAATAAAAAGGGGTTCCTATTGAAGGTTATGGAGGGTGCACCATACTACATGACACTACGTACCATTTACACAATGCCTAAAACCGTGTGACGGTAATAGAGTACACCCGGTATTAAATTCACATTGACCGTATCGTCCGTTGAAGGAATGATTAACAACACTTTCAAGACCATGTTTTGAAAGCTTGGGAGTTTTATAGTGGCTCTAAATATTGAAACATTTAGCACCATATTGCATCTCCGCCCCCTTTTCTTAGACACCCAGGCGAGCAGGGGCTCTGAAAATGAAGAATTCGGAAATTTGCCAATTGTGAGACCAGTCTACTGTTTGGTTTTGACAACTCATGAAATTACTAAATTCCCAATCAATTTTTTTCTGATAAAAGTTCCATATTCGTCATTATTTGATTCAAGAAGGCAAAATTTTCAGCGCGCTTTGTGCGCCGCAAATTCAATTCTTTAGCAGAAGTGCTCGCTCAAACCTTCACTTTGGTAAACTTTCCTAGCTCTAGAATTGACAAAATCGGAAATTTGCCAGATTTGTGACACCAGATCACCAAGTTACACCGTTAACTATATACAGTGCTATTTTCATAAATTGTCTTTCGTACAATTCCATGCTTTCTCCAATATAAGGTCAAAAAAATTCGTCGAAGAAGCTCACTGCGTAGGCGTTGGATAACATGTACCAACAACGGTCTTTGGTCGCCGCCTAACCTCAGATTTGCCGATAGAAAATGCAAATTCTTCACTAATCTCCTAACTGTTCAAATTTCCTTGCAGGAAACCCAACATCCAAACTTGTTTGCAATACAAGCTCCACATTTTCAAATATTTGGAAGGGGCGAAAATTTCAACGTGCTCCGCGCGCCGCAAATCACCCCCTAGTACAGTGGTAATCAGACTTAAAAATATGGTAAAATTTGGATGCTTGCCTACCACCCCCATTTCCCATTTCCTGAATTCTAATAGGCATCAGAGACGTAAAAAGAGAAATACCTATGATGGCGCTCCGCTCATTGTACATTTGATGTCACATCCACATGTAGACCCCCCCCCCCAATGGAAATTTCTGGACCCGCCACTGATTGGGTCTAATGTTACAGATTCATCCTGTAAGTCAACGGGATGGGATTCCCGGTATCGAGTCATACAAAAGACATTAAAAACGGAATTTATTTGCAGTTATGTGTGATGCTCTGCATGATCAGTGTAGTAGTGGAAGCAATCCCGTGACCCATGCAGCACTGGAGAAAAACGAATAAAGAACGCGGTGGCAGCTGGATCAAACCAGGAGTAGTGATACAAAACTCGAAACAATTAGTCAAACCAAACCAAACCTATTGCATTTAGTTGAATTCAATGCAGGGAGATGTCAGCTCTCTGACAACTCCCTGGTCCATCCACCCTCCGCCAGTCCTCACGATAAAAGTTTTTTTTTTAAAAACCACCTCTCCCCTTTTAGACCCCCTACACATGATAGCGATCAGTCATCATTTCACTCCTCCCCACCAGCATGGGTGCTGATTAACACCGTGAACAGGTTAATCAATTAAGGAACCTGGCTGAGGATTAAGTGAAGATAGAAAGCTTGTAGGACCCGTTGGGTCCCAGCGTTTGGTTGTCAGTTGAGAAAGTTTGCTTCTTGGAAAGTTTTTGGTGAAACTTTTATTTAAGGTGGCAGAAATGCCCTCCCCTTCAGCGAGGTCTCACACTTACTTTTAATGAAGAAAATGAAAGCTCACACGATAACAACTTCCACTTCCACAATAAAGAGACAAAAGTAAAGCTCGAATGTAGAAAGTGTAGGAGTCACAAAAGTAGTATTCTTAGGCACCTTGACGTTCAGGAAATTACCGCATGCAAGTTGTTACATATGAGTAAACAGGCTATTTTTAAATTCTGCCGAGTGATTAAAAATGTCTTGTTGGCCAACTTTCTATTAAATTGGAGTGTTACTTTGAAAGATCAAAAAAATTATTGACCACTTTGAGAAGTACTTTCAGGAGTGCTGTAGTCAAGTCCGGTGAGTCCGAGTCATGCACGAGTCCGGCAGTTTTCAACTTTCAAGGACGGGAGTTCGAGTCCGGTATCGAGTCCCTGTACTTTGTCAATGGTAAAAATCAACCTCTCTAGCCGAGTTCTTCAAAGTTTGAAATCACTACTCAGAGTCCGGTCTCTACTGAAGTCCTGTTTTTTAGCTGATTGACCCATGGCACGAAAGTAGGTATCAAGTAAACATCAACAGAATTAAGTATATCAAGTATAAATCAAACATAAATCAAATATAAATCAAGTACGCTACAAAAGTCAAAAGATCACTTAAGTTGATGGATGGGGTACAAATTGTTAGTGAATTTGTCGTTTTGTAGTGTTTTTCAAACCTTTATGTTGTACCAGGGTAAGCCATGGGGGAAGGGGGGGGGGGTTGAACGCCATGACCCAGTTTAAAAAATATAAAAAAACGTTCAAAAGTGGATCACTACCAACTTTATTATGTTCCTGGGAGACACTCGAGGACCCTCTCATGACATTCTGGCTACGCGACTGTGCGTATTACTTAACACAAGCCAGCTAGCTAACCACGAGTACGCCAAAAACCCTAGTAGCCGAGTAACTGAGTAAACGACAGACCGACCGATTGTTCAACCAACTGGATGGATTCTTCATACTTATTTCTGATTTCGTCCTTCGGGAGGTTTAAACCATTTACGTTTTCGTTTTTCTTCTTTTAAAATTTTTGAAACATTCCCCGGTGCATTATTCCTTTTTAGTTTTTATTTTGAAATTCTGATTTCCTTTTTAATCTAGCAAATTTATTGATATATTTTTTTACTTTTACGCCCAAAACGACAAGTTTGATTGCTAAACTATTATTTACTTTTCCTACGAACGATCGATGTTCAACAAAATACTCTGGTCAATCCCTCTCAACAATAATTCTATGGCAAAATACTCTGGACAGTTAAGTCCTTCTCGTTCAATCGTTGATACAGCAAGAATGCAATCCTTCCAAACATGCATTGCTATTCTGCTATGACGAGCTCGCTTACAATAGAATGAGACCGAAAGGCAAGATGGAAATGTTTACTAAAATTATGTTGTTCTTTAGCCTTTAGGCCTATAAGTAGAAAACCCTCAAGAGATGATTATTGTTGAGTCTGCTTAGAACAGTAAATTCATAACGTAAGGTTCTGATATCCCTTGCTTTAAAATTCCCTTTTTAATATACTCTTAATAACCACTGAACAATCCCTGTTTTTTGAAGATTTTTTCAAATATTCAAATTAGTTGACTGTTTTAAGAAGTACTTCAGTAAATTTATTCAGACATTTTAAAAATCCGTATCCATAATCTAGCCTCTTCTTAAACAGTTACGTATTTAGGGGAAGTTATACCAACAGAGTTTATAGATAAATTCGGTTGTCAAGTAATAGTGAGAAGTTACAAGGTTCAATCAACCTCAAATTTTGTTAAAATTTTGATTCCCAATACACTACAGATGGTTACAAACACCTCAGAACCTCATAATAAGGAGATTAAGTGCATGTTTTGAATTGAATCAGGGAGCTGTCTGATTGAATTCATGGTGCAGACAGACGAAAGAAATGTCAAAATAGACCTCACAAATGACCACCAAACCTAAAGATCAATTTACAACCAGATTCGTTTATAGAACAGACAAATTGGTAATAACAGCAAGTTTTTCCAAGCCGGGATCGCAACAAAAAGATGTCTAATAACACCTCCCCGGTCACACTGCAACGAATTCGGATCGGATTCCGATCCCATTTTTGTGACTTTTTGTTGAGGTATCCTGGCATCTCTGGATGGAAAAAAAACCAAAGTTGTGCCGCAAAACTATGACAATTTAATTCATGCTAATTATTTCGTGACGTCACATTGACAGAGAGATTTTATCCTACAACTCTGTGGGACAGAAAACGTGTGTCGGTGTGACGTCACTACAGGAATCCGATCCGAATCGTTGTAGTGTGACCGCGACTTTAGTTTATGAGTTTTTTACAGTTCGCCGTTTTAAGCGTTTAACGGAAACTCCCGCTTTTACATCATTTACCCTCAAATATTTTTTCGCTTTGAAAACTCTAGAAATGCGTGTGAAAGTTTATTGTAACTATCCTTCCAGTTGAATATGATCCGTTGGTTTTATTGACGAACCGTATATAATTTATAAATGCAACAAAAACTATCTAAACAAACTGTCACTTTACAACTCTCTTTTGCTAAATACCTCGTAAATATGTCGGTTTCGCATACTGGTGAAATGAGTAAAATTTAGGCAAACTGGTATAGATGCAATTTTATTCTCCTGTGGAAATATTAAAATTTATCGACCTTAAAATTTTACGAGTTGGTTGGACGTTTTTCTCTTTAGGGTGTGGTGCCAAAACTCACATTCAGACATTAATCAGAAAGGGAAATGAATTGTGAAGTTGATAAAGGGTTGCATGCGTCACATAATTGGGTGATACTTTGCAATGCTGACTAGTTTTATAAATAACGAGAATTCACGACTTATGAAAAACGCTCCATAGGCGTTGAATTGGTAAAACGGATAGTTACAAACTATCCAACGCTAGTATTGATAATTTTATTGATAGCCTGTACGTGTGACGCATACATAAAATGGGATAACTTCTCCGAAAAAAGCAAATGCAGTCTTATGCTTATAATTAATTACCAAAACAAAGACAAAACGGTCACTATAATTTAAAGTTCAACAATATTATTTACCTAATGGGATATACGTTTCTACATTTACAATCATGGTTTCGTATCATATTTGCTGCATTAGAAACACAAAAGCTGGTTTAGAACTGTTTTATCACATACCCCGAGACTAGGGCATTTAGAGGGAGACCCTGGATAAGTATGAATTACAAAATGCATCTCTAAGTCACCGATGCATAAGGTTATGAAGTTGTGGGATACTTCTAAGGTATATACTGTTCCGAAATAATTGCCTGTATTAATACAAATGAGAGACATTCTTATTTGTTCTTTTTTGTTTTTGTTCAACGCTACGTACCAGTGATGAGAACTTCTCACCAGGATTTTCTATTATAGCCTTTTGATGGGTCATTTTCAGTTTTCATCTATGTTTGAAACATCTTTGAGTATTTCTCTGTTCAATGAAACTGCAGTGGTGGCGTAATTGGTAGCATCTGACTAAGAATACATTCTTGGGGCGATCGTCACGAAATGTCATTACGTTAAAGAGAAAGACTAGTTTAAAAAAAAAGCAGGAAAAAATAACTACTCAGCAATCAAACTATGTAGACACATTTAATCTCTGATATTCAGCTACAAAACAGTAAATTGCAGCAACTGAGCTTAATTTTGATCGGGATATCTAGAACTTTAGAAGTTAAGTGGTTAACGTCTAAATTTGTTCACAAAGTGAAGGCACGATATTAAGAAAACGTTTGATTTCCACACAACATTTTTAGAGTGTTAAAATCAGAAAATTAAAGACTAGGAATATTTCAGGATATTGTATGAATCATGTATAGGACAGACGGAGAAGTTGATGTTCGTGTTTACATTAAAAGACGTTAATATGCTGTAAGTTAGGCTTTCAGTTTTTATGTAATCTGGGAGAGAGTTTTCTTATGCAATGTTTATCCAATGCATGGTCAAGTGGCTAGCGCATCCGGCGTTAAGTCGGGAAGTGTGGAACTCGAATCCGGGTCATACAAAAGACTTCAAAATGTAACTAACTGTCATTGTGCTTGGTGTTCATCATACGCAATGGAGTAGCGAAAACCAGCGAGCGAGCAACAACTGGAAAAAAAAAAAAAAAATACCGTGGCCGACTTAAACCATTTGGTTAGAAACTGAGTTGTAACACCTAATCTAACTAACTATGAAGAGCAAGGGGTCAATGAGATAGACATTTAGTTTTAGAGGGCGATTGGCATGGCCCTTTTCCAGTTGTGGGGCACTGGCTCGTTTCCCCTACTCCATTGCTTACGCTGAACACCAAACACAGTGGGATTGGGTTCTAATCCATACCTGCTGCCCACATTGTTAAGCTAATCGGTGGTAGTGGTCTGGCGATAGAGGGCAGTAAGTAGGACCAAGCAAAGTAGAACAATTCCGATAATAGAAGCCGTGGTTTGGTTCAATAAAATATGGTAACCATACATTCAAGTTCTCGTGGAAAATTTCCGCCGTCTATATGCATTTGCATTTCATTCAACGTTGTTAAATCTGATTGCAATATGCATTAAAGGGGATAGAAAGATTCGGGCCTCGAATGAAGCCACAGCTCCAAGATACTAAAACATCAGAGGAAAATTCCAAACTCATTAAAAAATGCAACCACCTTATTTACATATTATGTTTGGTTTTAAACGATATTACAACTCTCATTATTCGTAAGGACGCCTCCATTCCCATTCGTGACCAGCATTTATGAGACTTAAACTATTGCCAAATGCACCCAAAAATCATGAGATCTGTGAGCATAAACAATTGTGATGTCGGATGGAGTCACACTGTTGTTTTATACTCCCAGTTCCACTGATTCCTTCAAGCGGCAATCAGAATTTTTTACAGTTTTTACAACTTAAATTTTGCATGCACCACGTGAAAACGTTGACTTTAAATAATGATGCGTGATCACGCTTTAACGTCGTGATTGGTTACAGTGTAGTGGAGGTTGTCTAGTGTCTAGTGTTGCGTGAAATATTTTTACCCGAAAAAAATCAGCCTAAATTTTTATAAAGCAGTATACAACACATAATTATAGCTTCTTCTAATCTAAAAGGCCGTTTCAGTGAATTTATATTCAGCTGGATCAGAGACCCATCGACAAACACATGGGTCCTCACCCAGCCAGCTCTTAAGCGCCATTTTGTCGTTCCTTTTCACTTGCACTTGTTGGTTTGTGTGATTTTGTCTTTATATCAATTTAGCTCCAGTTGCACTTTTTTGTTCTGGTTGTGTCCCCCTTGTTGGCTTTTTAAGCTGTTACTGTAGGCTCTGTGATGGATTTCTAGGCCTTTTGGAGTTTTTGACTGACGACGGAAGATATTCTGGTGGACATTTCGTTTTCTCTTCTGAACTGAAGTTTAAGGAAAAACGCGGTGGTGGATTAAAAGGATATCCTCTTTCAAACTCTGATCGTACCTTTTTATGTATTTAGCAATGACTGAATGCTGCAACTATGGTATTGAAGGTCACTTTTAATAAGTAGTTACAATTTTCTTCACAGCTTGCCACCATTAATATGAACTTAAAGTAATACTACGGAGCTCCTAAAGTGCCAGTCTGCATGTCATGATGGTGAGATAATTTATCTGACCAAGTTATCATCTTTTCCCTAAGAAGTCGACATGGTGAGATAATTTATGTTACCATGTCGACATCCTAATTTAGGAAGTCGGCATGGTGAGATAATTTATGACACCATGTCGACATCTTTTGCTTAGGAAGTCGACATGGTGAGATAATTTATCTTACCATGTCAACATCCTAATTTAGGAAGTCGGCATGGTGAGATAATTTTTGACACCATGTCGACATCTTTTGCTTAGGAAGTCGACATGGTGAGATAATTTATGTCCCCATGTTGACATCTTTTGCTCAGGAAGTCGACATGGTGGGATAATTTCAACTATATATGTATATGTATAGCCAGTTGCCCCAGGCGCGGATCCAGACATTCCAAAAGGGAGGCAGCTGACTTAAGAGAAAGCATCGAAGTGAGTGAGTTGCACCACTTATTTCCCCTATGTTTTATTGTTGATCTGGCCGTAAAAGCCCCCCCCCCTCCCCCTGGAGCCACGTCTGGACTGTCCGCATGCCAGAGTGAATTTAGTGCACTATATATACATTTGCGCGCATTGCCAATGTATGTCCGTGTATGCATCACAGTCATGTATACTGTACGTATATACGCACACCTACGGATTGCTTTGCCTTGTATATGCACACTTACAGAAAATCCCGGCGTACGATCACGAAATGCACCCTGGCTAACATGCAGCATGCAGTGTCGGACACTGAGTGCATATACATAGACGTACTTATTTGAAATTATCTCACCATGTCGACTTGCTAAGCAAAGGATGTCGACATGGTAACATAAATTACCTCACCATGTCGACTTGCTAAGCAAAGGATGTCGACATGGTGTCATAAATTATCTCACCATGTCGACTTGCTAAGCAAAGGATGTCGACATGGTAACATAAATTATCTCACCATGTCGACTTCCTAAATTAGGATGTTGACATGGTAACATAAATTATCTCACCATGTCGACTTCCTAAATTAGGATGTTGACATGGTAACATAAATTATCTCAGCATGTCGACTTCCTAAATTAGGATGTTGACATGGTAACATAAATTATCTCACCATGTCGACTTCCTAAATTAGGATGTTGACATGGTTACATAAATTATCTCACCATGCCGACTTCCTAAGTACAGGATGTACACATGGCAAGATGAATTATCTCAACATGTCGACTTCCTAAGCAAAGGATGTCGACATGGTGAGATAAATTATTTAAACATGTCGAATTCTTAAGGAAAAGATGACAACTTGGTCAGATAAATTATCTCACCATCATGACATGCAGACTGGCACTTTAGGAGCTCCGTAGTAATACACTCCTATCAAAACGTGCGTCAAATACAATCTAAAAACAGGTGGGTAAAATGTTCACCAGCTGTTTTGCCACGTATATGACAATACTGAAATTGGGTATTGTTTCCAACAATTTGGCAGCTTAGTGGTGGGTTACCCAAGAAAGTGGTATCTTACCACATAATTTACCCTTTAATTCAACCCGTACATCCAACAATTTTGGATGGATTTTACCCAAATTCCATATTAATGCATACGTGACTGGTGTTGGTGATTATTTTACCCAACTGTTTTTAGAATGTGGTGTTCACGTTTAGAACTTCTACATCGTAACTGTCTGATGACAATCACAACCTATAATTTTGCATAAGTATAAAATGATAACATAAGGAAAAAGAAATGAAAGGGGTAAAGGAAACAGGCTGACAGTAGACCTTTTTCACTTCAGAGCGAATGTCAGCTTGAAAACGACGAGAACTGCAATATATCCGCGTCATCGCTTTAGTGACGCAGGCAGAGGGACATTCCTCCCTTCATTCATGTCATTGGTTTAGCTTAAAAAATTGTAGTACTTCTAAAAGCAACTATAGAGGGTCGTGCTTTCACTGAAGCTACTCGCCTTTTTTTGACAGACAAAAATAGTCAGAATAACACTAACTAGTTTTAAGTTTGGTTTCGCGAACGGCCCTTTGCCAGAGGTCGGCCGGGGACTTTAGAGAAAGTACACTAACCAGTGTAGCTACTGAGCTTAGAAGCAGCTGACGATCCGCGTGTGATTGTTGCACAAGACACTGTTGGTTTTTGACAGGCAGTGGGCATACAGTAGCTTATCGATTGTGACGTCACCTGCTAACACTATATGTAAATAACACATAAGGAGACCTATGTTTTCAACATTTTTAAAGGACGGGAGAGAAACGCCGTCCCCTTGAGAGAAACCCTAGCTACGTCGCTTTCCACAACCTGAAGAGACAATGAAGATGGCGTTTTTGCGGATTTCACAGTTGTGATCTTCCTTCGATTTCCTTTGTGGAAAAAGCATTATTTACATTATCTTTAAGCTTTGCTCGAAGTGGTATTTGTAGAAATTGAAAAGCGGGGACATCTAACACATAAAGGGCCCCCACTTTCCGAAGGCCCCACAACTCTAAAATCTAAGAGTGAAAAAAAGTACATAAGTATTTGATGATTTCACAAATGAGGACCCGCTTATGGATCCCACCAAAATACCCTGGCGGTCCCCTCTTTCAGGTTAATGTCACAGCTTGCAATTACAAGTAAGCTGTTACGAAGGAAACTTCCTAAACTGTGATATTCTCCTCCTCAAAACCTCCTGTTTTCATGGTAAGTCTCACATTCACAACGTAACTCGATATTAAATTTTACAGTAATCACACGCTTAAGACCTTAACGACACTAGGAGTGACATGTGCCATTCATCTCCTTCCTTTTTCAAACGTGAGTGGTTTATTAATTTAAACTTCAATGCCAAACACTTTGTGGTATAGCGGAAAGGTTTAAAAGTGACATCTGGGACTGAGCCCTTCTTGTCTGCTAAACCAGTGCCCTCAGAGAGTGGATGCTGGAGAGGTTCAAAGACTTCATTCTAATGTTGGCTAAATATAAACATCAAATCCAGCCTCACCAATGGCAGCTGTTAATTGAAAGATCACCACATCTAACGAACATATTATTATTTATAAGTAACCTATTAGAATATATTTTGCAGTCCAGTATGTGATAGAAAGAGTGTGGTAAAATCAATGGACAAGTAAGTTCAGGTGGCAAGGAATGACTCTGGAAAGTCTCTTTTGAAGCATTTGTTGTTAAATTTCTTAAGAGAGTAAGAGCAGAATTAGTATTTCATATTCAGTATATTACTCTTTTATCCATATCAACAGGAGATACAAGGGAGGAGGGGGGAGGGGGGCAGTGAGGGTCCAAACATACGTAGCATTGTCAAATACAACAAACAACCAATCTCACTCCCGTAATATCATTTTCATTGAACTAGGACAACCTGGTCGTACCAGTGTCTTTGGATTCGACTGCAGAGTGTTCTGTATCCACTTTTAATGATAACTTACATATATTTTAGATTGGATCCAGAATCACAACAAACCTTTTTTGATGTGGGAATTCCAGTTGTGGCTCTTGATGATAATGTACCACGTTCTGTATATACTTTGTATTAGAATCTGTGATACCTCATGCACTATCATTGCTAATCCCTTGGTACTGATGTGACTCGGAAAATTGCACCCGTCGTAAATTCTGATGTAGGTGATCATCTTTCTGTATGATTTATAATAGGAATTAATACTTAAAAGATAACAATTCTGTGTACGTCAAAAACGAGACTCGACTAGTGGTATATCTTTAACATGTTTATCGGTAAATTACAAAGTCAAATTTTGTAAAACGTCTATCGATTCAACATGTTAATTACAAGCACAGATTAAACCTTAAGGCTTCACTTCGTGCTAAGTCAACGACATTGAGGTGAAATCTGACATTTAAGGCAACAGAGCCACCTTTAGATTCTAAAGTATTATTTAGAAAAATAATTTCATGGTCGGAAAGCTCGGAATTATTCATTTTTTGGTTAGAAACAATATCTTGACAAAATTTAGTGAGGGAGGGGTTGGGGTTGGGGATAGGGTTAGAGTTAGGTTGGAAAATGTTGAATTAAATTTTGACATATATGCTTCCCCGTTAGGAAAATATTTTCATATGAACCATGTGATTCGCTTCGACAATTACTAGCAGAAACCGCCGCAAAACAAGTCCTTAACCCTTTACCGTTGTGCTCCGATCGGGGCATATTTGCGCGCCTCGGGAGTGGGCGGAAAAGCGGACGTAGCCCGCCCCGCATCGGCTTCCGTAGGCCATTGACCCCGTGACTTTAAACTATTGTCTCTCTCGCTGTTGTGGCCGAATTTTCGGGTAGTTACTCGCGGTTTCAAGCTCCGCGTGAAACAGTAAAGATATGTGACAGCCGAGCTCTCCGCATGGGTCCAAGAGGACCCAAACAACGGTAAATGGTTAATCTTCAAAAAAAAAAAAAAAAATCACTTATAATGCTCCCTGCTTGTTATCCTGTCAATACATAAAACAACGGAGTCCAAACTTTGCTAGTCATTTCACGAGTGTAGAAAATCAAGCAAAGTAGACTCAATTAAGTTTGTGATTCTGCATCTTACGGAGAAGAACATTCAAACCAAGCTTTTGTAGCAAAAACAAGGAATGTAGATTTTGTTGCATTTTAGCATAATCCCACTCTTGCCTGTGAACGTAATGATAGCTGAAGTCATAAACTCGCTTAATTTTCACGTGAACCAACTTGTTCCAGTAAAATTAGTGAAAGGCCTTGAAATAGTTTTTTCGCGAGGTTTTAAGCGCGTCACGGGAAATCTATAAATGAACTTGTAAACATGTTCTCAAAGACTAAAGATTAAGAGAGAAATTGAACGATTTTACTGGAGGCTAATCGTCTAAGGAAAAATCAATGTCAATTTCGCTATATATGTTCATCGAATAGTGAAAGAATTTCATTTGCAGCATTATGTTCAAACACTGAGCATTGCGAGTTGCACCAAGGGGATAATGTGTACGAGGTATTGCAAAAGCCGACATGCAAATTTGAAAGTGTCTGGCCTTTCCAAACAGTAAATAACAAAACAAAAATGGTGGGTCTAGCGTCTTTTGAATATTTTTTCTTTAATTAAACTGGCCTTAGCTGAAAAGAAGATGGGGCTTTCTCGCGGTATGCATCGCTTTAGTCGTTTGTTGTCATGTTAAGTTTACTTCAGCTAGTGGAAGAGTATTCGGGGTAACCCTTTCATAGTCTAACAATTTGAGAACAGCTACTTTACCGGGAGGTGACAACCTGCATTATTGAACTGTTGCCTAGGATAGCATTACTCACTCGGCAGCAATTGCTATGTTTAAGATTTTCTTTCACTTTGTCTGCAGGAACTTTGATAAGAGAAGAGAATTCCTGCGTACTCGCAACTTTCTTAAACGAAGTAATTTAGCTAAATTACGACAAAACGCCGTTTCCTGATTTGTATTAAGGTCGAGCTATATTACGTAAAACGTACTACACCAAATGTATTCACACAACGCTTATAAAGGTCGAAATTACACCACGTACCTGTCATTATCATTTCACGTTAATAAGAGCTCGGATCGTTCTGATGGCAATGGCATGGAACAGAGATGTCGCGAACTGTTTTCATTAAAAAAGAAAAACAAACAAACAAATAAACGAACGGAAGGAATGTGTTTGTCTTAATATACCATTTACTCTAATGTAAAAGAAAAACGCCACACTATATACGTCATCGGGGACTATAAGGAATAAAGAAAAATTGGGAAGCTTTTTTTTTAGTTCAATGTTTAAGCAATGACCGTTATATGGACAACAATGCAGTTGCAAGCTTCACTCTTAATTCAAAGACGGACAAACGCAGGAAAACAGAAGAAAAACCTTTACTTGTTCCCTCTGTTAATCTTTTCAAACCTTTACACAAATACTCCCGAACATTTGCTCAAATATTGTACCAAATTGTGTCAGAAGAGCTTAAATATTTAAGAGCTTCCACATGGAAGGGGACAGCTGTACGAAACAAGGTGAACCTCTCGAGTTTAAAGTAACCTTGTACTCCAATGTGAAATTGTGTGCTCAATTAAATACCAAAGTACCAGTTGATGTCCTTCCCTTTGTATTCACAGGGCAAGACCACCCCACTTTTTTCCAGGGGTGTCATATGACATGATATATCTTTTACATGCACGTTAAAAAGTTGTTTAGGGTTTAAACGCTTTCCTAAACATTTTTTGACCCCACTTTGAACAGTTCGGGATATAATAGCTTCAAGTGCAACCAAGTTTCTCCCCCCCCCATCGGGGAATATTTTTCCGTGGGTGGCGCCATTTTTAAATATCTCCCATGTTGCATTGCGATCCTACCGCGCAACTACAACGGAGATAACGTTCAAAACAACCTTGCAGCTTTTAAAGGTTATCGATGAAATCTCTGTTAATAGGGGAATAAAAAGGTATGGTCATCTTTGGTTATCCACCGCGTCGATTTTGAGATATTGGGTAGTTTTGTCACGTTCTTTGTCCCAAGATTAATGTGTAGACTCTAAGTTTTGTGCATGTTTTCGAAATGAAGGTGTACATTAAGTGGATGATTGTACAAGCATTTGGGTTTGCAAATACGTTGTTGAAGGTCCCTTGTAGTTTCACCATTTGTGTCTGAACTATGATGTCACATTTAAATGTGGGGAAATAGACACTAAGTTCTCATGAATATTCATACAATTGAGATTGTCCCCGCGATTTGGTGAAAACTAATTTTCCCCCAAAATTGCTTATCTCCCGAACTGTTGAAAATATGTTTAGATGCGAAACAAATGTGTCTTATACTTTAACATTTAGTTTTAAAACAGATTTAATTGTTAAAAATGTAAAATTTAATAGATTAACATGTTTAGAATTTAAACGTGTTTACAATTGGGGACATCTTGTTTAAGAGGTATTTAGATTTTCTGTGTATTTGACAGTGTGATGGATCTATTTGATTTATGTTAATCACGAAATAGTTCTCAAACTATTATTGCTTAATCCCAGATTCTCGGTTATATCTCGGTTCCGTGTTACCTAGGTTCTTTTAAATATAAAATAGCGAGAGAGCACAGCCGTAAACTTTACAAGTTTCTTTCAACGATGGGACTGACTGCATGATCAATTGGTTAGAGCATTAGACTATTTATTTCTCAAAATTCTGTAAATACTTGTTTACATATATGTATTTGAAGGTTGAAATAAAGCGTTCCTTCAAAGAAAAAAAAAAAGAAAAAAGAAAAAAAGAGGACTTGCAGTCAGGAGGTCGGGAGTTCGAGACCTGGCTGGGTCAAACAGAACTTGAAGATTTTCAAAACGGAACCTACTGCCGTTGTGCTTGGTGATCAACAAAACCAATGGACTAGGGAGAACAAAGCAACACTGGAAGACTGAGGCGGTCGCCGGCTCGACTTGTACCAATTGGTTGGAAACTGGGCCGTAAAACGTAACTTTCTTTTAACCAATGGTCATACTGGCAAGGAGTCCGTTATCATATTGCGAACTTTTCTTTTAGGTGGAGGGGGGTGAAGGGGGGGCTGGAGGTGGGGGGGGGGATTGAAATACAATATCTCAATGTAGGGCCTGAATATTCATGAAATGAAAACTTTTTTTTTTTTCATTTCAACTCGTCACGGTTTGCACCCATCTTCTTACCGTTATTAAGATTGTACTATACACGAATCAGGACAGATTGTGATGGTCTGATTTTGATCGGCCATTACTGGGGTCCATTACCTTTAATATTTAAATTTCCTTCCTCACCTGTTCCATGGATGGTAATCTTCATTCACGTAAGCAATTGCAAGATTGACGTGACACATGGGACATACTACGCAGAAGCAGACACCCCCCCCCCCCCCCCAAGTCATCACATTTTTTAGGGTTCGTAAAATTGTTTTTGCACCACTCTCAAAGGTGTTATATTAATATTTTACTCCAACCGTTTTTGTAAAGTGGAAAGAAACTGATAAGTTGCCAGGCCTTAAACAAATTATTTTGATGTATTCATTAACTATGACATGACTACTGAATAGCACATAAAATAAGTTAAATGTTTACAATATATATAACATCTGTGCATTGAGATTGTTTCTAATCGTATGTTGTTTAAGTTTGTCTGCAATGTATAGTATATTTACTATTTTACACTTTACAGATGTGAACGGAGGGTCTGGGAATTTGAAAGACTTCCAATACTTCTATAACAGGAGCAGCTGCTGAACTTTGTTTTGTTTATGCAAATGACACATTGAAGCAGGATCTAAATTGTCGATAAGTATTTGGTATTGAATATCCACTTTTTGGGTACAAATCTTAAGTCTTCGTACTTTTCTCATGGCGGTTTCCCTAAACTGTATCTGTAAGTGGCCTATTTATGTAAATGAGCAAGGATATATTTCACAGCTCGGTAACAATTCCTTAATGTTTTGCGATTATCTCATGGATTCGGTGAGGGACGTGTAATGGCTTAAATAGTATTCAGCCGTCAATGGGGGATGGTAAAAACAGGTTTATTCTTGAGACCATATTTGTGTATTTAAGCAAACGAATTTTGTCGTGAAGGGATAATCTCTATATGACAAGAAAAGCCGAGGTATTTTATTCAAACTAAGACAAATAACAGCAAATTCTTTCAGTCTTCTCAGGAAACTATAATTCCATTGTCAAATCTTCTTTAACTTGCCAGAAATTTACCATTTTGACACATTTAAATTAAAGGCCAACATTCGCTGTGTGAGACGACATATTTGAATTCATTTATAATAAAGATTCTGAACTGGATAAAACTGTTTGAATTTGAAAAAGACAAACTGGGAAGCACTTCCGGATAGGTCACAAGGTCAAATGTACACACCCAGCAAACGTTCACCTCCTTTCAGTTATAGTCCACTGAACTCAGATGCAACTTCCATGAAGACTAAAGCCTGAAGGTACACTTCACACGTTTCCTAATGGGTCCATTCTGCGTGTTCGACATGAGGAAGAGATGTCGCTCAAGCTTCTCTCATGTCACGTGTGAGAAATACATGTGATAGAAAAGGCTTAAAATGTCTAAAACAATATTCTTGACCACTGTTTGCCCGTTGATATGAAATTCACATGCAGTTCCCAAGTTTGATTCGTATCACCAAAAGTACCAAAAATAGTAACTCTTGGGGAAACGGTTTATCAGTTGTTCGTTGATTTGATTATGTAATTATCGCTATAGCCTTGTTGGGTCATTTAGGATGGGTTAGATTAGGTAAAATGGAGTTTTACTGCCCAGTTTCCAACCAATGGTTGAAGTCGAGCAGGTCACGGCCTTTCTTCCAGTTGTAGCTCACTGGTTTGTTTTCCTAACTTCATTGCTCTTGCTGAGCAACAAGGCGTAATGGCAGTCGGTTCCGTTTTTAAAGTCTCCGGTATGACCCGACCAGGAGTATAAAACCCCCGACGGCAAGTCTGATACTCTTACCATGCAGTCGGGTCAAATAGGACTACAACTTTGCCGGAAGGGTTTCAAAAAATTACAATATCTTGTTGAGATTAATGATATTCACACGTAACATTCATCTGTTACAGAACTGAATCTGAGCTTACAAGGACGATAACAAGTATGTGTCATCTTTGTGGAGCCCAATGGCGTTGTTCAAAATTTAGGTTCCTAAGAAAACGACACAATGTCAGCACCTTCATGCCTTAACTGTTGATAAGAAATTGTATTAGGGATACCATTTGAAGTATTGAAGTCAATCACGATGGTGACATTGCATATGACCTCTGTGACCTGGCATAGGACCTCTGGTGACCTGGTATTTAACCACTGGTGACCTGGTATTTAACCACTGGTGACCTGACACTTGACCTCAAGTGACCTGGCATTTGACCTCTTGTGACCTGGCATTTGATCTCTAGTAACTTGTCATGTGACCTCTGGTGACCTGGCATTTGACCTCTCGTGACCTGGCATTTGATCTCTGGTAACTTGTCATGTGACCTCTGGTGACCTGGCATTTGACCTCTTGTGACCTGGTATTTTATCTCTGGTAACTTGTCATGTGACCTCTGGTGACCTGGCAGACAACCTCTTGTGACCTGGCATTTGATCTCTGATGACTTGGCAAACAATCTCTGTTGACCTGGAATTTGACCTCCGGTGACTTTTCATTTGACCTGTGATGACCTAACACTTGACATCTGGTGACCTGGTATTTGACTTCTGGTAACCAGGAATTTGAACTCCATTGACCTGGTATTTGAACTCTGGTGCCATGGCATATGACCTCTGGTGAGAATGTATTTGACCTCTGGTGGCCGTGCAAGCTTTTAATGAGAGTTTTGCACAGTTAGTGCCTGTGAGGCCAAATTACCTTTGACGTTTGCCTAAGAACAATGGCGAATCTATGAACCAAATATGAAAAATTGTCCTTCATTGCTGTCTTTAGATATTGTGATAACAAGCCCTCCAGGCCTGTGTCCAGGCAAGGAACACGAAAAGTGTAAGTCGTTTCTGTTTTGAGTTAAATTGACCGATCAGAGAGTTTGGTAGAAGCCTTTGACCTCGCTACAGCAAAACCGACCACATATTTGTTCTGCATTCATTAATTGATTTGTGTATCTTTAAGAGAAAAAGACTGCACTTTGCTTTTGTAGATTACAAAAAGGCTTTTGATCTTATTGACAGGTCTTCAATGTGGAGCAAGGTATTAGCTAATAATATTAATGGGAACATTATTCGTGTGATTTATAATGTTTATGACAAAGCTAAATCCTGTGTGAAACATGGCTCTAAGTTGTCTAATTTTTTCAAGTGTAACGTTGGTGTGAGACAGGGTGACAATTTATCCCCTTCATTGTTTGCTATCTACCATAATGACTTCGAATTGTTCTTGAGTAAATGTTACGGTGGTCTTTCCTTTGTCAATTCTGAATTCACAAGAGTATTGAGCAATGCTAATATTGAATATTTGTAAAGATGTATGTATTGTTGTACGCTGATGACACTGTTGTTATCTCCGAATGACCTGTAGCTAGCTTTAAATGCTGTTTATGATTACTGCAGTTTGTGGCATTTGACTGTGAATACTGCTAAGACCAAGGTGGTCATTTTCTCAAGAGGTAAAGTAAAGAAACCCCATGTTTTTACTTTTGGCAACGCAAAGCCACAGGTAGTTGATGATTATGTTTATTTGGGTACAACTTCTAATTATAAGTTTCGACCTGGTAGACCAGGCCAGAAAGGCTATGTTTGCTTTGATAGCGAAAACTAGAAAGCTGTCATCACCATTTATTATTCAGTGTCATCTCTTTGAAAGACGATTCTTCCTGTCTCATTAGATGGCTGTGAAATTTGGGGATTTTCTAATATAGACCATGTTGAGGTTTTTCATAGAAAATTCCTCAAGAAAATTTTAAATGTAAAGAAAATTACACCTAGTTGTATGGTTTATGGGGAAACTGGAAGAAACCCACTTTCTTGTATTGTCGAGAAAAGAATGTTGAATTTTTGGGGTAAGAGTTTCTGAGGGTAAGGGTTCTAAATTGTCAAGCTTAATGTTTCAGCTCTTGTTTAAACTGCATTTGTCAAATGAATTTCATTCAAAATGGGTTACCAAAATAAAAAGTATTTTAGACACTCGCGGTTTCTCGGGATCTGGTTTAATGTAAATACGTGCAGCAATAAAAGTCTTTTACCAGTAATTCACCAAACAAGTAGTGATTTTAACTAACGAAATTGGCATAGTGACATGAGAAATAATAAAAGGTGAGAAAATTATAATTTTTTTTTAAGGTGAATGGGAAATTTGAACGTTACCTTTCGAAATTGAAATACTGGGATTGGGTTAACCATTATCGTTTCAGATGTGGCTGTACCAAAATTCCAACTGTGTTTAAAGTAAAGCTGGTTCTTTTAACTCTGTTTTGTGTTCTCCATGTAATTCTGGGGATTTTGCTGACGAGTTTCACATGGTAATTCAGTGTCCTTATTTCTCACCACGAAGAGCAATGTATTTTAAGTCCTATCATTATGTCTGGCCAAGTGTTTGGAAATATCAGCAGCTATGTAATGTTACTAGTTGTAATCAACTCTCTAAACTTGCTAAATTTGTGTCCTTTATTATTGATTATTTTGGATGAAACAGGTGATGTACCAGGTGCATGTATATGCAGACGAGACTCAATGTATTTGTATTTCATTTATTTACTTAGTTATGCTTTGAAAGCACTGAAGTATTCTTGTGTCTATGTAATTGTCTACAGCTTTGATTTTGTTGTTTTGTAATACATGTGCTCGTTTTGTATGTAATTCTCTTACACCCCAGAAGGGGTCTCAAGTTCTTGGAAAAACAAATAATCTTCTAACTTACTTGTAAACCAAAAACAGCAGAGTTCTTCTCAACATGACAAATCTACTACTAAGTATGAAAAGTGTTGGTCCTTACTGTCTTGAGATCGTGTTTACGAGGTTTTCAGGTTTTGAACCCAGGTGACCTCAAATGACCTTTGACCTCCTTCAGAAGCAATAAGATACTCCTTCTCAACAAGAAAAACATATATACTTAATATTAAAAGTGTCGATCCTTCCTATCTTGAGATATCGTTTTTACGAGGTTTTCCGGTTTTCGACCTGTTACGAGTCCAATGACCTTTGACCTCTACCAAAAGGGGGTTTTTCTGATTTTTCGCTTTTCATTACTGTCGTATTCTGCCTAGTCGTTTTCTACGTGGTTCAATCACCCTAAAGCCTACCATTGTGGAAAACTACCTCGATTCACCTCGTAAGTGAATTGTGTAGGCGTCGCAAAGAAAAAAAGAAGAAGAAGAAAAAAAAAAGATCTGGCGTTTAAATTTTTCTTAAACTTTCAGAACTCTTTGAATGTTGTTATCATTTGCAATTAATTGTTTCGACATCACAATATTAATGAAAATACTGTAGTGTACCTCTTTTACGTTCTAAGTCAGTCATAAGAACCACGGCCCACACCATTGTAACATAAGTAGAATCGCGGCACTGCATAACTAAAGGAAATCTGTGCGGGATCTGTATAAAAAATTTCCATGATTTGCTTCTACGCTTTTATATATTTAGTTTTAATGAAATGCAGCTAATTATTATTAAAGTACTGGAGGCACCAGTGACACACAGAATTTACGAAGCATATTGCTAGGAGCTCCAGATAATGCCTCTAGAATTTCAATTATTTCCAATCATGCGGATTTAATTTCCACGATTTTTTTACATTATGAAAAGATTAGATTTGGTTTTCCTTCCAGTATTACTGGCTACAAGTGCATTGAAGTCGAACACCTTTACTGATGTAGATTTCTCTCATCCCTTTCTCTTATCTTTCCTTTGTTTTGTCTTCAGACAAAACAGAAAAATAAAAATACATATGATTATACATCTGGTACGGTAATAAAAATACATTTTAATACACAAACAGCGTATCGACTTGTATCATATAACCAAGAAATTGTTTAAAGTTAATTCAATATTTTGTTTCTATATTTTGTTCAAGTCGTCCCAAAACGTTCATCGCAGTTAAAAGATTTTTAATTACTTCCAAATAATAAATTCTTGCCCAATATCGTTCAATGACGCCCAAAGGAAATTGAGCATTGAAACCGCAGCATACCCCAGGCTTCCATGGTTGTACTGGTGGTCAAGGGACTAGGTCGACCCCCTAAGGCCCCCTCTCCAATTCAAAAAGGTTGACTTTTTAAGTCGGGCAGATATTTTATCTTAGCCGGGCAGAAATTGGACAACTCAATGCCCGGGGATAAGATGTTGAGTCGGGCAAAGTCACTTTCCCGAGAAAAGCAGTTCCTTGCCACCATGAATGCAACCTTATTGTTTTGTTCTTGCGAATGTCACGGTAAAATGCAAATTCATTTGGGATGATAGGGATCAAACTATGAAAAATTTCTAAATATCTGATTTTAACAAGGGGAGGCTTGAGTAAATGTCATGCCTTGTTAGGTGATAAAACAAAGTTCAAGGAGAACAACTATCGATTAAGTTGGGTGAAAGGTGATCTTAGGTCATGAGGAAAATTTGAAATAACTTGTTAATAGTCTATCTTGCCATAAAAATTTAGACACATTTGATACTTAGCAGTTCGGGAAATAATCTCTTCCGGGGAAAATGGTTTTTTTACCCGACCGGGGGAAACATACGGCTATGGATGGCGTCATTTTCAAATTTTTCCCTTGATGCTTTGCGATCCTACGGCACAATTTTAACAGAGACGAATATTCACAACTTCTGGAAAATTTCATTGCTCTTAGGAAAGAGAAATTTTGGAATATTTGGAAACTTTGTTGCTTTAGAAGGATAAAAAAGCTGGATCATGTTTGGTAGTTCACCGAGCAAATTTTGTGATATCGAGCAATTTTGCCATGTTCTGTGGCCTTAGCTTAAATTATAGAACCAACACAGCCGCAAGATTTATGCAACGTCTTCTACAGAAAGTTTTGTAAGTTACTCGTGCTTGAAATTGTGCTCATTAATACGTTGTTGAAAGTTTCTTGTGATTTTGGTTTGTGGTGGTGAACAATTATCTTGTATTTGAATATATCCACATATATAAAACAAAGCGAAGACTGTGGAGAGGTACACACCAAGTGCTCATGAATATTCATGCTGCAAATTTTCCCCCGATCGGGTGAATTCTCATTTTCACCGGAAAAGGGCAATCTCCCGAACTGCTTAGGAAGTGTATGATCCATTTTAAGAGAAATTCCTCATTTATCGTAGAGACTAGAAGTCCTCAGTCTGGGGACCAACGGCCTGAAAAGTTCTCTCCCTAGTTACAACTCAACCCGTCTGTCAATTGGATTCTTCATGAAAGCACTACCTAAATACGTGCATTGGTTCTTTGGTCCACAACTGCAGACACACTTGGCAAGTGCGTACTCTCTAACACAGGGATCGGCAACCTGTCGGGACGCGGGCCAACTTGCTATTTGGCGAATAAGTGGGGGCCCAAAGGGATAGTTGAAAATTGAAATAGCATTATTACGGAGTCAATAAGCAATGCAGGCCATAGCAAACTATGAAAATGGTTTTGCAGGGTCGAGACAATGTGCATAATGGTACAGCACGAATGCCACCTCTGCAACAACTGCTTCAGAAGTTTAGTGTGAAGATCGCCAAAGAAGTTCCTGGAGGCGAGGCGCACACGGGAATTTGATACCTTAAATAAGTATAACATACATGCGTGGCTATAGGCGTTCTCGTCAGTAATACACATTGCGCTTTTTGTTTGCAACTTTAACTGCTCTCCGGACTATTGACACCGTCGGGCCGTAGGTTACCGACCCCTGCTCTTACACCTTTAGAGTAAAGATCACCTTTTTAGAATGAAATAAAAGAACCGGCAGTCTAAACTAGGAGTGAAACATTCATTTAAAAAGAGTCATTTTTGCTCTTTTATTCAGTCTTAATTTTAAAGTCTTCCTTGATTTTTAACCATAATTTTTCCTAGGGAGTTGAAATATAGAGACCATGCCACAGTATGCTCGAGTCCAACCGCTGGAATCAATCTATCTTTGACGACATGCACAAGTTCTTCTATTAACAAGACATCAACCAGACCCACTGCAGTAAACAACTATGTGCGAAAAAGTGTAAAAGAAAACGCGGGCGTCAGGGACATTTTACACCGGAAGAGCCAATTGAGGTCTAGCTCTTCTCTATTAAGGTCCCCAAGTTTGTGGTGTCAAAATAAAGGCATAATACACTTTTTCGTTGATATTCAACTTTTGTAATGATCTACTCATTATGTTGAAATAATCTCACGTACCTTGTGGTGGCGCTTCGCTTAGCATGTGTAATATGGAAACGACACAAAACTATTCGGACCATAGGACCCCACTAGCCAAGTCCGTCTCTGACGGTGGGCGTAACTTTTTCAAATGATGCCCACTTTAAGTTGCCTTTATGTTTTCCTATTTGATCTACAGAAAGTTGAATGCATTGGCACCAGATGTGTACAATCTTGTTATCGTTGTCGTCATGACAAGTCCACAACAGCTAAAGATGACGTTACTAAATAGGCCTAATAGTGACCTTGAGATTGCACTACACTGACGTCACTGATCTACAACGAGATGAAGTCACCCTCTGTGATGGCCCTTACATCACGTAACTGCTTGTTGACCCATTTTACGTTGCCATCAAAATAGGCATAAACGCAAAAGACGCCATTTTCATGTAGATGAGATCAGCGTAGTGCAATTTACAGCTCCTAGCTGTTTAATTTGGGTAGATACCTAAAAAGTTTCAGAAAGGTGCAGGAAGGACTAGATTCCTTGTTTCAAGCCCTTTTTGTCACATTTTATCACATATAGATATTATAGTTTTGATATATGGGATGAAATCGTCACGGTTGTACTCTGCATGTTGTGTTGATATCAACCTCTTACTTCAAAACACCAAAGTTGTTGAAAATATACTGATCCTCATTAGTTGTGTAAAATAATATCCAATGTTGCAGAAAAGTTACCACCTATGAATGCCAGTTACGACTGAATAGATTAAGTTAATCGCAATAAGTCATCTCAGTATAAGTTCTGCGCATGCGCCTTACCTCCAGGCCAACGGCTATAGGGGCACACAGTGAAGCACGTGATTGTTGTACCTATGCGGAATGTCAAGTACAGCTGCATTTTACAGTCATTTGGTATGACTCGTCATGGGAATCAAAACCTAGGTCTACCGTGTGAGAAGCGGATGTTCTTCCAGTAGACCACCCATGTTGTCTTCCGCGGTGAACCGTGTAGGTTAGTTAGTTAATCGGAATTTTACGGCTCAGTTTCCGACCAATTGGTTCAAGTCGAGCCGGCACGGCCTTTTTTCCAGTTGTGACTTGCTGGCTTGTTTCCCCTACTTTATGCTGAGCACCAAGCACAGTTGCAGGAGGTTCTACTGTTGAAGTTTTCGGTATGACCCCCAGCCAGGACTTGAATTCCCGACCTCCCGGCTGCAAGTCGGATGCTCTAATCCCTTGATGCATGCCCGGACTCGTGTACCATGTGGGAGGAAGAGGATTTATTCTTGTAACCAAGGAAATGGCAAAGTCGGCTACACAACGGATGATTTGGTAATAAGTAAACCCAGTTTCTGAGGCCTCGAAAGTCTACAAGCCACAAAATACAAAGGACCTTTTACACCAGATGTCAAAAAATGAAATTAAAAAAATCGTCACATTCGCCATTTGTGGCGTTAGAAGTCTATCACGTGATCTGAAACATGATTGCACCCTTTGATTGAAACATTCTTCTATCATTCCAAGTTACCCGAAGAAGAAAATGTTGAATACATGGACTCATTTCTGAGACGAAAGTTACATCTCCACAGGTGAATGTGAACTTCACATGACGATGGTAATGTTCACAATTGTTTATCTCCTGGTAATTAACTTTTGGTGACTACTCCTCAGCCACGTGCTTAGTGCACTTAAGTGCTCTCAGAGCTAGTGGAGTGACATGTCACTTTAAGTCAGTGCTAAGGGGGAAATCAAGGGCCCTATTAGGCAACTGTCATGAGTATTCTACGAGTGAAATTGTGAAAGGTATGAAGACGAAGCAAGTCTGGCCTGATGAGTGTAAAACGTAGATGGCCACGAAGAAACTTATCTACCGAGCAATTTACATATCTCTCTTTTGAACGCAGCCTGCCATGGAGCCAGATTCCGTTACATGTTTTAACAAAATACACGGTAAACAAAATATCATGCATAAGCATGTCTCTATTTTGAATGCATTTACACACACATAATTATTATACCTTCACAAATGAATATATGTGTCTTACTACGTAGAACGATATGTTGAATGAAAAAACAACCCCCCCCCCCCAGAACGGGGGAGAAGAGATATTGGAAATGATATAAATCAGGACGGGGGTTCGATAAGTAGTAATATCTCAATTCATATTGAATATTGATTCAAATCCATGTCTTCAGACATCATAAAGTCGGGGCTTCGTGTTGACTCTCGGATTATTCTATATGGAACAAGCAGGCACGCAGTCAGAAGGGGGGATGAGACTCGCTCCATTAGGATTTTTTTGTATTCTGTTTTTTTCACTACATCGCTGGTTTCCTCTATAATATGTGGTACACTGGCCCGGTTAGTGGATATTTTTCCAAAATGATCTGGATGCTACGAGCTAACTATGGGGGCGCTGCGGTTACATACGCCTGGATAGTCTGTCGACACTAGTTTCGCTCCATCCTTGACAAATTTCTGGCTACGCGCATGGGTCAGAGTGTTTGAAGCCGGAGAAGCAAACTGAATCAGTACAATGTTTCCCTTCTCCTCTTAGATAGGGTATCCTAATTACCTTTGAGAGGGAGAGAAAGTATAGATAAGACTGTCTAGTTCACAATACGCTCCTTCGGTCTAAAGTGATGGCGTACATTACTAATGCCAGATCTGAGGCCACGTTAGTCAGGAACTGGCTGAAAGTGGAAGTTATCGGAACTTCCAAATGTTCTTCAACAGACTGATAATGAAGCGAATCGTCGTTTTCTCACGCCACTATACCTCCACTCTACTACAATGTTACCAAAACTTACGACGTTGCATCATGATTACGTACTGTAGGTCTACCATTGTATGGTATTTTGACGTCATTGTATACAAATCTGATGCAGAACTAAAATTGTAAAAAATTGTAAAAATAAATTCTAATTGCCCCTTTAATACTTAGGGGGTTAATGCAATCGCTGGATGCATTCGTGCATTGCATGCATTAACCCGATCGTGCATTATCCTTCAGTTAAAGCACGGTCCTGTGTTGATTAACCTTTAATTCAAGAAGAATACTTTCCTCTGTCTGATAACAATCGTTTTCTGCAGTTCGTTTCAGGCCTACGTACAATGACAATGTTTCAAGTAATGTTAACTAACCACGGGCTATCATGCTATCAGTGCGGGTTCTGTCCTAGAGAGTGCTTTCAACGACATTTACAAGCCCCGCTCTTTTAATGGACAAAATGTAGTGCATTACAGGCGCGGATCCTGATATTCCAAAAAAAGGGGGGGGGGGGACCTAAGAGAAAACTGGCGTGCTAGGGAGTTGCACTGCTAGTTTCCCGTATGTTTTTGTGGTTGATGTGGCGAAAAGGGAGGGCTGAGACCGTAAAAGCCCCCCTTGATCCGCGCCTGTCTAACGCATTTAGTGTAGCTAGCTGAGAAACAGCTGACGATCTACGTCTGACTTTCGATCTAAAACTCTGTTGATTTTTCCCGGCCGTGGCAGTGGCTGACCAATTGTGACGTCACGTGAAAACACTTTACAGATACAGATATGTGTAAAATCACCCAATTTTAAAATTCAATGGAAATAAAATAAAAACACGAAAAGATGGTACCCGTCCCCGAAACGCATTTCGAGTAACGTATACCTCCTTTTATGCAATTTTCCTTTTTTTCTTCTTCCCTCGGCCGAAGGGTTATTTTATTCTGCGAGTGAGGTGTTGCAAGTGGGAAATAGTTTGGGTAAAGGGGCAAGAGCAGTCACCCCAAGTTTATTTTTAAGCAACAGCTTAATCTCTCAAATTCCTTTTTATTTCTTCAAAATATCTTTCATAATATTTAAGTACTAAGTATTGCATATTCAAGGGTAAACCAAGCAATTACTCCGAGTAGATTTTTCCTTTCAGAAGGAAAAAATATTGTCACATGACTCACAAGAGCCAATCATGAAACAGGACAGTCGACTACACCACTTCTAGTTGGGATGACTGGTCTTGCCTTTTAAGTGAGAAAGTAGAATTGGTACACTTTGAGGTAAAATTAGAGAACCTTAAATGAAGACTGGTTTCACTTACACAAAGTTCGGTTCATTCAAAAGAGAAATAGGTTGTTTTGCAAAAAGATTACCTGGTTTATAAACCTCATTCGTTTTTTTTTTTTTTTTTTGTGACGGGGACCATCTTTTCGTGAGTACATGGCGTTTGCATTTTATCCCATAAAGGCATCACTTATCCTGCAAATGTTTCGCACGAGGTATGGTTAGTGGATTATATCCGTACATGGGTAACTGAGATTTAACTTTTAATTTTTGGTTCCAAAGAATGATTTCAATCTCATAAGTTCCCTCTACCAGCAACTTAAGTTTCTTGGTAGCTTGTTAGGGTCTGGACGTTTTTCAAGCAAACACAGAAACCTCAAAGACGATACAAAAAGAAACAGTCGTTCTCCACAGTCATAATATTCTACGTTCTGTTCCAAAGAGTGCACTAACTGCAAGCTGTATTGCGAAATCTAACACTAATATCTGTCACTTTTCAAAAGACGTAAACTTAAAAAGACCTTACTTAATAAGTACAAGCCAATCCAAAGAAAATGCGTTGATAGTTGTTGACACTTAGCAAAAAAGACAATTAGTTTTCAAAATATTCATTGCGATTTCTTCCGGCATATAGTTCTTTCAGTTTTTAATAGCCCCATGTCAGTTCCAAGAGAACCCAATACCGGCGGCCACATATGTTTTTTTTTCCAAAAGTACATCTTTTAACAACGGGGTCCAACGTTTCTAGAAAGGAAGTAAAATATGGACGCAAAGACAGTAATAAGAAGCAAAGTTTATATTATAAGCTTCGCTTGATGATAACTTTTCGGTTTTAATTCTAGACGTAAATTGCTGTCACCATAGACCGTCTTCTAAAAATATCAAGCAATTAAGTAGCAAAGGAGAAACACTTACATGTGAAACCTTAAACGCAGTTATTCCCTCAAGGCAAAGCGGGCTCCCATCATAAGGATCGGTAAAGCATTCATAGTAGAGAAAATTCCGGTATGATATGCGATATCTTTATGTCAAATTTGTTGGAAGGGGTTGCCAATATGACATGCTTTAAGAGCTTAATTTACGAATAAAGAATGCATACGAAACCAGATTATTTCACGGGTTAATCTCAGATGAAAATAATATTACATAAATGTATAGAAAATCTAACTTTATGCATTTTAGAGAGGAATACAAATAGATACCATGTTTGTGGCAAATCTTGAAAATGATTCCTTTTTTGGTCGAGGGTCCAAGCGGGAAGAACAAATTGGCCCTGGACGAGTCTTGATTGAATAGCTGCAGTCTTACAAAACAGGTATTTATTTGTCAACACTGTAAAAACATCTCTACTGGTTAGATTGGTTAGATGGAGTTTTACGGCCCAGTTTCTAACCAATTGGTTTAAGTCGAGCCAGCCACGGCCCTTTTCATGTATTCTTTTGATTTACTTTATTTTCCCAAAATGTGCATGCATTTTGAAAGTGTATCTCAAATACATACTTCATTGTCAAAATTGTCTACAGTGTTGTGGAATTACAGACTGAAGAAAATATTGATAAAATACACAGAGGAAAGTGCTGACAATTCAACGCATTGACAACAGTTTTACCGTTTTTTCATGCATTTCCTTATTTTTAATAAATCTGTAATTACGTTTTATTCAACTAGTAACATACCGTAGTAATCACCAAGTATTCCTGTTCAAAGTTCTTTTTTCATATTTTTCACAGTTGTCGATACCAAACTTAACTAAGCCTCATTACCACCTGGACAAAGGGTACTCGGAAGAAATATTACGTCATTTTGATCATAGTGTCGAGTTTCAGAGATGTTTCAGTTCAACAAAAGCTTTTTTCTTGGGTCCCATGGATTCTCTGGTAAATATCCAAAGGTGAAAGTAATTCTGCTTCCCACATTTGCCACGTATCTGAAAGCACAACAAAACCTATCAAACGTTTAACTTTTGACACTCAACACACAATTCGAGTCTGCTCAGTTCTCTATATTTGCTGAGAACGAATACATTTTACACATGATATTATCCAAAGAAGGTAAGAATTTGCAGTTCAATAAAAGGCAGGCCCCAACAAAAGACCCCTCCCGCGGTTGATTAATGCACATGTTATTACCAAAGCAAAAAGCTGTACAATCTGCTAAAATAGACAGATTGGCTTTTATTGTGAAATCTTTGAACTGAACAACTTTTCCTAAGAATATCGTTCTTAGTTAATGTCTACGGACTCTTAAAAATTTTTCTCTGTCTCATGACAAAAACAAAAACAAAACCAAAAAAAAATAAGAAAGATAAAAACGTCCATCAATATCCATTATACGTTAAACATTTTACAAGACAATGTTCCTTTCCCTTTCATCGTGAATAAACAAGGTTATATCAATCTTTGTTTGTTTAAACTTCATTCAAAGGCAAAAATGTAATTACTGGTGGCACGCATGTCCAGGGACAATACTTTGGAAGTATCCACCTAGAAAAAGCGACGTCAAACACAAATCTCGTATCTATTTTGTTGATAACTAACAAATTATTCATAATAAATGCATGAAAGAAATAGTGCTAACGGACACTTCACATCAAATCATTTGCAAGGGCAGAAATGATGGCCCATTGAAGGGCTATGAAATGGCAAACAAAACCGTACAAATAGACGTTGGTATAATGTCAAAGGATGCTTTATCAGATGATTTTAATCTTACATTGATGAATAAACTTTTTTGGTTGCCAGTGGTGAACGCAGGTTTTCTCAGAAGGGAGGGGAAATGCAGTATTTTGAGTGATCGCCGGGGGAGGCAGGGGTGTAAATGCCCCCCTCCACTTTGAAAATGTTTAGCCATTTCAAGGAGCATAGATGCAAGACGGTGCGGCTTTGGCAGAAATAGTCTTAAAAGTTGAATTAATGGGGATGAAACTGTATATTTTAACTTTTAATGTAATTTAATGCCATTAACGCTACCTTTTTGAAGTAAAACTTGTTTCTTAAAACTTGCGTGCTTTAGGAAGCCAAAATAAAACAGCACTAGTCATCGTCATAGGCGTGCGGGAGTGATTAGTTTTTTGTTTTTCCTTGCCCGCAAACGTAATTCTGCCATAAAGACTTTCTCAGCGGAACGCCACTATCCTTTGGTGCGGAGCGTACAGAAAATTGGTTGGCGAGGAGCGCAAAGAAAACTTTAAAAATTCTCCACCCCTCAGATGGAGTTTTCATGCTTGTAAAGAGAATTTCAAAAAATCTTTATTTTTAAATTTTTCTTTGCAATACAAAGAAAATCAGCAACTTGCTAAGTGATCAATAAATTACCACATAAAATTTACCACTTCCATAGGTGAAGTGGTCCTGAATCTTTTACGGGGAAAACAATACAACTCTCGTCTAAATCCAAGATCCTCTGAGTTGATAAAATTGTCTACTGAAGAAACTCTCGACTTAATATGATTTTACTCCTCATGATAAATGGCAAACTATTGCTCACCGCACCTGACCTCCGCTCCTGGCCCCGTTTCGTACGTCTATGCCGGCCGGGAAACGAGTCTAAGGGCTGGGCCCATGCCCTTTCAAATAGTTGACCTTACATGCAGTCTGGTGCTACAGATGCTACCTTTTGAAGTAAAATTTGAAATTTGACAAATCTGCGCATTTTAAGGAGTTAATAAATAGCATCACTGAAAGGGCTTTGGGGGTACATTAGGAAAAATTAGGTATCCTTAGATACAACCTGGTGCCACATACGCTACTTTTTGAAGCAAAATCGTGTGCTACTAAAGCACGATTTTCTAGAACAAACCAGAAAGCCAAAAGGCTTAGCGATTCCTTGCCATCAAATACATTATCTGCTTTCAAATCGACAGTGTTTGATAGATTTTTCTTTACATTTTAGGCACAGAATTTTCGCAATTTTACCACTGGTGACCTCAACTGACCTTTGACCTCTATGAAAAACAAAAGGCTTCTTTCTCTTAACATGACAAATCTATATACCAAATATGAAGAGTATCGGTCACTCACGAGATATCGTGTTTACAAGCCATTTTCGGTGTTTTGGCAATTTTACCGCTGGTGACCTCAAATGACCTTTGACCTCTACCAAAAACAATAGGGTTCTTTCTCTTACCATAGCAAATGTATATACCCAAATATAAAAAGTGTCAGTCGTTCCTATCTCAAGATATCGCGATTACAAGGAGCGTCACAAACACACATACATACACACGACATCACCATCGCATAGATTCCTTGCCTGCCTTCGGCAAGGAATCAAAAATGGATTCCATGAGGGCGGGGAGGGGCCATGGTCCAATGGCCCCCGTGCAACGTTGCTGACGTTGAATGAAAACAACTGAAATATATTTTCAACCCATGTGAAAGTCTCAGATTTAAAAGAAAGCAAGAAAAAATAGTTTGAAGTAGCCTCACTAAACCAGGGTTTAAAGTCAAAGCAAGTTCGGATATTTTAGAGGCAGTGACGCAGCTGGGACATTGTCCAGGGGTAGGGCCCAAAGGTATGAAAATTAAACCAAAACTTTTCCCGGTCAATGTGTGTGCACTTTTCTTTATAAAATATGCAAATTTATAAGTATAACAACATTACCATGTCATTATGAAATGTAACCTGTATTTTAATCTTAAAGTATGACATAGAGCAGTTAGAAAATGAAAATAACAACTCTTAGTCTACTCATTATGTCAACAATAGCTGGTAGTTTGTATGAACCAACGCAACTTTGAGGTAGTTAAACAGCTAACGTTAATTCACTGAAAACAGTAATGAATGCTTTCTCGACCAATCCCATGAGAAACCTGGTATTGACCTCTGGTGAGCTCACATTTCAGGTAATTGTTGGCTTATGGGCAAGCAAGGTACTGGAGAGAAAACTTTTACGGAGTGGGCAGGGGCAGGGGCAGGGGCAGGGGAATTTTTTTCAGTGGGAAATGAGCAAAAGTGTTGACGGCGATCTTCAAACTCTCTAGGGTGTAAAAAATTGAAAACTGATACCAATTACATGGTTTTCGTTACCTCTGGTGTCCTCAAATGAACTTCGATCCCAACCACAAGCAATAAGATCTCGTTAGAGAATTCTGCCCCTTGAAAGTGGACGTCATGACGTGGCCGACAGCGAACAGACTTGGCCGATTTTACAACAATAAAGAACCGCAGACAACAAAAGGCGATAACAAGACCATGTAATCTGCAACAATGTTGCTCTTTGTAAGTTGTGCAACCAAGCAAGAACTTCAAGGACAGGATAAATTTGCCCAAGTTTCAAGGGAGTGGTTTCTCTATTGTTCCACTCAATATGAAAAGTCTATAGGCGAAGTCGCAGTCTATATTAAAAGGGTCCGTCATTCTCATTTGGAGTGATTGTGTTTAATCGCAATTTTCGATGTTTTCGCAGTTCTAGCACGAGTGACCTCACTGACCTTGATATACATAAAAAATAATAGGATTTTTTCTTCCCAACACGACAAATCTATGTACCAAATACGAAAATTGCCAGTAATTTTTATCTTGAGCTTTCGTGTTTACGAGGATTTTCGGTTTTGACTTCAAATGACCTCCACCAAAAATCATAGCAACATCCTTCCTAATGCGACAAATCCATATACCAAATATGATAATTGTCAGTCGTTCCCTTATACGAGGTTTCCGGTTTTGATCCCTAGTCACCTCAAGTGACTTTTGACCTCCACCAACTCAATAGGATTTTTTCTCAGCATGACAAATCTCTATACCAAATACAAAAAGTTTTGAGATATCGTGTTAACAAGGTTTTCACCCCTGGCCACCTTAAATGACCTTTGACCTGTATCAAAATAAACAGTGTTCCTCTTCTCAATATTACAAATACATGTAAACCAATTTTAAAAAATGGACATTTCTGTCGCGAGATATCGTGTTTACAAGCAAGTGTTTTTTTTACAGCCAGACTGTAATCATGAAAAACATTAAGGGTTTGTTTTTTTCTTTACAGTTTTTGCATGTAAATTAGTTTACAAAAGTTTACTGTAAAATCGAATTACAGAATTGTTCTGTTTTGTTTACCTTAATTTCATGTGAATTTACAGCTTACTGTTTTCATTCCCGACGTTTTAATATTTATTATAATATCGCTTTTTTACCTTTCATATGTTATTACGTAACATACACTTCACCATTACGTAGATAAGGTATTTGCTGATCAACGTAATGTGTCGTTACGAAGTTGTTTTCAATCAAAACACATTGAGGATGCCTTGTTGCCATATTGTTGTCAAGAAGTCAGCTATCTCTAGGAACTTTGTAATTGGAAAGTCACATTTTTGTACAATATAATAATTGTTTTTAAAATAAATATGACAAAGAATGCAAATACATTGGTTGCAAACATTTCCAGACAAGGTAAACAATGAGTTTATCACTTCCTGATTAAAAAACGCCAAAGAAGATATTATTCAAAGCAACAGAAATCCTTTCGTTAGGAAAATGCTTGCAAAATAAGCTCCACCCATTTGTGCAAAATGAGATTTACGTCATAAAGTGGTAAATTTACAGACTCTTTCAAGTAAATTTGTGAAACGTTTTTAATTTGCTCCGATCAAGTGCATGAGCGCCTGTGGCGATGAGTTGACATCAGTATACCAATTGCCAGTGCTCTGAAATTAGGGCCTTACAATTTCTTTTTACTTAAATATGTGTGACAAAACACCAGTTGTATGATATTTATAACTAAGAACATAATAACCAAGTATGCTTTTATAATAAATGTAAGTTAATTTTCAAATAGGGCCATAAATTTGCCAAAAATGTTTTTTTTTCTTAAACTGAAATTTCGCAGAACGATGCATGTTATATATTGAAAATTTTCTGGCTATTTCTTATTTGTTTGCTTGGGGTTATTTTTGTTTCTTTTTCAGCTAAAAAACAAAATGAATGTTTGTTAAAAGACAGTATATTTAGGTGAAATCAGAAAAATACAAAACTGTTAAAATTTCTGTAAATTTACGGAAAAAGTTTTACATAGCAGTAAAATTTGGTTAAAAAAGCAGACAAAAATGGTTTTTCAAATAAACAGAAAATACATGTTAAACAACTTTTTTAATTGTAGCAATACAAAGCGTCTGTAAAGATACACAAAATCTCTATTAAAATTAAAGTACAAAAAGTTTAAGTTTAAAAAAGTCTGTAAATTTACAGAAATATTTAACCGTGTATGTTGCCCCTCATGCTTGGTATTCTCCTTCTAGCTCTGTAAACATCTGTTGCTATCCTTCTTATTGTCAAGTATTCCCTTGTAGAAGTTTTCAACCAAGATGAGTTCTCGCTAACAGTTGTCTTAAGCTCCTCATGGTTTCTGAGCCACAACTGGAAAAGGGCCGTGGCCGGCTCGACTTGAACCATTTGCTTCGAAACTGGGTCGTATAACTCCATCTAACCTGACAGAATATCATGGTTTCTTTTCTTGTTGTTACAATTTGTTGTGCTCTATTTAATCCAGTAGCGTAGCTACAGGGGGAAAGGGGGGGGGGGGGGGGTGGCGATTGCCCCCCCCCAGATCGAAAAAGTAAAAAATTCGGAAATTTGCCATTTGAGACACCTGCCAACTATAGTGCGGTTTTCCCGGACTTTTGCTTCATAACATTGCGAATTCTTTTAAATAAAAGCTCCATATATTAATTGTTTTAAAAAGGGCAAATTTTTCGGGGCGCCAAATTGCAATCTCTTATGCAGTAAGTAAATCGGAAAATTTGGGTGCTTGCTTCCTCTCAAAAGAAGTCTAGCTACTCTACTGATTGAATCTATGGGGGTATCCAAGCTCATAAACTTTGCTTAGCTTCTTGTGAATAGCCCTCGGTCTTTTTATTTGTATGTTGCAAACTGTTTGTATTACGAGACCGAAATAAATGTAGTTGAAACCTAAAAATTGAACTTGCTTTTGATTTTTTTCGATCTGAAAATCTTTCTGGCGAAAGTATTAACTGATAATATCATAGAAAAAGGATAAATGTCATTCACAAGTTGTTCGAAAAAGCCAAAAGGTGTGTTGCTAGTAATTGAGCTAACTCTGATTCCTTTACATACTGCACACTGCACGATTGGTTGTTGCTATCGTTCGTCTCAGTACAGGCGTAGCAAAATGACTAGATTTCTAGTTTTGTGTATGAAAGTTTGGACATGTTCAAGTAGTTCGAAACGTCCAATTTTGCAAGAAAGTTGAAATATTTTCGAAAATATACAAGGTAAGGTCAAAATCACTACACGTAATGCAGGAAAATGATATTGCCCCTATTCGAATTGAACTTTTGTTTGAAATATTACACAGTCGTCGTGAAATCATTCAAATAGTAGCGTCACGGCGGCCATCTTGGTGTGCTTTTTTTTGTCCCAGTCGGAGGCGACAATCACGGGTAGGACGTAAGCGTTATATGCTCTGTCCATGTTTAGGAAGTCCGTGGAAATTTGTCACCAGTTCTTTGTTCAATATTTTTAATGACTTTGAATGAGTCAACAATACCAACATAAGAACAATTTCTGTTAGACACCAAGGTCTTGATTTACGCGAAAGAGTTTGTTTTTTTGGGTTACAATAACTAACTCGGAGACACATTTCACCCGCTTTTCGAGTACCTCTTCGTTTTGAAAGAGGTCGGTATTTGAAAAATATTAAATGAGGGCAAGCGCAACTCCAATTGAATTTCTTCTTTTCAGTGTAATATCAAAGAAATTCTTCAAAATTTAATTAACTGCTATTTGACAATCCTGAAAAAGTATCGATAATTTCCTTGAGTATTTACTTGAGGAGGAAGGACGCCGTAATAAAATTTGTAATCGAATTATGGCCACAAACTTCGAGCCCTGAACGTTACCTTATCCTTTTTGTCATGTTTGTGAAATTTTGTTAATTGTGCTACAGAGTATTGACAACGAAACGTGTATACGCAATGAAAGCATACATCACTTGAGGACACAGATCATGTAATGAAGGGTGATACAGAAATATATACCCCAAGCCGATTGTGATCTCGTGGGGTGTATTTGTTCAATTCTCACGGAACCCAGTCACAGAATGATGGTAACTTAAATGTGCACATACGCAAACACGTCATCTACCTTACTCAAATTTTAGGCCCTTGAAAGATCATTTTGTTCGAAAGGATAAGTTAAGGATTCTTGTCTCAAGTAACAAATGTACACATTTTATAAGAAATGAAATTAAATACGAACAAAAGGGATGAATGCCACATAGAATCCTTTAAAGAAAATGTCTTGAAATTCTTCAAAGGTTTTAACTAGAGAGGGTACTGGTCACTTAGTTTTTGGTTAATGCTTTGAGTCGAAATACTGGAACAAATTTTGAAGGGTCCTGCTGTTTTTTTCTCTAATCAGGCGCCAAAAACCCTTGTAGTGTAGTCGAGAGTAAACGATGCATTAAAAGATAGAGTAAATATAGCCTTAAAATTCTACCCAACAGACGAGATCCTTTTTACTATCGAGAGTTTTAATGTAACCCAAGGTTATCCTGGGAAGTAGAATAAACTTTACAGTCCTTTAGACCCTTTTGCAAATGACAATTACAACAAGTTTTTTGTCCATGGCAATTTGCTATGCATGACAACAAACGACACACACCAACATTCTTTCCCACAATTCTTTGCAATAACTGTTTGGAAAATAGTCAAATAGACGTTACTACTTGGATGTTATAACTTGTGTCTTGCAACCGTTGGATTGAAGAGGCAGACACGGGTGTTTGGATTGGCGGCGAGTGACATTTACTGACTTTGTAATGATCTGATACGTGGGTAGACCCGAAGTTTCAAATTATATTATTTCATTTGTAATGACGGTAAATGCAATATTTTCGAGAAACAAAGATGTAAAGTGAGGAGGTTCAATAAGTAACGGTAGACAGCAAAATGAATCGAGCTATTTCGAATGCATTGGTTGTAGTGCCCTTTTAAGATTTCCAACATTATATAGATCAATGGTTTGTTGGGGGTTTGGTCATTAGAATGAAACGTCATTTATTGATACTGGCGCTTCGCAGGAAATGGGATTAAAAAAATCAAAGATCAAAGTTTGAAATCTTTTTGCAAAATTGATTCACCGTTATTATGCAGATTCCAATCAAATCGCAATAATGCTGTTTTTTTTTAGTTCCCTTGGAAGCTGTCCAAGGATAGCTTGAATATCAATGTTTGATGCTACATGGGCGTGGGGACCCACTAGAAGGCCAATTTCTCTACTCCAAAATTCAGATTTGGCTGATTCCTGACCAATTCAAAGTTTTGCATGACCAAATCAAGTCTGATATAACTTGCTAAGTAACAAATACTCCCCGTCGGTTTTCTATCAATCAACTGGTGTGATCTGCATTGTGGAAAATGTGTTAAACAGTAGACGTTTAAGGTCAATTGTAGGCACCTCAATTATGTTTGGGAGCAACATCTAAATCCTACTATTTTCTCCTTTTTCCTCTTTAAAGTATCTTCAGTCTTTAATATGTTAGGACTTTATGATCGCATATTCAATGTAAATCAAGCAGTAAATCTCATAAATAAAGAGAAAAGACGTTTTCTGAGAAATATTGTAACATGGTTCTCAAAACATAATCTTGAAATAGTGAAGCAGTAGACTGTCTTGTTCCCTTATTCATGTTAGAGTTACTACATTTTACCCTTTATGTAAATACTTCAAATTCTGTGATAAATTGACTAAACGGTACTTAACTTATCTGTAAAACATACTTAAAGCTAAACTGATAAACTGAATATGTGCATAATGTATACGTATGCGAATGGCAAAAGTGTGTTCAAATTCACAGAGAGGGGAAAGGTCATCACACACGTTTATTATTCATTGTTCGTTTGATTTGAATATAACAACCTGCAGATTTCATATGCACTTTTCTACAATTTACATTGAGATTATCAATGAAAGTCCACCCAGCAAGGCAGTGGTGGAGCCGGGGATTTCGGTCAGAGGGGGCGAAAATGGTCTGCAGGGGCGCTTCGAAGGAGTAAATACCCTGAGCCTCAGCACGACCGAAACCACGGCTTTTCAGACTTTCCATTTGATTGACCTGGTAGAAGATTACTTTGACATTTCTCCTCAGCAAGTTTTTCTATTAAAAGATGTTTAAATTTTTTATCCATGGGCCTCCGCGGAAGAAAATGTAGGAGGGGGACTAAATTCTTTTAGAGGGAAAAGCTTCGCCCCACCAAGAGCTGGCGCGGAGCGAAAGAAAATTTTAGACCAAAATGCTTCTCAGATCGCTAGAAATTACATTTCTAAAGCCTATTTACCGTGATAATTAGGAAAAACAGTGAGTAAACTGTTGAGAAATATTGATGTTAGTTTTTCTTCGTCTTTTTCTTTATGTTTACTTCCGTTTTTTTAGGTCACGTTTTTTCACACGTTTCTACCCCCCTCTTCCACATTGTAGTAAGAAGGCGGTCATTGTATTTTGTGTGTTATTGTCAGGTCTCGATTTAAGATTTTTATGTAATAATGGGCTACTTTGTGAAGATAAATATTAAACCTGCTAGAGCTACATAGCAATCAATCTTACGGAGGGAAAAAGTTATGGAAATTAATCACCGTTAGGTGTACATTTTTGGCATATGGAAATCAAGATAAGTATACGAATAAACATTAATTGACGTAATTTACATCATGTGACCATTCTGAAACAGCCATTAATTAAGTACATTTAAAGAAATAGCCAAGACAAGAGGTCTGCTTGGCTCTCTAGATACCGAATTCATAACAAATAAAAGTAGCCTTAACTTAAGCTTATTTGATGCAATTTTCTGGCTTTTGAGATCACGGAAGTACAGATAATTGCATTTTCATGCCATTAACTTGCAGCGTCAGAAATAGCCTTTTACCGTGAGAATGGTCACTTAAAGATAAGCAAAATGGAAACTGCTCATTAAAGCCCTTAAACCATTGCCAGCATGATAACAGTTTTATTTAATTTTAACCTGAATGTTCTCTTCAAATGATTTTGAAAAATGTCGTGGGAGCTATTTTGGTATCTTTATAAACTCTTTTTTGTCTATGTTGACAATTATCGTCGACAACAAGAGGGCTTTTTACGCTAAAATTATTGTTGCGCCCTTTGCAACATCTTTTATTGGCCGGGAGGGTTAATTTCATGTCAGTCTGTGTATTTTGTAAGCTTATAATCACGCTTGGTGTGGAAGCAATGAACTTAGCACAACGACAACATTCATTAGTGCGTAAAAAGGATGAAGATACGTTTCGGCAAAACCTATCCATATATTACAGAAGATGACCCTTTTCATCAGAATAAAGTACAGATAGTCCATTACTGGTGGCTGTTTGAGCGTTTTTTTATCTGGGCCTTAAAACAAAGCTATTAAATTATGTCTTTTGCCAAAAAATGCTGCAAGAGTAAAGCATGTTAAAAACCTAAAAAGGGCGCCGACAGACGATTTTGGTCCGGGGGGCCGGCCCCCTGACCATATGGCAGCTCCGCCACTGCAGCAAGGTAAACACTTTGAGGTTATACATTTATTGGAAAACGTCACTTCCGCGGTAATTTATCTGAAGAGATGTGATGACACTGTTTTCATTAAAGTTTTACTCTCTTATAAGAGAATCAGAAAGCACTATATTCAAGTCTGTTATTCGAGAAAAGAGGCACTCAACGCAATTCTTCTATCGTTTGTTCGGAATCCTGTTACTTTCGTTTCAGTACACAAATGGGTTTAGAGTGTGACGAAAATGTTGCTTGAAAAAAGGGAAATCCCTGTCAATGTAGCAGACATGTAGGCCTAGTTATCGGTTATGAAGACCCAGCCAGCGTTAAAGACCCATAGCCGAAAAGAAATATGGATACTATGCTATGGTTTCTATCATTAGCTTCTGCATCTAGACATTTTCTGTGGGTTTGTCGAAGGATAAATTCAAAATCAGAGAAGGAATTTCTAAACCCTTGCAGAGGTTCCACCCTGGATTCAATGTAAAATGCCGAGCTTAAAGGGAATTTTCGTTTAACACCGATACAATCTGAATTGGGTATAAAAGACGGAATTATATCAAGACCGAATCTCATAAGATTATAGAAACAAACAAAAAAAAAAAAAAAAAAAAAAAAAAAAAAACCGAAGGAAGTGACTTCAAAGTGGGAGAGGAGAGGAGGGAGAAAAGCTGAGAAGGACAAAAATACAAAGAAACGACAGCCAGGGATTTATTAACATAAACTTTGTGATACTCGAGAGAATGTTCAAATTATAAAAGAGAAAAACTTCAATTTAAGCTCCATCAAGTTTACATCTACAACTACACCGCATGAATTGTTGTAACTTATTAAAGACATTCATCAGGACAACTGTGTTGTGCATTTTACTCATTAGTTGTTTACCTATAGCAATAAATTAACTGCAGGTGTTAGTATTGGGTTTTGAAGGCAGTCGTAAAATATTCGCTTACATTTACCCTCGTTTGCTGTTATGAAACATGGCCTTTCAAGTCATTCGATATCAAATTCATCGAGAACATTTCGTTCTGGCAGATACTACAGCTTCTTCTGCTCTTTGAATAATTAGATATTTGTGATGTTTATCTTTAATTACAACAGCATTTCCGCAACTGCAACCATGTCTTCATGTTGAACATTCTATGTAAACATATCTTATAGTACAACCAGAAACCCCTAAGGCTTCTTGGTCATTATAGAAAAGAAATAAAGGGTATCAATCTTCGCATCTCAGTGAATTGCATTTACTACCAATTTCCAAGTTGTTTGCCTGCTGATTTATCTACACATACCTTAGGCAAGTTTTCATATTTGTCATAAAAATGGGGTTTATCCTCTGTCTATAACATTCAGTGCCCAATAGAAACGTATAAAAGGGAATGCTGCGTTTAGTAATACGGATATACCCTTGACCAAATTCATTGTAGATATTTCATTTTCTTCCGACTCCCTTGTCCAGACTTAAGCACTTATCAGCACGTGAGAGCCTTGTTAGGAGCGTTCAAGACAAAAAAGACAAGATGAAGCTCTGTTTAAAAAGGATTCGGTCTTCGATACTGTTCTGATCTCACATGACCATTAAACTATCACAAAAGCAGGTAAATTTTCCTAGTAAAATGACAAATTTGTATACCATTTCCTCTAACTTGAAATGTTATATTAACATTGGATTTAGATTCCATCCTTAGGTTTTCTCACATGAGGTTTGACCTCTACAATGTGAAATAGCGATCTTAGCGATCTTTCTTTACTCTAAAGCAAACGAAATGTCAGGTAGAAGAGTAGGCCTATCTATACTTCCCATATTGAAAACCTTCTTAAAAGGTTTTTGTTTTTTATTTTCAACCTTTGGTTTCCCGACTTGATATCTCAATCAAAACAAAAGCATCATTCCTATCTCGTTACGATTGATTTTATACCTAAGAGTAAAAATTATCCATCGTACCCGCTTCGGGGTACTATGTTTTCCATGAACTGAACTTTTGAAATCTAAGCTTCCGTAACGTCCCCAAAAAGGATTAGTCCTCTCAAGTAGTCATTCAAAAAGCAGAAAGAGCTGTACTATCTGCCAAAACGAAATGCTCCCGTCTGACCTCTGCCCAGTGGCGGCACCAGCATGTCCGGTTTGGGGAGGGGGAAACTAATGGCAAAGGAATTTTTTTTTTTTGGGGGGGGGGGGTGTTTATCGTTAAAACTACTAAAGACTTGAGAAATTGACTAAATTCACTACATAGCCTACCCCCAGAAATCTATTGTTTAGGTCGTCGGTGTTTATTATGTTAAACTATCAGAATTGTTGACCTTGACTAACTTAATAATTTGCTTTCTTCAAAGGAACAAAAACCAGACAAAGCCAACAACAAGAAGAAGAAAAAGGAAACCACGTGTAAAAAGTATCTTTTGCCCATCTTGATATAACGTTTTTAAAGTGTAAGTTCTTCTAAAATACTAGGCAACTATTAAACAGGGCAATCCCCCCTCTACCAATCCTATCTACGACAGTGCTCAGCTAAACTACAACATTCTCATGCCTTTGTAATTGCATAAATTCCTTTCCTTCTGACTTTTACAGGAATAAACGAGCCCTAGGACTGCACTGATAGGATGTTTTGGGTTAACTATAAATTTAAGTCACAGTAATACCGTGATATATCTGCAGCTTAAATAACGGTCTCTGATAGGAGTTCATTCAATCCACATGGTCGGATGACAACACGAACAGATGAAAATTTGGGCATCTAACATTAAAAACGAAAAGAATGGAAAAACGTTATCTCTTGAGGTTCATATTCAGGACCTTGTCTCATTAAAAGTATCAGGCTAGATCTAAGTTTGATTTCCATTGGACTATAGTACGACTAGCTACGATCTATTGAAAGACGTTATGAATAAAGCAAGAGGTAGCATGAATTTGATTTAGTGTGATCGATATTTTATTCTGAATGTGTGTTTCATTTCAAATCGATCGGAGCTATTTACGAGATCGCAAGCGAACAACTCCATCGCACCGCAGACAGCACGATATATCCATTGCTTAACCAACTTGAAGACTAGCTTATGAATGTCATTTTTATGCAAAGTTATCACCGCGAGCGTGATGACTACCAACCTGGCTATGGAATTTCCATTTCAAGTTCAGAAACCGGTGTTGCACATAGTTCTAAGCAAAGTGAACGCAAGTGAATCATAACTTCAGTGGGGAAGTGATGTGAAGTTTTATTCTGCATATTGTTAAGGGACCCATTAGTTTCCGGGTGTTAATCTATAGAACAGGAAAAAGGTGGAAAAATTGAACCTTTGTGAAATTATTGCTGGGCAAGATACGGCTGTGACGACAGTTTGGTATATGTCCTTTCCATGAAACTTATCTGTGACATCCAGTAGAAAAAATGGTGGATAAATTTAAACAGAAGTTGATTTTGTTTCAGGGTTTTCGAGGAGCATTTTTCTGGCATGTCCTAACTTTTTGCAAAACATGAAGAAAATCAGTTAATCCATTTACTAAGAACCGTGACAAATGTTTGTGCTTAAACGTGTATACAGGGATATATAGTGAGAAAGTGTTTCCAAATTTGATACTTAACTCCTGGGGGATGCAATTCATATTTTCAGACACACAAGTTGTTGCTCTGCATTTAAAAGACCACCAAAGTTGTTAAAGATGTAGGAGGGGGGTTCCAACATTTTTTGGAACTCAACAAGGAGAAGAGTAATCAAAGGGGAAAAAATTAATGCATTCCATTTCTGCCCTGTTATCAATCTTCCTCAGTTAAGTTTGACAAAACTGCATTAAAAGTCTCCCGCTTTGAACCTTGCACGTTACGAACCGGATATTTGTGCTTATTTATCCTACCAGAGGGTTCCGCACTTCATGTTTCCTCGAAATCTAATTTTGCAATCGTTGCATGCAACGAGCTATATGTAGCTTAGTGTATTTGAGGTTCAAGTGGTCATTTGAAATGTAGCCGAGGTCTCCTTAAAATGCATATGGTAGTATTTAATATTTAAACAATTCAGCCACAAAACTTATCTTGAATGTTTACAACGTCAATGATATTACCGCAGCTGTAATTGGTCTCTTGGGAACTATACACTAGTATAAAGAATCAGTCTCTCTACTTCATTTGCGACTTAAAAATGAAAACCGACCAAGTTTGTCTTTATATTGTTAGTATCTTCTTCGTGGAATCAGCTTCCTAACAATCAGCTTTCTAACAAGTGACGCTTGTTTTCTTGCGATCATAAGTTTCGGGCAGACGATATCTGTAATTACACGCCAAACATAAACCAGGTGTCTATCATCCGCATCAAAGTAGGCTTCAAGAATTGCATGGTGGCCCGTGGAAGATGACAGTAGTTGACATACCTAAAAATTGTGTAAGACACCATGGTGATTTTATGGGAGAAAGTAGTGGCAAATATCCTAAATTTTTGTTGCTACTAAGGAGCGGTTGATTCAATTCATGGTTCAGAAGACATGAACAGTACCCCAAATTATTTTGAAATAAGTCAAGTGATGGTCTGATTTTAGTCGGATACAATTCGAGTCAATTACGATTAATTTTAAGTTTGCCATAAGCATTGAAAGATACAACAATTTAAGATCATTACCCCGAAAAAGGAGCAAAAGTAATTATAAGGATCTTTACCGGGTTTTCAGTGGGTGTCTTGAGCTATTTCATTGATGTTCTCCTGTTCATGTGCTGTATACGATATGACCGGTCATTCTAATTCTCATTCTTGTTACCCTGTATCAGTCAGTAATTGCATGATGTTTCCATTTACTGTGCTTTTTCGTTGTTGCATCATATAGCAATGTGAACAATTCATGACTTGTTTACAGTATGTGATGTTTGCTAGGTTTGTAAATGTACAGTTCTTCAAGGGTATGAACACTAGTCCATCCATTTCTTGTATTATCTATTTTGCATACGACGGAAAAAGTATGTTGCAATGTAAAATCATCATGATTGTGGAAAAAGAAATAAATGGGGAAAAATTACCGTTAATCTTTCAATTTCCTTGCCAACCTGAATCACCGGTGGTTGTGCACTGAATTGTATCTTGTTTCCCAAAGTTCCCTTGAATAATAAAGGTTTGAAATTCTTGTTCACAATAAATGAAGACGATTTAAGGCTGATGAACCCACTAATTGCTGCCTACAGTGACTAAATACAAGCGCTGATCGAATTCGTTTATATGCAAGGATTAAATTTTGCCAACTCAGTTAAAATAAAAAGTCAGATAAAAATGATTCTGAATATCCATTCTTAAAAACGATAAACCTCTACAACAAGCCATAATATGGTTTGAAGGGCTCTCTTGATTTATGAACGGGGGTAACATGTTCTATCTTTATACCCTATTACACCATGAAGCTATGACGGATGGAGTGAAAGCACCCTCCTTCACAGCTATCACGTTTGCCAACATTTAGCTAACGATTGTTTACAACTTGCAAATTGTAGGCATAAAAAAGGATCCCAGAGTACCTTGAATTGTTCTTGTAGCGTTTAGACCACAAAAAGTTCTTAGCATGGTTCCACTGGCCATTGTCATAACATTGCCAGTCGTCAAAGAGCAAAAGTGGTAAAACTGTTTAACTCCAGTTTGCAGTTCCTTTTACGGTTTGGTAACAGCTGTAATCAACTAATCCAACATGCTTAAATGTTTCATTCTTTTAGAAAAATGAAGAATTTTTCCAAAGGCAATATTAAAAAGTTCCAGTTTGGAACTGCTAGAAAAAGAATGCCCCTAATTAACTGAAAAAATAAAAACAAAGAAGTTATTATTTAAAGGTGCATTTTCAGTCTTCAACTGAGGAGACTGACAAATCTAAACCTTGATCACAATTATAGCATTTTGACTATCAAGTCTTACTTTGACGATCGTGGTTTAATTAGAGAGGCTAATTCAAACAAAGAGTAAAGATGAACTAGAGGACCCGAAGAGCAAAATATATTTCCACAAAATGGATTAAAACACCCACCATAGGTACTGTCCGATGAAATTGGATTGGACTGGTTGCTTTAACTCCGTCCGTAATACATCTATGGAGACACCAACTCTCTTTGTCTGACATGCAAAAAAGCTGAACCAGTTGGGATATAGAAAACAAATCTGGCAGGCCCAGGCAAACAACTCTAATTTACAAAGAGTTGGAGATTCACAATATAAGAAATAAAAGCTTCAACTGAGAATTCTACAATATTTTGCAGTGTCTCATACGGTACATCGCATTGAAGCGGTAAAATAAAAATGATTTACCGTATTACTACGATTTTAAACTGAAGGGGACAATTATAAGGGCAAGGGTCAGATGGGTTGAAGATGGTGAAAAAACAGTAAGTACTTCTTGAATTTGGAGAAACGAAATAAACAAAATAATTACATTCGAAAACTCTCAGACCAGGAGGGTTGTCTCATAAAAGAGGACGAGGATATACTTAAAGAAATTCGTCTTTTTTATAGTACTTTATATTAATCAAATGACACGTCAATTGATACTTTTCTTGATAATTTAGATCATCCTTATCTCGGTGTAGACGATTCTTAGCTTTGTGATGGTGAACTTACCTTACATGAATGCTCCGCTGCACTTAATCTTCTAAGTAATGTTAAAGTTCCGGGAAGTAATGGTTTCACGACCAACTTTTATAAACATTTTTTGCATTTAATAGGTCATCTTGTCGTTGATTCTATTAATCATGGTTACAATACAGGTTGTCTCTCTCAGGAACAGTCACATGGAGTAATCACCCTTATCCCCAAACCTGGCAAGGACTCATCATTACTTAAAAATTATCGACCTATATCTCTGTTAAATACAGACTGCAAACTTGGGGCTAAGGCTATTGCTGCAGGAATGAAATTGGTAATTGATAATCTTATTGGTCCAAATCAATCTGGTTTTCTATAAGAAGGTTTTAAGGTGAAAACATAAGGTTTGTTTTAGATGTAATTAATCCCACTAGCGAATTTAATATAACGGGATTTCTGTTTTTAATCGATTTTGAAAAGGCTTTTGACAAGTAAGAATGGGAATTTATATACGATACTTTCTCCTTTTTTAATTTTGGAAATAACTTTAATCATTGGGTTAAAACATTTTACAATAATGCCCAAGCATGCGTTTGTAATAATTGCTATTCTTCCGGTTCTTTCCAATCCAAAGAGGGGTGCCGCAGGCATCTCCCCTAAGCCCATACCTTTTTATTTTGTGTGTAGAGACCCTTGCACTTACTGTGCTTCAGTCATCTAATATTAAAGGTATTTCAATAAGTGGTTCTGAAACTCGTATTCTGCAAAATGCTGATGACACCACATTTATACTTGATGGTAGTAAAGAAAGTTTACATGAATTGTTAAGTATTCTCAATAATTTCTATAGATCGTCTGGTTTGAAGATTAATATTTCTAAATCCCATTTGTTCCCTTTAGGCCCTTTTGTTGGTAAAAAAAAAAACAGTTTTCCTCTCCGACTTAAACATAGATATTACCTTGGGTCCAGTTACAATGTTAGATGTCACTTTTACTCACAACGGGGATGACCCCTTTCTTCTCAATTATCAGCCCAAGCTTTCAAGGCTCAAGACTTTTGGGCCAGCCGCGATCTAACTCCCATAGGTCGTAATATTATTGTCAAAACGTTTGGCTTATCCCAGTTGGTTTATCTCTTCCTAGTATTACCTAATCCCCCGAAGACTTTCATTAAATAGCTCGAGCAAGTTATTTTTGACTTTATGTGGGGTAGAACCACTGATAAGGTTAAACGTTCTGTAATTATTAACCCTGTCAACGCTGGCGGTTTAAAGGTTATTCATGTCAACAGTTTTATTTATGGCCTCAAGTGTACCTGGATAAAACGCTATTGCAACAATTAACAAGGCCCGTGGAAAAATTTTCTTTCATACTAGTCTAAGAAATATGGCTGTAACTTCTTAATTAAATGCAATTGTCTGCAAAGTGAAGTTACACATATTCGAAATATTTTTGTCAGAGAAGTTGTACAATCATGGCGCAATATTTCATATACATCTTCTACAGAGGACCATGGCAGTCAAATATTGTGGAATAATTCTGATATTCGGATGAACGGTAAAATTGTGCTTTATTATTCGTTGTTCGAAAAGAATGTACTCCATGTAAGAGATCTTTTTGATAGACACGGTAACCCCTTATCTTTTGAAAATTTTAAGCGTAAATTTGATGTAACAGGTTTACCTTTTACATTGTATTACGGATTGATACATAGTATTCCGAACAGTTGGAGGGGCTCAATGACTGGTAATGATGGTAGAAATCAAAACATAAACGAAGATTTTTTTGAAAATTTTTTGAAATCACCTAGGTGTTCACAGTTTATTTACAACAAGAAACGATTGCCGAGAAACAACGGCCATACAGAAATGGGTAGTTAGGTTTAAAAACTTGACTGACCAGGATTGGTCCAATATTTATTGTACTTCTTGGCTCTCTATCACAGAAGCCAAGCTACAGTATTTTCAGTTTAGATTGATTCATAAAGTCTTGCCAAAGAATAGATTGCTTTGCTTAATGGGTAACACTGAATCCCCTTTTTGTACTTTTTGCAATACTGATGAAGAAACAATAGATCACATTTTTGGGATATGTAGCTATACCTCACAATTAATTAAAGCGAGGAACTTTTGCTATTTAATAAACATGTTGTTTTCTCGAGACAAAGTTTTTTTTTATTTTGAAAACACAAGTCATCCCTACAATTGTTTAGCTCTTCATGTGAAAAACTTTATTTTAAATTGTAAAAGAATGAAAAGTAAACATGAGGCAAATGAATTTCTATAAGTTTAAATTTGTGGTCAAAGTGGAAGAGCATAAAAAAGTTAGGAAAAAGAAAAATGTAAATATTGATAATATTAGAGAGGCATTTGCCTCCTGTCCTAGTTTGTTTGATTAATATATTGAAGGGAGTGTTTTGTAGCATTGATGTTTATGTAAATATATTTCGATTATAAAAGGGTTATCACAAGATTATTAAGTTTGCAATTTTATTTGATCATCATTTTGTAACACAACGTTTGTTTTTCAAAAACTTGAAATTGAAAATGAATAAAATGGAGATTTAAAATAGAGGTTGTATTAGATATAACTGCTTGCATGTATTGTCAGGATCGCTATGAGCAGTATTACTAGACACTCATGATGAGGCAACATGAAATTGGATGATTGACAGTATAAATGTCCAATTTGGTGGCGCTCATTACTATTACAAGACGAAATTGTTGTATGAAGAAGACAAATTCTCAAGTACTTAGAGTACACTCTGCCAGTACACTATGTAATGAACAAGCGCCCACCTTTCAAAAGAAGAAAAGCAGAATATATCTTTAAGAAGTACTATTGAGGCGGTGACACGTTAAGAAGTTATAGATTGTTATATCACTATCTCAAAAATTAAGAATCCTCAAGAGATTCGGTCAATATCTTTGAGCCACGATAACCGTTGCACAACGAAAGCGCTTGAACAACACATTAAGCCTGAAAATAACAGAGGCGCCACCAGATATCACGTAGCTGGATATAAAATGTAAGGGGAAAGTATAACATACCTTACAGGCAGAAATATCACCCAAAGTAACGGTTGGGGAATTTTCCTTTGACTAGAGGTCTCCATCTTCTTTCTGATCTAAAACATTGTTTTTTATAGTCCTGTCTTAGTACAACGTGTCGGGTCGAGGCTGTCAGTCATAGCCCTCTTCTGAAATTCATTTTATCCAGAAGTTCCGTTCAAGCAGTTGAGTTATAGTACGGTTCAAGTTTAATTTCGAGTACAGTACAAATACGGTGTAAGTCCTTTTCTTTAAGTTTTCTCGTCTTTTATCAAGTTTGAAATTAAAGACAAAATGAAAGTTACCACCTATCACTAAAATGCCCACTGAATATGTCTTGTTCACAATGCATTTATTCAAATACTTCAGTAGTCATCAATAATTGTTCCATAAATATGCTACAAAGGGAAAAACACTTGATCAACTCTTACGTTGAGGTATAAGTTTTCCAGACTAAATTTAGCACAGAGTAACCCCACATAATTTTTTGTCTCAAAAAAAAAAAAGAAAAAAAAAAAAAAAAAGAAGAAGAAAAAAAAAACCTTTATAACAGCAGTGCATTCACAAACTTACTATCTAGGAGAGTTTTTCCAAAAATTCTACCTGAAGATAGTTAGGCGTAGTCACTAGCAATTGATTAATAGGGTGTCGGCAAGGACCGACTTGCGGCGTTTAGTGACGGCTGTCTAACGAATCGGATAACCAAAATTAATGAGCCCTCAATCTGGAAACTCATAGCCTCCATGTACCTTCAGGAAGAGGAAAAACCTGCTCTCATTGTGTAGGGGACGGTAACCACCGTAAGTCCAATTACTGTTACTGTACGAACAGCCACGTTACTAGGTTTTACCCAGGTGCTAAATGTAAACATTTTCTGCTTAAGATTTTACATTGACTTTGATCTTTTGAGGCATTTAGATCAAAAACTACGATAAAGACATGTCAAAACATAAAAAAGAGTTTCCATACCGGCAAATTCATGGCCACACAAGTGTTCTACTGCCAAAATATTTCGTTAACTTTTAAAGTTTATATGCACAGTTGATCTTGAAAGCAAATGAAATTAGCTGGTGGTAGGCCTATAAGTTTTCAACTCTTATCTAGGGGAGTTCGACAGAAATCACTCTGCATTACCTGTCAGGTGTATTGGTTAATTAAACACATTGTGTGTCAAAGAATTATCAAACTCGCCAAGATGAATCTATTAACTCCTCCAACAGGGTAATTTTGATTTGGTCATACATGTTACTTAAAACCGACAGATCTTAGTGCTGCCCAAAAGCGAAGCGTATACAAAAATTTGCATTTTATTCTTTTTATAGGAGGCTTCACTAAATGATTGTATGATAAGATCTATTTTTGCAGGATGTTTGCAGTAAATGTGGTTATCAAAACGTGACCACATGTAATAATTATGCGCGGGCTCTTTTAGAAATTTTGTCAACAGAATGTTTCCAGTGTTCACTATGTCAAATGTTTTGGTGTCTATAGAGGAACTATCCTATATGGACCGCGTTTTAAGAGAATAAATTTAGGCCCCTGCTGTTGAATGCATTAAAAAAGCTGCATAAAATATGCAGGGATAATATATACCCGTGGTAAAAGAAATTGCTAAAACGTCTGACGGACGGAATGAATTATTAGAATTTGCCACGACTATATTTTAGACCGGCAACGCCCATAATCAGACACAACCCTCGGGACACAAGTTATACGAAATATTCAACAAAACTACTGCTTAAGTACTGTTTATGTCAGATACACTTGCATAAAAACATAAAATCAGTCATAGACGACCACAAATGGTCCTTTCAAAGAAAACTCTGACACCCCAAATAATGAGTTGCTGCGCACTGTTTAACAAGGTGTTTTTTGATTGGCTGTTGCCATTGTATTGTATCGACTGTATTCTTTGTAAGGTTAGGGATTGGGTTAGGGATTAGGGCTATCGTTAGCCAGTTTGCAAATTTCTTGTTAACCAGTGCGCATCGCCCCCAAATAATAAATGTAACTCCAGAGTTAAACTTTCTTTTCCCTTTGATGGGAAATGCCTCACACCAGCAATAGCCTAAAAGACTGACATAATAACGAAACAAAACAACACATAGGCATGTCCCACCCAGGAAAGTTACCATAACCACAAGGCGGAATCTTTTAACCTAGCACGCCAAGAAAAAGGAATAGTTCTCTCAAAACACGTGTGATGTCTTAAGAACAACGGACGTGCAATTTCATAATTCGGCACATATAAACACTGTTCAACAAAGAATAGGACCCCCTTCGGCTTTTGCAACCTTTGTCAAGCTGAAAAACGTGCAAATTTTGATCAGTGCTCCCCCAACTTCAGATGAAAAGGTCCGAGATCTTCCATTACCCAAATCCAAGAAAGCCGCCTAAGCGGACATGGGTTAAAAAGTAACACAGGAAAGACTTGAATTCATGATCAAGCAAGATACCCGTCCTGATAATCGCATTGATTTGTGAGAAACTCTGAGGAGAGAATCATTTGCTTTGTGAGGATACCACATGTTTTTCCACATCTTTTGCATATGCACATGTCAATAGGTTGTGGAGGAGGATGGAGATGTGGACCTTTCTGAATTCACCACTCTATGGTCTCAAAAAATCTACATATACACCTTAGTTAATGTGGAACTATTTTGTTTGCTCACAGTGATAGTCTGGTGAATACCGTTCATCTTTATCACTGTTGGGGCCGTAAACTCCAACAAAATGTCAACCCCTTTTTTTAAAATGCAGAGTTCAGGACTGGACTGTTAAGAGCAGAAAAGAGATTCGCATGACTTCATTCTGAAGTCTACCAATGGCGTCATTATGGAGTGGAAAGATGAGAGGTCTTCTTCTTGCTATTTCAAAATCCCTTGTGGGCCCTGATACACCCTACAAATTTGGAGAATATGAATAACACGATGACGAACTCGCATGAACATTAACACTTATACTGATGGGTGGGAAATTGCCAGTTCATTGACTCTATCACAATTTACGCAAACAAAAGTGAAGCTCGTGGAAGAAACGAATGAACCCTCTCTTTTTAATATATTTTCAAGGGATTACAAAGTTAAAAGTTATCCTTTGACAGGCAAACTTGACTCTCTTTTTGGACACTTCTCACCAATCAAAACAAAGATCATTATGGTATGGCATAATTGACAGCAAACAAAACCATCAAATCTATCGCAACTTAAACGGCTTACAAACACTAGCTTCAAAACCCAATTTCTTGCCCACTTGCAAGCCCTTAATATCTTAAATAAAAAGCACACCATTTCCTATTTAGTATTGACCGTATTCAGCGGACTGAAAGTCCTCCTAAGGCGGGAAATGGTTCAGAACATTTGGTGTGGGAATATGGGACCATAGGGAAGTACATTTTTACATTGAAAACATTTTTTTTTTATATCGGTTTTCTTGAAACAATACATTTGAGCTTGCAAATCCTGTTAAGAATTTCTCAAAATTTTCTTAGGTTTCGTGGTTCGTCGACGTCAACAACAACAACGATGGATGGTAATGTCCAGAAAGGCCAAAAGACTACCCTTTTTTCAAATTGACAGTCTTTGATAGGTTCATCTTTACAATTGAGGCACAGAATATCAAGAGTTCATTTAACAAAGACTAAAATACACTTGTATCATATTGATAACCTACGGATCCCACAGAGCACTGACCCCCAGTGACCCCTGATGACCTTTGACCTCAACAAAAATCAAAAGGTTTCTTCGATTCTCTCACAAACTCTGAATACCTGACATGAGCTCTGGTCTGTACCAAAAGCTAGACTCTTATGGTGTTAACCAGCTATTAGACACGTTTTCGTAGTTTAACCTCTGGTGACCTCAAATGACCTTTGACCTGCACCAAAACAATAAGTTATCCCTCAGAACATTGCAAGTCTTTATCCCAAATAGTGTCGGTCACTCCTACCTTGAGATATCGTGTTTACAAGCTATTTTGGACGTTTTCACAATTTTACAGCAGGTAACCTCAAATGACCTTTGACCTCTTCCAAAAACAATGGGGTTCTTCCTCTCAACATGACGAATCTATATACCAAACATGTAAAGTATTGCTTGATCCTACCTTGCGATATCGTGTTTACAAGCTTTTTGGACGTTTTCGCAATTTTCAGCAGATGACCTCAAATAACCTTTGACCTCTACAAAAAACACTACAGTTCTTTCTCTCAACATCACAAATCTATGTGATGAAATATGAAAAGTGTCGGTAACTCCTATCTGGAGATGTCGTTTTACGAGCTATTTTGGTCGTTTTCCAATTTCACAGCAGGTGACCTCAAATGACCTTTGACCTCTACCAACGATTGGCTTCTTCCTCTAAACATCACAAACCTATATACCAAATATTGAAAAATTTCGCTCGCTCCTATGAGATATCTTGTTTACAAGCTATTTTTGGCTGTTTCCGCAGTTATACAGCAGGTGACCTCAATTGACCATTGACCTTTACCAAAAACAATAGGCTTCTACCTCTCAACATCACAAATCTATATACCAAATATAAAAAGTGTCGGTATTTCCTATCTTGAGATGTCGTGTTTACAATCCATTTTGGGCATTTTCGCGATTTTACCTCAGTTGACCTCAAATGACCTTTGACCTTTACCACGAACTGTGGGCTTCTTCCTCTCAATATGAAAAATCTATATATCGAATATGCAAAGCATCGGACATTCCTATCTTGAGATATCGTGTTTACAAGCAAGTGTCACAAACACACACACGCATACATACCAACACCGTACCCGTATTCAATGCCTTACGGGGTACACAGAACTGTTCCACTTACGGAAATGGTAGGAATTCCCCTTCAGCCGTTTAGGTCATGCAGCACGTGAATGCCGTGAGCGAGGGCGGGCTCTTGCATATCACGTGACAGAGCTCATTGCAGTGTCCGAATTTTTGGGTAGCTACGCCAGTTCCGAGCTTCGCGTGATCGAGGAAAGACGTGCGAGGCTTGAGCTCTTGTGAGCTGCCTGTACCCGGCAAGATATCGCCAACAGGTTCAGCCACCCACTCACCCACCCACCCACCCACTCACCTCCTCACCCACTCACCCACACACACACACATACACACACACTCACGACATCACCATTGCACAGATCAAGGGATCAAATATTCAAGGAATTAATAAATGACGGATGGACGGATAGATGGATGCCGGAAAATGGATTGGTGGTGGATGGACAATGGATAGACGAATGGTGGATGGTAGCTGATTACGAACGATGGATGTCTGGTGGATGGATCATGCATGGATGGATGTTGACTAGGATATAGCTGATCTATGGAAAAATGAAGATCAGGTGGTTGGATGGATAAAGAATAGATGGTGGACAGACCGATGACGGATGGTAGTGGATGACGTATGGATGTATAAACGATTGATAAATTGTGGATCGATGGTGGGTTGTTGATGAATCACTGAATGGTGAGATGCACACAGCTGATGTGTGGATCGATTGAAGAATGTGTGGTTGTATGGATGGAAAGAAGTATCACCGAGAATTGGTTTTACCTCAATACTGTAAAAAGCGTGCGATGAAAGATTCTTCTATGGATATGAATTCAATATTCAAAACCGGAGGACATTCTGAAGGTTTTGTTACCTCTATCTCTGAAGGGTTGGCAATACTTAGCCATACAAGTAAGCTGGTATCCGATTATGATAGGTGCCCCCTTGTTATCCTTCTTAAAGTGGCACATTGAATTTGATGTTTGAGGATACTGTCATATGAAAAAGCTCATTTTTAAGATTAATGAGTTACAACTGATATCCAGCGGTTACCCAAAAATTGAAATTTTGAATTTTTTCATCCTGATTTGTAAATTGTAAAATTCAATGGACCGTCTGCTCTTGAATTTTATAAAGGCCTGTTTAAATTGTTAATTACTCTGTCATGGAATATTTATTTGTATGCGGGAGGGGGTATTTGAGGATAACTTGCCTATGACCATTTGTCATGGACATGTGAAGAAAAGTTCAGAAACACGTGCTAGGTTTGAAAGAAAAAAACACTGAAATTTCACAAACCAGCCCAATGTGTCGCTCTAAAAGCTGGATACGTTGGATAAGTTCCTTATTGTACAGAGAACTACTTCTTCACAGACAAAAAAAGCAGTAACCTTAACCCGTGTAATGTCACTAAACATAAGCAACAGGAGTCGAATAGTATTCTGGAAGATTAATGAGCAGGCGATACATGTCAGTTGTATGAACAATATGTCAGATGTTCTACGAAATTGTCATGAATGTGATCTTTCAATCTGGACAGGCTGGCCGGCGTTAAGTGTTTGCCCATATCTCGAAAGCTTTTTGGCACCATGACAAGATTTTCTTTTCCAAATTCACAAACCTCAGTGGTTTAGTCGTCTACGTCAAATCATCTTTCAGCAAATTTAGATCCATGCTGCAAAGCGGTCAATCGTTGGACTAATTTGACAAACAGCTATTTAGTGTAAGAGTCAACAATATATAAATGCGTCACTAGAATTTTTTCTTAAAGTTTGACAAAACTGTCAAAAAGGCAGTGGCCGTCCCGACTTTCAAACGGCCACTGAACTCCATATAAACTAACCTATCCTTCAAGTCTGACCACGTTACCGCAGACTTGAAGAAAAGGAAACTAAGCAACCCCCTGAACAAGGAAAGTAAAAAAAAAAAAAAATGACAATGACACGAACTACGCTTTTTTGCAGGCTCGGCAAATAGTATTTAATCGAAGCCCACAGCTTCGGTTGAAGGATTTCCAGGCTTGCTCGGGTGCTTTTCCGCCTTCTTCTGTAGCTCGTCTTCAGTTGCATTTTCTTATCTGCCTTATATATTGACACGCGATCACTGCAGACCTATCCACACCATTGGACAACTACGAAGGGCGATTTCGTCACGTTGTTTCGCACTGTTTCCATACGTACAGAGGGAATATTCCATATCATGGTGTCATATTTCCTTATATTTCATATTTATTGCCTTGATTGCCTTTCCGTACCAACTGTTGTTCTTTTACTGGACTATCGCACATAATAAAGAGAACGAGAAACATCCACGCCAAGTAATTCTTTCATGAAAATTGACACATCGGTGCTGTGGAAACTACCCTGCTCGGGTCAAAAGGCTTAGTGAAAAGGCCTAGTCAAAGGGGATTCTGTTTTTCTCCAGTGTTCCCATATTTAAAAACAATTTCCCAGATTATCGTCTCAATTACCTTAATTTTCATATTCACTGCTTATGATTATATAAAATTCATCTTAGTGTATCTGTTTTGTTCTTCAGCAGGGCTTAAACACATGTAAAGAATGGCAAAACATCCGGTTTACTTTCTCCAAATTATTGTTTTCTGAAAATGCACCCACCAGTGTTGTTCGAAGAGGAAGTGTTCAAGTATCCCCTTCCGTGTAAATACATACATTGTACAATACTTGTACTGTTATTGTGAAACGCAGTATGCCTACTGTAAGAACATGCCTGTCGGATAATTGTATAACGTGGCGAGGCGTGTACATGTAGGCTACCGAACGTTTCATCCCTCGTTTCATTATCAAACGAACATGTAATACACAATTGGAATTTGTTCAGTGAAATCGGTTAGTCGGTTCGTTAGATGCAGTTTTACGGATTGGTTTCTATCCAATTGGTTTAGTCTGGTTTAGTCGGGCTTGTTTTCCCTAGCTACTTCGTTGCTTATCGTGAGCCCCAAGCGCAAGTGCTGCATTCGGAGGATAATCCTGTAGGCTATACCGTGACACTGACCTAGCAGCTAGGGGTCTGAAGCTGCCATATTACAGCTCCCTAGATCAAGTACTAGCCTATACACTGTGCTTTTAATATTGTGTGTAATGTTAATTGAGGCAAACTTTCCCAAGAGAGTTTGAGGACACTCAGCTAGCGCCTATGTCACCTACGGACATTGACATGAAATGTAGAGTCTCCTTCGGTTTTTTCAGCCAGTTTTTGGGGGATCAGAGTGGGGTTGGTGTTCCTAAAGCATCAGGAGAAGTCGTTATAAGGGTTAGGTTAGGGATAAGGGTTATTGTTCCTAACATTCTGCGGCACACTTCCCCTATTATGCGCAGCCGAATTCAAGTGGTCGGGGGCGGGGGGGGGGGGAATTGGTGAATTCCACAAACTGAAATGGGCAGAGGCCGGTATCGGGACACCGACAATTTTCCCCACCAAACTGACTCACTGAAAAATCATGTCTCCTAATGCCACCAACTGAGTTAGGGGTAGGCCTATGTCAGGAATTCAACTGCCTGTTGTTTGTAGCTTGCCTTCAAATTGAAGAAAAAATATCGAAGTTAGTAACATAAGACGTTTGCAATGGTTCAGCTTATTTGCTACCCTGAATGAAGGCACTTTGGAAAATGTTTGCTTTTTGCTTTATAGGGGGGATGAGATGCAAAATAGTGCTATTTGAAAACATGTGGGGGCATATTGAAACATGCATAACGACCGTCAGTTGTGGAATTTAGCTCCAACTGCTCGGACAAACTCGGCCAGACTACTGACTTCTGACTAGGATTTCCCGTGGCTTTTTCCCGGTCAAGGTGTATGTATTTCATATAAAAAATGCAAATTTACGAGTATAACAACATTACAATGTCATTATGTAAGTGCGAAGGCTAAAGCTCCCCTAGCGCAGCCCCCCCCCCCTTCCCCGTCTCCGCGGTCCCTGTATTCCTGTATTTCCTGCATTTTTCATCTTAAAGTAAAACATAGAGCAATAGGAAATAACAGCTCTTCGTATATTATTTTGGTCAACAATATCTGGTTTATTTGTATATACTAACGCAGTGGCGTACCCAGGATTTCTCTGACGGGGGGGGGGGGGGGGGGGCATGCAGTATGGTCTAAGAGGAGGGGTGTCCAGAATTTTTTTGACTTTTCAAGGAGCCTAGATGCAAAATGGTGCAAGATTTGCGACTTTGACAGGAACAGTGTAAAAAGTTGAATCGTGGTGGTTCATGAGGATAAAACTGAAACTTTTTTGTCTTAACATGCATTCTTATGCCATTTATGCTGCCTTACGAAGTAAAACTTGTCATTCAATTTTCACACTTTTAGGAGTCAAAATAAAAGAGCATTGATCGGTATAGGATTTGTAGTATTTCTTGGCCACAAAACGTGATTTTGTCAAAAAGATTATCTAAGCGGAGCCCCACCATTGGTTTGCCCGGAGCGTAGAGAAAATTTCGAAAAATCAAACCCCTCAGATGGCCGGAAATAGCATTTTCCAGACTTACACGAAGATTCTACCCAGTCACTACCTTCCTTGTCGTTTGCAAATAAAATCCTTCCTTCAAAATATGTTCGCAAACTGAAAAGTGATCAGAGAGTTGAGGGATAATCTGACCCCAAAATTTAATTTTTCCCAAAAGACTGAGCGCAAAAAAAAAAAATAGGTTGGCGCGGAGCGTAAAAAAATTTCGAAAAAATCAGACCCCTCAGATGGTCAAAAATAGCGCATTCATGCTTGTTAAGAGAATCTAAACATGTAGTCTTTATTTTTATCGATGAGCTCAGTGGAAAACAGAGTCTACCTTTAAAAGTAAAAATTGGAACTTGACAGAATTTGCCTTTTTGTATAGGAATTGAAATATTGGCACGACTGAGGGGCGTACTTGCAGAGAAAATCCTTCTCCTTTGAAAATTTTGGAAAAATTGGGTGTCCTTATATGCAACCTGGTGCCACACATGCTATCTTTTGAAGTAAAATTTGTGTTATATATAACTACTCATTTTTAAGAACAAAGAAAAAGTGGCATCTGTGAGGGGGCATGGCCCAATGGTCCCCCTTCGTACGCTACTAAAAGGAGACCTAACAGTGGCTCGATCACACAGGATATCCTGTTAGAACAGCAGTCTGTTAAGTGAAGAAGGCTACAAGGTACTCATGGACCCGTTTATTGTTACACTCCCAAGTGAGCAGAAAGCTTTTTTCTCGAACAAGCCTGTAAACCTCCAAAATCTTAGCATGCCAATGGATCCCGTTCATTCTAATTTCTAGACTAACTTTAAGTTAATCGTTGGCCATGGATTGTTTCAGCCCCATCCATCGTTATGTACACAGAGTAAAATCGGTATAGCTACTGCTAGCTTGCGGGACAATATAATAAACTCGGTGGGGGGGGGGGGGGTCTACGTTAGTGACTTGTCAGTTCTCACATCCTTTTACTGAATTCCCAAAGTGTACAACGAAGAGACTGTGTGCAAGGGAATAAGTTCGGGTTTACAGCCTTGCAGTATTATTCGTACTGTATCAGCTGTTGTTAAATTCCTGAATAACATCATCATGTGCACTGAAATGCACTGATCATAAAAACAGCGCGTATACAAGAGAACATTCAATCTGCTACGCGACGTGGACATTTCTGTGGAACGCAAGTAGAATCGGTTCATGGGACAATGACGAAATCTCAAATCTGGGTTAATTTGTTGCAAGAAAATATGAATTATGTATGAGAAATGTCTCAGAATTTTTTATTCTAACAAAAATTTTGAGAAATTTTTGTTAGAGTAAGAAAATTCATCAAATTTCCCCAAATTATTTTCCAGGGGGCAACTTTCCCCCTGCCCCCCCAGTAGCTACGCCACTGGACCTCTTTATGGGGAAAGTGAAGTTTATATGTTGATCTACCTCTGTGTGCAATCACATGGGTCCGCACTATGTAGTCCCGCACACAGTGGCGTAACCAATGGGGGGGGGGGGCTCAGGGGAAATATTTTGGGGAAAATTGTGGAATTTGGGGAAATTTTAAGTTGACGAAATAATACTCCCTTTTCCTATTGATTTAAATTTTTCTTAGTATAAATAATCGTGAACCATTTCTCATGCATAACTCGTATTTCCATGCAACGTATTTCCCAGATCTCATCTGTGTCACTGCAGCATGAAGCGCTCTTGACTCGCGTTCCGCAGAAATGCCCTCTCTGCAGCACCGTGAATGTTCCTGGTACACGTACAGGGTATTTTGATCAGTTCAACGTATACTGCGCAACACGGACAGGCTATAGGACCGGAAGCATAGGATATCATTATCGAGATAATGTTATGTTCATCAACTTGATGCACTATTGGATAATACGTTGCTAATAAGTAGTAACGTAATCATAGCCTCGTGAATGAAATATTCCCTCATTTAATTATGACAATTTCGGTTTGTTTCGTTCCACAACCATTATATTTATATTCGATTTAAGGCTGTCAGCAATACATACCGGTAGGCCTCAGAGTCTCCAATTTTCTTTTTTACATATATTGTGAACAAATTGTCTCCTTAAAAATTTTCAGGATAAGAAAAATATGGCATTCTAAGCATGCAGGAATGAGGCACAGAGAGTGTCATTTCCTGCAACCTTAGGGGTGTTTTTAGCGAAATTTCCCCTGACGGGACGCTCCGCGCGAACCGATGGTCGCGCTCCGCGTATCACTTTCAAAGTCAGTACAGTTGACAACGCTCTGGGTTAGGTTAGGTTAGCCGAGGTTGATCAGCCCAGTTTTGAACCTATTGGTTAACAGCATCCTGGGTAAAGTTTAAGCATTTAATGGCCCCTCATTCTACAAGCTACCGGGCAGGTTATAGACCGATCTTACTCTGTGTTTAACCATGGATGGAGCTAAAAACAATATTTACGTTACCGTTGTCTACATAGGCGGGATAACAGGGGGGGGGGGGGGCTCGGAGGCACTTGCCCCCCACTTTTTTCCAGAACTTAGTTTTTTTACGTCTTAGTCTGGTTGCTTTTGCTACAGAAACACAAACTGGAACTGACTGAGCTTCGCAAGTGATACTTAATTAAGTTGTTTAATGTTTAAACAGGTCATATACTGGTTTGAAAACTAAATAAAAACATTATTCGTCCAATAAATGTCTCAACGCTTTTTTTTTTCTACAAGCTCCGCACGCACCCGTTTTAAATATTTCAGGATTCGGGGTTACTTCTTAAAGAACACCTCTTCCATTGTCACTGAAACTTATCACGAGTGCCCGGGTCGTACAGGGCTGAAGCTCTAGCGTAATCAGTCCCCTTCTCTGACCAAATGCCTCCAAGCTTTCTGAAAGGACGATGATCTTTATTTGACCCTAATGTGGGGCTCCACTCTTCTCCAGCTGAAGTGAAAAAGGTCCACCATTTCTCTAATTTCGATTGATTTCTTTATAAGATGTCTCAAAAAAACATTTTTCGGCGTGTTCTACACGTCCCATCACAGATAAGGACTCTATCAAAAATCTCATGAAAAGGACTCTACAGGAAACCAACGGTAAGTTTTCGCTTAGTATAAATATCCTAAGGGGTCATCCTTCTTCAACGGTAGTGAATTAGGGCCACTCTTTGTCTAATTTTATTTCAGTTTCTCTACAGAGATGAAGTAAAAACTCATTTTTCAGCGCGCTCCGCGCCCCTTTACAGGTAACGGCTCTGTGAAAGTCACCTGAAAAAGGTTATAAAGGAAACCAGAGTATGTTTGTGCTACGGTAAGAATGTCTTCAGGGGGCAACCGTTATTTAGCTAAAGTTAAAAGTGGCCTATCCTTCTCCTAATTTTCATTCATTTTCATTAATAAGATGTCTCAAACGTTAAATTTTTTCCGCGCGCTTCGCTCACCCCATCATAGAAAAGGGCTGACTTCACATCACAAGGAAAGCCCCCTAGCTTTAGTTCTGAAAAGACGATCTAGTACACTAAGGAGGGAGCACCCGAAGAACCCCAGTTTTAAGAAATCCATTCTCCCTCCGAGCACTGCCTGCATTATAGATTACGGCCGACTTTTATCATGCGGAGTTAGGATGCAATTGAAAAAAGCAAATTGTGATATCTGTGGTCTTTTAAGTGCCCACCTTATGTAATTAAAAGTTGAAGATAAAATACACCATTTTAATGGCTACAGTTTCGTAAATACCCAGGAGCTTCTGGGGCCTCGCTCACCCGGACCCCTGGAACTCACCAGGGGCCCTAAGGTTGGCCCCCTGACCACACGCCGTTTGGGGGAACGCGTCTTCAGCACCGTTTGGTAGTCTGTCCAATGTTGCTCCCCCACTTTCAGAGATCAAATCCCGCTAAATCTAAACATAAAAACTCTGCAAACCTGGACAAACGTATGATGTTTACCTTATATTTAAAGGCCTGGTTCGGAAAATTAATCTATTTAATCTGTTCGGAAAATTAATCTTATTTATCACTGGGGAGGGGTGACAACGGGCCCATGATGACATTGTCTTAGTCCTATGAATATATATAGTAGTCATGTTCAGGATCTTGTAGGCCATATATTAACTTAGGTAGCATTACATGACGTCATAATAATCTTGTTGTTATCATAAATGTACGTTTTTTGTATGCACCTCGACCTTGAAAATATACTGGAACTGAAAATATACTGAAACTGAAACTGAAAAATTTTGGGGAAATTTTCGAGCTTTGCCCCCTGGAAAATGTCCTCGCTACGCCACTGCCCTCATATGTCATATTGGTCCCTGCATATGGTTTCATTGACAACTGGACGGTCTTCCTAACAACTCATGGGAATTAGGATTAGGTTGTTGGTAGTAGTATGTTAGGGTCAAATCTATTAGTTCGGGTAAGGGGGCACAATAGTGTGAAAATCTAATGTCGGACCAATATCAGGTGCAACAAAGATTACTTGCTCAGTCCCCTGTGGCACACATCGGATTTCAATGCACATTTCACATTTCAAGGTCTTGGAATAATAAAGTGTACACTTCAACCATTTCAAAACTTATTTGTCCAAACCCAACCCAACTAGCCATTTCCGGGTGTTCAACAGACACCGATCCCCATTTCAAGGGCCAGGGGCTTGATATGTACTTGCTTGCAAGTACATCCTGTGTAGTTAGGTTTGGTTTGGATCACTGCATGCAAACAAAGAGATATTATTGGAAAAACACTTTTGCAGGTTGCTCTTTCACCCAAAATTTTTAGATTTAAAAAAAAAAAAAAACTTTCCGTATGGGTAAGACCTTCTGATATGTTTCAAAGTGTGAAAAGTTTCGTCATATGCTAATGTGGACTTTTTGAAGGATTATTAAGTAACAATATGTAAAAAATGTGCAATGAAACATTTCTCAAAAACTATAGAAGTTGAATTCAACACCGAGGGAATCAATATAGCTATAAAGACTTTACTTAACAGTTAAATCGCGATATATCTCAAGTAGAAATTGCGTTTTAAATATGTCAGTATCTTTACAACCGTTTACGAGATATACCGCTTCAAAGGTTAAATGTTTCTGAAGCAACTTGTTGCCTAAGAAAACTGTAGAGTGTTGCAAAGTGTTGACTATTGTTTCGTTAACCCGATTTAATACTCTTAATTACTCCTGAGATATGTAATCTTTGGCACCTAATACAGGTTTAACCGTATATGGCATTTCCCAATCTTAACATCACAGGATTTGTGTAATGAACTCATGACTGCATAATTAACTGCAAATTAGAAATTACCTTATAAAATGGTCAACTTTGATGGATTTTGAAGGGAATTTTGGCTGCTACCAGGAAATTCAATCCCTTTGGCATCCCGAAAACCCAGCTTCGCCATTTTCCTATCACAAGACATTTCAAGTGTCTGTGCAAAGTACAAGAAATGTTAGAATTATATTGGGGTCAGGGAAATTCTCAGCCATTTTTGCAACTTTTTTTTGATTTCTGATACCATTTCTTAAGAATTTCTTAGAAATTCTTAGTTTGCAGCTTTGCTGTTAATTATCATAGAAGTCAGTGCAATGCTAAAAAGGTTCTAAAGAAAATGAGCCATACCAGGTAATTCTACGGATATTTTGCGGAGATAGGGAGCATTTAAAAAAAAATAATCTACTCACACCTGCTTACTAAACATGGTAGTTAACTTTGTTTGCCTCTTTGCTTTTTTTAAATTGCCTGGATACATGTGAAAAAAAATGTAGAATTAAGATGAGGTCACATTAAATCGTTTCGAGTTTTATGTGACAGTAAACATAAGCAAAAAAAAAAAATAAATAAAATAAAATAAAAAAATAAATACAAAGCAAGTAGCAGTGGCAACTTACCAGTGTCACTACAGTAACATTAATAATCAGTCGGAGAGGTTTATTTCGCGTACTACTCGCAAAGCGTATACACAGTCAATGAGACGAAGCCGCCTTAGATATTTAGTTAATCAAAACGTGTCGGCTCTGTTTTAATTGCATTTGCTGTTGAATATATTTACATCATGTGTAATTCCGGACCTACAAATTGACAACATATTCGCTCTTCCCGAAGGGAATAGTGTACTTTATTTCACAGTTTTAAACAGCATTCCTATTCGTTTTGAGGGAAATGACAAGTTACCGTAATTGTTATTTAAAAGTTTCAGTATACCTTACATATTATCACAAAATTTGTCAAAGGCTTTTCTTTTTTGAAAAACTGAGTGGCTCATTGCTGCATATGGGAGACAAAAGTCAAGGACTCCCTGCCTGTACTGCTTTAAACAACCTTTCGTTGATCTTTTATTAAATTGATTGACTTAAAACAATTGCCCCACAATGCACTTACGACGAGGTTCAACCACCGTTCGGTGACCTTTCATAGGAGGAAGAAAATATGTTATATTAAATTTTAAGAAACACTGGGCGAGTCTGAATGTAATACGATCACCTTAATATGTCAGCTTTTAATATTTTTAGAGCTGAAAAAACTTGCTGCTCTTGTGTTGTGTTGCCTAACGTTGGGAATGCATGGTAAGTTTTTTTTCTGATAGAGACCAGACAAGTGAGCTTTACTGATGAAACTTATTGATTACCACTCCACCACCGCATAATTGACGTAAACTGAGAACTAAGAGGAGAGCAATGTTAACGGAATCAAAACAATTTACTGACGATTTTTCCAAATATCCAGCATGGATTATTCTTAGCTCGAAGAACTTTCTACAATAAGTTAAAAAGAATTTCCCATCCCTGGGAATATGGTGTAAAATTTTAATCACGAATTGTGTGTTCACGTGGTCCTACTTCCACGGGGAATGCACTTTATCAGTCCATTCTAAAAACAATCTTTTGACTTAATTGCTTGAGTGAAATAAAAAAGGTTGAACTTTATATAACCGTATTCGAAGTTCATACCGAAAGAGTACGTTTCCCTGCAAGTGGGGATTCCTTTTGTTTAATTTATATCCCATCTAACTGAGAAACCTGTGCCGGCATATAATTCTGATGACAGAGTTGAACTTACGTCACGTTCTTGCAATGTTCCAAGTTTTTTTTTTACTAACCAGCAGTCAGTTTCTATTCAATGTTGCTAAGGGATTGAGACAGGCATACTCTAATGGGAGAGTACGTCTCAGTTTTCCAGTCAGGGCCTCTTTTTGAGTTAACACTGCATATCTGGGGTACACTAGTACAATATGGCAAAGAGAGACGTTGTCACATGCTGTTCAGCTTGATTGAACACAATTTGATGTTCCCAGAAAGTTCATAGGAAGTTTTTAAATTCAGTTATTGTCAAAGACCACGCTGATTTTGTCGATAACTGCAATATGCACTAAGGGTCAGCGCTGCTAGCTTACTCTTTGGGTTGAACTGATACCGATAACTTTAAAATAAAAATGAAACCTACTCACATTGTGCTTTGTGCTCAGCATAAGCAATAGAGTTGGGAAACAAGCCAATGAGCCAACTAGGAAAAACGATCGGTTTAACCAATCGGTTAGAAACTAAGCCGCATAAAACCATCTCACTATCTAAAGAGAGAAAAAAAAAACAGGTTACAAGAACGGAACCGGTACATTAAACGTCGCTACTTTCAAGTTATGCCTATATGCATTTCACTCTACAACATGGAAAACTTCAACGGGTTTATTATAGTAATTGAAGGCGTTTATTGTTATTGAAATGCGACCCAGCATGGTTTTCCTTACACCGATGGATTTCAAAAGGTAACATACTTAAAAGCAGACTGGTAAAAATGAAATGTAAGTGTACCTTGAGTCAACTTGAAGAATTCAAAATATATATTAATGGGCATGAAAACTGAATTCCACCAGTTTAACTCCCATCTTCATTCCTGAGCCGAGGCATAAAATGTTAAGTTTATTCTCTTAAAAAAATTAGTCCATTGTGCAATAATTTGTGACTTCTACAACTCACATTACCTGCTTTGTTTCCCTTTAATATACTAATTGTTTTTATGAACTTGGACACTTCCTGCTTGCTTGCATAGCAAGTTGCACGGAGAAGGCCAAATTAATTACATCATCACAAAAGAGTGAGAGTGCTATCACACATTGGTACAAGGTACAAGGTGCAGGTGTTTAGAAGCGCAACAATGACATCACAAATTATTGCGCAATGTACCATTATAAGACTTGAGGCACACTTTAAGAATGGAAATTCTTAGATCAGCCAGAACCCAAATGAGTCATTTGGCGGAGCTGCCATATGGTCAGGGGGGGGGGCGGTCGCCCCCCTGACGGACCCAAATCGTCTGTCGGCGCCCTTTTGGGGTTTTCAACATACTTTACTCTTGCACCATTTTTGGCAAAAGACAAAATTAAATAGCGTTGTTTTAAGGCCCAGATAACAAAATGCTCAAACAGCCACTGATAAACTGCACTTCATTCTGATGAAAAGGGTAATCTTCTTTAACATAGGGATAGGTTTTGCCGCAAACGTATCTTCATGCTTTATACGCACTAATGAATGTTGTGCCTGTGCTTAGTTCATTGCTTCCACACCAAGCGTGATTATAAGCTTACAAAATACACAGACTGACATTAAATCAACCATCCCGGCCCGTAAAAGATGTTGCAAAGGGCGCAGCAATAATTGTAGCGCAAATGGCCCTCTTGTTGTCGGGGATAAATGTCAGCATAGACAACAAAAAGACGTTTCTCAAGATCATTTGAAGAGAACATTCAGGTTAAAATAAAATAGAACTGTTATAATATTGGCAATGATTTAAGAGTTGTAATGAGTAAATTTCATTTTGCTTTCCTTCAAGTGACCATCATCATAATAAATGGCTATTTCTGACACTGCACAATAATTGTATGAAAATGCTTATTTCTATACTTCCGAGGTCTAAAATGCCAGAACATTGCATCAAAAAAGCTTAAGTTTAGGAGACTTTTATTAATTATGAATTTGGTATCTAAAAAGCCAAGCATACCTCTTGTCTTGGCTATTTCTTTTGATGTACTTATTAAATGGCTATTTCAGAGTGGTCGCATTATGTAAATTACCTCATTTAATTTTTCTTCGTGTACATATTGATTTCCAGGCGCCAAAAATGTACACCTTACGGTGATTAATTTCCATAACTTCTTTCTATGTCTAAGATTTGCTTGTTATTTGGCTCTAACAGGTTAATTCTTCACCTTTCTAAGAGTGGCCCATTATTACATGAAAATCTTAAATCGAGACCTGGCAATAACACACAAAATATAATGACTGCCTTCATACTAGAATGTGGAAGAGAAGGATAGAAACATGTACGTCCGCAGGTAGGGGCAAGGGGGGACTTTCCCCACCCCTGGAAAATAAATAAAAAACCTGAAAAAAAAACGAAGAAAGCACAAAGAAAAAGACGAAGCAATATTTCTTAACAGTTCACTCAGTGTTTTCCCTATTTATATGCGGTAAATAGGCGTTAGAAATGTCATTTCCATCGATCTGAGCGGCATTTTGGGCCAAAATTTTCTTGCGCTCATCTTTCCCCCCTACAAGAATTTAGTTCCCCTTCCCCCCGAATTTTCTTCAGCGGAAGCCCATGGATAGAAATTTTAACATGTTTTAATAGAAAAACTTGCTGAGGAGAAATGTCAAAGTAGTCTTCTACCAGGTGAAAATCAAAATAATGGAAAATCTGAAAAGCCGTGGCTTCGATCGTGTGGAGGATCAGGGTATTTACTCCTTCGAAGCGCCCCGCAGACCATTTTCGCCCCCTCTGACCGAAACCCCTAGCTCCGTCATTTGAAATGACGCGCAGTTGTAAGACTTAACCGAGAAAATTAACTTGAAAGTCTGCCCTTGTAGGTGTATTTGAAGGTGTTTATACTTAATATCCTTATTTGCAGACCTTGATAAACTCTATCGCCCTCGTGTTTGCTCTAATGGTAAAGCATCGGCATTTCACACGGAAGGCCCGGTTTCGATTCCTAGGTCTAGTCATACCGAAGATCCTAAAAATGGAACCTACTGCCGTTGTGTGTGATGCTCCGCATAAGCAATGAAGTGGGGCAAACAAGCCAGCGAGCCACAGCTGGAAAAAGGCGGTGGCCAGCTCGACTTGAACCAATGTGTTGAAAACTGGGCCGTAAAACTTCATCTAACTAACTAACTTCATCTAACTAACTAACACCTAACCGAGGGTTAGGTGTCGTTCTCTCAACGCAACCCCTTTTAAGTTTTTTCGGGGAGAGTTAGAGATCAACACAATGTCGTATAGGGTCTCACAAGGCATGAGGTTATTAACTTGATAAATTCGGAGCCTTAATTTGATAGGCTCGGGTTTGAGTCTTTATGGCTATCGAGAAATTCATCGTGAGGTACTTGGGTTTCTTTCGCCATGTAAAGGGTTATGGGCAGTTCATGACTACGTATAGTCTGTATTTCCTTATTGGCAAGATATTGACACTTAGGTAACTCTATGGTTACGGTTAAAGATATGCCTTTATTTTAGGCTCTAGGGTTGTTTCCTCAGTTGAGTCTTTGTAGACTGGGGTTGCTGAAGCATCAGAGAGAAGGTCTCTTACAATGTCATTTGGACCTGAAAGAAAATACCTTGGATTCTGTCTTCTGATTGGTCAATTTTTATTGGCGCCAAGGCTGCCGTGTTATGTTGTGTCAACATCAAGCAAGGTTGCGCTAGTTTGAAAGGTTCTTCCCACCATCCTCCGCTTTCCGGGCAGAGTCTATGACCACTACGCTAGAACAACTCGTGATTCCCAGAAGCGACAACAGGCTATAAATACCGCGCGTGAGTCAATTTTCTCTCTTTGTTACCATGGTACTCCCAAGCGGGATGAATATTTCATCATTCATCATTCAAACATTCAGTACAGTCAAGCACTCCGCATAAAACGCATCTGTTTCTCTGAAACAGATGTTGACACTCGGGCAACGGAACTATCTGGTTACCTCCGTAACCGGCAGTATTTTCGGGGTTCAATTGAAAATGCCATCAAAAAGGCAAAGGAAACCCCTCGCTCGCAAACTCTGACGTACAAAATTCGTCAGCGCAATTCCGACAGAGTACCGTTGGTAATTGAGTACCATTCAGGTCTTCCACCACTAGCCAAATTCATCAAAAAGCATATGCCCACACTTCAGAGCACCGATCACTTAAGGTCTATCTTTCCCCAACCCCCCGTTGTTGCCTTCAAGCGGCCCTCAAATTTACGGGGCATTTTGGTTCGGGAAAATTTCAGGGCAAAATTCCAGGACAAAGCCTCAGTCGAGGAAAACAACGAAAATTTTGGTTGTTCACCTTGCCCTTCCAACTGCAAGACGTGCGTCCTGGTTGATTCCACAAAAGGCTTCCAGAGCAATCAAAATACACGCACCTACCAAATTAGACAAGAAATTAATTGTCTTTCCAAAAATGTCATTTATCTCATATACTGCAATTTATGTGGTGTGCAGTATGTCGGAGAATCTAAAAATACTCTTCGAATGAGAATGACACAGCACAGGTCAGCAATTGAAACCAAAAAGGTTGAACAACCTGTTGCAAACCATTTCAATTTACCTCATCATTCTATCAAAAACTTACGGGTCATTGCTATCGACCAAAACGATACATGGACCGACAAAGCTTTTAAAAAAGCTAAAGAAAATTTCTGGGAACTCAATCTCAAAACCACACCGCCTTTTGGCTTGAACATCAGGAGCGATTTACCAGCGTGCTGATGATACTAACCAAAATAATCCGATTAGGCCATTCCGGCCTACCAATTTCTCTAATTACTTTGAAGAGGATTTTCCTACTGTTGATGGGTTACACCCGAGTAATCCGATCAGACCCTCCCGGTCAATCAACCTGCTCAATTGCCTTAAAAAGGATTAACCTGTCACAACAGAGGTGAGACCATTGTCAACACCTTTAAAAGCTTCCAAAATTTCTCACTCCTTGTCATTCTCTGACCAAGTATTGATAAAGAGGTAAAATTCCTCGAAAGCTCTACTTCAAACCTTTTGGCTGTTTAATTTATCTAAATTCTAGCCTTCCGCTATTTGTATCTCCTCGGAGATCCAGCCTTTCAATTCTGTAGCACCGTTGTTTTACAGTTTCTCCGTCATGTTTATATAACACTTTATTATGCACTTGGGGGACAATGCGGATAATCCTACCATTAGGGAGACAAAAAGTTATATCTAGTTTATTTACTATACTTCCATATATGGGCATATAAAAAATTTAACAAAAGTACCAGTAAATATTGATGATGCCCTTTAACCTCTGATAGTGTATAAGTTGTAATAAAATAAACAAAAAATTTAAATACAATTAAGTATATGTGAGTCCGCCAAGTACGCATATAAATACAACACACCATACAAGACACCTGTATTTCAATGGTAAATAACATCGTCACTGGTGTATACTTGCAGACTACATAGTGGCTGAGTAAAGAGGAAGCCAAAACGCTACCATAGAGATAGGAAACTGTTAAGTAGAATGTAGAAAAGAAGCTTAAAAAATGGTGAGGAACTTAGGAGACATCGAAATGTCTCCTAACACCGAATATGTCTCCCAAATATACCAATTATAACGACTATTGTCTCCCAAATGCACAATTTAGGTATATATATATAAATAAATAAATAAATAAATAAATATATATATATATATATATATATATATATATATAAATATATAAATAAATAAATATATATATATATATATATATATATATATATATATATATATATATATATATATATATATACAGGTATACCATGTACCTTTGAGCTATTAAAAGTTCACTTCCGGAAAAGACACTTTTCATGAGGCTTATTTTTGAATTACTGGAGAAATGCTAAGCTTCCAAGTTCAGTAAACAACTATTATCGACTCTCTCCGCAGGGTGCTCAAGGATATTAATATTCACTCTTTCTGTCTTACCAGGTGTTAATCTTGTCACCACAGAGTGCTTTCCTCTACCCTAACATTCATGAAACTTGATAAAATATGGGGATGGAATACAACTAACGATGCATTGACAGTCTAATAGCTTATCTGGTATTTGTTACCTCACGCTTCCGTGTGGCTGAAGCGATACAGACAGAAATGTCAAAAAAGGAAGATAAAGAGAAGCATAGTCTAATGTTACATGCTTGAGTTGATTTATATTAAGAAGATGATGAAGACATGCCGAGAGATTTAGGTTTTGGAGGTGACATCTTCCTGTCTGTGGTTAATGGTTTAAGTTATTTACATTTACTTAATTATACCCTGCAATGCTACTAGCGAACAAGGAATATGCGTGAGAGAAACTTTGCACATTTAATACAAGAAACCACCATAAATATTTCATTAATTCCATCGGGTTGAAGGGGAAAGCAAAAATATTCTCATATGCGATTGCAAGCTTCATTGAACAGTTTGGAATGGTTAGTCAACTTCACGGGCCTCGAAGGTTTCACACTCGCGAACCTCAAAGGTTTCAGCAGGGTTTTACAGCTCGGTTGAGTGAGATACCGTCACCTAATAAACAATGACATTGGTTGAGCGAATTGCTGTTACTTTGAAGCCATTGTGTGCCATTTCAGGTTGCTCGAATAAAAACCAAAAGGTTGTACTGCCCCAAGTAGGGAAAACAAATCAGTGAGCCACAACTGGAAAAAGGCCGGCCCGACTTTAACAAATTTTCTAAAACTGAAAGGTATAATTCCAAGTGACTGCTGACTGACTGACTGACTGACTAACTACCTCATCTCACGACTAACACATTCTCAGGAGAAAATCCCTTGAAGTGTCACTTTTATGGCAACTAATAGGACCATATCCATTTCAACGGGAATCAAAATTGAATTTTAACAATTTCAATGAAAAGCTTTATGGACCCTTTGAATATCCAATATAAATCAACGAAGTGCGATACTTTTCATTCGATTCCCAGAAATGTCAAAATGACACAACTGAAGGGGAATAGAAAAGGAAGTGAACTCAAAAGCCATGGTTTTAACAGAGAAGATCACTTCCGTCAAAAAAGAAGAAAACATTAATGACAACGCAGATGGTACCTTGCACACTTATTTCGTCCTTTCCCAACCCTCTCCTACCATATGATTATAATTAAATTAAATTAAATTAAATTAAATTAAATTAAATTAAATTAAATTAAATTAAATTAAATTAAATTAAATTAAATTAAATTAAATTAAATTAAATTAAATTAAATTAAATTAAATTAAATTAAATTAAATTAAATTAAATTAAATTAAATGACAATCATTCATTATACACATGATTGCACTAAACGATCAAAGAACATCATTAGCCTATTTTAATTCTAAACTGATGTAATAATCCTAAAGGCATTTTATGAAAGTAGCGACAGTTATGCGAAAAACAGTAATTGATAATAAATTCCATAGACAAATAGACCTATCGGGTAGCTGACTGCATGATTTACGATTAAAAGTAATGCGAAGTTTGTCTGCATGACTGGTAGCATACCGTAGCAAACAGACTGACTACATGAATGGAAAGCGGAAAGGTAGCCAGGAAAAGATTGTTTAGACCATGAGTTGACAAAGGTATGGAAAAGTAGCTACATTTAAGGATATGAGATCATCTAACATTTATAGAACGAAATATGTTATTTGTACAAGTACTGCTCGGTATCGCGCGCACGATGTTTCTAATATCTCCTCTTTGGTGAAGATTCAAGGTATTGTACTGTCCATGACGTCATGGACAGTACCTTAGGCACGCTGCTCATTTTCGAGGGACAGTTCTTTCCTTCAATGTTTCTTGATTCTCAATGAGTTGTTTGCTCTTCAATTGAGTTCATTATGTAGAGTGAGTGATGTAGACGGGAACGAGACTTCATGGTCACTTTTGGTTATGATATGGCCTAAAATGAGCGAGTTTTATTTATGCATTTATGTATTTTATTGTTTTGTAAAAGAATGTTTGAGTAAGTCAAATTTGTATACAGTATGCTTGCTCATCACACAACGGCCGCATTCCCACATTGTACCTGTAGTACATCGTGCACAGTGTCGCTAAACGCGGACAAGCTTAAGAGAATTGTACTATTTATTGTGACATGTAGAACCTCTTTCGTGACACAGTGCACACTGCACACTAGTCTTGGTCAAGACGTTAGTATAATACTTATTTTCCACGCTATTTATTGTAGTGCGCCGCACTACAATATTGGCATGTACTGGCCGACTGACAATTTCTTTTGTGAAGCCTGTTATGGCCCACAACTCATTTCCCTGCGCGTACCGTAACTTAGTTCGTACAAATATCAATGCTCTACCCTTTAACAATAACAGTAAGTGCAATCTGTGGCCGTCTTTAAACAAAAATCAACTTCAGAAAAGCAAATACTACACTTACAAGGCTGATTTAAGGAGTTAGCTTCATGAAAGAGCATTGCGGATAAATTTCCAGAAAACGCGATATAATGTGGTTCGGCCTTTTCACACTGAAGTGATAAGCCTGGAGAATCAATCGCTGCTTCCAAATTGGTATACGTAACACGGCGCCATTGCGTCCACTATCGTTGAACAGTATCAAGACGTTATTGTACAGTATCTTCATCTAACTACTACGGAGCAGGGTATTGCCAATTCCCTGTACGGAACGAATTGGCTTTACTGCATTGGATTAAGCGACTTCTGCTGTAGTTCTATTATCATGCTTTATTTCAGTGGTAAAAGCAGAAGCTATTTTGACAGCAGTCTGACCGAAACGTTTTGACAGCATGCATGTAGCATGCATTGCGAATTAACGAAACACGGATGTTAAAACACACAGCGTCAACAGTTATTCGGCCTTCCACGAGACAGTTGTCATATGCATGCAGCGGTGCAGTCAGAGAGCTTGAGAGGGCGTCATTATTTAACATAAAGAACGGTGAAAGAAGAGTCGAGAACCGATAAAACCATTTCAGGCAGGAGTAAACAACACAACAGAGCATAACGTATGGCTAAGTAGGCTACTCAGCACAAGTCCTTGAACGGGACTATGCTTCGTCCACTTCATTTTACTCGACACTAGACTGTATACGGAGTAGGTCCTACTGTTAAGCGCAGTACACGGTCTTGTTCAAGGACTACTCAGCACTTGCTTCATTGTTGGCAAATATGCTTCAAAGTAAGGCTAGTGACTGACTATTAGCATAGAAGGTCCGGATTTACTCCATCATTGGGGTACAACTATAGAATACCCCGCCAGTAAAAAAGTCCACGGTGTAGCCGGCTACAGCATCGCACTATGGTAAAGGCTGTACAAACCACGATGTTGCCGGCGGAGCCGGTGTAGCCACTCGAGATAAATGTCTTGGACTTAGAAAAAATTTTTTGGGCATAAATGACTATGGTAAAGGGTGTACAAGCCACGATGTTGCCGGCGGAGCCAGTGTAGCCACTCGAGATAAATGTCTTGGACTTAGAAAATTTTTTTTGCAATCATTCCCAGCATTATTACACCGTACAAGTCAATGGAGGCAATGATGAGTCGTTCTCAAAATCTTTGTACTATCAAGAAATAGGTTTGAGAGGAGTGGCCAAAAAGAAACAACAGCCCCTCTTCCCGCCATGAACAAATCCTAAAGTTCAAATAAAAACTGGGCTACTGTACTAACTGAAAAGACATCTCTAACACGCACAACAATTCTGCGTATTTGCAAGCAAATGCAGTTCTAGTTTGACTCGGGATCCAAAATGAGGGCGCTTGTCAACTGGACTGTACGTGCTCGAGTATATCTTTCAATACTAACGTCTTGGACAATTTGCACATGAAGGGGCGTGACATTATGCAAATATTATTCATATGTATTAGAAACGTCGGGAAAACGTCAGTTACATTATTATTATTATTATAATATCAGCTGATTCAACCATGGAGTCGTATTCGATATTGTTGTACCTTACGTGGTTGAAAACAAAACAAAAATTGTTGCCTACGGTTTAAAACAAAATAGAACAAAACAGGACTTTAGTTCAAACAATTCGGCAGCCTTCCGTAATTGCTTTCGGTAGCTTTATGATTTGATTAGGTTTAGGAATCAGAAGTTACGAGACAGTTTGCAAAAGGCCTATAAGGCACTACTCGGCTAAATTGCGCTTAGTATTGTGTTGGTTTAAACGTTAGATGTAGTCCGGGATTGAACTGCAGTTCTTTCGTAGACCATGGTCTTTGTATACCACGGTCTCATAGCGGGGTATACCGAATGAAAAATGCGAAGGTTGCGTTGTGTCATTTAAACGCAAATTTGAGTATAGAAGCATTCCTCAGAAACCTCTCTATAGAATTACGAGTCCCCAGAAACATATATGAGAACTCATTCAAACAAAAAAAAAAAGGGGGGGGGGGGTTGAGGTTGAGGAAAAATCTGGAGACCCGGGGGAAGGATGTACGACAAATAGGCCTACAGTTGTCATGTTGACGAGAATTTACAAAGTAATACAGGGACCGCGGAGACCCGGGGTGGGGGGCTTTAGCCAACGCACTTTTTTTTTTTTGCTGTGGGCATTTTGGGCCGCCTTGAAATGTATTTTGGGACCCCTTAAACTGCATTTAATTTATTGGACCTCAGGAAAAAAAAAATCTTCCTACACAGTTTGGAAGTGTGTTTGTGCCCCCTCCCCTAACTGTGTTTAAGTTATATGCAGTGGTATAATTGAGCTGGGGAAGTCCATATACAAGACCATGGATCTCCCTCCTATCCTTTCTATGAAAATTTTTCTGTTGTATGAATAGTCTATTGTAAAAGGAAGAAAAAACCAAAATTTCCCTGTAATCTTCCAATTCCTTCCCATCAGCCTCAGCGAGCAGGATGATTGTTTGCTTCAGTTAGCAGAACAATTGATTCCCTTATCTTTGCTTCTGCTTGGGTGGGGTAACTTCTAAGTGCATTTTGTAATCGGTACTAAATCAAGGGTCCCTGTTCAAATGCCTGATTTGCTGGGCAGTGTATGTGGTTAATCGAGTTTTAAAGCAATAAATATGTATTCATAATGAGCTGAAAAGGTTTGTGACCCCTGGAGTTCATAAGCTTAAAAATCCTGGCTTTGCTAAGTGGCCAAGGGCTTTGTGCCTTGGCATTTATGGAATTACCCCTAAAGATCACACACCTTATCTCTCCCAACACTTGGACTACATGTAGGCCTACTGATATCCGTGTCCAAAGCTCCCAAAATGTAATTGCTGATTTTATTTTGCCTCACAGCCAGCTGGAAAATTATTTCTGGTAAAGGCCATGATGACATATAATGATCTAAAAGTTCTTGTGTAATACCCGAGTTACAGTGCTGTACAAATTGCTACAGAGTCATCCCTAGTCACCATATAGGCACTTGGTCAAGAATACATGCTCCCAATACACTGAAAGCAGTAAGCCTGCTGTGTCATCTGGAAACAATGGTTACCTTGATTCAGCAGTCAAGGCTCATTAATTCTAAAACACTTCAGTCCTGTACTACTACTAGTTGGACAGCCCCTGCTCCATCCAAATTGAATCTAAAGGCCAAATTCCCTCACCCCAAACAGAACAATTCTACTACCCTTTTGCACTTATGCCCCTCACACAAATTGTTAGAAAGTCATCCTCATCCAGATAACACAATCTCCGTTTATATTGCTTCAGGGTGAATATAGATAACTCAATGGGTATAATCAAAAACACTCTCAGTTCAGTTCATGCTGTTTAATGAAAGCTTTGGTACCCTGCATTGTTTGAATTAGCAGTCAATCAAAAAGCTGAGCCAATTGAGAGTTTCTGTTTTCCCCTGCAAGAAGTGTAGTTTGGGGTGAGAGGTTTGCCCTTTTAAGAATCACGGTCCAAGGCATTAGGCGTATATGTCATGGTCTAGTGTAGTTGCCAGTTAACTACTAGTTGTGAGATCATGAACAGAGGTTTGCAGCAATCCCATAACCCCTTTATGAAGCTCTTGCATTCATCAAGCATTTCAACTTACATGATCCTGTGGAAAAATTAGTAATTTTGGTAAAAAGTTTAAAAAAGAAAACCCTGATTACTCACAGCCCTTTTTTCCTTCCCTTATAATGACACATGCTTATGCACATGAAGATACTCTTCAGAATTTTTCATGGACTGTAATCACCATGACTCCTTCAGATCTAATTTTTCTTAAGCTGTTTGAGATCCAAACATTATGAACCCCACTTGGTAGCATTATGATTTTGTAATAATGTCTTCCCTCAAGTGCACCAATCACTTTTCCTAACTAGACAAAAATTGTTTAACAAACTTTCATCATGACAGCATACTCCTGAAGGGTAGCAACAGATGACAGCCAGTCTATTTTATCTTGCTAAAAGTTAAGGTGGGCAATTACACCATAATTTCACTTTACAGAAAGTACAGTATAGTCCTTTGTAAAGTATACCTTGGTTTCCATTTAAATTAACCCTTTGTATCTTGTTAAAAGTTGATTGCTCACAAAGTTCTTACTCATCACATCCTTACCATAATTAATATTCCAGGGTAGTGAAGTGGAGGGATGTAGAGGGGTAGGAGGTTAATAGAAAAGCCAGATGTGGGGGGGGGGGGTTGTAAATGTGTACAAAACTTATTTTGAAAAAAACAATGACTTTTATAACCAGAATTTTTATGTCCAAGCCCATGAAAATTTTTCTTCACAAGAAACAATAGCAAGATTGCACACTTTTTTGCAACCCTGAGTGTGTCCATGAGGACTGAGGAGAACAAAAAAAAAAAATATATATATATATACATAGAAAAGTAATCTGAATTCTGGTACAATTTAGAGTAATTTCTACTTTAAGAAAAAATACTGTATCATGCAGATACAGAGCAATTTTCAATCCCATTGAACCTAAAGCAACCAGGGGTAAGTCAAAATCCTCACACACAACAATTGTTTTTGCCTTTCAATCTATTGTTTTCACCTTGAAGTAGTTATATGAGAGATAATATACCAAGGATAGAGTGATGATAATACAAGGAAGGAGTGATAATAACATTCTTATGCTGGACAGAGTGCATAATCTGACTTAAAGGAGTAAAGATAACTTTAAACCAATGTACCCTAGGTTAAATTTTTGGATAACATCAGTACGAACAGGTCATGAGAAATTACACATACCTTACATAACAGAATTGAAGTACATATATTCTTTTATTTACACTACGGTAGGGACTACGGAACAATTGCTTGAATCAGGTAGTTGCTACTATTCAAATCATAGCAACTCCCTCCTTGAACTGTACTCATACCAATTCACACAAAATATGAAAGTCATGCATTTCTGCCCATGTGACATATTGTAACCGACCCATATTCAATATAGTGAAGAGGGCTATCAGGTTTTGAAAAAAATTGTGAGGGGGGGAGATGAAAATGAAGTCAAGGGAACTTTCTAAACTCTACACTTTTAAAATTTCTATAGGCAACACTTTCTTTGTAACCATCCCCAATTAAACTCATTTAACTTGTTTTCATACTACTGTAAAAGTATGTGTTAAGAAAAAGTTAAAGAGAAAGTAGGGTTAAAGAGAAAGTAGGGTTTGCTAAAAGAATCCTCCTGAGTACTGTATTAGCCCAGTTACATTATGCAATCTCAAGCAGTGCTTTCCAAACATGCATGCAGTTTCTAATATTGTACATAGCTTACAGTTAAAAGGTACAGTATACTATAATTTGTAAAAATAGCACAGCTTCTGATAATGAGGCATTGGTCTGCACCAGTTCTGAAAGGTTCCGGACAAAAGAATTAACTTGAAACCAGAGGGTTCTGGGACATCTTACTTCAAGGGTCTGAGGAAAAGTTGAAGGGTCTTGCAGTTTCTTTAAGAGTCCCATAAAATTACAATGCCTACATTAAATTCCCCCTTGCCCAGCTGCAGGGCATTTGTGAACCCTTCTGGAGAGGTTTTACAAGAGTTAGCTAGAGTAACATATCAGTGTGTGAAAAGCCAGAAATTCTGGGTTTTGCTGATGCAAGGTATTTTTCCAAAGCTTTCAAGGGGGCGGGCTCAAAGTGTATTCCAGACTGGGCATCCAGAGTTAGAGAAAATCCTGTAACAAATCTGCAGTTTCTCGATCTGCAGAGTCCTACTGTTTAAGCGAACACGAATTCTTGGTGGATGGAGGAAGGCACAGTTGCTGGTCAATTGTTGCTTCATCTCAGATAGGGATTTATATACAAGAAGACCTTAGTAGCAGCGATGCATTAAAGAAAGTGGACTAATCAAGTTGAACACACAATGAGTACAAGAATGTTATGAAGACTGAACTCTGGAAGCCTGACCTAGGAAGAATTGAACAGAAAAAAATGTTGAAGAAATGTAACCTGCAAAAATTTTAAACTTAAGTCAAAATGTCAACCCATTCAGAGAGCATATAGTTGTAAACAAGTTATGACTTGAGTCACCAATTACAAAAAGTGAAAATAGCATAGGGACTTGGGTCCCTGACTTGACTCTGAGTCAATTACAAGCACTGTAGCAAATGAATCTACCTTGAATTCAAAATTGGGTAACTCATTACAACTCTGCCAGAGGCGACAAGTAAAGCACTTCTAATAGAAAACCTAGCTCCAATATGGGTTATTCCTGGAAGTTTAATAAGATCAATAGAAGTAAGGTAAACTTTCCAAAATTTGTTCCTAAAAAAATAAATTTAAATAAATAAATTACTGTACTAATATAGCCAGGTACTAACTTGAGTACTCTGGTGCTTCCCAAGACATTGTCTAGTAGGATGCCAATCCTGGGTACGGTAGGCCTACAGTACATATGCAATTGTCTTATGCTACTAAATGTGATTATTATATGACCATAAGTATTGAGGTTGGCAAAACAAACACTTTTCAAGAAACAACTCCCCAGCATCATCTTAATGTAGCTTATTCTGTTTTGCTGTTGTGTATAATGCCAACATTTAAATAAAAAAGAATGACATTGAATTCTATCAGACTATCTACTGTACCATTTAAAAAATGACTGAATAAAGTTCATTCAAAAGCACTCTCTGCTGACTCAGCTCAGAAATATCCTTCAAAGATGGGAGTTGGGGATGGTTTAGATTCATTTCCAAGTTTTGTAACCTAAAGATTTAAAATTTCATAAATGTACAGCACTGTGGGTACACTTCACATAAAGAAGCAGTGCCACAAGGCACATGTGAACACGGCCACCTTAATTGAACAGTGAAAAACGTAGAGCCATAATTGACTGAAAAAGCTTCAAACGCCCCAGCATAGAAACTCTATGGAAACGTAAGGCTACAAATCTAGCAAAAAGAAAATTTGATGATACTGTACCTCATCGCAAGTCTTTTAAATGCCTTTCCTTTGGCTGTAACAAAGGACGATTCGGCAACTTACATTTCAAGCTGGGCTATCCACTATGAATACTCAGAGGGATAGCCTACCTTATGCAATAAAAGTTCAATTTGCCTCACACAAATATGTCTTGATTAGGCGACAGAATTACAGGCCTGTTTAACTAGTTTAATTTCCAAGAAAACTTCTATATTGTTAGCTAGCCAATGTACCGGTAGCCTATAGATTCTGTTTACAACTAACTTTCGTTTTCTTTTTTAGGGGCTGCTAATTCTTGGATATGCTGGCACAATATTAAAAGGCTGAATTTGATGGGCACAGTTACACCAGATCTGTACTAAGTCTATAGGTAGCTATGCAGTCAGTACATACGTAAATTACTGCGTACTTTATAGAATAAATCAAAGCATTCTAAACTTGCAGCATGTTTGATGTTTGCCTACCAACAAAGGCTAGCTTTTGAATTTTTTTGCATCGAGGCCCATATACATATTTCACTCTGAGAGGCTACACTGTCTCAGGGGTCAGCTGATGTTTTAGGGACTGGGTTGCCTCCAAACTGTAGAGTACGGTAGCCAGGGTTGTGACATAGGGAAGGTTTTGAAGCATGATATGAAGGAAAGGTCTAAAGGGGGGTGGCTATTTTTGGCCTCCATATGCAAAATGGTGCAATGTTTCTGCCTCAAATGTAATGAACTTTTTAGTAACAATGTGTTTTTTTTTTCAATTATTTTTTTCAAGTTTGGGCCCTTGGGGGTTCAACCCCTTAAAACCCTCCCTGTGGCTATGCAGATGCCTCAAAAGGACAACATGAGTTGTCCTAGGGACCAAGGAATTAAATGTGCAAGGAGCCAAGTTGTCCCAGGGGCCAAGTTGACCCCAGGGCCCATAGTGGAAAGTATGTATGCTTCATAGATTATCTTTGACATGCAGTTAACAATTAGACTACAATCCATTTTCATAGCATGATTTTTTTGTCTTGTTGCATAACACATGCATTGTGCATAGGTTGCATCATGCCAATTTGGTGTGTCCTGAAATTTAAGAAAGAAGAAGACTGGGGTAAAAATTCAGTGACCCAAATTTGAACTTTCAAGTGTGGCCTATAGTTGGGGCTGAGGTGTCTATGTCTGGGGACGAGATCCAAGGGCACTGTGCCTCAGGGGTCAGGCTATCTGGTAAATTTAACCCAACGCTAAGACTGCCTGTGAAAAAACGGTACTATTCATACTACCACAAGGCCTAGTGTTAATTTGGATTCCTGCACTAGTTTTACTTGGAAAACCTACCACATTGCCATGTTGAGTTGACGTTCACCGCATATTGATCCTCGTTTGTTCGTTGCAGTATTTACCCATTCGGCCTACTGTACACTCTTCAGCATGATTGTTGTGATCTTGAGGGCCGGAGGAGCTAGAAGCATGTCAGTGATTTTATCCTAAGCCAAAGATTAAGAACCTGCCTTCTTCAAATGGTAAAACAACTTTTGGGGTTAATGCGAAGTTTCTGTAAGCCGGTTATTCCCTCCTAGTTATCAGTAGAGTGAACTGCTTGTAACTTCTACTGTCATAACTGCCGCATACAGTATCGTACAGAATCGTAATGCACTGTACAGCTTCGTATGTGGTATGTCATGTATACAGTACCTTAGTGCAGGTACACTGCACAGAACATGCTACTATGTAGTACAGTGAGCTTGTCGCCGAAGCAGTCGCCGTCTCAAGTTTCACAGATATGAATATTAATGAATAGGTGTGTGCCGATTTGAGGGATTTGATTGGTTCCTTCGGTTTTCCGAAGGAAACCTGCTTTAAAATAAAGAAAAAGTTAAGAATGCCCTGACAAATTGTGCAAGACGGTATTATAGAAATAAATTTTGAGGCCATGTAGAGGGCGTGTTAACATTTGTTCTTGTACAGACGTTGTACATATGGAACTACCGTAATGTAGTACTAATAATACTGTCTTGAGCAAGACTAACTGCACACACACTGTACTGTTGTATCTGGCAAGTGCTTGTAGTTCGGAGAACAACCTTGACATTTATGTTCGCATCTAGGCCTAGGTTTAATCATTAATGTTAGCATTTGACGTTAACTTTCTTCAGTGTTATATTTCTTTCTTGGAAGCAGTTACGTAAGGCCTGACTTACTTAGGCTCGCCAAGTGCTAGGTGTATCTTGAGAAGTAATAAGGACTTATCCTTCTCTATGCATAAAACCATAGCAGGCAGTCATCTCGCCATAATAACACCTACGGTAGCGACAATCTATGCATGTAGGACGTTAATGCTGTCTGCTCTGTCAATGTAGATAGAAAGTCTGAGTTATACTTCGCTTTTGTTGGGTCTAGCACTGGCAGTTGGTGACAATACATTATCACCCATGGTTTTGTATAAGAATTTGGACTTTGCCAGTGGCTAAAATCGACAGTTTTTGCAAGAAAATTGTTACATTTTAGAAATAATGTAGGCCTAGTACGCTTAGATCAAAATTACCAAACGAATTGAAAGATATGATATTGATTCCCATTCACGTCCAAAGTTTGTTTGAAATATTGCAGATCTCGAAGTTCGTCGTCAAATCACGCAAAAAGTTAAAGGCAGCCTCTGTCACCCTAAACTACAGTTTCAGTATGACATATATCAAAACTCTCAATTGGTACAGCTCTTTGATTGGCATCGCATTTTTAAACAATGCATCATAGCTAAATTACACAGCATGGGCACTGAGAATGTCTTGATTACAAATTATGGACTTGTATGGCCACTGGGACAAGCCACGAAGCAATAAACTAGGATGGATAAAGACGAGTTTTAAATAAATGTGTGAGGGGCTAGAAGTTAGTAGGTTGGGAGAATTGGAACTGTTTGGGATGATTAAAATATGCCTTAAAGCTTCTCGGCGGCCGTGCTATCTTTTGGTTCGAACGGTGGCCACCACTTTCCCCATGATCCTCTGTACATGTATATATAGGAAGTCCGTAGGCATAACATACGCCCAAAGACGAACGGCTGTATGTGTATTTTATCATCCTCAGAATGATAGTCACTCTCAGAATTAGCATAGGTCTATACTTTTCTTTTTGTCTGCACTTAGGGTTATCATAGGCCTATTTATTTTCTCGCACGGAGGGCATGCATGGCCATCCTGGTGAAGAGGTCTAACTTAGGTGGGGTGGGTCCTGGTAAAACCGAACGTCTGGTAACCCTACCTGAAGTGCCACTGTGAGAACTGTAGGCATACTTTGTGACTTCCGGTTGATAACTGCCTTTACATCGGCATTGCATGAATAGCCTAAAGGCCTAGGTAGTGATTTTTCAATTAGCATGATAAGCTCATTCATGTGCATCACGAGATTCCGTGTCGAAAAGTAACAAACGGTTGATATCTACAACAAGCAACCAACACAGTACTGCATTGATTATGTTCAGGTATATCACATCGGCCCAAAAAGTAAAAGGACGATATTCCAAGCTTTATGTACGTACCCGGTTACATTGGCACAGAAACAATCATGGACAGTAAGTGGTTACGATTTTCGTAACCACATTTCTAGTTTAGGTTTGTCTTGCTTGTTCCAGACTGAGTTGATAAGCAGTTGTAAAGATGTAAGTGTAAGGCTAAGCTACAATCTTGGACAAAACTCGTTGGGACACCCCCGCTCCCCTTTGCAATGTTGGTCACAGTTAGCCTATTCACGGCATACAGTCACTCTTTCAGCCCAACATTGGAAGGGGAGCGGGGGAGGGGATTCATGTAAGCCTTTGAACTGAAATTCAAGGACATTATGGCAAAGTGTCCCAACAGTTTTGTCCAAGATTGTGTGAGAATATCGCGAATTTAGAACTACTCGCATCACACAGTAGAAAGTGTCACTTTGTCTTGATGGGTTGATTTGCAAAAGGGAATAATTTTAAAGCGTCCAATCGTCCAGATAGCTGTTTTCAACAGTGACCTTTTTGTTTTACACTGTCTTAGCAGGTAAAAATAAAAAGAACATTGAATAGATGTTCGTGACTGTTTATGTATTTAAATTTATTCAAAACAGTGACGTGTGACCTGATAAGTTCATTTTGGAGAATAGAGGCACTTTTGTACCCCAGGCTGCCTATTACCTAACTTTAAGGTAATTTCCGGTGTCCTCACAAGAAAAAAAAATGCCGTACATGCAAACCTGACGAGATTGGCAGTGAAGGATAAGTTATCTAAACGGTCTACCATTTATTTTGAAAGCAAATTTGAAAGCAAAACGCGAAGAAATTGCTTCGGTTCAAAGAGTGAAGAAAGCCTGCGCAACCAGTTTCATGCAACGTGAAAACTGGAGTCAAGGGGCGCAATTTGCTTCAAAATGTGCCAAAACCAGCCTTTACTAACGATCTACCATCGTTATAATTAAACACTTGGCTTGCAGTTGTAACTTTCAACATTTCATGGTAGATCTTGGCGCTCTTTCAGTTAATATCTCGTCTCCTTACCACCAGTTTGCAACAGAAGTCAGACTTTTCTATCCATGGAAGAAATTGTTTTGGTTATATATATAAATATAGTATCGATCGAAATAGAACGTATCCTGGCTATTACCCTTGACTGAAAAAACCAAAGTCTCCTTCCGTACTTCAAGTGTTAATTCATTGGCTCTAAAATTGTCTTCCACTAGTTTAAAAATGTTTTCCTTACATTTGGATTACGAGGTGAAATTGGTTGGCGTTCCGCCGGTACATCTGACGATAGCACTACGAGCTGCAAATTCCCCGCGAATACCTGCAACAGTCTTTTCTTTATGATCGTCCCGACCCAGAATAAATGTAAACAAATGAATCAAACAACACATTAAAGCAACTTTAACTACTACTTTCATTACGCTAAAATCCTCAGACCTTTAAGCCTCCGATTTTCTTTTTTCTGAAATAGTCGGCTCGAAAAATAAACTATTTTCTATTGAAATTGTTCTCGTAAAAAAATTGCTCGGAGCTCAAACAATCTTAGACAAAACTCGTTGAGACACCGCCGCTCCTACTTCGCAATGTTGGTCACAGTTAGCCTATTCACGGCATACAGTCACTCTTTCAGCGCACATTGGAAGGGGAGCGGGGGAGGGGATTCATGTAAGCCTTTGAAATGAAATTCAAGAACATTATGGCAAAGTGTCCTAACAGTTTTGTCCAAGATTTTAGGTAGATATCATGATTTTCTGGCATAGTATGTGCTTTAAATTTTACAACATTGTAATGCCTTTAGAGATTTGATTTGAAATATGATCATCATGATTTCCAAATTAAGCATCCATATAACCCAGGGTTAAATTCCATTCAGAACATTTGCAAACACACATTGTACTTGAATGGTCTTGAATGGTTTCAAATGGTTTATGAATGGTGACAACTGGTCTTAAAGATGCAAATGGTGATCTAAACTGGTTTTCTAACTGGTTTTAAATTGTACTAAATGGTTTCGAGTGGAAACTAACCAAAACCACAGTGTAAACTATTTGGAACATGAACATGGTTTCTGTCAAATTGTATCAAATGCAAATTTAACCCTGGATCCCTGCATTTAAAATGGTTCCCTGTAATCCTACGCCTAATTCCATTGTTGAACAGGAAGAGTATTTGCTGCAAAAAACAAAACAAATTGATTTCCTGATCTTTGCTTTTGCTAAGGTGACTTTCAACTGCATTTGGTAATTGATACCAATCATGGGCCCCCCGTCCAAATGCCTGCTTCAACGGGTATGTGGTTAATATAATTCTAACGCAACTGTCGTCTTAATGATTTTTAACCCCTCCCTAAAGGAAAACTAACATCAACAGTATTAACAGAAATTTAATTGAATATGACATATTGAGTCATGTCCACATTGATAGAAAATTTGTTAACATTAAACAACCATGAGAAAAGTTCAAGCTCGTTTAACACTATGACATTCCCATTGGCCAATTTACTCTCATTAGAAATTATAATTTGTCATTCAGATTCCTCATTGATTCCCTTCAGAAAATAATGGGTCTTCCAGGGTTTTTTTTTTAAAGTACAGTACTTCTTTAAAACATTTTAAAAATTCTGTTAAAATTGTAGGTATTCCAAAAGACAGTAAAAAACCACTGACATGTACAATGTTAGGCAATTTATATAAATATAACAAAACCAAAAAAAAAAAAAAAAAAAAAACGCATGGCAGTCAATCGGGAGGGCGGGTGGACTCGTTTCGTATAATCTTATGTAAATACACCCATTGACTCTACATTTTTACAATTACTTTTTGACGTTAGCGACCAGCTCTACCAACATTCGAAGACGGACGTACGCTACTGTTTGTAATCATTAATTCCTTTCTCGATTGTATGTTGCTTGTGTTGAATCAGTAGCGTAGCCACGTTCAAGGAGAGCATGGGGGAGTAGAGAACACGCCTCTGGGAGAAAAAATGAAGAAATATCGAGACAGCGAAAAACAAACCAACAAAAAGGAAACAGAGGGTAAGGAAAACTGTTTGGCTTGTAGGATTGGTCATTAATGAAGTCACTGAACTGCTGAACAGAGGAAATTTTAAACACGTTAAAGAACCTTATCGCAACATAGAAATTCACAGAACAAACATTTTTCTTCCTAACAACGAATAATAAGACATCCAAGTTTACTTGCATAATGAACACCATTGGAAAAATGATGAACATACGCAACGAAACGATACCTGCGTCACCACGAATGTATCATGCATCATCGTATCAAAAGAATCCAGTAAACTGTGATTGATAATACATTTCCATTAAAATCGTCACTTTTGTTTTCGGTATGGCTATTCGGTAAATATATAGAGTATGCTTATTTGAAAAAGAGGGTTCTGTTATGTTTTTATGCACTGTAAACGTCGTGTCTCCCGAAACCCTCCGCCTGCTAAAGCTATCTCCATTGCAGACAGGTTCTTTTGCAAAGACCTTGCGGTTAATGTTTCTGATTTAATGTTTCTGACAGTTAATGCTTTTAACTCGTTAAGGTGGTATTTTTATTAACACGTCTAATAAATAACCACATTTTTCAATTGCTCTGAGCTACTTTATTTAGGTTCAAACGGCTTTCAGGTAGTCTTGGAATGTGCTGCACTATTTGGTTTTTTTTTCAAAGTGAATCCCATCTTGACATATATTTGTCATCTCTCTACGCGTAATGCATAAGGAAATGAAATATGTACTTCACCATTAACGTCTTCAATTTGAAGCTTGCTGTTATCATGGAGCTGCTTTATAGAAGGAGACAAGGCATCGAAAACTGAAATTTATTCTTATCTAATTTTAATGTAAGGAGAGCATCACTTTATGAGGTATTGTTTGAGCTTCGAGTACCCACTTTTTTGGTCTAGTCCTTCAAATTAGTTCGTGTTTTCTTTATTTCAGTTCAGTATCTTTCTACAGTTTATGGAAGGGCTTTAAATAAAAGTAAATGTTGGTAAAAGGTCAAGTTGACCAAATTTTTTTCTCGCTATCGCTAAGTGTGTCGCAAACCCTCTTAAACCGTAGGTCCGATCATGAACAAAACCGGTTGTTAGATACCTGGAAAAATAAACTTTTGAATGCACCGCCGTTGAAATTAAAGGTAAAAGGTGTAAGTACAAATGAGCTAATTAAGTTGCATCTGTTATTTGTAATTAGCGGTCTTTGTAATAGGCATATTTTCAAGTTATTACTGGAGTCCGAAGGATTCCGAGTTGGCGCACAGCAACTGGTGCAACATTCTTAATTAACAAAACGGCATTCGTTGAATAAATAATAAAATTGTTGTCCCTATTTCTCCCCTTTTGGAGAAGACATTTTAATATCTGAATTCCTATAAATTGTGGTAATTTTTTAGGACATATTTCTATCTTCCAGTGAGCTGGCCACTTGACAACTGTACAAAGTTGATTATCATATTAAGGTGTAAGTAAACTGTACAATGTTTAAGAATGATTAGTAAATCGTTATCTTTCCTTCCAACATATTTAGGAATGTTAACCTTTCATTCTGGCGTAACACTACGTAATTTACCACCATGTCAAAAGTATGTCGAAAGTTCAGCCTTTTTATGCCTGTCTTGACAAGAAGCTCCTTTCATCGTTGAGTATTTTCCGTTTTACGGTGTCATACGTCCTCATTTAAAATGTCTCACTAACCTTTCTTAGTGCTGACCCTTTCTTATAGACGTTGTTTTGAGCGATGGGGTGACGGTGTTTCAATACAACCAGAAAGCAAAGGGAAGCGAATTAAATACGTAAATGAAAAGAATTGTCAAATCTACTCCCTGTAGCTGGTGGGGGGGGGGGGGGACGATGCGGGGGGGGGGGACCCGAAGTGTGAGAGTTGTGAACGTTTGACAATATTTTTTAATCAGGTATTAGATTTGCCTTGCTTTGCTTCGCTGGTGGTGTGAAGCCAGCAAAAGATATTTAGGATCTAATTTCTAGAAAAAAAGTGATCGAGATAAATAAGTATAACTTTATCACTTTTCCCGTTACCCTAAATTATTGGAAGTTATTATTGGAAAATTATTGGAACCACTATCTAAAATAACCCTCCGATGTGCCATTCACGACACATCTGCAAACTGGTGGCACATGAGTGGAGCCTTACTCTTAAATAAGATAAGAGTGAAGTTACTTGGCAGCTACAGGAGTATAAACATTTCTCGTGAAAGCAAACTGGAAGAAACATGTTTGTTTCAAGAGTTAAATTTGCAAGCAGTCTACTATCGGTACTCTGCTAGTTGTGGTTTTCTCTGTTCTCGACTTTATGAAGTTTGCTACTGAAATCTTCCCTCCTCGATTTCAATACTTGTTGTTTTCTTTTTCTTTCACAAGTGAGGGCAAAGTACCGCCGGTTTCTATGCAGTATATATAATATCAAGTCAAAAGAATATGAGAGCAGGTGGCACTTGGTGTAACGACACTTTCTCCGGCCGGTATACGAACATGCAGGCATGGTACGACGATATCATGTCACAATTAGCTACTTGCAGCAGACTTTAAAAACTTAGTTACTTAAAGTGCACCTCAAGTGAAAAAAATCAAAAGAATATATTAAAGACCATGAAAATGAATTCTAACAGTCCAGCTCCCGTCTTCATAGGATATTCCCGAGTGGAGATGTAAAATGTCGAGGTTTATTTACAAAAAACAAATTAGTCCATTCCGCAAAAATTTGTGACTTTCTTGTTGTTCGACCCACTTTTCATGCTTCGATTTCCTTTAATATTAAAAATGTGTTAATGACCTTGAACACTTCCTGTTTTTTTGCATAGCGTGTTCCACAGGGAGGGATTAAAAAGTAAATTACCCTATAAGAATGAGAGTCCTATCACACCTTGGGACGAGGTGCAGTAACGTTTAGAAAAACAAAGGAAAACAAAGGTTGTAATTTGAGTAGTACAACAATGACATCACAATTTATTGCGCAATGGACCATTTTAAGTTGAGTGAATAAACTTAAACATTTTATATCTCAGCTCAGGAATGTCCTATTAAGATAGGAATTGGACTGTTAGAATTCTTTTTTCATGGTTTGTAATATATATTTTTCAGCTTTGTGACTTGAGGTACACTTTAAGGCAACTGATTTCACATATGTCTTTGAAGTCACATGAACTTTCCACCAAAATGCAATATGATTCATACATCTCTGTTGATACAAACCGTTTACATATCTACAACAGCAAGACGTTTTTTATTTCCTGTTACATGGTCTGAGGGTGAAACTTAGAAGTAAATATTGACAGTTGAATAAGCTGCCAGGAGCTTCGTAACAACACCATTGAATCGATATTTGGACAAACTTTCAAAGCAAACATTCGGTTCATCTTAATGTTTCAGGTGACATATCATTCACGGGCGAGCAGTTTAGGGGTCCCATGGGATCTTTATTTTGGGAAATGACTAGATATGCAAAACGACAAATCATTACCATTTCTACTTCAAATTTGTTTACTTTCAAAGCTTATTTCTAGATCTAGAATTCAGAAAGCCAAGATTGTTATACCTTATGTGATAGAACTTAGCTGTTGATAAAGTTTTGCCTTCAGAATGGGTCAAAACTATCATTTTGTGACCACGCAGGTCAACCTACTTCTGGATATGTTGTAAGGCAACCGATTTGCTTAAGTAACCTAATGGTACCTAAGCTAATAGTTAGGTAAAGGACTCAATGGTTCACTTACATTTGCTCTATTTACAGGTACAGTCAATTTTACAAGCTGTAACATCAACTTAGCTTGATACTGCTGATCCTTACTTTTACAGTTTATAATAAAATTTGGGTGTGCCTATGACTTTGCCACATTTAAATACTATTGACAATCACTCCGCAAACCCAAGCATTACCACACGGTTTCTATAGTGAAGCTGCAGTTGCGTAGCCGATGGGGGGCAGGGGGGGGGGCAAGTTTCCCCCTGGAAAATGTTTGGGGGAAATATGTGGAATTTGGGGAAATTTCAAGTTGACGAAATAATACTTATTTTCCTATTTCTTTAAAGTTTTCTAACTATATGTAATCGTGAAACATTTCTCATGCATAACTCGACTTTCCATGCAACCTATTTTCCCAGATCTCATCTGCGTCACTGCAGTATGAAGCGCGCTTGACTCGCGTTCCGCAGAAATGCCCTCTCTGCAGCACTGGCAGGCTATAAGACCGGAGCAAAGGATACCATCATCGAGCTAGTTCCCTACGTATTGCTGAGCTAATGTTATGTTCATCAACTTGCACTATTGCACTATTGGATAAAACGTTGCTAATAAATAGTAACATAATCATAGCCTTCTGAACGAAATATTCCCTCATTAATTATCACAGTTCCTGTTTGTTTTCGTTCCACAACCATTATATTTATATTCCATTTAAAGCTGTCAGCAATACATACCAGTAGGCCTCAGAGTTTCCAATTTTTCCTTTTCATATATATTGTGAACAAATTGTCTCCTTAAAAGTTTTCAGGACAAGAAAAATTAGGCATTCTAAGCATGCAATAATGAGGCACAAGGAGTGTCATTTCTTGCAATCTAGGTGTGTTTTCAGCGAAATTTCCCCTGGCGGGACGTCCCGCTCCGCGCGAACCGATGGTCGCGTATCACTCTCACCCGTCACTAAATTCGACAACGCCCTGGGTTAGGTTAGGTGGGGTTTAACAACCCAGTTTCCAACCTATTGGTTGACAGCGCCCTGGATTAAGTTTAAGCATTTAATGGCCTCTCATCCTACGAAGTACTACTGGGCAGGGTTACAGACTAATCTACCTCTGTGTTTAACGATGGATGGGGCTAAAACAATAGCGTACCGTTGTCTAGACATAATAACCCTGCAAACCTGGAAAACATAATTGTTAACCTTATTTTTAAAGGACTGGTTCGGAAAATTAATCTATTTAATCTGTTCGGAAAATTAATCTAATTAATCACTGGGGAAGGGGGTGACAACGGGCCATGATGACATTGTCTCAATCCTATGTATATAGTAGGCAGCTTCAGGACCTTGTAGGCCATGTATTTATTTAGGTAACATTACATGACGTCATAATAATCTTGTAATTATCATATATTTACGTATTTTTGTATGTAATACATGCGCCTTGACCTTGAAAATATACTGTAACTGAAAGTTTATTGAAACTAAAAAGTTTTGGGGAAATTTTCGAGCTTTGTCCCCTGGAAAACATCCTAGCTACGCCACTGTGCAGTGGCGGAACTACCATATAGTCAGAGGGGCGGTCTCCCCCATTGACGGACTCAAAATTGCCTGTCAGCGCCCTTTTTACTCTTTTTACCGTATTGAGGCATATGTATCTATCTACATAAAAGCGCCCCTATAGCCCGTTTTTCGCCCCCTCTGACCACACATTCTTGCCCTACAAACTTCGAAGCGCCACCACTAACCATTCTTGCCCCCTCTGACTAAGTTTCCTTCCTCCGCCACAGCCACTGTGAAGCTTTTTGAAAAAAATTTCCATAACTTTAAATGGGTATTCTGCATTTTGGAGAAATAATGAAAGAAATATAGACCCAAACAAGATTTCAATCAATCAGTCACCCCTTTTTCGTACGAATTAGAACTATCATTGCCTGTTTGTAATCTTAGACGTTCAGCCACATAACATCAACTACCTCTTTCTTCACAGAATATTATCGTAAACATCTTTCCAGACATGTAACCACATCGCCATAGTTTTGAGAAAGTTATCATTGAGTTCATATTTCAGAGTATCTTTCATTTTAATAAATCTGTCCACAACTACTGTTCCAGGCATTCAGAAAACTTTCACCTGTATTGAGTCAACACTGAGGTTACTAAAAAGTCATATGTTACTTCCGGGTCTCAATTATGGAATAACCTTGATCCTAAGCTACAAAGCATTTCCTCAATTTCATCATTTAACAAGGAATTCAAATTATGTCTAATTGATAAGTATTGATGTTATTCTTATTTACTCCCTCTTGGGTGGTGGGTGTTTGAGGTTTCTGGGAAGGGAGGTTGGCTGTTACTTAGTTTTATTTTATTGTTGTTGATCTTCTTTTTGTCTTTTTTGTATATTCTAATTCTTGTAAAGGTGGCCTGCTTAGTACAAGCTTTTTGCTTTTTCAGGCTTCCTCCGCCGTCTTCTGTTATTTTATATTTGCTCCTATTATTTATGATTTGTGTGGAAAATAAATGAAATTTGCCTACCTTTTATCCCCAAGCACAAACCCCGAATTGGATGGCGCTATACATCTTTCCTCTTTTTTAAGACAATTCCGTAAGGACTGAAATCGGTCTCAGATTCATTTCAAACTGAGTGGGCAATATTTAGGTTTAATATGCAGAACAAGTATCCCCTTATTCCATGTTTGGCAGATATTTCTAGTTTCAGTTTTTACCTTAATCACTAACAGTTACTCGATGAATAAACTGCAACGTCACCACAATTGTCTGTGCCAGCACAGCATCCGTGCAACAAAAAGTCGAAATAATATAATTCAAATAATCACATGTGACACATCCCTTTCCTGATGGCCCACATGCATTTCTTTGAAGAAGTTGATGTCGGGATGACGGTTCTTCCCAGTTATAGGGTAAAATCCACGTAAATGATGCAAAACTCCGGAATAAGTCTTCACTGAAATAAGCAAAATGATATCACGTGCAACCTACCATCCATTAAGGAAATCACGAATAAGCCTTGAATACCACTAAAGAACAAGAAATGGTGAATGCGAATGTATGTAGGCAAAAAGCCGGAAACCAACGACACAGCCATTGTGTAACTCTATGGGACAAGAGAAGAAATTTTAGTTATCCTGTTAATTCCGTTGTGAATCATCGTTCGACAGTGTAATCAAGGAGTAATTAAAACGTAGCATGCTTAAACCACACCATAGGGCTACTTGTTATTCTTAAGGGAAACAAACAATTGAAGTCCTTTGGAATGCATCGAGGTATGCAAGTCAATAGTTTACTTGTAAACACTTCATAATGATCCAAAGCATGCGCAGAAGCTTAACTTGTGGTATATACAAGGGTCCAGGGGTGTCGATTTGATTTTCAAAGTTGGTGGACATCTGGCCTAAAGTTTTTCCCATGTCCTGGTAAGGTGTGCACAGAGGCGTAGCCACACATTTTTGTGGTGGGAGGGGGTGCGAAAGCATCCAAATTTTACGATTTTTTTTCGACGAAAAGTTTTGAGTCAAGAGCTTACATTGGAGAAAATTTGAAAGTTATGAAAGAAAATTTATAGAAAAAAACACTGTAGTTAACGTTGCCACTTGATGATCTGGTGTCACATGTAGCAAATTTCCAATTTTGTCACCTCTAGACTGCCAGAGCTCGCTAAAGTTCACCAAACTGAGCGATCACCTCTGCTTGGGAATCGCAATTTGCGTCGCGCGGAGCGAGCGGAAAATGTTGCTTTTTCTGAAATAACTAATGACGAACATGGAGTTCTTATTGGAAAGGATTTGTGATTTATGGACAGATGAATATGCGAAGGATCTGTACAAAAATCCTAATAACAAATTCTAATATACATAAACTGATCAAAGCACACTTCAGTCTACTGCAGGAAATCACAGATCGAGTGAGAAAGGTACACACTGGTGTTACTGAGACACGGTTGCAGAGGCCTACGGGTGTAAGATTGCCAACTTGATAAAAAACAGTAAAATATGTCATTTCGAAGTTTAGAACGACAGCTCATCATACATTATCTGCATACAGCTAGAGGATGGCGGTGTACATCTTATTCCAGGTTAAAGTCTCTAATCTAGCAAAATTAAGTGTGAATTTACTTCTCTAACAATGGTCTAAAGACAAAATGGTCGAATCGCTATACGAATATGTGTGATGTGCTCGTGTCGAAATTTTTCATTTGAAATAATGTATTTTCCTGAAAAAGTTGCATGCAGACTGTGCACCCACACATTTTCCTTAAACTGTGTTAAACCTGCCATGCTGGTCATTCACGAAAGAGTACAAATTCATTAAAACATAGTAGGGGACGATTCCTCTTCTTCAAATTCCTAAATGTTGTGCTCCTTCATAACCACGCCTGCTGCTCTATGCACTGGAACAATCGACATAATCATAGAGACAGATATAAATAATGGGTATTTGATATGTGAGTGAAAAGAACAACATAATGAGACTGCCAGCATCTGAGGGCGCAAAAATGTAGGGGATTTGCAAGGTAAAAACGTGTAGTTATTGGTAAGCCGATCGTAATCGGTAGAGCACATCTTTCACAACCTACTGTAAAGGTAGTATCGAACTTTTAAGTTACAGGTCACAAAAAGAGTGTGGGGGTGGACTTGAAACGTAACTGTCCCTCCACTCAAAAAATATGTGTATGTGTGTGTGTGGGGGGGGGATGCCCCCTGTCCCCCTATAATGGGCTTCCTTATAGTGTCTTTGTATGCACCTTAAAGTCACTTGTTGTTGCAAAGCTACGTTTTAGTCTCTCGTGTTAATTTAGGCAGGGAGTAGATTTGAGGAACAACGGTCATTTGTTATTGATTAAGAGTAAGTCAGTGAGTTAAATCAGGGAGTTGCTAGAGAGTCTATAGCAACTCCCTGATTAGATAAAGTTTCCAACCAATCAGGATGAGCACAGCTATTCCGAAGTTTTTAAGGTTTCGTCGAAACCCCCTCGTCCTTTTGGCTGAGATCATGTGTAGTATCTGTTCTTTTGATCCAGTCTAGAATGGAGCCATAGGTAAAAGACAAATAATGTAAATGGTCTGAAGGCCTTGAGGTTGGTCACATATTGTCCTTTAGTGGGCATTATAGCTTCTTCTGGAGCAGTGGAAGTTTCGGTTTCGCCGAACGGCCCTTTGCCAGAGGGTCGGGAGGACTTTACAAAAAGGTTAAGTAGGGCCTACCTTAGCCTTTCCCAGTTGTGGCCCGATCGCTTGTTCTACCACATTGTTAATGCTCATTGGGGTATGCAGGGGGCATCGGGTACAGACCCCTCTCACGGACACCACAGTTTTAGATCCTAAAAATACGTACTTTACTGTAACAAAAATTTAACTTCAAAAGGTAGCATCATGTGGTGCAAATTGCATGCAAGGATCACAATTTCTCAAAAATTTTCAAAGGGTAGTGATTGTCTCTCCATGGCCCCCTAACTAATGATAATTTATTTAGGCCTATTTACCTAATATTACGGAAACTTTGTAACGTTTCAGATTTCAAAAGGTAGCATAGACCTAAGTGGCACCAGATTGCATCTAAGGATATCTAATTTTTCGAGACTCCCCAATAACCTCTGCCCCGGCTGGGGATCACTGATACCCTTTAGTTTTAGTTCCTAAATTAAGTAAATTGTTAGCTTATTATATTTATATGACAAACGTTGCACCAGATCATATGTAAAGACACTCAATTTAAAAAAAAAATTCAGAGGGGAGGGACGTCCCTTCAGACCCATCCCTAGGCCGGCAATCACTCTACGCAATGCATCCGCCCTTCAGAGAAATCCTGAGTATGCCACTGCCTATGCTGAGCACCAAACACAATAGCAGGAGGTTCCATTTTATGGTCTTTGGTATGGCCCGACCAAAAGTTGAACTGTAGACCTCTTGGCTGCAAGTCAATTGAGACTGGAGCACGACCTCAAGAATATTTGTATCAGTGGTCGTGGGAAAATGAGGATGGAGACTCAGGGTGGGGTCAGCCCCTCCAGTGAAAATCCTCCAGTATTTGCCAATTGTCTCAAGAAGTTGGAACCGCGGGGAATTTCGAAGTGGGTCCAATGCACGTGCCCCTAAGAGCACGCGGGAAGTGTCTTTTCCGGTAATCTGGAGGGTTTGTAAAGGAGAAAAATCCTTCTATGCCCCACACCAACTGATGTGGCAATCCACTCGGATAGTAATTCTGTAGTTCATATATTTTTTCCGTTCCACCGTACATGATTTGCATATAACATATAAGAACCAAACCTTGTAAGCGGATCAGATGACGGTAGCGACATCGAATAAACTTAAACCATATTAAAGTTATACTGAAGAAGTATTTGAAATCCTGCAGTAGCAGATTCAGACGAGGGCCCAAAAGGTGCGAGAACCCCATTGGCCGTCATCTGGTCATGGTTGAGAAATGTTGAGGTTCACGAGAAGATTAATATGATGCAAACTGTGCCAAATGTAGCAGAACTTTGAAGCTCATCCACTCGAAACCCTCTCTTTAGAACAGCGATCAAGCTGTAGGTGTATTTCTTGATTTATCTACAGCGTTCGACACCATTGATCATACCATACTCTGTCAAAAATTATCTCACTACGGTATTAGGGGAACTTTTCTTTCTTGGTTTACTAGCCATCTTAACAACAGAAAACAGTTTATCTCTTTTCAAAGTATAAACTATGACGTAGATGATATTCACTGTGGTGTCCCTCAAGGGTCAATTCTAGTAGGACCGTTTCTTTTTATCATTTATATGAATGATGTTAGTAAAGTTTCTTCTAATTCATCCATATATATATATATATATATATATATATTTATATATATATATATATATATATATATATATATATATATATATATATATATATATATATATATTTATATATATATATATCTTTTATGATATAAGTTTTGAACGTCTGCAACAAACCATTAGAAACGGTTTAGCTGCATGCAGTGATTGGTTTGCCACAAACAAAATTTCCCTTTACTTAGACAAGACGAATTTCATTGTTTTCAATGAAAATGATGATATGGTACACTTTAATATTGATATTAATGGTAAATTGCTACAAAAGGTAGATTGTGTTAAAATTTTAGGTGTTTTCATAGATTCTAAACTTACTTGACATGATCACATTAAGTATACTTCTACTCTTGTTGCAAAAAGTGTAGGCATTATTTGGTCTGGATCAAGCAAGTATTTATTAAAAAAGTTAGGTGTTCTACAGAAAAGAGCAAGAAGACATATCACCTGTTCCAGTTCGAGAGATCACACCAACGATTTATTCAAGTCCATGAATTAACTTAAACTTACTGACCTACTCAAACTAAATGTAGCCAGTTTTGTCTACCCTTCTCATGAAATTCTTCCAAGCTCACTAAGCGCTCTCTTTACACACAACTCATCCATACATTCACATAACACAAGACAAGCTGATCATCTACACACAAGGAAGAATCACAACAATTTGTACAAGAACAGTCTGCATTACCGTGCCATCACTCTTTGGAATCACCTACCATCAACTGTTAAGACAAAGCCTTCCTTAGCTCCTTTTAGGAAAAATCTTCAAAGGTTTTATATAAGCTTGTATTAAGCCCATGAATTTGTTTACTATACTGTATTCCTGCCTATTTAGCTTCCTTGTTAAGACCGAGGGGTGGGTGGTGGTTGGGTTCTAGGACGGATGAGGTGGGATGGTGGATTGCGTGTATATTATCGAATTTTCTTTTGTTTTTTAGCGTCTTATCATCCATGTTCGTGTGTTCTTTACTTTTATTTTTTTCTAGGGAGCGTCACTTCCCGACAAGCCCTAAACGGTTTCTAAGTGCACTTCCTTTCACACTCTCTGTTACTTATTTACTTTGTGATACTTGTTTTTATCTTGTATTGTGATAACCAAAAATAAATAAATGAAATGAAATGAAATTACATAACTATCCGCCCATGTATAATGACAATAACTTAATTTGTAAAAACGTTACTTACATGTTACATGTTGCAGACTACAAATTTCAGTCATGTACTCCCACGCAAATCCTTCGTGTGGAAGTATGGACAATGCATACTTCAAATCAAAATATGCAACATCATTTTACTACAATGGACCACTACTTTTTCATTGTAAACTTCTCTTCTCCTAGTCAATAAATAATACGCCTAGTCTTGTAGTTGTTTTCAGTTTATCACCTTCCTTTCCATAAATATCAATAAATATTGCCGAACATTGAGAGAAATCGTAAAATATATGCAAACATATCAAGCACGTAATAATATACTGCGAAAGGAAACAGAACAAAGGCAAGTTTCAAAGCGAAAGAGACAAACTGAATTACTGATAATTGCACTTCGACCTAAAGCAGCCACGCATACTTTAAACACTCTAATTTTACGATTAACAAAATTGGAAACAAATTGGGATTTGTTTCAAAACTTCATTATAAAGAAGACCCCGTGTTTGGTCTAACGGTTAAAGCGCCCTCCTCTCACGCGTAAGGTCCGGGTTTTATTCCCAGGTCAAGTCATAACAAAGGCTCTAAAAATGGAACCTACTGTCGTTGTGAGTGATGCTCCGCATAAGCAATGGAGTAGGGAAAACAAGCTAGTGAGCCACAACTGGAAAAAAGGCCGTGACCGGCTCGACTTGAACCAATAGGTCGGAAACTGGGCCGTAAAACTGAATTTAACTATCTAACTCATTATAAAAAGAACATCACAAATCTTTAACGTTCTAAGCTGCCAGTAAGAAGAGTGTGTAGATGGCGCCATCTTTATAATTAGTTTCACACCAACGTGCAATGGAAGATGTGGTGTTGGAAATTCTCAAAAATGTGCTTCGGTACATCACATCCTTTTGGTTATATCTGAGTGCATCTCATTTAGATCGTACATCATGCTTGCTCTAAATCATTGATTTCCACTTTAACATGAAAAATTTACGCACACTTTATACTTTCACAGTCAACCAGTAAAACACCCCGCCAGTGTTTTGCCAAATGTTGATTTACACCTGCCCTCATCATTAATGTTTATAAAATCGTTCACAAACGTAAGGGCCGACAACTAAAGTGACTCTTGCGGATCTGATTTATTAATCCAGACGTTAAACCATGTTTACCTGAACTTGCCCACCACTTGATTAATCGGTACATGCAATGTCTTAGTCATGTATGTTGATCCTTTAATTTACAGGCTGGAGTGCACAATGTGTTACGTACTAATTAAAAAGGACGGTTCAAATTGAAATATGATTCAAAACTCTTTTAAACACCCGAACGTGTGCGGTGTCCCTTAATTTATAGTATCTCTCAGCAGTGTTATAGCTCTGAAGTTATCATGAAGGCCACACGCCAACGGTCTGTCAAAATAACTAAACGAAGTTCAAACGTTCCGTTTCGTAAATAATCGCGTCTGTTCAGAGGTGATTCAGCTTAAAGTTTAACCTAAAGGTAGATTAATTACATGACATTTATATATCACAGTTAAATATACATTTTATGCGTGGTTGTAATCAAAGGGTGCTAGCTTATCAATATGAGGCTAGATTATTCATTATTCTGAAAAGTTAGTAGACAGACAAAATAAAGAAAAGGAAACACGAGCAGTGACATAAAATCGAAGCTGCGTGGAACCATCATTCATCTAAGAGCCGCTGGCTATGTCAGGACTTTTGTTTAGGGGTGACAACTGCAGGGCGCTGATCGAAGGCTTAAAGGAGGGGCTCTTCCCTTTTTGAGAAATTTGGAATATTTAAGTATAATTCGATGCAATCTGGTACAAAATTTACCATTATTTAAAGTGAACCTTTTAGTTTCCTAACACATCGATTTATCTAGATAGCTATGAAGGGCACATGACCACCTGCATGCCCGTATAAATACGTCACTGCTCGGATAAAAACTAATTGTAGCATTCATATTGGCATTTTGGCACTGGACCTCTGCTCTCAGGAAAAAATTAATGTACAAATATCTCCAGAATACTCCCTTTCGAGTGTCTTCCCTTGAAAAAAATTGGGTGAGTCTTCACATCATGTAGATTTTAGCTTTTAGATAAAATAGATCTCGTCGTTTTATTTTGATCTTTTTTCCTTGACACTAGTGGAAGTCCCCTAACCACCTTATTCTCACACCTATACCGGAACTTTGAGAAAGTCAGGGAGGCATTAACAGCCCTCATAAAATGGGTGGATGTTTCCGTAAACCTATATTTTAATGAAAACGCCCAACCTGTAACATATTTCTTACGACAACGGTGACAATTAACGAGTATCAAGGATAGAATGATGCAACCGACCATGTTTAAGTAGGAAATATTGTTTACTGTGAAAGTAGAGGGTCGAGGTGGGCACGGGACATTGAACTGGTATTAAGCTAAACCTTAAGAAGCATCTTACCCGTATCTAAACTTCAAACAAAGATTAAAGCTGAATTGAGAATATTGAGTTGATATTTATGAGAGCGACTGCAAAGAAGGGAGCTACTACACCACGATACTTATAATTAGCATAATGAGTGAAGTTTCGGTTCCAATGGTTTCACAAAAGTTTCGAAAATTGTTTTGCTTGAAACGGTCGAGTGTATAATTTAATAAACTATTTGGTCACAAATGTTTCGAACCCTTATTCAATCATTATTTTCTCACTGATAAAGCATTCTTCTGCATTTAAGATGTGGGGACCGAAAAGTTTAAGTGAAAAGAAATGGTATCTTCCAGTAGATATGAGAACTCATGAAATTTATTCAAAAAATTACCTTAATACTCGAGAGAAAGAGGTGAACAAATTAGGACGTGTTAGCTTGTTGTAACTCACAAATGTTCTTGCAGCATCTCCTTCAAATAAGGAAAGAACCTAGGGAGGAAGTGTACAATTGCAAGTATTCGACTACGTAGAATTGCCGCAAATTGTTTCCAATTTTACATTGTCGATCCCAACCTAGGCCTACACCAAAACCAAAATAAGAAGTGTGACAAGGGAGTTATAATAAACGTCACAGTGAGATGTCTCCAGTAGCTCCTCCATACTATATTAGACTAGAACCTTTACATTACGATCCGTGTAGATTGGCAGCCATTATTACAGGTAAGTCCTGCTATACACATCATGATTTAGGATAAGAGCGCCATCTATCATCAGGGTGTTACCAAGCTAGTTCTGTCAAACCAGGGAGCTGTTATTTATATAACAGCTCCATTTTCAAACTGCTGTCATTGAGGTAAAAAAGTGACAGGAGTGGTTCTTTGAATTTGGCGAAAATGCAGAAATTTCCACCAAATATTAGGCTTTGTAGACAGGTCAGTCATGGTTCATCGTGTAGCCTGCTTTCATCATTGCTTTAGGGAAAGTCTTCTACTGAGGAAAGCAGCTTTCAGGACTTTCGAATGGCATTCTTTTGATATAAAAAGATTACCAAGAGAAATGCTACTGAGTAAAACAATTAGTGTCAATTCCCTAGTTGGGTAAAACAGTAACTTTATACGAAAAAGTTTGCGTACACTTGGAAGAACAGCTTGTTCAAACAGGAATTTGTCAGGGGGTAAATCTGCCAGATTTTTTTTTTCAGAGTGTAGGCTACCGTACTATTATTTATTTTTTATATACTTCAAATTTTGCTATGAATATGAACAATCCCCCTTTATTCATAGTCTTCACAGACGAATTCTTATGAATGCATAAATAATCTGTATTCAGTGATAAAATAAGCAAATTGTCAGAAATGGGGATTTTGTCATATATTGTCTGTAGAGGTACAAATTAGTTTACAATGAAGTGGTATTAATACATGCAAAAGAAAGTTACATTTAACAAGTGCAAAGTTCACATCTTAGTTGTAGTTGTAGTAGTTGTAGTAAAATAATACATATGAATATGTAAATGATCGCATTGCGTGAGATTAGTTAGTCAATTGGTTAGATGCAAGAAACACTTACACGAAAACGTAATTGTATCAGCTAAATAGCTGAATAAAAAAATTAAGTCCAAAATGAGGTTTCAAATATGGTGAAATTTGGTTTCAAATGCAGCATAAGTTCGTCGACTTCAGCCGCTTCTTAAGACAGGCCGCAAGGAACACCGAGTGCAGATTCTACAACTGTCAATTCATGGAGAGGGGGCATACGCGAGAATAATGAATTGTTTCTCAACAGTGGGTTTAGCCAATGATGTTGTTAAGTACCACGTCTTAAACTTTGTCATACGCCATACGTCGAAAGTACATAACTAGCATACCTCCCGTAAATTGCTTTAACAAAAACTTTCCCAGTGGAGTTATATAAATGTTATAATTAGCGCTTAATCTTATCTATCGCAAACTAACATTCAGCGGTGTGTGCAGCCACTCAAGCGTAGACCATGGTGAATTCAGTATCACAGAGAACAAACCAAAAGCTCTTTTAGCATAAGTGAACCAGATTATTGCATTAATTTACAGGTCATACAGGTTTTACTCGACCTATAACAATATTTTGACGTAAAACAAGGTGCGTAAAACATATCCCACCCCTTTGCTTTATCATGATAGCTGTTATATGTTATACATTCATACATTTGAAGCGATGTAATGACAAAAACGAAGAAGGCAAAACAGCCTTCAAATTCAAAGATCTACATGGCAGCGGAAATTACACAAATTCATAAGAAACATCTTGTTTTAATTTCACGACATATTGGACGCTTCAAATGTTCTTCAAAAAATAAGTAGAACATGTAATATTGTAATATGGTGCCCTCCTCACTTCTGTGATAATCTGATTGGCACATTTCGACTTTAAAATGTACAAACAAGACCCTTACATTAAGTCATCATGTGTTCAAAGTGATCGGAACCAAATCTCTGTTCGCGCATGTCAGTAAATATCCTTGGTCGATTTCGGCGTCGCTTTTTTATAAGTTAGCTGTGGTAGCAACTTGCACATCACTAACAGCTTAACTCTATCACAGGACATACCAGACTTCCGAGCGTGGGAACTGCAAAACTTAATTGGATTAAACTTAAACTTCAAGAGAACGACATCGGGGAGAGGCTATTAAACGTTATGAATTTGTGGTACTTCAAGGGATGATTGACCAGTATTTTTAAGGAGCTGATATCTGTGGCAAAAATGTGGATTTAAAAAATTATGGAATTCGAGTGAGAAAACGTGGAACAAACGAGATTAAAGACCGTAATCAGGGAGCTGCGAATGTTGCCTCCATAAACAGCTCCCTGTCACAGCAGTGACACAAGGTATCTATAACAACTTCAACGGAGAGAAAAATGAGTGACGTACAGGGATATTCTACTAAAATGAGCGAATATCAAAATGGTTCATATGGTGATGATTTTTGGGCACCTTGTGAAGATCAGTTGTCATCATCCGGGAAACTTCGGAATGCATATATTACAATATTTTGCATAATGATGGTTATGGCAGTTCTCACGAATTGTACAGTGTTATACGTCATTATCGCCAAACACCTGTGGCGTGATGTTAGCGTTATTATGATTGGTAACCTTGCCATTAGCGATATTTTTGTCTGTGTCGGTGTCCTCGTACCCGAAATTTCAAAGTGGCTAGGATTTTGGGAGGATGGTACGTACTCTTCAATGCGTCTATGCCGCATCCACGTCGTTTCTGAGACACTCTTTCCTACTGTAACGATATTTTCCCTAGTCGTTATGAGTTACGAGCGTTGCCGCATTTCTCGCTCGAAACTTTTAAGGAACCGTCAGCCACACCGTCTTTCTCATAGCTACTGTACCTTATTAACTGTATGGGCTTGCGCTTTAGTAGCCTCTCTACCAGTGATAAAAATTTGTCGCAAGTATAACGGGTCACTTTATTACGCAGCAGATTCTAGTGATTTTATGACAAGATTTGTATTTACGCGCTTTATTTTGATATACATTTTGCCTTTGCTGTTAATTACTTTCTTTTACTCGCTAATGGCGAAAACACTTTACACCAGTCTTTTGTCTACGGACAAAATAGGGAAACAAGTGCGAACGAACAATGCCGGACGACAGGCCCAATACAGAAGACGCCGTTTGGCAGTTATGGTGTTTCTTCTCGTCATTGCCTTTGCTGTTGGATGGTTGCCTTATTACTTATTTCGTTTTTGGTTCTACTTTGGAGATCAGACGTCCTTTTGCACCAACCTCGTGCTAGGTCATTTGAAGAATTTTCGACTGATATTCTTCTGTCTTTTGTCACTTCTTAACCCATGCATCGTTTATATCGTCGGAGCAAACTTTCGGCACTACCTACACGACGTCATAAGCTGCAGGACAAATAAAACGAGGTATGGCTATCAAACTAGAAGGACAACTGTCACATGTAACCCTGGGTCACATGTCAAAATAAGTGATGATCACATAGTCTGTGAAAATGGAGAGGTGGACGTGTAGTACATTTAAGTGCCATATATAACGTCACATGACGTGACAACAGCCAAAGTTTCTAAATTCTCTTTTGTTTAAAAAGTGCAACATCGTGATTGAATGTTGTCTTTAACTTACAAAGTTTAACAACAAATACATTCGCTTAAATACAAATACTGTTCTCGTGAAACTGTGGAAGATTCCACTTTAAACGAAAATCTAGTTTTCCAGGGATCAGGATTTTTCTCTGTCAGGAATAGCGCCATACACCTTAGTTTAAAACATGATAGCGAGGCAGATATGTCGTCCCATTCCCTTCTTTCGAGACTTCGTCGTATACATTGTTAAACGGATTGGTTTTTAAACCACTTAGCTAAATTTCCGGGTCATGTAATTTGATGGATCTGAATATAGATTTTGTAGGTGTATTAATATTCCATAGCTACCAAGAAGCCGCGTCCTAATCGGGTATGTACCATGCCGTTTTTTAGAAAACATATCTGTAGGTCTATCATGCCCTTTACCAGGTATGTTCGGAAATAGTTTGGTTTCTCATAATAGAAGAACCCCCGGACTGTTTGTAGCTTAAGTTTATCTTCTAGATGAAAAATTCTCCAATGGAAGTTTAAAACAGCAGATTATTTTGGATCTATAGTTTTCATGACCGTGTTTTGGAATATTGATCTGTGTTTGTATAGAGCAGTGGTACCTTACTGCATGGGTTGACAATTAGAGCATATTAAAAATGTATCAAAAAGAAGTACATAATAAAATTTTGAAATACTAAATAATCGAATAAACTTAGCTTAAATTGTCAACATTGCCACAAAGACTCAAAATCAATATTCCACTATATGAGGAACAACATTCCCATACATCCTGAATGTAAATGCCTAAAACAACTTTAGTACTTCTTTGCTACCAAATGCAGTAACAGATTAACATCCTTTTATTATAAAGGGGGATTGCAAAATATAATCTAGGGGAAACACTGACAATTCAACACCACAAAGAATTTGAAAAAAGGGTATAATAAAACCGATGTAGACCTGCTCTGAAACCAACAGAGTAACTAAAGACATGGTTCCAAAAACTGAGACTTTCTATTTACTCAAAAAGAGAGACTTCTGTTTCCATTTTTGGTTCCCCCCTTTACTCTATAGGTTAACGAGTGTAAATATTTTAATTTCCAATGTTTTGCCTGGTCCCTCACGGAGACACTTCTGCTTAATGTCGTTCAAATATAAAACTTAGCTTGCAAAGGTTTAGTTACAGTGATACCCTTTCGGGCTCAAATGTTACATAAGACTCACTAAAAGGAAGACAGAGGCATGCTTTCACTGACGAACTTTTTATATTGGAGTCTAACACAGCGCGAGTTCGATGCCGTAAAGACGTGATGTCGAGGAACCCGCATTAGGATTACCTTTGGAAGTTCATGGAAACAATGGGCTGACCCTGTGTAACATACCTAGACTTCATGCACTTGAAAACATTTAGTCAACTTGAATGTGACTTGTACCAATTTAAATTTTATGGAATATATATATATATATATATATATATAGTAATTATAGTTATTTTTATAGTAATTTTGGCCATCTTCATTTGGTTTTGGCGGTATCAAAGACGGCAAAGAAATATTTTTTTTTGCCATGACGACACTTTCAAATTCAGAATAATGGTGTTGGGATATTATTGTAAAATAATGTTCCAAGGAAAATAACTTTCCATCGATCTATGGGGAATGAAGTGATTTGAATATTTAAAGGATTTCATCAATTAGAAGGAAGTTTATGATAATATACCAGAAAAGCGACAGCTTTCTGATATTCATACATATTACATATATCAATGTTTCCAAAATATTCAGTTTACCCATAATTTTATAAATATAACCAGTTGACAGGGACTGAATTACGTACATATGCATTTGAGTACAGTGATAATAAAATAAAGAAAATGGTTTCATTATCTACTTTACTGCAAGGGCGAAAAACTGGTGAAAATAAATTTATTTACTAAAGAGAAACGCTTTTGAATAGCACACATTACTTGAGTCTCACTATCGAAAACAATGATCATGCATCGACCACAGTGTGGGGAATCAAATTGTTATTGAATACTCATGTGCTTCTTCAATTGTCATCAGTTTGTAATTTTATTTCAATTTTTCGCTGTTGCCACTAAATATGGCATCTTTTTGTTCGAAATTAGATTCTAACTCTAGTAAAAAGTCAACCGCACATTCTAGAGAAAAAAGTCTGTCTTCAGGACATGCCTGACCAATCATGTTGGTTGCTCTAAGATCAAATTAATCATAAAGCTGATTGAATCTGGAAAGTGGCAAGGTAATAAATGTTGAAAACAGACGAGACAACTGTGTGTACATCTTTGCGGTCAACGTCATATCCCTGAGGGGCGTTGAAAGCTCCAACGAAAAAACGATAAGGCCTAAAATGAAAACTCTTACATTGAATAAATATCCCAGATATGCTACTACCATTAGGTCTGCTGTCATATGATGTTCTCAAAAGAAAGTTTAACGTTAGCATGCATCAGTTGTGGCACATTTTTGTCGTATCTTATTTGTAAAGCTGGGGAGGATCTTCCATTTTTAATTCAAAGCCTTGTTCAATGCTTCCTCACAACCCATGACATGATTATAGAGACATATTTCATTTTACAAAGGTCAAAGGTTCGGACAGTAGACTGTGCACATCGACAGAACTTTTATAACGTGTGTAAAGTATACCAAAATTGTGGTTTCAAACTTAATTCCCTTTTTATCATTTAAGACACTACGGTGATAACGAACACAATTTCTTAAAACATTTTATATCCGTTTCAAGTCATTTTCTGCAATATAAACCTCACCTCTATATTTTCACCCCCACCCGGTGAGCTTTTGCAATGATTACTGCTACCAAGAATAATTTATGTAGTTCCAATCGAGTGCTTCCCTTCACCAGTCGGAGCCCTGCAATGAATAGTATTTTAAAGGTCTGTTGACATGAAAATGACGAAGTTTGGTATTGGATGTAAAAAGCTCCGGAAACCGTACAAATCGTCACAATTTCATCAAAACCCACCAAAAGTTGATCATTCTACATTATAACACCTTATTAACATTTAGAACGTGCATAAACATTAGCTTAGTGTTATGTCTCGAGAGAGAGAGAGAGAGAGAGGGGGGTGCAACATATGAATAATGCTAGCTTTTTGGCCATTTTGTATGCAACATGTGAATATCCTGAAATTTTGAAAGTTTTAATCGTTTCCTAGTAGACCATCAGTATCACTTACCAAACCATAAACTCTCTGATAAGTAATAAATTGATCGGAAAACATTTCAACTCTTAAGGGTTATGTATCCAGAACGGTAAAAGATATTGACATTAGACGTACTTTCCCGAGAAACCTGATTTTTGAGTGCCAATAATGTCAATGCACTTTACTGGCATGTCACCACACTTTTAAAAATATATAAAGTTCGTTCCATACCCTTAAAAATACTTGTGAGGAATTGTTTAAGTACCACAGTTGTGACACCAAGTCAAACTGTATAATGCTGTGATGAAAGTGTGGAAATTTGTCATTTGTCGAATGTGAATAGTCTGTCTTTTAGCAAGATATAACCCACTCTTTGGAAAGTACTGTGCCTTATCTTCCATAACTTTATATTGATGTGTCATAATGAGAGGAAAAGTACGTTTTTGCCCACGCGTCTTGGCAGAAAAGGAGAGTTTAGTATAGGAAAGGTTTAAAAATGTCTAAAAAGGTGAGGTTTCAAATACAGTAATCTCAATAACTTCATTTGCTAGTGTGACACTCTATCCTGTTTTGAAACGTACTAAATTGTCACAGGTTATCCCCCTTTGACCTAAGTTGTTATGTGTGAGAAGCAATATGCAGGTAATATGTGGTTTTGTGTTTTACATTCGTTCCAATATCCTATGTTCCACAACTCCTTCCCACCCTTCTCCCATTCCCCATAATATATTTTCTTGGGGGGGGGGGGGGGGTCGACAATCGTCCCCTGGCTCTGAATTGAGAAAAAAATAGGAGATTTGCCATTTGTGGCATGAACCAACTACAGTTTAGTTTCCCCGACCCTACTTTCGTGAAACTGTGAAAGTCCGAATTCTCTCAAGAAATATTCATTTTTGTAATTACTTGTTTACAAACTGCAAAACTTTCGCACATTTCGCGTACCGCAATTTACAGTTCATAATGGTTAGCTTGTAAAACGTAAACGAAAACTTTTTCGAGATCTGGAAGAAACAAAATCAACAAGATCATCGAGGGAATCGGCAACAAAAGTGCTATTATCATGAATTTTCTTTCATTTAATTTTACATTTTCTCCAAGAAGAGCTCTTGCCTCCAAAATTTCGGAGAGCCTCAATTTGTAGGCCTTGGATATCATTGTGTTGCATCAACGATCTTTGTTCGTTGTGCTGTCACAGATTTCCCAATAAGAAATACAGATTCTTCAGTAGTTCCCAAACTTTCCACGTTTCTTTATATAGGAAGCCCAAAATCCAAAGTTTTCTCCAACGCAAGTTCCATATGTTCAAATGTTTGTTCATAAAAGATAAAAATTTCAGTGCGCGTCGCACCCCCAAATTACGTCCCCAAAGGAATGGTGTTCACACAAAAGAAAATCGGAAAATGTTGGTGCTTGCCCCCGCCGTGGAAAAATGTCATTGGTATGCCATTGGTATTTTCATACAATTTTATGTTCTGCCAGGTGTAATTACGTGTGTTCACATGTTTTTTGGTAAGGGTGGATAGACAAAAGCATTTGCAAAAAATTTAGTCTGTTTCATATGATTGATTCAGATAAGTGACAGCGCGAGTCAGTCAGACTAACTGAGAGACATGCGATATTTGCGCTGATGATAGTGTAGCAGAAATCGATCTGCAGTTGCCCTCTTTGCCTGAGGAGCACTAAGTGTTTGCAGCAACTTGAAGTTGACAAGTATCTAATGATAACATTCGATTAAATATGTCAAGTATTGCTTTACAGTATAGTATTTCAATACGTTTGGAGAATAAGTGAAAGTTTTTCATTCACTTGCTGCAACCCTTCAATAAAAATACCAAAATTCTGAATGTTCGTCAGTCAGAATCGTCAAATAGGACAGGGCTTTTTGTTAAAAATGGAATATGTAGAAATTTAAACTTGTAGAGGAAGACGAAGCCAAGAGAAAGGAATTGTGCATTTTCTTACAGACGAGAGTCACTTACGTCTTTGGACAAGTACACTTTTTCAAACCTTGTCTACTATAATATTTTGTTAGCACCAGTCATATAACAGAATACTAACGTTCTAGAATCTGCCGCTTTGAGGGTCTGGATTTCGATTCCCTATGAAATTTGTGTAACATAGAGATATTATTTTGCAAGTTGGATATTTGTTACTATAATGTCACTGTATTAGGGAAAAGTAAAAGCTACCTTCCTGCTAGAACTTTTTGTCTACTATTTTTAAGTTGGAGGTTGACGCCAAGTTGTTCGAAAATAAGTGACGCAATAATGGCATCATTTCTTGAAGAGACTGTTTAGTCATAACACACCCTTTGTCCCGAGTAGAATTAAACTGATAGGTATGTGCTACTCTACAAGAGAAATGGTATTGTCAGATATCAATTATGTCTAATTGTTTCGTTTCAATAACATCTCTATAGATACACTTAAAATGATTGTGAAAAAATCGTTATATTTCCTTTAATGAAAAACCTGGATATCATCGCATCCGTAAAGTGTATCCCATATTATGTTACATGACTATATCTGACAATGTATTGACAAAGTTGTGATATGTATGTGGGGGGGGGGGGTCGGTGTGGGATGGGGTAAGACAATTCAGTGGTGATTAGACAGTACCATGAAAGGAAATATGCGTTTTGTTGAGTAAGAGGCTCGACATCTTAACGGCAACACTTTCCCAAAGCTGGACGGTGAAATTGTTTCTTCAGCGTTGTCTACTTCAGAATGTATATTTGTAATAATGGCCTTATGGATCTTCTCAAAGTATGTTAAAGCTTCCATTTTAAAATAACCCATTTCCCTTTTAGTATTAAATACCCTAAAGAACTACGATACGATAGAGAAATGTTTCTTAGTCAAAGTAAGGAGGTTTATTGGAAAGCTAGATTGGAATTAGAATTTGATTAAACTTTCCACCGAGGGAAATACCAAGGCTGATTAAAATGTTAATATATGCTTTATTATATCCATTTAACCTTAAGGTTGAAACAGAAAGTAATGGTGGAACTCAAAGGTAGACTACGGTTGCCTAAGTGTTCATTGAAAGGGTTAAAGAGCGGAATCCTTACGAAACAGAAATTTTTATGGAACGTCACTGACTTGCTTTTAAATCTTTCTAGAAGTAGTCACTAAAGAAGTGACTAATTGAGGGGAACGGTTAAGAGGACAGAGCAATCACATTAGCTAAACTTAGCTGTGCCAAATTTAACTTCATTTTGCATCAGTTGATAGGGATTCCCCTTGTTAAAGTGCAGTGGAGATCACAGAAGACAATCACTTTGCCTAACACTTATCAGTGTGTCATTTTTTGAAAACAAAAATTTCACACATTCAAAGCAGCAAGCTGCTAATCCCAAATGTTTCTTAAGATACCACAAAGCGTTATATGCTATTAATGTTGAAGCAGTATTCTGTGTAAAAGACAATTTCCTTTGAAATGTAGTCCTGTAAACTTTCGGAAATTTTAGCAAGTCATCTTTTAATAGTTTCATGTGAATTGTTGGTGAGAGGGATTCTGCGAGTTAAATGGTTTGTTCGTGCTCGTACGAAAGTTGACATAAATTAGACTTACTCTTGGTTCAATATAATTCAATTCAGCAGTCTACTTTTTTAAACAATATATAAAATATGAATTACTATTAAATATACAATATGAATTTACAAAATAATCCAGATTTCTCTCGGATGTATTAGCCTGTCATGCCCCAAACTTTAGACAAAAATTTAGTCCTTGGCTACTTGCTCAGCACATTACAAAGAAAGTAAGTAGCATACATACTGCAAAATGTCTTTCGTGGCCCGGAGTCAGAAGAGGCAGAATCAATAGAGGCTTTGCAATTGCGTCACAGAACCGCCATGCTAGAGGACATCCATGCCAAATCCACGTGGCTTTGTGCCGAAAACACTGCACAGTGCGCACTGTGACATGCACGGTATGTACAAATTCAACGAGCAAGCGCGTACCCTATGGTTTACTACGTAGTTACGTGTACTCCAACATGGCCGCCGGAGAGTATTATGACGTCATGTGAAAAGCCTCTATAAGAACAAACGAGAACGAAATCAACTTTTTGAGGTTAACTTAGTGTGAACTGATTGCAGTAGTACCAGGGCTCACTGCAATTCTGTACGTACGTACAGCGAAGTCTACGATCATTTGCGTAGAAAAGTTATCAAATCGAGGACGAATTTCTGAACAAACAAAATAGAGACTGCTACTTTTCATGTTTGATTTCGAACATATGACATCTGGAATGACTAGATGATGCTAAATGTGGTTCGTGTTAAGGTCTTTTAGGTTTTTTCGTGTATGTCTTCCATGTGTGAAGCTTTTTGGCAATAAACTACGGATACACATATAAGCTACTCCATAAACTTGTGTTCCATCAGCCGTTCCGAATAACGAATTTATATTAAAGGGCTGTGGTACATTTTAAGGTATTTGAACGACAATGAAGAAAATTGGCCATGAGAAAAGTGTGACTTGAAAATAATGAAACAGTCGTTTTTACGATTCATATTGTAAGCTCAAAACACTTTCTTATTAAAGAAATGCTTTACCAAATCTTTTTTAACATATCTGGCAAGTTTTATTGCTAACAATGTAAAAAAATACAAAATTCCAAGGTGAACTCTCCCAACCCAATCAGCCTTGCACTCAGGTTGGTTCTTGAACAAAATTTTATCGCTGTTTGAGCGTCTTTCGTAGTAGGACAGCAGCTTCATTTAAATGAATTGGAGAAATTATCATTTTTTGGATGGAATAATTTCCATTCTGTTAAGGATCATCTAATATTTATATTGCTGCATATCTGAAAATTAGAATTATCTTGCCTTGCAGAATTGAAGACGTCTATTTTGGCACAAAGCGCCGTCGATGGACACTGAAAAGTCAAATGCCAGAGAAGAATTTGTCTCAACACGGGACAAGTTGTGACGCAACACCTGTTGCAGTTACCAGCCAATGAAATCTTTTTGGATTATCTTCAAATGAATTTTCCGTAGAAATGTGAAGTGCGTTTTGAGTTCAATAAGTCACACTACTCACTGGGCCAGTGTTAGCAGATATTTAGAGGATCTGAAAGACTATCGATAACTGTTAAATCTTTGATGAAATACCATAACGATTATTTTCTTGCAATTAAATTCAATAATTAAACCAAAAATGGTATGCTTTGGGCGCTTAGAATTTTTTCATGGTAGGTTTGTAGGAAAAGAAATTGGAGCTTTATAAAAGGGCAAAAGCCCAAAAGATTTAAAATATAATATCATGTTTATTATGCGCTTTCTTTGTAATTTCGACATCAACTTTTAGAGGTTCTAGGTAGCAATGCTATCCAACTTGATGCACGTTTTTGGTGCTCAAACGATTATATTTACGACAGAGGGAAGCAAAACAGAGAATAGAACTTGGTTTTGCCTTGACGTGTTTAAAAGAGTTAATATTCGATGACGCAGATGTTACGATCCAGCCATTTGTAAGAAATAGTAATAACAATCGGTAAGGAGATTCGCTAAAAGTGATTTATTTCTCATAACCTATTTGCGGTAGGAACCTTGCACTTTGAATGCAGCTTAATGTGAAACATGTTAGTAATACTAGTTGGTGTACACTTACATCAACGCATCACATAAAGTTTGCCATGAACGTTCAGAGGAAATGGGGAAATATAGTTCATCTTCAAATAACTCTTAGCTTTTGCTAAAACGATCTGTAAATTTAAACTCTACTAAAGTTACAATCTTAGATAACCTTCAAAAAAATTAGACGTAATCAATTTGTATGGCGAGCAATCGATATGATATCACTGGGAATCAATATTTATCAATAAAATTCGACATGCAACAATGTCGATTTAAATGGCTTTGTTTAATGATCTATGTGTCGAACGAATTAATTAAATCAGTACTTGCCTATTGAAACTGGTTTATGTCAAATTGAGCTGGTATATTTAAGATGAAATTGGTGTTATATAATTTTAATTTAGTATAAATTAATTTACATTGCATCACGGGGAATCATTATATACCATTTTTAGTCAACATATACCGAATATACCAGTTAAATCTGTAAATCGGTATATGTCGAACAAAATTGGTACCTATCAATTTCCCGTATTATGATGCTGGTTGTTCGTTTCAGCCTTGAAGCAATAAAATCATTAACATTATGTCGAAAGTTTTTATTACTTTCTAAATGCGAAAACGTTAGTGAAAATGCCAATTAAAACATCAGTTCTGATACATTGTAAGTTCTTTGTTTACGTTAAACATGCTTAACCTGCGCAATTCCACAAAACATGAAAAGACCCAGAGCTTTCCAGACTTGGAACCAATTGTGGACTGAATCGGTTCCCTTTAATCGGACTCGGACAAGTTTGGGATCTCAGGATCACAATTGACTTGAGACGGACCCAAAACCGATTCGAACGACAAAAAACAAGAAGTACATGAAGGTTAGCGAAGAGTTCAGTTGTACTGGAAAGTTCCAAGCTCGGATGTTTATTTACATTAATGTACATTATTTGTTGTCTCGGGTCCTTGTATAAAAAATTCAACTCAGATCACCTTGAAAGGTGTCAATACCACAATTTACATTGATGCATTGCATGCAATATTGACATTAAAGTACACTAGTCTAGATGGAGTATCACTGGAATTAGGGTCACTATAACAAAACGGATCAAATAAGAGAAATTTGGGATGGACTAAGAGCCATGAAAGTACTATAAAATCACTAAGAGGGAAACACTACAATTGTTGAACAAAATGCAAAAGATTTACTCTTTTTGGATTAAAATTAGAATTTATAGGAATTAAGTTGCACAGGTGCTTCAACATGAACGTGCTTGCTCATCTTAAGTCCTTTAACCATTGAATATATAGCAACGTTTTTAAGGTAAGCTTCCATTTTGCCTCAAACTATAAAGCAGAGTGTCGACGACAATCTTGCACTGCAAGGATACGACTTATTTCTAGGTACCAAAATTGTAGTCAGTGGAGTTGCCTTTAATTAAGATTTAATTTTTTGTTGGATAAAACTCTAGAAGTTATAGGAATTAAGTTACATTAGTGTTTTAACATGAGTATGCTTGCTCTTCTTGCGTCCTATAGCTATTGAATATATCAACATTTTTAGGTTTTTAGGTTTAAGTTTTGATTTTTCTTCAAACAATAAAGCGGAGTGTCAATGGCAATCTTGGACTCTCAGGAAAAAACCTATTTCTAGGTTCCAAAATTGTAGTCAGGGGGAGGTGCCTTTGTTAAGATCTCATTAAAACATTAAGGAATAGTTCCAATAAAAACGATGAAAGAATGACTCACGTGTTGGTTAATACTCTTTTTCCAACAAACCTTTTACAAATTCCACAATATTTGATTTGGAGATATTCCTCCGATTGGACCATAATGATTATAAATCAAATAATAACACTCTTACCGTAGTATCTCAAAACCGTAAAAATATATTTCCCGAGAGGCAAAAGAGACAATGATTTCGTCTGATAAGGAGACTTATATTTACCTAGTCTCTTAAATACATTATTGTTAGATAAAAGCATGTTTTCATTTTTGTAGTATAAGATTTGAAGGCGCTCCACTGCTGAAAAACCGACACCAGTAATACAGAAAAATAATCGCAAGTTTTATCAATAATTTGAAGTATGCAAGGTCAGCAATAGTAAAGAGTGCCCAGTATCAAAATGCACGTCGGATCATTGCCCCATCATATTTTTGAGACAGCGATCTCTTGTCTAAAATTTCAGCCTATCCTTGGTGAGATAAAAAGACGTCTCAGTTTCAAATATGATAAATTAGTTTGAATTCTTGAGGGAATCCACTGAGAAAGTGATGATGATCATTTGCATTATGGTTCTAAAGAAACGTTCAACTGGCTCCCGACCGAATTATTTATAGCTTAATTTGGAAAAATGAATGTGATACGTTTGTTATAATTCATCATTGAACAGAAAACTTCAATGTTTTGTTTCACCTTATAGAATACTGTAAAACCAGACAACATCGAGAATGGACATGAGGAAAGTTATATTACTTTATCCATTCATCGTAGCAGTATAGTATATTCAGTTTAGTGTAGTGATATATTCCGTCAGTCACGAATTGCCTATAAAGGCCATAGCTGAGTTATGTAACATTTGCAAAGGGGCTGATAACCTCATATAGATTAGATTTTAATGTCAGCCAAATTTTTAGAACATGTTTTAATCTTTGGTCAATTAAAGAGCCCATGAAATGACTAAGTAACAATGATATGGCGTCATTCTCTGACACTACCTATCAACAAAAATAGAATTTATTTTAAAAAATCCCACCCCACGAAAGAGAAATGCTCAAGTGAAATGGTATCCTTTTTCAGCACAACAGCTGAAAAATGTAAAAGTGCATTGAACCAAGAATGACATCATCACAGGAACCCAACTTCACATTGTGTGTACTATAGTGTACTTGGAGTATACCCTGCTCTGTAGACGTTACAGAACCTTACCATGTATAGATGGCCTAAAATGATTGATATAATCAACAAATTATCATTACGAAAGCTAAACCTATGTTTGCTTCACAAAACTAGTGAAAAGGGGGGTTTGAACACCTAGGAATACCCCTGTTCAGCAGATGTAGTTTTGTGACTTCTCAATATTCCTTGAGCCAACTGGCAGGGAAAATTGTTTGGTATACATCATACAAGTGTTTGGAAGTTCCCTGGTGAGAGGTTACACACACAGAAAAATACCTCAGGCTCCTGGGGGATGTAACTGCTTCCATTTGTCCTCCAGTGTTATGTAACGATTATTTTTATTGGGGAGCCTGGGAAGCAGTGATTCTCTCATTGCACGGGCCCATATGCAATACTGTATACCATTCTGCACATGCAGTGGCTTAAATACTACCAACAAGTTCTTTGTTGTTTTGGATGCATACATGTGCTAATGCTGCAATTTGACTTGGTCCAAAGAAAAAGAATAGTGATTATAGTGGGAAAGGAGACTAGCTGACATTTTGGTTACTTAAGGAAGTAATCTGTATTTTTTTTCAAAAGATGGCATGAAGATACTATTTCAACTCCATGCATTTTGAAGTCTGTGTTGGTACAGATCCATTGTATAACTTCAACATTAATGTTTGTGACAAATTTACTTGGAGGGGATGTCTTTCAAAGGAATCCGGGTGAGGTATCAGTCTTCTTATTCAACAATCTGACTGAATGTGAGTTGAAATATTTTCTCTTTTCTGGTTGAAAGAATTGCTGTCTAGTCATAGATCAACTAGATTGCTGGAACCAAAAATTCAAACTGATGGGCCTAACATGATGGAATGGAGTAGCTTCAGCTTTTGAGGAATTGGGAGTGAGAATTTCAAATTTTGATTGATATATTTTTGGCTTAATAATGGGACATTCTTCAGATATAATTGAGAAATTATTTGGCCATTCTCATGCTACGAAACCTGTGAGCAAAATGTTACTTAAACATAGCATTATAATACACACACTGTGAAGTTTGGTTCCTGTGATGATGTCATTTTTTGTTCAATGCACTTTTACAATTTTTACTTTTTTCAGCTGTTGTGCTAAGAGGGGTACCATTTCACTTGAGCATTTCTCTTTTGTGGGGCAGAATTTTTTAAAATAAAGGCTCCTTTTGTTAATAGATAGTGTCAGAGAATGACTCCAAATCGTTGTTATTGAGTCATTTCATGGGCTCTTTAAGGTTTTTCATTGGATTTTTAGCACGAGGGTAGAAAGAAAAAACATGTAATTGGCCTTAACTTATCAAAAATGTCACAATTATGAAGTATATAGCACATGTTCGATGACGAACAGAAGAAATTATGATTGAGATTAATCATTTTATATTCACAAATAACACATAGGTAACCTTTTGGCAATATTTTCCTGATTACTACAGACAAATTATAACATTTTAAATATTTTCTAAGCTAGATATATGGAGACCGAAGTATGAAGCAACGTTTTACAATATTTTCTCGTTTTCCTGTTTCATGTGTTCGTAATTCTCATTACACCTTGCACGTGTTCCAAAATTATTTTCCAGCAGTAAGTCGATAAAAATTTAGAATTACCCCAATAAACATAACGACAAAACGACAAGATTAGTCCCGTCAAAGTCAAAAAGTTTGCACCATTTTGCAACTGCGATGATTGAAAAGTGGCAAAAATTTTCCCTCACCCCTTTATCCCCTCAGGCTGCCAAAATTCTCACGCCAGTCTGCCTCCAGCTCCCCAGTTTGAAATTCTGAATGGGGACCTGCATTGCACAGCGCAGTGTTATCTCCATCAGTACAGAATATAGTCCACTCACAATCTGCATAATGGTTGACGTTGCAAAAAATACAAAGAAGCAGATGAAGATCTGTCAGTTTCATTTAAGCTGAATTTTTCCTCACATCCTCAAAAAATAGGAACTAAAGAAGCAATCACTTAAAAAATAAAATTTTGTTGAGTTTCACCGCATTATATAGATATGGGTAGATATATCAAGCCAAATTTGCAATAGGACGAAAAATTGAAGGGTCGATGACCTCCTTATTCCTCTGTCATGTTATCGAGGCACTGCAAACTCCAAATAATAACAGATGGTGTTCGGTAAAGTCATTTTAGATGTTACTGTTTCGAATTTTCTCTTTTACCGATATTAGAGAGATTAATAATTGATGACTTAGAATACATTTTACTTTTAACAAGAGCTTTGAAATGTTCCGTCGGTGGCTTTGTTACGTATCTCAAAATGTGATGACAGTTAATATGTTTAACAGGATTTAAAAGGATCCAAAGGTTATTTTATATTAAGTTTGGGTAAGTTCTGTGTGACATCAAGCAAGGGGAAAAGGTTTCTCATACAGCGGTCTATAGAATTTGAACATATATTTTTCACTTACGACTTCTTAAAAAAGAAACCGCTCCACAGAAAAAGCCCTCCAACCAAGCCATAAGCAATATTCAAGTTTGCTACATGGAGATAAAATGCCAGAAATGGTCCGTTGCTTATGTTGAAAAGATTACCTAGGCTCATCTGTATTAGCACGGCCAAGACGACGTGCGACATTACTTCAGTTATTGAATCATCAAATGCAGTGAAGAGTTTTTAATGTAACAGAAAATAAGTAATGTGAAACTGGCTGAGAAAATTGAGCTTGCATGTCTGGAAACTGCTGCATGTGACAATTGCAACATTTCCTTTTAAGTGATGATAATTACATACTTCTCTCTGGTGTGGTCGAAACCCCATACTTCAGTCTGTAGGTTTTACATATTTATAACTTAACCGCTAGGAATGGTATATTCGACTTTGTAGCTACAATTCTCATTCCTAGTTGGTTATTTTCACATAACTATTGCGTTGGGTATGTGGTGTAATCGTTTAAGAATTCGTCCCTCACTCGAAAGGTCTGGGGTTCGATTCTTAGGCCGGTTTATATCAAAGACTGTATAAATGGATCCCTTTGCTGCTATGTTGTAATGTCCGCGTAAGCACTGGTGTAGGGATATAATCCAGTGGCCCACAAGGAGAGAAAAGGACGCGGGTCCATGCGCCATACATTAAACTTACAGGTTATAAGTTGTGGCTTAAAACCTATCTAAACTAATGGAATCGTAATTCACCTTTAAGATCATAACACTGAACTATGTGCTAGGAAGAATCATTGAGCAACAGCGCTTATGTATGATGTAACTTTTGAAGAAAAAAAAACGAGATTTACGTGTGTATCCGATTAGTTGACAAATCAGTTGCTAATGTTGATGTTAGTTTGTCATTATTTCAAAGTAAGGTGTACTATTTGTTCTGGGACGTCATATGAATTATACATGAAGATTTAAAGATCTAATGCATTGGCATCATGCTGACTGGCTTTTGTAAGGGACAATGAGCGCATAGAAGACTTGGCCTCAGCTGTCTGCACTTGTGAGAATGATCCACATCTTCCCCTTGAGGAGGGCGAACCCTTTTGCTGTGTGGCATGAAATAAAGAAGCTCTATACTTCATCCAATAACTAACACGTACTGCATGTGGTTAGTGCTTTGACTGGCTTTTGTAAGGGACAATGAGCGCATAGAAGACTTGGCCTCAGCTGTCTGCACTTGTGAGAATGATCCACATCTTCCCCTTGAGGAGGGCGAACGCTTTTGCTGTGTGGCATGAAATAAAGAAGCTCTAAACTACATCCAATAACTAACACGTACGGCATGTGGTTAGTGCTTTGTCCCTCAAATGTGTCGTCAGGCGAAGCGCTGATTTTTATTAGCTTCGGCTATTTATATCTTTAGACAATATCGTTTGACTTGAAGAAAAGCTGTAAAATTAGGGGTGAAAAGTTTTAAAATGTTGGTCATCTTTACTGTTTGTTATAAGAGTGCCCCACAATGCTAACTGGACAGTCAAGATTTGAAGTTAATCTATTCCGACATTCCGACAAACTTCTCCATTTGCCCCAGGGTCGTCAACCATTTCCTCACCATCTGTTAGCTAAATTCATTCCTCCCAACAGGTACTGACTTGCCTGAAAGTCACATAACCAGATTTTCTATAGTACGTTGAACGCTTGCAGAATACAAATGTTGGCATAGAGATGAATAAAGAAGCAACCGTTATTAAAGGTAGTGTGACATGTCAGCAAAAAGCCGTGACTTTACCTGGCAGTTAAGGAGTAGGCTTTCCTTTACGGTTACAGCTTTAACGGTTCTCAATATACCTTCTGAAGCAGCTTTTTGCTTATGCTAAAATAATGACGGGGAGTGTTGCACAGCGTTGAAATTTCTTTTGTGTACCCTTTATTTAATATCTCTTAATTGATCATAAGATAGTTCAGGGTTTGGTAATTGAAAACTGATGATTTCCAAGGACACACGTTAAACTTGCAAAAACGTAAAATAAACCAGACTCGAGACCATACTCATGTTCAAATTGTCCTTGAAATGAAGATCGCAAAAACACAGGATAACATTAGTCATATTTGGCATGTACCGTTCCTGACGTCATAATATTTGTATATTAAGCTCATGTTTATGCATGATTACCAAAAATGAGAAATAACGTTGTAAAGGGTTCAATTTTAGGCGAATTTGGATATGAAATTTACTTGGCTGTAAGACCCAGATTTGTCTTGAATTTGCTGAAAAGAGACAATAGCTATCCGAGTTTATCCGAGTTTATATTTCGAGCAAGTTTACGACAGTGTGTACTAGATATTCTCTTGTAGCATAAGTACTTGTAGCATATTGCTGCAAGACGCAACATCAATAGCCATTCTCATTTTAGTAGAAACTACTGATGTGTTTCTTTGCATAATGGTTAAACTGCGAGAATATAAACCACCTTACGAAATGACAAGGGCTAAAATTAAAACCTTTTTCAATGTTTGTTTTCGTTTGAAAAGGAAAATCTTTACGTTTAAAGTGACATATGCGACACGCAGGCTTACTTGAGGCAGCAACAAACCTTCTCTAAATTTGTAATTTAGAATTCATGCTTTTATAGAGATTCACACACATTCGTATGGGGACTTTCTGCACATGTGAATTTTCTCGGCTCAGTATTCAAGGTTGTAGAAATTTTCCTTCCCAAAGCGAAACTCATAAGTATTTCAGAAAAGATTCCATTTTATCACGTTTAATTGCAAGAAATAATGAGTATGATTTCAATCATTTAAAGAGTGAATTGTTTCAGCTACGTCATTGCAAACTTCAACTTAATTGACAGAATTAATAGGCCAGAAGAACACATTTTCTGCACGTGGTTAAATTTGTCGATGATACCACAACTTCGTCTATTTCCACCTTTGTCTATTTTAATTACAACGTACGCAATTCCTTTCATTTAGTTTTTATATTATAAACACTTAATATTGCGTATTCCCGTCCCCAAAGCAACTAATCATCGTAAATTGAATACATGTTAGCAATAAACCTGACTGCAGGATAATATTAACGAAAAAAATTAAAGGGTAGAAAGCTTCAAACTGGGGAAAACAAAGCTCTAGATCAGTGAATGTTAGATAATTATCCACACCACTGTCTTCTTTCTGTAAACAACTTACAGTGTACCTAAGGTCTAAGGTTTCAAAAATATATATTTAAGAGGTTGCAAAGTAAATCTTATTCATGTAACTCCCATTGTCACAGCTTATGCCATTGATGAGGTATAAAATGTTGAAACAGTGGCGTAGCCAGGATGGAATTTTCAGCGGGGCGTAGGTAACAAGTGGGGGCCTGGTTCCTCCGGGGGTCAGGCGCGGCAAGACCATCTAAGCGGAGCGCCACCATCAGTTGGGGCGGAGCGTACAAACCCTCTAGATGGTCGGAAATGGCCCTTGCTACTTGTTTTAAGCTGCATATATATCCAGCCTTGAATACAAATCACTTGCTGTCACTTCTCAAATAATGAGAATAAAAATCAACCTATGAAACAAAGTAATACATATACTTTTTAGGGGCCCCAAGAATGGGCATTTCTGATCTGTGGACTAGGTGGATGAGACTGAAGGGAACCGATATTTCCCTTTCCCATGGGAAAAATTGTAAACTTCAGGAGGACGCAGATTGCAATTGCGGCAATTTATGAATAGACTTCAGCTTAAATAGGAAAACCAAAAGTAGTTGTGCCCCCTCTGAAACTTTCTTTGCGTTATATTTCCTAGATGCAAAATGGTGCCATGTTTGCAGTGGCGTAGCAAGGATATTTTCCAGAGGGGGCAAAGACATGAACTTTCCCCAAAACTTCTCCCGTTCAGTGTGTTTGTATTTCCCATGAAATATGCAAATTAAAAGTATAACAACATTACCATGTCATTATGTAATATGACCTGTATTTTAATCTTAAAGTATAACATTGAGCAATTGGAAATTACAATCCTAAGGCCATATATACATTTTGGTCAAAAATATCTGGTTTATTTTATGTACCAACGCAGGGGCGTACGCAAGATTTCTTTGAAGGAGGGGCAGGCAGTTTGTTAAGTGATCGCCAGCCTGGGGGAGGGGGCTATGAAATTTTTGGAGCTTTTAAGGAGCCTAGATGCAAAATGGTGCAAAATTTTTGACTTTGAGAGGAACAGTGTTAAAAGGTGGTTGTGGTGGTTCATAAGGATGCAATTTAAAAGTTTGTGTCTTTACATGCATTCTTATGTCATTTACGCTACCTTACGGAGTAAAACTTGCCATTAAACTTGCACAGTTTTAGGAATCAAAATAAAAGAGCATCGATCGGTATAGGCGAAAGGGAACATTTTAGTTTGCGTTTTTTCTTGGCCAAAAAACGTTATTCTCTATTATCTAAGCGGACCACCGTCATTGGTTGGCGCGGAGCGTAGAGAAAATTTCGGAAAATCAGACCCCTAAGATAACCGCAAATAGCATTTTCCAGGCTTATACGAAGAATCTAACGAGTCGTGTTCTCCTTTGGTCGTTTGCAATAAAATGCTCCCTTCAAAATATGTTTGCAAACTGCAAAGTGATCACAGAGTTACGAGCTTTTTAGACCCTCGAAATGTACTTTTGCCCAAAAGACTGATCGAAGCGCAACCATTGGTTGAGACGGAGCGTAGAGAAAATATCGTAAAGTTAGACCCCTCAGATGGCCACAAAATGCGTATTCATGCTTGTAAAGAGAATCTAAACATACAGTCTTTACTTTAACCTTTTGTTTGCAATCTGAAAAAAATCAGGAACATGGTAAGTGACCAGATAATTACCACAAAAATGTACTATCATTTCTAGGCCTTCACGTTATGGTCTTGATCCTTTCGGGGAAACTATACAACGAATTGAAAAAATGCTAATGCCTCTCTATTGTGACTCTTGGCTAAAGTGGAAACTGGAAAAAAGACCGTGATCGGTTCGACTTTAACCAATGGGTTGAAATCTGTTGCGCGGAGAGGATATTTCTGTGGAACGCGAGACGGGCCGGTTCATGCGACACTGACGAAATCTGGGTTAATTTGTTGCATAAAAATTTGAACTATGTATGAGAAATGTCTCACAATTTCTTATTCCAACAAAAATTTAGAAAAACGGGAAAAGGGCATATCATTTCCTCACATTTCCCCAGTTTCATCAAATTTTCTCAAATTCTTTTCCGGGGAGGGGACAACTTGCTTCTGCCCCCAGTAGCTACTCACTGCACGTTTGTCAAAACTTTGAAATGATTTTAGTCCTACGTTTTAGGATTTTCCTTTTTGGGGACAGCATGAAAAATTTCAAAATACTCATTTTTAGTCTGTAGAGTCTTACAAGTGACATACATACTACCAAAGAAACAATGTTTACCGGTTTTCAGTGGTGTCTAGATGCAAAATTGTTCAGTATTTGCTCCTTCATCTGTACATTACGTAGTCAAAATTAGAATACTACTAGTAAATCTCTCAAAATATTTAAGCAGCAAAGGAGACGTATGAATCATGTGGGAAACACATGAAACCCGGACCTTGTGGGCATTTTACGAATCCGCCCGGAAGCCAGTGCCAACTGGTAAAAAGAGGACGTGTCGGAAAAAAAAATCGTTCTATAGTAGCAATTGTCATAGGCAGGAGTGAGGCACGACATAGGCTTGATTGTTAACAATGAAAGGGAAGAATTATTCGAAGGCAGTGCTTTACCCTTACGGCATATTTTGTGTATGATAAAGTACAGATATGGTCGTGTAAGAATGGTCTCCAGTGTAAGATTACCTTGCTTTCAGTAAATCAATCAGTAAATCGAACCTAACCAAGTCACATTCGCGTTTCTCGTCGAGACGTTCGTTTCATCTTCCAAGTGAAATGCAAAAAACGACAGTGCAGATCATATACGGTATCTAGTTTAGTGAAAGTGAGCATTTTATGTTACTATTTGATTTAATACGTGCGCACAAAATGTTTCACACACATCCATGCATGTTTTCTTAATTGTAACATATTTTATTTAATTACTGTTCTTGAAGGAAATATTTCAAGGTTAATATCCATTCAAACGTTTTATTTTTTCTCAATTAATTTATCAGGAAGCGAAAAAACGGGGGGGGGGAGGGGGTTGAAGAAAATCTGGGGGCCTAGGCCCCCCAGGTCTCCCCCCCCCCCCGTGGCAACGCCATTGTGTTGAAATTTTTTCACTTACAACAAGCTAGTTTATTGTAAGGTAATTTTAATTTTTGTTGTTAACCTCGCATAACCTGCTTTGTTTCCCTTTTTCAAATGAAAAATGTTTTTCTGACCTTGCACGCCCCCTGTTTGCTTCTATAGCATTTTGAAAGGAAACTGCACTCACTCTTACGTAACGACTGCAAAGCATTACGTAAGAGTGAGGACGCCATCAGTAAACGGTGCAATAACTTTCAGAAAAACGAAGCGATGGAAAGACTTTAATTTGAGTAAGTACAACAATGAGACCACGAATTTTTGCGCAATGAACCATTTTTTATTGAATGAATAAACTCCAGCATTTCTTGGCTAAGGAATGCAACATGAAGATGAGGGCTTGACTGTATGAAATGATTTTATGTTCTCTGTAATATATTTTAAATGAAATTTTTCACTTGGATACACTTTGACAGACTAAAATTGTAGTTAGACCAAATAGGTTGCCCAGAATATGTTATGTATCTTTTGCATCACCATGGAAAAACTTTAATATTATTTGTCAAGTTTGTTAGTAAGTTAGAGTTTTGCGGCCCAATTTCCAACCAATTGGTTCAAGTCGAGTGGGCCACCGCTTTTTCCAGCAGTGGCACCCTGGCTTGCTTTCCCTACTCCATTTCTTGTGCTAGGTACCACGCACAATGGAAATAGGTTCCGTTTTTAAAGTCTTCGGTATGACCCGGTACACGAACTCCCAACCTCCCGGCTTCAAGTCGGATGCTCTAACCACTTAACCACGCAGTCGGTCAAGGTGAAGATCTACACAACAAAAAGTGAGTTAGAAAGACTGACCTCTTGTAGATTGCACAGCCTTTAAAAGTCTTTTTCAGTCTTAACCAGTATCGTGTTCACCAACTTATTTCCCCTTAAAATGACCACAATCTTGGTTAAATCTGACCAGAATATTATAAGAACCTGTTTACTATTCCGGAATGATGTTTACTTAGATGACCGCGAATCCCGCGACCAGGTTTGCTCTGCGTACGGCACGTTTGCCCCAGCTTTTCCTTTCCCCAGAATTTGCCCCAATATTGACACTCTGGCGCCAACTCGGGCTCCGGGTACGAGACGATGAAGGTACATCGAGCGAAGTAGGCACTAGCACATTACTTTAAAGAGTCGTATCACTTGCACATTGGTTCAAACTGCAGTATCACTTGCACATTGGCACCAATAGATGACCTTAAATTTTGCAAGTCATTTGCCACAAGGCCAAGAAAGCGGGTAAAGGAGCAATACCCCGGGCAATCCCTAGGAAGCTCTTACGTTTAAGCATTTCTCTAGGTGAAATATAAATTTGACTCTCAGGAGAGGTTTACTTATTTTTCGGTTGACCTTACGCCGGAATGATGTAATTTGCAGGACAAGGAGGAGGCTGAGCCTAGACAAAGTCATCTTTCATCTTCCAGTAGCGTCGCTCCTGTTTGGAACTAGAGGCAATGTATGATAACGATGACGTCTTTTACGCACACTTATGATGATTGTCAAAGAGATATTTTAAAAGAACTTAACACAATCTTATAGTTGTAGTAGGCAGTTATTTCCACGCTCCACTTACATCACATGAAACGTGGTAATCCATCTTGTTGATCTGAAAAGGAAAATTTCATAACCAGTGCAGGTATGTACTTTCTGGCCCTGAAGCCAGAATTAGTTCTACCCTTAGTCTCTATTCCTCCACGTGCATTAAATCCAACTACGCATGATTGAAAATAGGAGAGAAGGAAAACAAATAACCAGAGCTAATATATTCGTTTACATGCTTTGACAAGTAGCTGTTGATACAGCATCATTCGCGAAATATTCGACCTTACTTCTTTTTAACCCATGTTTCATCGAAAGAAAGATACGCATCTCTCCAGATGGTTTAAGGCATGTTTGAGTTGCTTTTGCGAGGCGGTAATTTATTCCTCCTGAACTATTCATTAGGAGAACATGGAAGAATAAAAAGCAGAAACTTTATCCTGATAAAAATATGACTTGCATTCGAGGCAAACGTTTCCAAACTTGGTTGGAAACATTGTTCTATTGTGAGCGAATAGAATATGACCGAAGAGAGCAACACCTGTAACATGTTTAATGTCTGGGTGAGGTTCAAATTCTGTACAAACAATGTCATAAATCAGTATGAAGATATGGTTATAAAACCAAATTCGTTTCTTTACAGAAACTGTAAATTACCGTTCCGCAATATTATTTTACGATTTTCTGCTAGATATGATTCAGTTGCGTGAGGGTTGGCCCTCTCCATCCATCACTTCATCCAGGGCTAGGTTTCATACAGTATCATATCATAAACATGTCAAATTACTCTTGAATTTTATAAAAAGCCTCCAATGATGAATGTATATGGTACGTGCAGAACTAAGTTTAACGGCAAGATGTTTTTTTTTCTGTGGAAATGTACAGTGTGGTTAAGGAAGGATACTTATTTATTCATTGACTCATCACCTACAAAGAGGGTAGGCTCATTTCATATACTAATTTGAATCAATAATGGTATTTTAGCGATGAATTAGCTGTAGTCATTATCATTAATGACGAAAAATTAATTGAATTATCAACATAACATTGATTTAAAGGTCAGATCTGTTTGCAGGCAAGGTGAAAGAGAGTCATAACTGCATGTGGTGAGATATTTCTTAGGTACGAAAAAGAATGAGACATGCTTTCCGACCTCTGGTCTTCTCATCAAGGTCTGGGGATGTTGAACTTTTATAGGGAGCATTTATTTAAAATTACATTTCAGCAAACTGGGATAAAGCGGCTAATATGACCACTTGAAAGTCACAATACCATATTTCTCGTGAGTTTTCCGTCACAATACGACCTTTTTCATGAGGGATTCCTAAAAGATATTGTTATCGCTCGCCTTACCAAAGTGTTAAGCAATCCAGACATCTTGCAAAAAAGACCGGGAATATCCTGTTCCATCTAGGGAGCTCCCTGTGTCGTCCATTAAAGCCAAAAAGTTCGAATAAGTGCCTGTGTGAAGAAACGTCAGGATTTTTAAACCTGTGAGTGTCGGAGGCGTCAATGTTTAGAGTAAAAAAAAAGAAGAAGACTGAAATGAGAGGCGACGAGTGACAGTTGCATATAAACCTGATATGACACTTACAGTATATATGGTAATTAAAATATGAAGGATTCTGGGGTGATTTAATAAAAAGCCGATAACGTTGGATAAGACTTAAAGGAAAGACTTTTTATAGTTCAGAAGCTTTGGATTTATTTGAATCTCCGAAGGTACTCTTTGCAATTATTCTGGGTGACTAACATGCTTTACAAATTCCTTCATGCGCCTCATCCAATGAACAACTAATTTAAAGCTGTCAGTGCAATTTTAACGTCAAGAAATTAGCTTAAAAAATTCTATAGATTTTTACACACTGATACGGAAAGAAGTCACTTTCGTCAATCGAATCAGGGGGATGGTACAGCTGTAACAACTCGATGGTCGAGTGCAGCAAGCCATTCTATTATTTCTAACTTCGCTAGGTTAGATCTTGTTACAGGTTCGAAAACCTAGAAGGGGTAACGATAGCGCGTGTAGCGCCTCTGTGACTGTCGCAATCTTAGGCTGCCGCTTTTAGGAGCTAAAAAAAAGGGGAAAAAAAAAAAGGAAAAAAAAAAAAAAGGAAAAGAGAAAAAACGCTAAGAGGTAAGGGAACAACGGCAACAAAGTGGGAGATGTATTACTAGGGGAAATGGCTGTGTTTATCATTTATGTTTTCAAGAGGCTGTTAAAACGGAACAGTACAGATATGAGCAAAACTATGAAATAACCACTTGATAAATTTAAACAGACCGATAAGACATGAACGTTTGTGTCTTGATCATTTGTGTTACATCAGCCACAGTGACGTCATTTTGAAGAAAACAATGAATAATGTGGCATAAACCAGGTAAATACTCCCAAGAGTATGGTAAACTTTCACCCCTATCGATTGTTTGACAAGTCGTTAGAATGCCTTTATTACTGCGACTTACAATGATACGCGCTTTCCTTCTTGATGAGCAGTTTCATTGTGACACCATACACGTGATTTCTGTACCGGTTGTTCCGTAGATTTTTACAATCACCTGTTCTTCTCCGGAAAGGAACTCTGCTAACACGGAATAGTGCAAAACAACCTTATAAACTGCAGCATATACTAAATTGTAATATTCCACACATCATGTGGAATATTTGTACTAGTTTGTAATCGTAACAGGGGAGACGGTAGAACACAAACAGAGCCAGAGAAGATTCAAAAACTTAGGTCATCCCACCTCTGCAAATTTTAAGTCACAATCAAGAAATTCATCAAATGTAATGTAGGGGATTAAAAAGGTTTAAAGAAAAAAGACACAAACGTAGATAATCTTTATATGATCCCTCTTGCTTTGTAAAGATAATTGTATAGCTCTTTTGAAAATTCTCTGTGTACAGTATAGACTTTAAAACACAATGTTCATAGAGTCGTGACGTCATGCACGGATCCTAATTAAACAATCATTGAACCATTGCTTTAAGTTAAATAGCTTACGAAATAATTACAATGTTGATGAAGATTGTTTCCAGGGGCATTACAAAGACTGTATTCAAATTTCACCACTTGTAATTTATCAAACGGCAAATAAATCGTCTCATTTCTTACAGCAGGTTAGCTTGAAAGACTTCTAATCACCCCTAAAAATCTTTCTCTCCAAAATGGATTTTAGTTCTTTTCGATTTCTAGTGTTTCAACATGCAGATGAAGTATAGCCCGTGCTTTTCTACACTTTTCGGAGATTTGTACCTTCATTCTTTTAAACAGAGAACTGCTATTAAGCAGGTGACACAACGCTGTTTTTTCTGTTTATTCACTTAATTGAAGACATAGTAACTTATTTTGAATAGTACTTGAAGATACAATGCAATTAATAGCTATTGTTCGTTTCAAAAAAGGTTCATATCGTCTACCTCGGTGGACGGAGAATAATGTCAAACTGTTGAAGATGAAATTCCCTTTGTTACTGTTAGAAACATCACCCTGCTCTTCCTGAATCCAACTTATCTCCCCAGGAAATAAATGAAGCACATTACCTACACGCCTGAAAACAGTCACCTTTTAAATCTGATTCACTGCACTCTAAATATATTTCGGTGAACTTCTACCTATGGTTGGGTTCGTATGACACCACCTAAACTGTTGGGTAAGGGAACTATCCAACGTTGGTCAAAAGATTACCACGTTGGGTAAAAGTTCCTATGCGAAAAGGGTAATTTTGAAGCAACTTTCATAGGGAACCATACACCGAGTGGTAGAACTTAACCCAGCGGTTTTTAGAATGTGATTGACAGTACAAACGTAACAATTTGGGTTAGCTATTTTGCTAGTCCAGTATGTGTTAATTGCCTTCCGGGCATTGTAAAGCAATACAAGCATAAGTCGATTGAGGACACAGAATATGTAAGATTTTATACCAGTTATACCCCACACCGTCCTTGATCTGTTAAGGTATCCATGTTAAATTCTTTAAGTTGTGGCATGTCAGCAAAAATCACTAACTTTACTTGGCAGTTAAAGAGTAAGGTCTCCTAAGAAATTTTTACGGTTCAGGAAAAGTACCTCCTCAAATTTTGAATCTTTTTTTTAACCCTGAATTAATTATCTCTTAATTGCTTATGAGGTAATTCATGGTTCAGTAATTGATGCTGATCATGAATCTAGAGGACACAATTTAAACTTTCAAAATAAAACCCTCAGGACATACTGAAGTAAAAAATGTCCTTGAAATTAAAAATTGCAAAAGGTAAGGATGACGTTACCAATATGGTATGTCCCTCTCATGACATTTCAAGATTTAAGCACATGTGGCATGGTAATAAGAGCAATCCGAAATTACCCTGTACCATTGTCAATTTAGGCATGAGGTATTGCCAAAATTTATTGCTCTTTTAGGCTTTCCACAACAAATCCTAAACTGTCATTTTCATGCCACCAGACCTACCTTTGAGAAACAAAGTCACACCACGCTAAATATTACTAGTCGCTTTTCTTGAAAAATATTTGTAGATTTTGTAGCACCCAACGCGATCCAACGGTCATGACAAAACACGATTAGAACTATAATGCAACATCTTGGACATCTTAGAGAAAAGATCTTTGGGTACCTTAAGCTGTAATAAGCACTTTAACAATGATGACATTTCTTTGCGATAAGCCGGGTGAGTTAAACTAGCACACAGTTGTCCAAGTTGTATCCATCTGAGTGGCAGCTCCCTCAGGTCGTCAACTCTCAATTAACTTACCCCCGCCACTAATCGCGATTTCCAAGCATACTTGAAAATTGCAGCATTTTCTTCAATAACATACATACCCGATTATTTGAAACGAAAAACGCCCAAAATAAACCCTTTTATTCTGTTTGTACAACACTGATGAAAGTTTGAGGCCCCAGCATTATTATTTATAAAATGTCGTTGTTTAGAATAGCGCCCTAATATTTAGATACTCTGTAAGTTAAGCAAAAGGACCTGGGAAATTAAACGGAAATTTTTAGTTGGCGCTTTCATCTGGTAAACTATTTTCTTTCTCACTGCTACCACTGTCTAAAATTTGCCATAGGTTTTAAAAAAAAAACCGATTCGTTTTCATGTTATGGTCAAAGGAACATACCGTACTTTGCGGTAAATCTGCTTTTTTGATGTGAAAGAATCTTTTAGGGTGCAACTCGTCCTTGCATAAAAATATCAGAAGACTAGTCCTTATGAAGACAAGCACATGAAGACTGGCATAGCAAAGATATGTTACGTGCCAGATACCGTCTGATTTTGCCATTTTTTCTTTTCCTTCTGAGGTTGTGTCAACGATTGGAAAAGTTCATCGTATTTTCATGGACTTTAATGAACATGGCTACACGTTTTACCACTAGAGAAAAAAATTGGAAACATTTTATAGTTGCAAAGCAACATCTCCTGTGGCAATAAAATACAAATAAGCAACCCTGGTCTATTGACTCTTAACGGATGTTAAGATCACCCTGACTCTCTAGTCATGATTTGTTACGAATGAAACCGACTGTCACTGAAATAAACAAACGTGAACGTTAACTAACAAATCTTACCAGTCTACAAATAAATCACTAGAAGGGGAGAAATTAATTTATTTGAAGAGAGCTTTGGTCGGATTCTTCGCACGTAGTAAGTGCACCATTACTCCCAAGTGTATGTTGACTTTTAAGAGATACTTTGTGAACAAGATATTTTTCCCCACTATTTTCCAGCTGACTTGAAGCACAAACAACATCAAGCCCTGTGACCATAGTCCTACATAAAACTATCACTACGGTGCCACCTAATAAGGGTCGAATAACATAACCTGGGAGACCCTCAGTTATAACGCCAGTTATCATCCCCGGTATCTTAATGAACCTTTCCTACTTTTTGTTCCATCCTCCTTCTCTGCCAGATTACCTCATATCGCTTCAGAGAGAAAATGAAGCTACACGTACACTTGACATGGTCACGCTTCACATCTGATTAATTGATTAAAAGAAACAAATATATTAAAATAGACAGAAAGTTACGTAACATTTGGGGTTAGCTACACAGGCCAGTCAAGCATGTGTTAATTGCTTTTCACGCAGTGTAAAAGCAATGAAAGCATAGCTCAGTTGAGTGCACCGATCATGTAATAATCTCAGATATATATTGCACCCGCACAACCTTTGATCAACTCAGGTGTCTATTTACTTTTTCAAGAAGCAACGTCACTGCATGTTATTCTTGAATCTAACGATTTTAAAACTTCTCATTTTACCAGAAAGAAAAACAACATTCTTTATCAGGTGTTAAGGAATTAAACGTTTTTCTAAACACTTCTTTGCCTTCGCTTTGTAAACACGTTTAGATGCTAAACACATGTGTGAAATTCCTAAACAGTTCGCTTTAAAACATGTTTATTGCTAACATTTAATGCATAAAAGCTTAATATTTTAGAATTTTAATTTGTCAACAAAGTGGGGGAAAGTAAGTTGTAAATTGCTCAACACGTTTTATAGAGTGAAGAATTTAAGAAAGTACAGGGTATGTCTTGTTAAATATTTACACGTGGAGGAAGAGGCTTCTTTTATTGAGTGCTACGCAAACGATTAGGATACTGTGATAAATGAATTCGCAAACAATTCATTAATACACACAGGATCGACACAACGGTATGCATATATTAGTTAAAGCTAACTTATTCATTTTACCACAGTTAAACCATATCCCAACAAGACAACATTGACCAATCCAAAAAAGCTTTTCAACTATAATCCTTTTATATGATAAGTTTTAAAGGCCCCATACTTCTGAAGAATGGCGGGCAAGCAACAAGTCAAAACAAAATACGAAAAGATTTATTCGTTTCCTGTACAGATTTTCAATCAAAGTACTGACACGTAATAAATTTCATCATTACTTTTAGATGCGTTTTGACTGATGGAAGTGATTGATAGTAGTTCGAGTACCACTCCCATCCTTTTCCAGTAACAATTTGTAATGAATTGTGTGATTCTTTGGGATGATTACCTTAAATAGTAATCGCATTACCATCACCAAAGTTTTAATGACCACGATTTGCTGTTTACGAACCTTATCATCAGTTCATCAAATTCTATTTTAGGGTCCCTCATTTAATGGGGAAATTCCATTAATAAATTTGACATCATATTTTAAATTTTTTTCTCACAAGAGGGAATATTTTCAAGTAAATTAAAAAAGAACCCTACGATTTGTTTTCAGTACATGACAGTTTTAGCTTTACTTTACTAGTACATATAATGAATTTGTAGTTTTTCCTAACTCTTCCTTTTTATATCTGAGACATTTTGTTCAACTACACTTTCTTCAACTGACTTATACTACCATTCGATCATTCGACAAAATGGGGTTTCAAAAAACTTGTGATCCTGAGTGTGCATTTACGAGAGCTTTTTATCTTTCTAGTTTTGCCATTCTGGTCACTTGGTCCTGAATTTTTCCTATAGATGGTTTGATTACACGTGGACGTATATGTTGGTATCTTCGCAAGTTAAATTCTATCAATCTTTCGCCGCAATGTTTCTGGTTTTATGATTCTTTTATGTAACATGTAGCTATTAATTCATGTACCAGCATTTGGAGGCAAATTTTATGGCATCCTTAACTTACCCTCCAATACAGTGATTTAAGTTGATAGTGGGTAAAAGGTTACATTTATCGGGTCCGATAGGAAAAACAAGTCATGAATCAGATGTAAACAGTTGGATATTTGCAAGATGGAAAAGGAAATTTAACCGGATTGACGTAAAGTGGAAATAGTTTTGTAATATTACTTTTAGCTTAGGCACGGAAACTTATGCAGCTGTACTCACAAAGAGGATTTATTTTACTTTGCAATGCATGCAAACGATTTTGGAAAGTATGTATTTAAACAAGAAACTGGGGGTAGGACTAAAGGACTTCATTTTCAAATTCAGTGAAGGAGCCCCTGCTCCCTGTTATAGTCCTGGAACCTCCATCTAACCTAACCTTATCCTGTTTAAGTTCAAGGATTAAACATGAAACAAACTTGGAAGAAACCTTTTGTGGCAAAACGTGTACAAAGTGGGGTAGCCATGGGGGTGGGGCGGTGTAGGGTTAGAATCCCCCATGACCTAACATTGCAATGCAAAAAAAAAAAAAAACCCTAAAATAGTGGTTTTTGTATCTATCCTTAGACTTTTCCGTCATGTCGTGTTCCAAACCCCACCCCATGACACTAACGCCATGACACAATCATGACACAATCCTGGCTACAGCTGGGTTCACACCAAAACCGAGATCTGTTGCGGCTTGTGAGCGAGACGCAAAAATTGTAATGGTGAGGTTAAATAGGGAAATTTCCTACAAAATAGGGAGGTCGCGAGTTCGAACCCTTACCGGGTTATATAGAATACTTTTAAAATGGAACCTATTACCGTTGTGATTGGTGCTCAGCAATAGCAGTGGTGTAGGGAAAACAAGCCAGTGAGCCACAACTGGAAAGAAGGCCGTGGCCGGCTCGACTTGAATAAATTGGTTGGGAACTGGGCAATAAAACCCCATTAAACATAACCTTACCATCAAATTAAATTATAAAAATTGCGTTCTTATTTATATTGAGATAAAAAAATATCGTCTTGCCGGGCAGTTTTCAGCAGATATCCGTTTCAGCCTGGTATAAAGTTTTGACAAACTTCACGAAACTGTCAGGTATCAAGTTAAAGTTTAATGTGTAAAGTATCTCAATGTTTACCCATCAACATAAACAATGTTTGCAAACAAGGTCTACAGATTTGTAATGTTTATATTGTAATGAAATGTTTTAGAAGATGTTTACTTTGTCTTTATGGCATGAAGTAAATCAAATAGCGAAATGGCAAGGAGGAAATACATGCGCGGGATATTTAAGCCACCTTACTGGTCTAATTTGGTAACTGAGCTATACACCTATAATTGTTTATTAAAATAAACCAACCTCCATCGGCCCATGCTTCTGACTGATGGGCTCATTAAGGGAATGAGCTCGAATTTTATTTGGCAAACAAAATTCAGCAACTGCATTTCGGACAAAGATTACTCCCAAAAGAAGCTAACACATTCCTTCCAAGTATGTTAGAACAGATACCAGCTTCAGGTATCTGGCTCTCGTGCTATCACGGATTTTGGAGTTTTAAGTATATCTTTATGACATTCTCGTAGTCGCTACTGTAACTATAATCTCATAATTGTGTACATACTCATTTATTAAGAAAATCGACGACTATGAAGCTGAGTAGACATTACAAGGACTCAATAACACAAGGATTAACAGGGGCGGATCTAGGATTTTCCGTTAGGGGGTGGGGGCGCGCTGACGGTCGATCATCTGCCCGAACGAGTATCTAAGCGGTTGGCGCGGAGCGTACAGAAAATTAAGTTAAAAAATCGCGACCCCTGAGGTAGCCGGAAATGGCATTTCCCAGGCTTGTAAGTAGAACCAAAGCAGTCGTGACTTTGAGTTTTTGTGTGGCAAAAAATATTCCCCTCAATTAAAAGTGAGAAAATTGCAAAAACTTGCTTCATGAACTAAACCGAAATTTAGTAGATCTTGATTTAAGCTAAGATCACTCTTTAAACACTTTTGATAAAATATCTTTCCAAAAATATTTCGTAATGTTATAGGTCCGGAAAAAAGTGGTCTAAAGATAAGGGGATCCTCAAACAAGGTAAAGGGAGGAGAATCTTTCCTTTTAAATTTTGAATAAAAATTCGTCACAACCTATTATTCTATGAACGTAAAAAAACTGAAAGAATTGAATTTTGGGTCCTCCAACAGCTTCAAAGACGATGGTGAAAATATCTGACCAGTGGCGTAGCTAGGATTTTTTCGTAGGGGGCTTAGGGGGACTGGATACTTTTGTAGGGGGACTGGAGTTTAGTATTTAATCGCAGCGCTACTATTGGTTGCGTAAAAAGAAAATTTTGAATTTCAACACCTCCAAGATGGCTGGAAATAGCATTTGCCAGGTTTAATTGTCTTTAATTCTGGTGAAGAAAATTTGTGATTTTTCTCAAATTCAAACACACTTTTGAGATACTGATTAGCTCAGTTCATTACTCCGCTGAACTATGTTTCCTAGGATTGCAAATCCGGAATCCTGCTGTATGTTGCAAGCAGTGTACTCCTCATTAAGGTATTTCCATAGGCATAGGGGAGCATTTCAGTTTGGGGGCAGAGTATATTTGCCCGAAAAATTAAATCTGCCCGTAGGACAGGCAAAGCTGAGCGCCACCACTGGTTGGCGCGGAGCGTCCAGAAAATTCGAAAATTCGTACACCTCTCAGACAGTCGAAAATGACATTTCCCAGGCTTATAAAGGGGATCCAAGCAGTCGATATTTTAAGTTTCAATTGTAGAAAACGTTCTCCCAAGCTAAAATTTAGCCCAAAGAGACTACGCGGAACGCCACCATTAATTGGCGCGAGGCGTACAGAAAATTTTGAAATATCCGACCCCTCAGACAGATGAAAATGGCATTTCCCGGGCTTATAGGGGGATCTTAGCAGTCGCTATTTTGAGTTTCCACTTGCAAAAAATGTTTACTTGAAACTTAAATTCTATCCTGCTTTGAAGCGGTCTAAGTGGAGCACCACCATACGTTGGGGCGAAACGTACAGAAAATTTTTGAAAAATTTGAAACTTCAGACAGTCAGAAAATGTCATTTCCTATGCTTATAGGGGGTCTAGGCAGTCGCTATTTCGATGTTCCGTTTGGAAAAAATGTGCCCCTGAAAGTAAAATTCTGCTAGGAAGACTTCCGACGGGCAGCTTCACCACTCGTTGGTGCGGAGCGAACAGAACATATATCATGGGAAGACATTCTCACTCTGCATCATTAGAGTATCGAAAAAACAAATTACCCGATTTTCATTTCCTTTGCCGCTAATTGGCTGTAGAGAAGGATAGATGACAAACTCTTGGGCACTTAAACACCCTCCTGTCTGTCCATTGAATTAATTTGGCAATTAAAAACGTCCCAGCATTTTTAACCTTTGCCCGAAAATTTGACCACTTCGGGCATTTTTTGCAAGACTACAGTATGAAGTGGGGATGATGAAAACCTTTTTCACATCCTGTGTCGCAGATCTTTGTTATTTTCCATAAAAATTTTTCTTTAAATATAGCGTTTTCTGTTTTTCGGCAAAGATTTGAAGCTATTAAAATAATGGGCCAGACTGTAAAAAATGGTACAAAATCGTTGTAAATTTACAGAACAAAAATTAAAGAGAAACATAACGATTACATAAAAGTTCTGGTAAAAAGTTTCCAGAACTTTTCTGTAATCCTTATTTATCTCTTTATTTTTTGTACCTGTAAATCTATCGTAATTGTTTACAGTGCATTTAGGGTATTGTGTTACACAGGATTTAAAAGCAGGCTCAAGAATGATTGATTCTTATAACTGTTTAAGCCACAGGTTTCCCTAATGTGTGGCGATTTTTTTTATCTGTTTAATTTTTCGTTTTCATGTTACCCTAACTATGATACTTTTCCATTTTTGGGCGAATGCTTGAAAGAATTTGGATTTTCGACAATTTCGGGCATTGTATTGTGATCATCTGTGAAGTAAAAGTCACGAAAAATGGCTTTTTGCGCTGCCCGAAGGTGTAGCAATTTTTTTCAATCTTGACTTGGTTATTGCGACTGTATGACGTTTCTTTCCTTTTTAAGGCATATTTTGTCAAGATTTCGGTAACATTTAGGAATATTCTGAAAAACCATCCCATTTAAACAAAATTTAACGGATGTCCGAATTTTTTTTCCAAATTTCTGTCCGAATTTTTCCCTAATTCCCGTCCGATTTTGCGGAAATTTGGGACAGCCTTCCCCAAGCCCCGTCTCGCACGCCACTGGGTATGTCCACTCTGCCCAAGATCTAAGTGAGGTCCTGTGAGGTAGTAGTGGTAAGGTTGCAACCCTTGAGACTGCATTGACCCAACATGGGTTTGGTTGTTGCACTGGCCAATGACTGGCAGCAATGACCGTGCAAAGTGCAAATTCCTTCCAACAATACTTTACTATGATTTTGGAGCAAATTTGTGCATCCCCATGAATTGAAAAAAAATCCTCTAGTTGGATAGAAACAGGCAAGATGCAAGGAGCACACACTGATCCACACCAAGGTAGCCAATTTCAGCCACTCCAAATCTGCTAGAAAATTATTTATCCAGAAACCCGACGAGTAAAAATTCAAGAGATTCCGAAGATATGAAGCTTGTTACAGTCTACCCGAATTTCTTCCGAAATTCAGAATGGGGCACAATTGCAGAATACCCTGCCGCTGCGTGGATCTATCGCAAGTGCATCTATGTCGTAGTAGTCGGGTAGTCCGGATTGAATATTATCGATTCAGGCGACTCAGTGGGGATTCGAGCCCCCAAGCCCCCTACGTAGCTACGCCATTGTATCTGACCAAGAATACGATGCACTGCTGTAAGTTCACATTTGAGATCGCAGTAGCTTTCAAAGTCTTTTGCTTGGTGAACTTGACCACTTTTTTGTCATATGCATGATAGATAAACATTGTTAAACGCTTTGTGTTACCATTGATTTCATTAGTGGCATTGAGATTCAGTCTCCACTCCCTCGGGATAGCAGAATTTTTCCATACTATAATGTAAAAGGAAAATACTAGTTAAATTACATTTATGGCAGAAAACATTCTAACATCACTAAGTCGACTCTCTCATTAAAAAAAATAATAAATTTTGTCACTATTCTACATTTCCCGAAATTGACCAATTTCCCCGAATTACCTGGAAAGGAATGGGATTGCAACTGATAACATAATTTACATTTACATACAGTTTGAACTTCCATTATCGATGGTGCGCTATAGCCTATGGACATTTTCACGGTTCTTTTGTTTTTCCATGACGAGTGTATGATAACCTTAACGAGGATTTCCGTTGATTAAAAAACTCCACATCTGATGAACCCAAATAGCAAATGGATTGTTAGAAAAAGTTTAGTGTTCTAAGTAAAGCGTGGTGCGAAATAAGGTTGAGACCTTTGATATCACTCTACTGACATTTTATCGGAAAACTTGAAACTGTGTGCTCTAAATTGCTATTAGTTTGTAACAATTATAATTACATAGTTTGAAAATTATAAGATAATGAAACATTATTGAAACCAATTCACTATCTTTTACTCTTCATATTGGGAACATCTATTCAAAATTTCCATATAACTCCATATAACCTACATGTGGCACGGAAATGATACAGAATTTTGAAAATTTAGCATTTCTTTTGCTAATTTGATAATTAAATAATTGCTGTTTCTATTTCATGTTCTTAATACTGCGATACTAATGACGCAAGTTAACAAATTTGCGGCTCTTTCCGACAAGGGATGGAAACTATTTTGACTAGACCTCGAAAATATCGGACCTTAATCATTTGTTTGCACTTGAAAATTACGTAATAAACTTACCCAACTACAATTTAACCAAATTAAAAGGTGTTAGGTAGAATTCCATTATCTGTGTCACCTGTAGTATGCATCACGAACAGGGAGATCATTGTGACGTTTTAGCAAGTTAACAATGTAAAAGTCTGGAAGATGAATGTTTTTCTTAATCTGTAAAAGGCTGCAGTTTGAATCAAATCGCTATGACTCAAATTTACCATTTTCACGTAATCTCACTCAAACTTTTCTAAGCTAATGATGTCTCCTCTTCACAAAACGATTCTTCTGGATTACTTCTGAATGTTGTTAAAGGTAGTGTGAGATGCCAACAAACTGCCCTAAATTTACTTTTCAGATAGGGAGTGAACTTTTCTCAGGAAAAATCGGTTGGAATTTTTTGAATAATTTTAACGGTTCTCAGGATATACCCAGTTTGAATGTTTCCGAAGCGACTCGATATTAATGCCAAAATAATGATGTGGAGTGCTGCACGGTGTTGACATTCCTTTAGTTAACCCTTTACTAACAATCTCTTAATTACTCAGCAAATAGTTTATGGTTTTTGATTTTTGATACTGATGAAATTCAAGGACAAAGATTAAAATTCAAAAAAAAAGAATGACCCTCAGGTCAAACCAATGTTGCGACTTCTCTTGGAGTGAATATCGTAAAAACAAGGATTAACTTTAGCCACATATGGCATTTACTTCTCATGACATCACGAAATCTTCATGGAGAGCTCATATTTATAAATGAGTGCGAATAAGAAATTGCCTGTAAAATGAAGAATTTTTGATGGATTTTGATTGGGATTGCCGCTAGTTTCTTTGTTTTTATTGCTTTGTACAACTTTTTCTGTTCAGTTTCTAAGAATGATAGGGAAGATTTCTTTTCAAATTGAAAGCCCTGTGTAATTTAATAACGTGAAAGAAGCTCGAAACTTGTTAAGGAAGATGTTATAAATACACTCAAGCAAACCGATCCAATTGCTGGGGAAAAAACCGTATATACAAGTATAGAAATTCAGTGTATATGAAGCTCTGACTCTGGGAAACATGCACTTGTTAGAAATCCCCTTCACTCAATAAGAGGAAATTCTATTCTATTGAAATTCTTTTCCATTGAAAATTTTGAATAGATTCCTCCAAAATTTTAGGTAATTTTAGAGTGAGGGTTTGTTCCATCCGCGTAGTTCATAGGAGGTGACGTCACTGTTCACATGCTTAAAGTAATTACCTGGACGGGACTTTCATACCGCAAATAAATTTCCTTAATAAATGAATGAACACTGAAATTTTTACTTATGTGCTGATCAATAACCAAAGTTAGGAACATCGAGCCTGGTGAAATATACGATCTTATATACACTTACACTAAGAGTAACAATTGATCGCACTGTAAGACATTTACACAGTTAGATGGAGGGCTACGGCTTTTTTTCTAACCAATTGGTTAAAGACAAGCAGGCTTCAGTCCCTACTTTATTGCTTATACTGAGTAACCAGCATAGAGGTAGCAGTTTCCGTTTCTTAAGTCTGATTCGGCCAGAACTCAAACTGACCACCCGACTGCAAGTCGAATGCTCTAACCACTTAACCATGCAATCGGTCTTTGAGACATCTTACAGTCTAAGGCTATAGTCGACTGACTTTTACAAACTTGGTTTGAAGTATTTAGTTTCAAGTCTATTTTCTACTTTCCATGCAAAAACGATTGCAAAATATATTGGCAATAGATCATAAAAGTGCAGAAACCTTGTAGCTATGAAAAAGAGCTTACCGTATTACACAGTATAATTAGAGAAGAATGACAAAAGTAACAACCTTTCGGGCCTAAACCAAAGCTAACGAAAATGAACTTCATCGGAGTGAAAAACAAATTGAATTCACATGTATTTATGTTTTCCTAAGCCCTCAACTCAGAAATCTGAGTGAAAGTTCGGAACTTTGAAGAATGTACCACGAAAAAGAAATGTTCAAAATCAAGTTATACGCATTTCAAGTAAAAAAAAAAATATTCCTGTGAACGGTGTTTAGCAAAGGATGATAAGGAACTGGACACGTCCCACACGCAATACATCGAGTTCTGGCAAGGGTATTAATTCAAAAGTTCGTCGTGATACGATGTATAGTGGTGAATTGACGTTGCATAATTATGATGGAGTTCTGCTCAAGTCATTAGACAATGCAGCCACCTGCGCATTTTAGTACTGATTAAAAAAATGAAAAACAAACGATATTGCTGAAGCGATTGTTGGATTACATCTTCTTATTTGTTTTCTTCAAATATGATTTACATGATTAGCTGCTGGAGCAGAGAAGTCGCCCAAGGCTTATATTAATATTAACACAATCTCATTAGGCAAAATTTTCAGGCTGCATTAAAATGTACACGAATACTTCTCTTCAGGTTGAAACCTTGATAAACTGTAAGAATACAATGTCATAACAAATAAATGAAGGCGACTTTTTGTGTAGACTTGAAGAAGTGTTGCATTTTGCTTCTCATTACGACAGTTTTAAGCTTACACTAAAAATCCAAGTAAATAATAATTTACAATGATTTTAATAAAATTCTCAGTGCAAGCTGTGTGGAGCGTAGATGCATGCATGATATGCTTAGATGACTTTATTAACTGTAGATAATTTAGACTTTCAGGTGATCAAGAGCTGACAGACGAAAGTCAGGAGGAAAATATTGTACAGGATCAGCTACAAAGTAAAACTGTGTTGTTTCTTAATCCCCCAAGACAACCTAAAAATATTAAACATTAACCTTAATGGCTGATAGGGCCTAACTTTGAAATTCACCTCATTTTCCAAGTTAGCAAGTTTCATCATTCACCTTTGGCAAAACAGCATTATTAAGAGTATGTCAGTTAAGTGTTCCTCTGACGTTTTAAGTCCCCAATTTATTGAGCAAGTGAGTTAATATTTTCTTTACCAAGAAAAGACAGGCACAAACAAAAACATACGACCTCGTCAAACTTACAACAAATAAGCTTTAACTGCCGATGGCATAAGTCAAGGCGTAAGAACATTTCCATTAAAAGCTGTCAGCTTTTCCTGGTGAAAAATTCTTGCATCATGTATAGCTAGAAAGCCTTTGGCGACAGACAGAGTATGTTAACATCGGATGCTCATTCCTCTCTAAACACTTTCATATCGACTGGGAAAGATCGTAATAGCATGTGGTAAAATAAGAATTAATTTGGAGGGACTTGGAGTTTTGAAATCACTCTGACATGATTAAGGATAATTTAATGAGCGTTTAAAGTTATCACACTCACGCACGATAAGATAGTGTTTATTTTGCTAGATGTGCAATTCTATGAAACCAAATAGAATCTCACCCAAGCTACTGCAACTTTTGTAGTAAGCTACAAGAATTCTCAATTGGCACAGCTTTTTGATTGACTGCAAGTTCCAAAAATACAGCAGACTGTAGCTCATCTAACACAACATATGTTGCACTTAGAGTGTTTTAATTACAGATTGGGGTCTCGTAGACTTACCCGTACACTTACCCTGAAGCAATAAAGTAAGCTTGCATTTGGATGAGAATTCATGAGTACTTCAAAGCTGTGGGAGGGACATAAGTAAGTATGTTAGGAGATTTGGAACTGTTTAGGGGAAGGGGATTAGACTTTTCAGGGGTTACATAACAACATAATTGTCATAACAGCTGTTACGATGGTACTAACAAGATTCACTTGTGTCATCAACTTGTGTCATCAACTTTGCGGGATAATGATGAAAAAAATGTTTCATTACAAAACACATAGTGTCCTCGCGATTGGACGTAGAATGTTGATGAATTAGAATTTTTATTTCACTGTGACGAAATGTATACCTAACTTATCAACCCTGTTGCTAGGCAGCAGTCAGGTCTTTTTTTGTAAACATGAATGAGTCCATAGACCAATACTGGAAGTATTACAAGGTGACCGTTCACAGACATGAACGTCCTCATTTTATTCATCCGTTGATGTCTTTTACCACTTTTATAAGTGAGGTTTGATAACTTACCGGAGTGACAGTTGGGTACAGAGGTACTTTAATGCACTCATTGTAATTTTTCTTTCAAACATTAGACTGAAAATGATATTTTGATTGAAATATATGAAAAAAAGAAAAATAGAAGTTTAACCCATCAAAAAGATGAAAAAGGTGCAAATAAGTTAAAACTGCAAAATGTCGCTTGTAGCAAATAATAGCTATTTGCCTTTTTCTACAGAATATAACACAGTGTAGATGTGGTAGATTCTTTCATTATGACAACGAGATAGATTGGCAAACATGCTGTTAAAGAACTGAAGAAATGCAACATTTCCTTTAAGATTAAATATTGTTGAGAATGATTGACTACCGAGTAGAATCGATGTACCAGACACATTTTTGCCTTAGAGGTATAAAAAAGATGAAGATCTTAGGAAGCATCATAATGTTACTTGAAAGTTAGATGGATGACAGTAAAGTAACACTCTATGGAAGTTCATAATGAGCAATATCTAAAGGAATCTCTCACTTACAAGGGGCTATATTTTCTTCTTAATCTAAAGATGGCGTTCTTGGATATTTCATGATTAGGATTCGGGTAGCAAGGGCGAATAACATAAATTTACAGTTTCGTAATGAAAAGCGAAGCCTGGAAGATTTTTGAAGTCATAATTTACCTTCTCGGTTACAGTATACGAGAAGGAAGCTAATAAAAAGCAAATAATGCATGTATGTAGTTTCCTCAAGACAACAAAGTTTTAATATCATGATTTCAATTTGAATATAAAGATGAATCTTGCAATGAAAGTCGAAAGAAACTTTGCCGTGATTTGTAAAAGCCACGAAGACTGGTTTATACTGAAATAGCCAGATGGTAATAAGTTGGGGTATTAACCCTATCTAACTATCTAAAGATATCAAAGGCCGTTATTTGACTGCTGAAACTATAGTCACATTTTTCTCATCTACGACAAGCATTTCAATAAAAAAGAAGGTTAAAGACAGGGTCCTGATAACTTCAGAAATAATTTTTCAGTCCCCTTCTTCTAAGCAACACTGTTGCATATTTTAAAGTTTTACAGAGGAATCGGAACTGGTCCAGGTTTAACTGGACTTGACAGGCGGTGTCATCATATCTATATATCTATACATTTTTCAACGCTACTCACACCAAATGATCAACTTTACCAAATTTCATTAGACTTTAAACAATTTTGAAAGAGTGTTTTATGAGGCATAAAAAGACATTTCAACGTCGAAAAAATCAAATAAAGAGTGTTTCGGCAGTACATCCTTAGGTTAATTTCTGCCTTCATAAACACCTTTCAAGGAAATATAATAGGAAAAACTCAGTTCATTTGTAACCAGATTAGTTAAAACCTTGAACTTTAAAGTGCAAAATGACTTACGTGAATTATGATTAGAAATTTCTCCTTTCAGCATTCCGTAGAGATTAGCAAGGTATTAATTGCGTGTGAAATGAATTAGAAGGTAAATATGTATGACATGTTTATTCAAATGAAGCTTTGCGTAACATAAATTTTATCTAATAGTCACCAAAAGGCAGCTATGGACACAGATGTTTGTCCTTGTTTTGTGCTTGTAAATTCTAAAGGAAGCTCAACTTTTTATCTTGACCTTTGAGCCATACATCCAATATTTTCATGGAAACTCCAAAGCCAACTCTACATCTTTCGCAAAACTAGCTTAATTATTTTGACTAGAATGCAAAGAGTATGGAAATTTTTAATCGTAGAGACAACGGTGTTTCACATTAATTATATTGGAATTATGGTTAAAAGATAAAAATAAGACAAACCTATTCATTTCATCATATCATACATTTGATAAAACTAAAAGAGAAAAAAAAGCCTTCGCTTCATATCTGAAGACAAACAGGTCAAAACGATGAGAATATGTTTGACGTTCCTCTTTTTATACGTCTTTGTGTTTGTTTTGTAGTTGATATTTTCAAGATTTACCACTTTTACTTGTCAATATTGTTTTTAAGCATTTGAGTTAGGTCTATTTTGTGAAATGATAGTTTCCATCAATTAGAATGTAATCAATTTTGTGCCCTGAAATATAGGTAATCCAAATGGCTACTTCCTGAAATTTCAAAGCTCCTTTCAGTAACAACGGTCAACCGAGCTCAATCCATTCTTTTTTCATTTTGATAATGTTGCAATGTTTGAAGTCTTTATATTTACTCAAGGTTACCACAAAAAAGTCTCCTTTATGATCTCCTGAACTTTTCTGTGGTAGAACAGAATATATGATCTAGTGATGACAAATAATTACACCTCTGGGGAACGTTAGGCGTAGAAGTATGATTATGACTGTGAGTTAGACCATCACGAAAGGGCACAATTCATAGACATGTAGTTTTATGTAAGGTCATGTATCACAGGTAAGGTAAGTGCTATCCGAAAATATCTTTTCATGAAACAACGAAGAACTAGGATAATCTCCAGGGTGTATCACTTTTGATGAATACTACACCAAAGATTGCTCTTTTTTTACTTCCAACACATTTTCCAACATTTTCTCGCAACCTGGTGTCAACAATTCTTCGAACTTGAAACATTACTTGAATGTTACCGATAAAATAATATCCAAGCGATGACATCAATATTCGCCTTCTGGGTTTTTACCAGACATTGAATAACGAGGTCGATGATCACGACAGTGCATATGCCCTCACCCGCCTTTAGACATTCGGGGTATAGACGAATCCAAATGGTCAAGTGGCGGTGTCATGTAGTCGGGCACAAATGGGGTCCATCAGTTTCAATATATATCCAATTCCTTGCTTAAATGTGTCATGGGTGATTACACTCTAACATATTCCTTGGTTCCCTCAGTTTCACTGGACATGATGGCTTAGAATCGCATGTAGACCATAAAATGAAGACAATTTAAAGATAACGGAACCCAGAAATGCCTTTAAAAGCTGCTCGTATTCCTCTACATTATGCACAACGCGACGTTGACTCCTCTATAAACATTTGTCATATAATCATTGAAAGACCAATCCTAATTATGTCATGACTATAATTACATGACATGTGTAAGGTGAATCTCATTTGTTAACTCATTTAGCAAGGTTATATTCATTTTCCAGAACTTTTAAGTTTAGATGGAGCTAAGTGTTTTAATGGCTCTAAATTGTTTAAAGATTTTATGCAAATGCTTGTGAAGGGTCCTTTTTGGAAATTTGAATAGTGCGAAATGGTTTAATCCCAGTTTGAATGGAAAATGTAAAAAATGCAAATGCAACAATTCAGCACAAATCAACCTTTCTCGAATGGTCCCAAATGGAATTTGATCTCCGTCTTCTTAAATCAATGAAGATCTTTCACTTTTCCACATCAAGGCTCATTTACTACTTTTTGAAACCATTAGGTTGTTGTGTTCATTAAACATCTATAAGGGGGAATTCTAAATTCACAACCCGGGTATTCTGGTGTACCGCAGATCAAGTTTTCTCAGGAGTATTGGTACTTTGAACAACTATATGTTCTTCCCACAATGAAACAGCACAATGGTTTCTCCTGTTTGGTAAAAGTTTATAGGTCCTTTTATCAATTCGAAAGAAACATTTCTGTGAAATAAGTTTTCTTTAACAAGAGATTGATGTCTATAGAAACATGATTATAATCTCGAATCGTGCGTCTATTTATAAAGATACAAGTAATCCTCAATGGAAAACTACAGGGTAGTGGAATTTACTTCCTATCATACATGCCTACCAAACTCTTATATACCGAACCCTCTCACAAGGAGGTATAAAACATTACAATGGTTTTACGAATATGATGTGTGCAACAAAAGGCAACTCGTTGTTGGCAGGAGCGTCGATCTGGTTTTTGGATGGAAGGAGACGTAAAAAATTTCCAACAGCTTGAATCATAGATCATGTCTCAGTTGGGACTAGTTTAAAAGGAATCAACTTACATGAACGCGAACGCATACGTTCACACACACACAAGCAAACATGCATGCACTCTCAAACTGACATTATTGTTAAAAATGACCAAAACTAAAACTAAGAAGATACAAACCCAAAGAGTAATCAAAAAGTAAAATTCAATAATACAAAATCAGACAAAAGCAGCACGTTAAAATACCAACAACACAATACCCACGTTAAAAGTATAATTACAAAAGGGTAACACTTTGTTCTTTGAAATTATTAGAGATGTAGGTCTAAGCAAGATAAAAGTCTACTTCCTGCAACGTGTCTACAATTGCACGTCTTTGGGAGGGGTCTAACGGAAGGGTTCCCATTTGAAAAAAACTCAGGAGGAGGCAAATGGTGCTGTCTTTTTCTGGTTTTCAAGTACGCTCGTGCAGCAAAACTCCATATATGTAAAAAAATCCAAAAACCTACAAGTTCTCCCCGCCAAGGTATATTCCAATCACGATGACAATAGCAAACTAATGGAAAATGAACTTCCAAAGTTTCTGAAGTCTCGCAATATCCTGAAATTATTTTTTTTCTTTTCATCTCGTTTATTGAGTTAATCACATTTTCAAATGATCATTCAGCTATAGTGCATGGACAAAACCGAAAAAAACCCCAGTAAAACTGAGTTTCAATATGACAATTATAACCTAAACAATAGCAATAACATATAAGATGATACTTTCTAGTTTGTGCAGTAGAACACATTGTTAACCGCAATATAGGTGTTTTACACTTTACCATGAAAACACCCGTAACGGAAACTAACCCTCTTTTTATATGGAATAGTATAGGTACCATGACTGTCTTCAAGGAAGCTTGTACATTTATTCTGTAGTTTTACGTACAATTATCTTTAACGCATAAGTAAATGCCTAGAGAGAGATTAAATCAAACGAAGTTCTTATGATTGAACAGTCGGGTCATAAATGATCAAGCTGTCTGTGTAAACATTTCACGACTTGCATAAATGAATAAAATTACCATAAGGAAAGCAAAATGTTTCTTGAAATAGTAATGCACGTACATCGTTATTGTTTCTCTTAGAATAAAGCACTTAGCTTCTAAAAAAATTGAATTTTTGAATAAAAAAGAAACATTGAGCGATTTATCGTTTAATTTAAAATAAAATATTTTGCATGTTATACAACGAAGTTGAGTGGATGTTTTGCCTTACTTGTGAGGTCAAAACCTCTTCATTTAAATTATAATGGTACCGTACACAACGCATAAAAATTTCATGCCAAAAAGCACTAGTAATATCTCATCTCCACATTAAATGCTCTAATTTCTCGGTATCTATGTAACAGAAAGTACATAGTGGGGATTCTCTTTGTTTGTTTTGCATAAAAACAAATTTTTTGCTAGAAATCGATGACTATACTATAGGACTTTGTAAATAACCCTTAATTAAGTAATTGTTTATGATCTTAGTTTGGCGAGAACTTGTAATAAAACTTATAAAGACAAATAATGTTATCATTTGGCTTTTCTACCTGCCTGACATCATTTTTGCAAAGCCTACGGATAGCTGTAACAACGGCGTAATATAAAGTGATTGGAAATCTACCTGTAAAATTATTCTTTGTCATAAAAGGGAGATAGTTCAACAATTTACCTTCTTCATCAAAATATTATTTACACAATGAGTGTTTTTACGTCTTAACATTTCTGAATAAGCAATATCATTATTATCATTTATAACGTATGAATTATTCAATACAGATTGGTAATCATTAACAGGGTAACGGAAGGCGAAGTCCGCCCATGCGCTACAAACATTTTTTATGAAACAATTACTAATTTTAATATCAGCTTGGTGGAAGTTGCAATGATATAAAAATATTCCACCATAATTTCTCAATTTTTGATCAAATAACAGCTTCCAGTATGAAGGGTGCTCCTCTAAATACAATTTGATGCATTTCCTTTACAAACATTTTGCAAACAGCCCTATATTGATCATGTTAAGTCCCCCATTGTCATGCGAATTGGCTAGGACAGTTCGTTTAATTTTGGCATGTTTATGTGACCATATAAATTTATGAAAAGAGTCTCCAATTCAATGAAAAAGGCAGCGATGGGTTGGGAAGAACTATGAACAGATTAGCTTGTTGGGAAATGTAACAATTAAGACCTTTCCAATCGGGGTAAGATCCCTGGAAGACCATACATTTAGAAGATTTTTGATACGTGGTAATTTTGGTACGTAATTCAGTTGTAAGAAATCTTCATCATGATGAGTAAAGGAGACACCAAGGTAGGTAACAAGTCCATTACAGTCACACTTAAACGATGATCCCTAAAGTAACGAGTGGGGTTTCGATGCAAGGGACCTAATAAAAACAGGAAGGATACATTTAAATTAACACTTAAGCCAGAAATTATGAAATTTCTTGGATCTAAGTTCCATTTTTATAAAACACTTTTCATAAGTTGTTTTGTTTACTTTTAACTGCCAGAGTTTATCATGAGGACAAAACACAGTTTCAAAAAAAATTTGTTCTTGGTCTCTTACCGTGTATAATTAATCAACAAGAGTCAAAGAAAATTTGGAGAATTTCCTCTTCATTTTACTACTTCCCAGGTCAATATTTAGTTAATAACTTCGTTATACCACTTCCCGGGTCAATTTTTAGTTTGCTGTGCTTGCAAAAAGTAGCTTCTGAAGGTTTTTTTATGCAACATAAGAAGCAGATGACACCAAAACCGTTATAACTGCCCCTTGCATTGCCTGGTTTTGGGCAAAAATAAATGCAAGGAATTGTGGGTTTGCTAACCTCATCTTTAGAAATCCTTATCTGGTATTCAGAAAATGACACTTGAGGCTGTTTTCCTTTATAAATATTTGATTTCAATTTCACACTTCATTGAAGAAACAATCTTTGCAATTACATCTTTAGGCCTTGGTTCAAAAAACATGATAATTGCCCCAAAACACGTATAGGGCCGCTTTCTAAGACTGGCGAATTTTAATGAATTTTCATCCATTTCTTGTTTGAGTTAAGTAAACGTTAATAAATTCCTGTTACAAATTGGTTGAACTATTGTTTGTACCCTCAAAATCTCTTGGCCTGAAGTTTAAGAAGGTTGATCAAGAAAAATTTAAGTACAAATAATAATAAAATCCCCTTTTCCGCAGTCACATGCAGCCATAACTTGCAACATGATTTATCCATAACACATGTCTTTCACTAATCTAACTGAAGCACACCCTTAGGTTGAACATGTTCAAAAGGTTTTAAAACGAACTCCAAGAAAGTAAGGGTGAGCGGTGCACCCTCTGACGTCACAGGGGTAGTCTGCAAACCATTGCAAAGTTGAAGAAAAGGCCCTAAAAACTTATTTTATATTTCACACGGAAGACTTGGGTGGCATGAAAGATTATGTGCAAGGGTTTCATTATTACTGGTTTGGTCTCTGTGGCCAGTTTTTGGCTTTGGTGTTAAAATATATATATATAAACATAAATATACACATATAAATATATATATATACATATATATATATATATATATATATATATATATATATATATATATATATATATATATATATATATATATATATCACTAATTCGGAACTTAGGGGGAAAGTTGTTGTTGGAAAAGTCGACCTTAGGGGGAAAAATTTGGGGGGGGGGAAATATAAGTTTCCCCTTAACGTTTCTACACGCTTTTTCTATAGGAATACGTGAACGGACAAGGGCGCCCTCATAGATTTACAAAGAAGATACATTTACTTCAAAGTTTTCAAATTTACGGACACCTAGCTGTTAACACGAAGGGATGGCTGGCCATTGAAATAACGTTGTTTATATTTTTAGACGTTAGGGCGAATTCTTTTTCTTATGTATGTCATTGGTATTTTTAGCCCTATGTACGCGCAGATACAACAATTTCCCCCTAAGGTGGGAATTAGCGTTATAAATATATATATATATATATATATATATATATATATATATAAATATATATATATATATATATATATATATATATATATATATATATATATATATATATATATATATATATATATATATATATATATAAACATGACGGAGAAACTGTAAAACAACTGTGCTACAGAATTGAACTTTCGACCTACACATTCTAACTTCGATCTACCAACTTCGACCTAAAATTGATTCACGCGGGGTATTTATAGCCTGTTGTCGCTTCTGTGAATCACGAGCTGTTCTAGCGTAGTGGTCAAAGACTCTGTGAATTTATTACTACAGCACTTTCGACGTATATATATATATATTTATATATATATATATTATATATATATATGAGTGTACTTTTATACAAGATCAAGAAAAGTTTACCTTTTCGAAACGTCGGCGCAATGTGTATACTCATTTTATCTTTTCAAAAATTTAACCAGTTCTATCATCTTATTGCATTGAAGATTTTAACGATCCAGCTAACATTATCGTTTTAATAAACTTTTATGGATTGGTTTTGATATGTTGTGCGTCCGGTGGCTTCTTATTTTCATCTTTTATATATATATATGTTTTTATATATATATATATATATATATATATATATATATATATATATATATATATATATATATATATATATATATATGTTTTTATATATATATATATATATATATATATATATATATATATATATAGTTAAACAAAACCCCAACACACGAGGATTCAGTTTAATTTTTTGGCAGCACAGTCCCCTTGAACACAACTCGTACAACAATAAATCAAAGAGCGAACTGTACAAGCCTTAAAGCAGAAGAACACACAAGTCTATGTACATACAGACAGGATTACACGCCTTAGTGAATAAGAAGACCTGAAAAGACGGGAAGTCTACACTGGAAGAAAACTCGACAACAAACAAAAAAAGTTTAACCAATCGGAGAGGAGAGATCGAAAAAGAAAACTCAGTTACGTTTTTTGTCTGCTGGAACGGTTTTGGGAGCAAAAAGTGTCGTCAATGTTACAGCCATGTGGAACCAAAGTGTTCAATTTCCAAATCCCTTTTCTTTTTTTTCATCTAATAATCTATCTAATTTACGGATATCCAATTTGTCAAACCCTTGTTTTCAAGACTTTTAAAATCTAAAATTTAAAGTAATCCCCGCCATGAGATTTAAGATGCACATAAAGTGCAGATGTTCCCGATTTAGAGGTTTCTCCGTTATTTATATATATATTTATATATATATATATATATTACTTATTTGGCACTTAGGGGAAAGTCCACCCATCCATCCATCCATCCATCCATCCATATATATATATATTTCACTTATTCGGAACTTAGGGGGAAAGTTGTTGTTGAAAAGTCGACCTTAGGGGTCAACATCGTTTTTTCACCAATTTGATTTATATGTATATATATATATATATATATATATATATATATATATATATATATATATATATATATATATATATATATATATATATATATATATATATATATATATATATATATATATATATATATATATATATATATATATATATATATATATATATATATATATATATATATATATATATATATATATATATATATATATATATATATATATATATATATATAAGTTGAAACCAAGTAAACGACAAACGGGACATGTCCAAAGAAGTAGGATCGCAATGAGGCGATATAATTCTGCAAACGATAAAGATAGATGCAAACAAAATACAGCAAAAACTACTTCGCCAAGCTTTCAAACTCTACACGTGTAGAGTTTGAAAGCTTGGCGAAGTAGTTTTTGCTGTATTTTGTTTGCATCTATATATATATATATATACAAAGCTTTTATCCTATTGAACTAGTTTAGTCAATATTCGTTTTTTTTTAATTTAAACATGGTATCTCACATGATGGTTCGATTGTTTTGACTAATGTCAGTCGAATCAAGCACCATTTTTCTTTCAAGTTGTTTACATAAGATATCTGTATTACCCTGGGTTTTTTCACAAAAGTGAAACGGTATTTAACAAGTAACACACAATCATACAGTCGGTGTGGCTAATTTTTGTCTATAAATTCCTTCAAAACTTTCTACCCTCAAGTTGTAACGTCTTTGTTTTTTGGGGTTCATTAGAGGTTGATTACTTATTTGCAGTGCCTCACAATAATAACAACTTATATTGGTTTCCTTTGCAAAATTTATTTTGAAAATAATAGTTTCATTATATCTGAAATGTAGGTTTCAATTATGCAGCTTCCAGTGAATTCAACCTAATCAACCTAAGTGATATTGAGAATATAAAAGCGATTTTAACGGAATGAAAACCTTTGAAAGCTTATGTTTTGCCTCCTTCAATAAATGTTACGGAAGCCCCCTGTTTCAGTGTGTTTACACAATGTATCAATTTTTTTTTATAATGTTCAAAAATACCGTCACTGAAAACAAAACTTTTTTATGGTAAAGTATTTACGAATATTCTTGTTAGACAAATTTTAAAAGAGAAACACACTTCTAGTTAAATTTCGTTAACAGCTCGTCTGGAAAATAACAGGGAACGATTGGATTTACAGAAATTTGTTTCACAGCGCATATAACGAGGGCAATTACTACAGTACACATACATCATGTGGAAATTTTTAATCTAATCAGACCAAAATTCGGATAAATGGTACGTCATTCTCTAAAATATTAGCGCAGTGCTTCCTGTCTGCCAATATGACAGAAATGTGCACACTAAGGATGCGTACTAAGAGCGTACATGTAGGTTACTTAAACGTATCCAAATCTGCACTACGAGGAAAAAATATCTAAGCAATTTAAAAACTGCTTTTCTTAATACAGATCGATCCCCTCAGTGTATAAAGTTCATTTGTACTTTGTTATAGCCTACAATTTCAATTAGTCAGGTGACAAAGCTTTACTCAGCCATAAACTCCTGGTAATAGATTATCCATTATACTCGGGATTTGATATTTCATCTACGTCTTTTTAAGTCAAACTATTGTTGTGTATGAATAAAGAAGGCTGCACAAATTTGGACCTGTGAGTTAGTAGAGGATAATGCAGTCTTAGGGGTAAATTATGTAACTAGATGCATACATAGAACAATACATATCAGAACATCGTCTTCGTCGTCGCTATTTACATCATCAGTACCTTATCAGTAAAGTTTAAGTATGTGACATGAAAATGACAAAATCGGGTATTTGATGTGAGATATTTGATGTGAGAAACATTAAAATCCAAGAACATTGCCGTAGTTTCTATCAAAATCCATTAAAATTTCGCCATTTCACACGGTGAATTCTGATATGCTTTTAAATCAAGCATAAACATGAGCGTAATGTGAAAATCTTGTGATGTCTTGGGAGTTTGTGCCATATATGGCTAATGTTATCCTTTGCTTTTGTATCCTTCATATCATGTACAATTTTAGCATTGGGAAGTCCTGAGGGTTTTATTTTGAAAGTTTGGATATTGAAATTTTTGATTGAAAACCATAAACTATCTAATGAGTTATTACGAGGTATTTGATAAGGGGTGAACAAAAGAAATGTCAACAATGTGAAATACTCTACACCACTGTTTTATTTTAAGCAACAAGTTGCTTCAGAAACATACAGCCTTTAAAGAGGTATAACTTGAGGACCGTGAAAGATACTGATATAATTCCAAATGGTTTTCCCTTAGGACAGTTTAACTACCATGTAAAGACACACCCTGTTGCTAACATGTGACATTATTTTTGCGAACATCTTCATCTGTCTTGCGTCCTCTTTGAGCAAAATCGCCCAAAGATTTTACAAAATTTACCAATGATAAAAAAACGTTGAACTTGTGCAATCGTTGAATAATTTGAGGCAACAGATTGACAAAGAGAATACTTGAACTAGTAAAGATATTCTTAGAACCTCTTGGTACCTCAAAATGCATCTGAAAGGCAGCTTAATACTCTTTTGAGTGATTTGAGCTACATAAGACGTACTTCTAATAAAAGCGAGGCGTCCGTTTGAATTTGGGTAAATAACAAACGTTAGAAAACGTATTGTTAAGTGCTGTTTACCCTTAAGGTCAGGAGACGTGTTGTGATATTAAGTATATCACTCTATCACAGTCTTGATTTGATTTCTGAAGAGAAGTATATTATTTCACCAAAGGCGAGTGCCAGAAGGTATGAATGGGCATCCATGTTTTCGTAAATTAGGGAAACTCAACGCGTCCTATTTACTTCAAGTTATGACGTGCTGCGGTTTTTCACGGTCAAAACTTGCAAAAAATGCTGACTGAAAACTGCTGCATGCAAGCCCCCAGATAGTAATCGATCAAGGTAATGGCATACTTGCTTTTTAAAGAAAATGGACATTCAAACCATTGACTGTAACAGGAAAAAAAGGAATCAACAGAATAAGGGTGCTTCATGTAGAAAATCTGGTGTTTCAAATTATATCTACATACAAACGGTAGCAGGAACCTACGCTAGCCAACTTTGACTATATTGAAGAGCTTAAGTTTCCCATCTTTACACTACTATAACCATCTCAAGCCATCCTGTGAACACATGGCAAGTAGGGACTTATGCAAGGGTAAGGTTAGGTTAGACGGAGTTCAATCGTGGCGCAATTTTTTTTGTTTTTACTTGGGTAAGGGACATCAATAATGATTAATGTGTTTTATTTAGGCAGAGTTGAACGTTCATAGTGTCTTTCAATGCAGCTCCATTGTCTTTGTATGGTTGAGGTATACTTTTGGGAATGGTAAGCGCACCATAAGTAAAGAACGCAAATGATGGTTTGAGCCGCCAATACCGACCCTTAATTACGAAAGTTGACAGAATAATGGCTGAGACGAATAGAAAGCCCTTTTAACGACAAAATGACACAGCCATATGTAATTTACTCAGTTTCTCAAGATGTGCACAAGCGCAGCGAAATTTGGGGGAAAGACGTGCCCTCACTTCAATCTAAGGAATCATTGCAGAATAAGCGTTGACAACTTTGGGTTGAATGGATTTTTCTTTCAGGTTGTCTGTGTCCCATAATAATATGAACATAAATCAGAGCTGGTGTTATGCGATCGCTTCCAAACCACATCCGAAGGCAAGCTCTCTAAGTACAAGCTTCATGCGCCGGACGGTGCCGACCGAACGGTAGAGTACGTCCAGCGAAACGGGGGTTGTTTGTCACGCATCATGATAGATAGTAAGTAAAATATTTCACTAACGACATATTCAAGTTTGAACTCAAATAATCCTTTATTTCCACCAAAGTCATGAACAATCTTTTAAATTAGTGTTAAATATAATATATGCATTAGAGTAATACCAGCAAAAGTTGTCATCCGAGTTTTTCAAATTTATGAAGTTGTCTCAATTTGGCTTAAGAAAGGCTCTGACCTTGAAAATACCCTCTTGGCTTTATTTTTACAAATTTTGTTTTTCAGGGACTTTTCAAAACTTAACTTACCTAACCTCAAATGACCTTTAAAGGGGAAGTTTAAGCAAAAATTCTACACAGTGTGGTGTAAGTTTCATTCAAATCGAACATGTATTTCTTGAGATATCAGAAAATGAAGTCAGTAGATTTGTGTTCAAAGGAGAGTTAGAGGGCAGCAGAGCTTTTATCACTTCCTCACATTGACTAGGAATGTTTTGTTTCACTTTGTTTTATCAGACTGTTGTGTTGACCTTGAAGTTAATAGGAAATGGACCTCCCTATGGGGGAGGCAAATTTTGTAAAGTCCTCATGCCCCTTATGCAATCACATTTTAATAATGTGTGATTGTTGATGAAAAAACCGAGTCTGAAGTTTAAAGAAAAACAAAAGACTGTGCACTAATGTGGGGATGTGATGTCATATGTGCTTGCTTCAAGTTCACTTTTTGTTGAAAGTGGGACAACTTTACATGCTCAAATCTTGAGAACCACATTGCGGATTTCACTGCAAATTCGCCAAAATGATTAGAATGAGTACCCCTCTAACATACCAAATCCGGTTGTAACCTTAAACCCTTCTTTTAACTTTACAAAGCTGCATGGATCTTTAATTAAATGTAGGGCATAATGCAAATTATGACAGCCGTCGGGATACTCTTACATTGGGTATCGTGTTTTATACCTTTAATATCTTAAAATCTGACTATGATTCATGATTTTTTATTTTAAGTATGAAAAGCAATTAAAATGATGCCGTGCTCATTAAAGCAGAGTATCGTCCCATAGGCTGACCGTATGGTCGAGCAAGGTTCATGAGGTATGGGGGTTTAATCATTACTCCGAAGGGTCGTTTTTTCTTCAAAGGGGTCATTATTCCCTAAAAAAGTATGGGCCACAATTCTGAAGGTCGGTATTCCGAATTGAAAATGAGGGATTCTACTCCGAATTTAGAATGCCCCATTAAGCATATTGCCAGAACATGTTTATTTCGATCGGGAATAACGACCCTCACTTTTAATTCGGAATCAACGACCCTTATTCTCTGTTCGGAATAATGATCCTTATTCTCCTTTAGGAATAATGATCCTTCCCAATGAAGATCTCGAATTTTACTTCGGAATGACGACCCTTCGGAACTGTGACGCTAATATTCAATTTGGAATAAAGGCCCTAATCTTCTGTGGAATTATGATCCTTCTTCCTGTTTCAGAGTAACGATCCTGCGGGATAATGATCCATATTCTGTATTTGAGATAATGACCCTTCGGGATAATGATCCTTCGAACTTGTGATATGTCATGTTTAGATCTTCAAGGTCTTCTGGTAACCTCGGGTGATCTTTGTTCCCTGTCGTAAGGATTATCCACTAGTTTGAAGACTATAAAGTATATGCAAGTAATCAAGATAATCAAAGCTTGTTGTAATACTGAGCTGTTGGATAGACACAATGTTATTTTGGAAACCATCATTTTGCACAAGAGGATCTGAATTCATGCACTGGCACATATCTCTCTTAGTACCCCCAAGGATTCAAGTAAATATATTCTGTTTTGTACTTGTTTATGTCGTAAAAGAGGGATTTCATGCCGAAGATAATTTGTTAATCGAACGAATGTTTTCACAAAAGCTCGTCACATTATTAGCTTCCAAGTAACGCGTAACGACATGTAGACGTAATATGCATCTTGGCATATTTATATCAAATTCCCAAGGTTTGCGTCCTTAGGGAGTAAGTTACAGCACATTTGATAATGATGAAAATTGCGTATTCGCGAAACGTTGAAATGAAATCCAAAGACAAACTGGCGGATATGAGACAATTGTTTGTATAGAACGCCGTAGAGTGTTTAAGGCTATTACTTTCCCTGTTCCGAGGTACATTACTATTAAAGCTGAATATGTATAGCTTTGGCGTCTTAGAGCTCAAACGCACCGGTTTTCTGTCTCCGTTAAAGACGACGTATTGATCAGTCGGATTGAAAAAAAAAGCAAACATTTCCCAGCGCACTGATTGAGACTTTTTTGCGTATCCTATACTGTGTTTCAACTTATTACCTCATGGAACGTACTACGTTAAGTTTTTACATTTTATATTTCTACCCGTCCGAAGATGTTACCTTCATATACTAGGTAGGCTACATCCACTACACGCTAGTATTGTATTCGTTCAAGAATAACTTTGTTGGGCAAGATTTAAGTTTGCTTAACTCTTGCTTGACCTCTTGCCCTATAAAATACGGCACCACTTGTCAAACAACGGAGTTGTTATTCGAATAGAAGTTTCCTGAAAAAACTGTGTGTAACGGTTGTTAACTGATGTTATTTACCTGCTTTTTTGCATTGCAGACTATACATATGAAGAAGCTTCACTATCAAACCAAACAGCGTCACAGTATCTTATCCCTAGATCCCCTTCACTAACGATTTTCAGCAAAAATCTGATTATGCGTTGGAAGTAACCTTGTGCTTTGATAAGGCGTCATTTACTTGTCTGGAAAATTTGTTTCCTCTTAAATCCAGGCATCTCCTGTGTTTGGTTTTTCAAAAGGCAATGGTGTAAATCAAGTTGTACTTAAAGGGTAAGAGCAGTCACCCCAACTGGAAGTAGATTAATAGAGTGAACGGTTTCATGATTGGCTGTAAAGAGTCATGTGACAACAATTTTTCTCTTCAAATGTAAAGTTTACTAGGAAGTAACCGCTTGTTTTACATTGAATAGGCAGAAACAAGAGTGAAATTATGATATTTAACTGTTGCTTCAAAATCAGTTTGTGGAGAATTCTCTTGACCTTTAAGCCAAAGTCTGCCGAGTTGAAAGGCATCACTCCAGTCAGTTGAACTCAAGTAGAACACAGTTTTCTCATCAGTACGTCTTGGATGCAACCACTAGACGCATGTCATATTGTATGATCACCACGCAGACTTATTTGACTTCAAGGGAAGGCCCACTTGTCATCGTTGACCCACACTTTATACTTAGCAAACACTCGATGATCCAGACCAGAATTTTTTGGAGGAAGCTTCTTTCGTTTTAAAATTTGAAAGTTACTACACTTCAACTGCTTGAAACATTCACAGATACTTACTTTAACCCAAGAACTTTTAGACACAAGACTTTAAGGATAGCATTTCTCGAGTCATGGAGGCAATTTTTGTATTACATAAGCGTTACAAGTAAGGTGGAATTTACTCGGCTTTCGTGTTTGAACCAGAGAGTTGCAACTCCCTGTTTGAACATTTAATGATGCCATTCAAGGTTAAGCAACGTCAAAGTAGTTTTTAGATTTGTTTGCTTCTAAATCTAGTCTCCGCGTACGAACGGATACACTTCCGAAATAACACACGGTTTGTAGCGATCCAAACAGCAAAATCAGAACGAACCGAAGAGGACCTTTATAATAGGCTTTTAAATTTAAGCCTGGAGATGTGTAAATAGTATAGTTATACATTCATTCGACAAATGTGTGAATCATCTGCATCGGGACATTAAAATTTTCTTTCCTGTCATTCAATACATTATGATTACATTGACGAACAGCATATATGTCAACTACTCCCAACTTGACGGCAATGCCGTAGGCCAATTATCACGACCTGCTTCTCCAACATGGATGTGAACATTGCTCAGATTTTTTGAAAAAGAGTCGCCAACCGATGAAAATTATTTCGAAATGGGAGAGTACAGCTACTTATATATGTGAGATAGGTATAATGTCCAGACGCTAATTGATCAGGAAGCTCGTTCTCTAAATGACCAGGTATATTATTGTTGTGTTCCATCAATCACGGGGCGATGCGCAGTGTTTAACAAGAAATTTCCTAACTGGCTAACCATAGCCCTCATCCCTGACTGTAACAAAGAATACAATCGATTCAATACAATGGCAACAACCAATCAAGAAACACCTTGTTAAACAGTGCCTCTCTACCCTGATTCACTAATGACAACTTTCCCAAAGAGAGCCGATCGACATTTCTGCAATTGGACACATCCACGCTTACGTCACGTCATATCGAAATCGTCTATGGTGTCGGTCGGTAACATGCCACTTGCCCAAGACAACAACTTGTGTTGAAGTAAAAACAAAAGTTTTTAAGCGTACTCTTCAAGTAGTTCCCATTGGTTTCATAAGGTGACAAGTGCTGACCTGTTGTTGCGTAGCTAGGATATCTGAAAGACCGGGATGACGAAACAACCTGTGTTTCCTCAGACTTATATTAGTTACATAATTATGTCTTCCCTCACTATAATGCCCGTCTCTTCGGATTGTCGTACACATTTTTCACATTATCAGACTTTTAATGAATTAACATTAAACTTTCAATTTGACATGATTCACCGCATTTCTTTCAAAACCTCACAAAACTCTCTCAAAAAGCCATATAGAGCTTAGTAGAATAAAAACAAATACATTATTAAAAATCTGTCTTCGTGAAAATGAACTGCGTTTCCAACTTTGCTGTTTTTTGTCAAATGCATTTCGTTTTGCTTTTTTTGCAGTATTTTTAAATTACCGTTTTGTTTATATTGACTCATTACCGAGCAAAGTTTGTTTTGACAGCTATATCCTGATTTATGTCTTCGTTTAATGTCGTTTACTTTATTCCTTATAAAACTTGAACAATTATTGCAAATCATACCGGATGAAGATAATAAAACTCATTCCTAATGATACCTGGGAAAATTCTTCGTAAGTACTGCAGATGTTTTGCTCGTAATCATGCGTAAGATTATTCAGTTTATTCGAGGAGAAATGAGACTTAATTCACGGTGATGGAGTTTGAAGTCTGTTTGTCATGAATGTTTTCCTTACAAATAATCTTCGCTTTTAAACATGATGAGTTTATACCTTTATTCAGATATCACTCCACCTCAGAAGCCTATTCGGCGGTACACTGGATGTACATGACCGTAGAGACTTTGGAATAACGTCACGGATCCATCACGATGGAGGACAATCATGCCAAAACCTGTAGTTTTGTGCTCAACGCACAGCAGAGCGTGTCCTGTGGTATGCAGGCTGTGTACACACTTATCGAGCAAGCGCGTCAAGCGTGGTCTACTCAGTAGTTACAGGTACTCCAACATGACAGCAGAGGTATGGTGAGCAATCGGCATCATGTCATTGGGAATCGACACATATCAATTTAATTCGACATACACCTATTTTAATCGACACATACCAATTTAAATTGACATTTACCAATTTAAATTGACACATACCAATTGTAATTGACATATACCAATTGTAACTGACATATACCAATTTAAGTTGACATATTCCAATTTAAATTGACATGTACCAATTTAAATTGACATAATATAACAATTTAAATTGACACATACAAGTTTGAATCGACACCTACCGATTTACGTCATTATCATATTTGATATCCCAATTTTGCAGCCCACGCAAAGCACATGCTCTTTGCGATCCGCTAAGGCCTCACCTCTTTGTTAGCTTTTAGCCATTGTTAAATGGACATTGTTGCCATGGTCTTGAGTATGGTAACTTGCGATATCTGCGCGTTTATGTTAGTTAGTTCGATGATGTTCAGTGTACATATCACTTTCTAACGAGTTTGGTTTAGTCGTGCCGACCTTGGCCTTTTTTCCAGTTATGGCTCCCTAGCTTGTTTCCCCTACTACTCTACATCTATAGAGGCTTTTCACATGATGTTATAATACTCTCCGGCGGCCATGTTGGAGTACATGTAATTACGTAGTAAACCATACTGGACGCGCTTCCTCGTTGAATGTGTACACACCGTGCATATCAAAGTGCACATTGTGGAGTGCGTTCAGCACAAAGCCACGTGTATTTGGCATGAATGTCCTCCAGCATGATGGCGTTCCGTGACGTAATTGAAAAGCCTCTATAGGAGGGTTGACGTCACGATGTTATGCGACGTCAATTTTGACGCAAAATAATGACGCACACTGCACGCCAGATGTACGCTCCGCACGAGCGCGCAATAGACCTATGCGCGCATGCTATGGGTGCATATAAGCTGTCTATAAAGTACACTCAATCATTGTTAGGTGCATCTAAGAAATCATGGGAACTAGAAGTAGAAACAATAACGTTGTGGTCACCAGCCTCTTGTTTGTACACCTAGTTCTCATGATCCTTTGAGTATTAAGCGATGACTGCACTCTACAAAGATTGCGTAGCAAGTGAACACTACTATTTTGCCTCCACTTTGCTAACACGTTTATTTTCTTAACATGTTTAGCTATTAAATAATCAGCAATTAAACGTATTTAAAAGTAAAATCCTTAGAGATGAGGCACGCATATTCATCATGTAATGGTGTGCAATAACTGGGAGCAAAATGGGATAGAAAAACGGTTAATTCCTAAATATCTACTTCAACTAAAATAACGTTTGTCTGCCCGCATTTGTTGGTGTTAGAGGTATGACGTGCTTGACTCCACAGGGGAGCACTCTCTGTTTACGACGTCATATGCATGAGATGAATTGGACAAAGAGTTGAAATGGAGAGGGTTTCACAGATTTATGATTCATATTTTCCTTTTGGGGGCAAAATGCTTTATCTTTTTTCCACATCGAAGCTAGGAGAACTATAATCGTTTGCCAATGATAGTAGGTCGAATAAAAGAACTACTTACGCTCCAACGCGGTATGAATATGTAGTAGCGCAATATTTTCGATGGGTAACTTAACAACAACCTTTACCAAACAGTGGGAGCCGATCGTGAGTCCATGCTCCTGCTGCCAGTGTTCTTACACGCATAGGCGTATAACGTTTATCCTAGGAAAATGTAAATCAAAAACATTAACCATTTCCAAAATAATATAATCCCGTTTTATTGGGGAGGAGTAACGCTCTATATACTTACAGAGTGAAAGGTTTGTAGAAAACAAAAATAAGCTTGGAAATGAACCTTTTGTCAACACATCAGGTAAATTCACTCAGTCGACATTTCAAAATCTTTCTACATTTTAAAACGAATTTTGTTTTTCAGTCATTCCGGAAAAAGTGCGCTATAGACGAATCCGATAAGTCAAGTGATGGTCCGATTAAGTCGGCCATTTTTTTTTGGGGGGGGGGGGGTACATCATCAGCTTCAATCTTTCCAATTTTCGCTTAAATGTGCCATACATGATTGAACACAAAATACCTCTGGTTCCGCCTTCAGCAAATAATAAAATGCCTTCAGTAGCTGCTCGGATTCGTCTAAAACTACCCCATACACCAACTTTCAGAGAATGATTACCAAAATGATCTCTGCGCAGTTACAGTATTACGTTTAGACGTCAAACGAATTATAGGACCAAGAAATTTGAAAAGTTATACGTGCAGATATGTTACAGGGATCGATAAGATATAATTAGTACGCTACTGTCGCAAACGACCTTACTGGTGTATAGCTCCATTAACTTTTTCTGGTACTGGTTTTGCTTGTGAAAACCATGTATGATTGGCAACTACATATTTTTTCCCCTTGAAAGATTCATAGCCCAGTGGAGAACAATTTATTTGCATTGAAATTCAGTAATGACAAATGAATATGGTCAGATTTCTTTACACAGAAAATGTTCGGTGAAACTCTTTTGACTCTGCTCGACGCTTTCGTTTTTGCGAAGCAGGTTCATTAGGGCGTTGAAGCAAACATAATTAGATGAGGAACATAATCTTCCAAAAGTGTCTTTTACCATGGAAGATAACACATGGATGCAAATGAATATGTTTGTAACATTAGGGTACAATTCAATACTTAATGTTGCGTGTTGTAGGATACATTTATCACTTAAGTTGGGAATGGGACACCGTACTGAAGAGAAATCGTATGACTTGTCTCGATTGCCACAATGGTTGAAATACTCAATCGCATAAGTAACCTCAAGTAGAAGAGAATAAGATGGCACACTTTCTTGAAGTGATATTAATACATATAGTTCACAAATAATTCGCAGGCTTGAAGTAACTTAACAATCACGGTATTACCGGCGATTCTTTAAAAAATTAAACGTGAGCAATGTTCTTCATTTGTAGGTGTGATTGTAATATTATGTAATCCGAAGGAAATGGAAAAAGGGGTGATGTTTTTTGCACTCTAAAACAGTTAGGTGAAACAACCACCAACACTGGTCACGTATGTGACAATTGTAAAATTGGGTAAAATTTGTACAAAATTATTGAACTTAAGGGCAAATTATGCAAACGGACATCACTTTCTTGGGTAAACAACCATTTCGCCAATTATTGAAAAAATTACCTAATTTCAGTATTGTCACCTTCGTGACCAGCGTTTGGTAAGCATTATAGTTAACTGTTTTTTAGTGGGAAAGAGGTGAAAAATCTAAAACGGCAAAGTTTTGGTGAACTCGTAAACTTCAACAGCACCGAACCACAGCCTTCGGACAAAAGGTCGATGCAATCTCCATGGTGACATGTTTGATAAAGGTTATCTTTGATGACATCATAAAACATGAGGGGGGGGGGTGGGGGTTTGTAATCGTTCTAGTAGATCTTGCGACATCGTAAATTTTTAGTATCCCAGCGTTCCATGGAACGATGCAGCCATAAAATTTAAAAACGTTTTATAAATGATATACTCGATTTAACCACGAACTTCCTAGTATATATGGATCCTTCTTCCGTTGTGCGTGATGCTCCGCAAAAGCAATGGAGTAGGAAAAACAAGCCAGTTAGCCAAAACAGAAAAAAAAAAAACAGTGGCCGGCTCGACTTGAACCAATAGGCTGGCAACTGGGCCTTAAAAAACTCTACCTAACTAATATAACCGACTATCTACCACGGACTTCCTATACATGGACTGAGGATCTCGTAACCTAAACGGTGACCACTAAGAGAACTGAAAAAGGCGTACCAAGATAACCGTGGTGGAGCTTTCATTTGCTTTATTTGACGACGACTCGGTAACATTTCAGACAAAGTATAGACTTGAATGGGGAAAATATCAAATTCCTTCACTCTGTTTGGTTACTTTGATCTCGCCTAGCATTGTTCAGAAAATACTTAAGATTCTTGCAAAATCCGTCCATTTAGACTCCTTTAGCAAGTCCAAACTTTCAGTCACAAAACCGTAGCAGGCAGCCAGCTTGCTCAGCCTACACTAACATGCACGGAAGCGACTAGCGATAAATTACGCATAGGAGGTTAGTGCAGTAGGCTTTGTGCATGTATATGGAAACTCCGTTAAATTACCTTTTGGAGGAAACCTTCGGATGTTAAACTGATTGTTTTTAAAACTTGAGTTCCATACCTCACTTTTCTATTGCCAAAGTGGGGTCTTTTAAATTGTCAACCCCATTATCGAAAATCTATGGTTGTGTTGATACAGCCGAAAGGGCAATCGAAACCCAGATGACAAAATTTCGTCCGTTCAGCAAATTACCTCATTCATGTTCTTCATTTATATACCGAATCATCAGTCGCTATCATTTTACTTTTCATAAATCCCGATTAGTTATCGACTACTCAAGGCACGTTTAATATAAAATTTTATTAACGATTTAATTCAATAGCGTGCGCGGGAATTTGGAGGTATGGGGAAGACGGTGTATCACATGACTGACTTGGGGAGAGATCTAATGGGGGCAGGGCTCTCGACCGATTTCTCCATCAAAACTGGATAAACGCAAAATCTATAGTTATTCCTAATGACTGATATAAATGTAGTCATCATTAATAACTTCTAAATATTGTACGTAGATGTCATGGGCCGTTGAGAAGTTTTCCGGTGAGTGACCCCCCCCCCCTTAGGAATATGTTGCTTTTCAGGAGGCTGAGAGGCAAAGTAAGGGTATGTTTGAAACATTTTCAAGCACATGTTAACGAGTTAACCCACCCACACTAATCCTGATTGATTTCCCCTAATTATCTGATTTTATCCGATTACTTCCAGAGGTGGTGGCGAACGCCACTGAACTTGCATTGCGAATTTCGATTTGTGTACGGTACAAGTTTTCAAATACCAAACAACGCACAGGACACAACATAGGTAAAACTACCCCCGACATCACTTTCTATGTATAAGTTTTTGTTATGAACGAATCCGGTCAGCAAGTGATTGTCTCATTTTAGTCGGCAATAACTGGGGTCTATCACCTTCTAATCATTCGATTTCCTTGATTACCTGTACCATAGATGGTTGTTCACTTAACTGTATATGAACTGAATATGAGGGTTTAAAATTAATTAACACAATAACTGAAGGCGATTTTAGGCTGAGAGACCCCCTGATGGCTGCTAAGAGTCACTAAACACAAGCGCTGATCGGATTCGTTTATAGGCCTACCATTAGCTTCACAAGTTGTATCCCAGTATCTTGTAAGTTCGCCCCATTTCTTTTCAAACCTACAGAAAATTACACCTCCTCAATTACTACCATATTAAAAAATAGTCCCTGTTCATTTCGTTTGCGTTGTCATGTATACGACTAGTGAAAGCACTTTTTGTGATTTGAGGCACCATTAGAAAATATTTAAATTGTTGCCAAAATGTTGAGAGTATAGCATGCATTTGTTTATCATATAACTCATCTGGTGAAGATAGTGTCAATCTATACTACAGAAGCAACAATAATGATTGTAACGGAGTCGGCTCAGTAGGATACGGTGCCGCACTGAAGCGAACGCTATCCTTAGCCATGATAAACGACTCCTTAGGGATATAATTCAAGTACGCCTTAACGTTTATAATGATCACGCTTATACCAGAAGGAGTAATAAACTCGTGCCACCTTGCATTCTGGGGAGTGATAGGTCGAGACGAATGGATTCCTTAAGGTACGTTAGCATGAACTAATCGTCGCCTTTATTGAAGTTCCGCGCTGCCGCCTCCGTAGCTGACAATTTGAAGGACATGTATATCAAACGTGGTTCTTTTCATTACGACAGTTGCTGTCGAAGATGAAAATTTACAAATTCTGCAGATTAGAAAACTCCAAAAAGGTTCACTCGACTTCGTCAATATATTTGGAAAATCGTTGGGTTCCTTGTAAAAACAGGAAGCATAAAGACCATCAATTTGTTCTCTGTTTGCTCACTGTACAGCCATGGGAGCCAAACCTGTCTAAGCAGTATTTATTTTACGTTTCGGCATATTTAATGTTTTAAGTTGAACTTAATTATTTCGTGACATCACATCGAAAATAGTTTTTGTAGCACCAGGGAGCTGCACCAGACCCCCTGATCGGGCTACACGAGTCCGTTAAAGCTGTCCGTCGGTGTGACGTCACCAAAACACCAAATAATATGTCGTTTGTATAAACCTCTGATGAAAATCATATATTTACACAGGCTTCATCGGTTGGCAAATATGCGGCGCTTTCCGACCAGAGATGGAGAAGGTTATTAGAAAAACACACAAAAGTCGGATCGGAATCCGATCGGTATTCGTTAAAGTTTGACCGCGGCGTACGGGGTTTGTCTTTGATGAACATTTTAACCTTTCTTCTCAATTATGGATGGTGTTAGTTGTCCTTGATCACCCTACTATTTTTTAATCTTAATCTGTTTGTGTTAGTTACTAATGAAAATTAACCATTGCCATTCTAACTATTGCTTTGAAAATGAGATATATAATTGCAATCAACTACCAGGTTCGTATCATGCAGAGAGGGATCTTTTCCCGTACAGAATGTTGCGATTACAAATCAATTCTAAATGGAACAGAATATGAAACTTAAATATTAATGCAAAATTACAAAGTTAAATTTTGCACACTCTATAATATGAAGGTAAAGAAAAAAAATCATAATATTTTGAATGCAATCATATCCATCTGCTTTTCATTTGTTATAACGAACCGATAAGAAGTAAATCATTCATCTTCTCAGGATATTGCATTGATGTAAGGAATCAAAATCATTTTTAATTCAATGGAATATTGATCATGCAATATACATTATATCATGTTGTAAATGATCTTCGGGTGACTCTCAAGACAAACTATAGAAAATGGTTTGAAGATAGAAGTGTAGTAAGATTTACTACCAATGTCCTCATCAAATGACTCGTCCAACATGCACATCAGTGTTCTGATCATAGACCTATTTCCAAATAGCAATTACAATGAATTGTGGGATATAGTTTTGGATGTACGTCAATTTTCACCACAGTAAAATGCCATTGGCAAAAATGACAAACACCAAAACTCCATCCTTTGTAATTGCTATGTGGAAATAGGTCTATGGATTTTTTTTTTTGATAACTACAGAAAAACAAATAATATTAACTGATTGTTAACTAGAAACATTGATAAATGTAAACAGTTGACATTACAAAACACCTTTTTGAATGAAGCATGTTAACGTTCATATAAACGTCCATTTTTGGACCCATGTTTAATGAAAACAAATTAGAATGGAAATTCTGAACGCCCACTAGAGTCAATCTGTAGAGTTCTTTAATTTTATCCCAACTATTTGCGTTCGATGTGAAGCTTACGTGTGCTGTTCACAGATCGTACGAAGTCATGGGAATATAAAAACCTTACTTAATCATAGGGTGACAGTGATCCATTCTTGGACCCATGAGTACGTAAATACTCGAAGGTTTTTTTTTTCTTAATCTGGTGCCACTGTTCCGCTAGCGTGGTTAAAAGTCTAATGTACAGATGATGTATGTTTGGGTCTACGCTTTATTGTTAGGTATGTTTCGATTCTGATTGTTTCATCCATAGCAATACTAAGTCAGGGTTACATTGACTAAGCAGTTCTATGCTTTAGATGCACGGACTTATATACATGGACAGAGCATGTAACGTTTAAGTCTATCCGTAGATTGTCGCTACCGTTTGGGGCAAAATAGGAGCACCAAGATGGCCGCCGTGAAGCTATAAATCGTCTGATTTGACGACGACTCTGTAACATTTCAAACAAAAAGTAAACTTGAATAGAAAACAATATCATATTCCTGCAACATGTGAAGTGGTTTTGACCTTACCTCGCCATATTTCAAAAATTTTTTAACTTGCTTGAAAAATATGGGGATATACTTGAGCAAGTCTAAACTTTCTCCCAAAGCATAGCAGACGGCCATTTTGGTGCACTTTCTCTCCCACGTACAGTAGAGACAATCTATCGTGCAGTATGCTCTGCCCATGTATAGGAAGTCCGTGTTTAGATGTTATAGAGTCTTCCTTCTATGAAAGGTGGAAGTGAAAAGAAAAGCTTTGAAATTAACTACTTTAGTTCAATTTACCAAATTTCAATGCACGCCAAGTTAAAGGCATGTTGAGATTATTTACATAGAATGCTTTTTGTTGGCATTATGCTTCATGAGCATTTTAACGAAACTTTTTTTAAAGATAAGAGCACCTGATGTTCTATTTAACATTTGGTTCCAAAAGACTTCAAATAACGGCATTCAAGTGGACCGGGTTAAAAGAGTAAGAGAAACTGGCCAGACATCTTTAGACCAATTTCCCAAGTGAGATTAGTATCATTCATGACAGGGAATTTCATGCGGCTCATTAATATCAATTTGGCCCTAAACTTTCACTTTATATTTCGTTCAACTCATCGCTACGAAGTAATGAATCTTTGGGGGCATCTACAAAGGCGCTACGCAGGCTAACCGTTTGTAAACTTTTTCCATACTGACTTAACCTACCACTGTAGCAGAATGGTTCACCCTTATAAATTTAATAACCAGTTCGGCATCATGGTTTTCTATTAGCAGATAAGTATATATAGTTTCACATTAAGGATGGAAGAACCTTGAAGTATATCCTTCTACGCATTATCTTTGAAATTTCATCTTTGGAAAGAGCGTCGCCTGGAAAAGAAGCAGGGAAAATTTCTCTTCAATTGTTTTAGATATATGTATTTCGTTGGAAGTGACAGGGAGCATGCGCAGTGATTTTACATATTTTTTATAGCGTACTAGAAATGTCACAAGAGGCTTTAATTTGTAAATTGCTAACGCCTGTAGCGTCCTTCTGTTAGTATCCTGCCTACGATCATATAGTTGCAGTAAAATAAGGTGACAAATGGTCTTAAACATTTGTAACTCATGTGTCAACGTAACTAAACAAATGTGCTTTACCAAACATTAACTAAGCAGGTAGTAAAATACTTCGTCAGGGCAGATAATATACATCCGAGTCTTTTGCTTTTGTTTGATTAATAGAACTGTTTTTGGTTCCTTTTGGTTTTTGTTAATAAAAACAAAAAAGCTATATGTTGAAGGTACTCTTCGCACTGGTTATGATTTTGCTTTTACTGCAGAATTATTGAACGGAGGACGCCATCTCATAGCCCCCTGAGTTCCAAAACGTTCCTAGGAGACGATAACCTTCTACGGGATGTGCGTATACTTCAGAAATGGCAGTAGCAAAATAAGGTCGATCACTGTACTTTAAATTCGCGTGAACTGTGGGCAGTTATTGATTCCGTCAGCTGCTTTATCCTCCTTCGTTGGTAACCAATGCATACAAAATGTTCTAGGGGTAGAGAATGGGGAATTCGCAAATGCGGCGATGGACAGAAGATACGGAAATGTAACAACTTATATACATGGACAGAGCATGTAACGTTTAAGTCTATCCGTAGATTGTCGCTACCGTTTGGGGCAAAATAGGAGCACCAAGATGGCCGCCGTGAAGCTATAAATCGTCTGATTTGACGACGACTCTGTAACATTTCAAACAAAAAGTAAACTTGAATAGAAAACAATATCATATTCCTGCAACATGTGAAGTGGTTTTGACCTTACCTCGCCATATTTCAAAATTTTTTTAACTTGCTTGAAAAATATGGGGATATACTTGAGCAAGTCTAAACTTTCTCCCAAAGCATAGCAGACGGCCATTTTGGTGCACTTTCTCTCCCACGTACAGTAGAGACAATCTATCGTGCAGTATGCTCTGCCCATGTATAGGAAGTCCGTGTTTAGATGTTATAGAGTCTTCCTTCTATGAAAGGTGGAAGTGAAAAGAAAAGCTTTGAAATTAACTACTTTAGTTCAATTTACCAAATTTCAATGCACGCCAAGTTAAAGGCATGTTGAGATTATTTACATAGAATGCTTTTTGTTGGCATTATGCTTCATGAGCATTTTAACGAAACTTTTTTTAAAGATAAGAGCACCTGATGTTCTATTTAACATTTGGTTCCAAAAGACTTCAAATAACGGCATTCAAGTGGACCGGGTTAAAAGAGTAAGAGAAACTGGCCAGACATCTTTAGACCAATTTCCCAAGTGAGATTAGTATCATTCATGACAGGGAATTTCATGCGGCTCATTAATATCAATTTGGCCCTAAACTTTCACTTTATATTTCGTTCAACTCATCGCTACGAAGTAATGAATCTTTGGGGGCATCTACAAAGGCGCTACGCAGGCTAACCGTTTGTAAACTTTTTCCATACTGACTTAACCTACCACTGTAGCAGAATGGTTCACCCTTATAAATTTAATAACCAGTTCGGCATCATGGTTTTCTATTAGCAGATAAGTATATATAGTTTCACATTAAGGATGGAAGAACCTTGAAGTATATCCTTCTACGCATTATCTTTGAAATTTCATCTTTGGAAAGAGCGTCGCCTGGAAAAGAAGCAGGGAAAATTTCTCTTCAATTGTTTTAGATATATGTATTTCGTTGGAAGTGACAGGGAGCATGCGCAGTGATTTTACATATTTTTTATAGCGTACTAGAAATGTCACAAGAGGCTTTAATTTGTAAATTGCTAACGCCTGTAGCGTCCTTCTGTTAGTATCCTGCCTACGATCATATAGTTGCAGTAAAATAAGGTGACAAATGGTCTTAAACATTTGTAACTCATGTGTCAACGTAACTAAACAAATGTGCTTTACCAAACATTAACTAAGCAGGTAGTAAAATACTTCGTCAGGGCAGATCATATACATCCGAGTCTTTTGCTTTTGTTTGATTAATAGAACTGTTTTTGGTTCCTTTTGGTTTTTGTTAATAAAAACAAAAAAGCTATATGTTGAAGGTACTCTTCGCACTGGTTATGATTTTGCTTTTACTGCAGAATTATTGAACGGAGGACGCCATCTCATAGCCCCCTGAGTTCCAAAACGTTCCTAGGAGACGATAACCTTCTACGGGATGTGCGTATACTTCAGAAATGGCAGTAGCAAAATAAGGTCGATCACTGTACTTTAAATTCGCGTGAACTGTGGGCAGTTATTGATTCCGTCAGCTGCTTTATCCTCCTTCGTTGGTAACCAATGCATACAAAATGTTCTAGGGGTAGAGAATGGGGAATTCACAAATGCGGCGATGGACAGAAGATACGGAAATGTAACAATGGAAAACAATAACAAAAATGAGATTGACAAAAAGAACAGATCTATTCTGAACAAATTTTCTTCGCACTACACTATTTTCATGATCACAATGACTATTCGTGGACACTAGATCTTTCTCCAATGTACCTTTTCATGGAAGACTATAACGAAATTTTACTTCCTATGTAAGTATCGTATTGAACGCGTTTAAAACAGAGAGCTGTTTTAAGTGCACTATGTGCTTAAATGCATTGCACAGTGTAAATGTGCGACAGAGCAAGCCAACAAACATAGGCAACGGGAAATAGAAACCTAATAACTCTTCCTGAAGTTGACGGATTCGTCTTCTCTAGAGAATAATTTGCCCATAAAATCGATGAAAAAAAGTCACATATGTTGGTAATATAGTAATTTTAGGAAGGAGCCGGAATTTTCATAAGTGGTTAAATTGCAGTCGATACATATGGTACCGACTGAGTGCTATAGTTATGCACTTCTGTACACTGCACATGTAGCAATGGCACATTCATGTTCCCGAACCCTTTGCATTGTAAACAGTCAACGGGGAGTTGTTAGACAACTCCCTAACAACTGCATATATACAGGATTTCCCGAAGTGCACTAATGCACCTGCTATGAGAGTAGGCTAATGAGTAGAGTAAAGTGACTTTTCTTTTGTAGGTGGGTGAAGGAAAATCGATTTTCATTTTTTTTTTTTTAAATTTTGTTTCAAACTCCTGGTAAGGGCAAAAAGTAAGTTAAGATTTATGTGGGTGAGAGATATTTGAACTTTTTTGCCACTCAAGCCAACTCCCAAAAGCAAAACATGAAACAAAGAAAGAGAGAAAGAAATCAAGAAGCCTTTTCGGTCATTGACATTAAGTTCCCTTTGCTATGCATTGGAAAGCACTCGATATTGGGAAGGATGCACAGAAACTCACGATGATAAATTTGGCGCCCAAACGTCCATGGCCCCATGCTTATAGAAGAATACGAAATGTAAGGCCATTTACCAAGCGGCCCTGATATGTTCAATATTACCAACGTCATCAGTAAAGGCAAATATTTTAGATTGTTATTATCCCACTGACTATCAACAGCCAAACATTAGACAAGTTTAAGGCATAACCTTTACAAATTTCAATAACGATTTTTGGAAGAGTTTTAGTGTAAGTTTGTCGACAGCGCTATTTTTTAAAAGGTTTATTAGTTAAGTGGAGTTTTAAGGCCCAGTTTCTAACCAATTGGTTTAACACGAGCCGGCCAAGGCCTTTTTTCCGGTTGTAGCTCACCTACTTGTTTTCTCTACTCCATTGCTTATGCTGAGCTCCAAGAACAATGGCAGTATAAGTTCCATTTTTAAAATCTACTGACCAGGCCAGGGCTCGAACTAGCTCCCGACCTTCCGACTTCCAGCCGGATGCCTAATCACCTGACCTTGCAGTTGGTTACCCTTTAAATGTAACGTCGTATTATTATTGTAAGTGTCACTGGCTTCTTACCTAGTGTACGTCTATCCTTTTTTTTTATTTTTTACCCTCAATTTGTTTCATTGAGCCCGTTGAGTGTTCTGAAAAAAAAAATACAATTGTCCAATCGTTTGTAATTATTTACGAATATTTTCCGGATTTTTTATGCTTCCTCTCGACGCCTGAAAGTCGGAAAACTAGGCCACGACTGCGGCAAAGTCCCTATTAATCCTTTTCCCATTTGTTTAAATAGTACGGTATCGTTGCCCTGTCATATGACGCACGTAGAACGTTGTTATTCCTCCCTTTTGACCGGATTTGGGTTATACACGAACAATTAAAATTTTGCTATAATCTACCGAATCTACTCGTTGCTTAGTGGGCACGTTTCATTTAGCTTGTATTCCAGTGTTATGAACATTAATATGTTCAGCGTTTGCACTTAAAAAACCAATAATATCGGTGCAATTTATAGAATGTGGGGGTTGCGAGAAGAGACGTTTAAAGAGGGAAGAAAGGTGAGAGAGCAACATGATTTTCTCTGACCTTGAACTAGTTTTCTTTTTTAACCGAGTGTTGCTTGAAGTATGGTAGGTTATGTCACAGCAATACTGACACCTATGGCTAATAACATTGCATCAAATTTCATCCATATGTTTCATGACGTAAACAGTTCAATCACAAGACTGCAAGAAGAGGCACACTTCCCTTCAACCTCATGACACGGCACTTTATAAGTCGTAGTCTTCGTGCATCATATCCCGCCCCTATGTTCAATTCCGTTTCTTATTAATGGTATACACGTCACCGGATTTCAAATTGGCAGTACCAGGGTGAAATTAGCTCAGGCGTTTCTCAGTCGGTGGATCAACTTTTTTCAGCGCTTTTGCTTTCGCCTTTTTTATGGATATTTGTGATGAATGCTAAGAAACTTTTAGCGTGCGTGTGTGTTTGCGGGGAGGGGGATTGTATGTAGACTTAAATGATGCAAAATTCATTTAACACTTTTTAAATTTAAATAGAATATGGTAAATTAAGTACAGTTTTTAAAATCTGTTTTCATTGCAGCGATATCTACCTATTGAAATTGAAATTTCTAGTTAAAAGAGGGAAAGAAAATGTTCAACTTTGAACTCGGGCGTTACTTTTGAAAGCTGACCGTCTGTGAGAGGGGCAGAGTTGCTCCCTTACACCTTAAGAGCGAAAAACAAATAGTTGAGACTGATATTATGGACCAATCCAAATTTGGAATGAAATATTAAATCAAACAAAAGCCAATCTCTCTCTTTAAGAGTGAATACAGTCTTCGTTCTGAAGCCATCTCTAATTTCACTTTTTTCTATTCATGGAGGCAGTGTCTATAGCGTTCTCGAAAGAGTTTCTACAGACGCACCTCTAATTTCCTGAAAGTTTCTTCCTTTTATGATACTGTCAGTTTGGACGCCAACTCTCTAATCGCCTACATCTGATCATGTGATAACTCATCCCTTCCAACATTGAAACAAAAGAGAAAGTAGGAGTTTATTTAGACGGCAATAAGAACAGCTTGGAGTTTTACACTTTTTCATCCAGTCTATATCAATACCACAGTGGTCCAAAGCGTTTTTTTTTTCGAAAATCAGCTGTGTGTGACAAATTAAATCAAGTCGTGCTTAATTCTAGGTGTATGTATGTGATTTTATTGCTTCTGGAGGAACATGTACAAATATTGAAGTAAAACGTTAACTGATATGAAATACAAATTAAGTGAGCACTAAATATTGTCAGAGGACTGTAAATTTTCATGCACAAATGAATTAATACAGAGTTATAATATCTTGATGATCCGGGTCCATCACAGTTACTGAGAGTTGGTGAAAGTTAGTTCAGTCTAGATTGGGTTTTTCGGCCCAGTTGGTGAAAGAAACTGCTGTACTCTTAACTCTCATCTGTCTCGGTGCCAGATAAAAGTTTTAAGAGATGAATATTTGTAAAAATGTTACGATAGCATTATTACAGCACATCAAGGACCGACAAAGAGGGTTTGGCCAGGTTGCAAAATGTTGCAGAATGATGACGTCATTCTAGCGATAATGCTATTCGTGATGCATCAATCTGCGTTAAACTGAAGAAAGGGTTAGTTCAGAACCTGTTTTGGAGAGCGTCTCTCACCATTGAAACCACAGTGTAGGTCTGATGATTCTAAACCCGAAGGAACACCGATTTAATGAACAGGTGATTGTTGTCGGCTTTGAACACTGCACACACGTATAAGGGATGTCCATTGTTGGAAAATTTAATTCAGTCGTCAATAATGCAGTCGACATTGTAAACACTCTTAAACAAGAGAGTGAACTTAGACACTTTTCAATAGAGTGAAAAGTGTGATTTCACTTTATTAGAGTGTTAATTCACTCCAAGGACAGTGAAATCAACTCCAAGAAGAGTGTGAAAATCCACCCTAAGAATAGTGAAAATTCACTTTAAAACAAGTGCCTGCTGTGATCACTCTTTTAAAGGGTGGTTCCTGTCTGAACTCTATCAAGAGTGGAACTTTACTCTTTTAAAGAAAATTTCACTCTTTTTGAAGTGAATTTCCGCTTTTTTGGAGTGAACTTTGTAACTGTCACTCTTCTATTGAGTAACACTTTACTCTTCTTTATTTTTAGAATGACTTTCTCTCCAAACCAAAGTATACTATCTATTATTACTTTTTAATTATTTATATACTCTGATTTTTCAATTGCGGAAGTACGTGCCAAGATCGTTTGTTGCTTTTGATTGATTAACTTTAAACAGATGTTTCTCTTTCCTCTCTTTTTTTGTAAAAAAAAAGCTGTCAGTGGAACTTGTTCTCTGCTTTTTCCCTTATTTTTGCCAAAGCATTATTCAAAAAGGTTAGTCATGTTGGAGCAATCACGTTTACCTGTGAGCGTGGTATGGGACGAGTAGCTGCCTGGAGATAAAATGTCTGATTGGTACTATTCAACTGGTGAATAAAAAAATTGAAGAAAGTTTACTTACAAAAACTTACTTAAAAAGTTAACTTACACGCTAAAAAGGTGTTTAGAAATTAAACGTTTTTTAAACATTTTTAGTCCCCGTTTTGTAAACACGTGCAGCTGCTTAACTCATGTTTCCATTTAAAAAAAAAAACTGCTTTTAAACATGTTTACTTGCTAAAGCTTTAGTGTTACATAGCTAAACGTATGTAGAATTTACGTTAACAAAATGGGAGAAAATTAAATGTTTAACTGCTAAACACTATTTTTAGAGTGGGATCCCGCTCGGATCCGTTCTTCTGAAGGTTTTCATTTTTTCAAGGAGAAGGACCTTGTGGCCAACTACTTCATTAGAACCCCGGAACCACTCAAACTGTTTTTGTGTGACTATGTTCGACTATCTATAATGAGAATGAAAGAAAAAGAAAAGAAAACAGCTGTTTTATGATTCTATTATTGAAAATGATGGACCGTATACTAAACGTCAGTCATAAATGTTTTCAATTCTTTCTTTTGGTTAATAAATGAAAGGAGAGTCACTCAAACATTTCTCACCCCCTTGAGAAATTACAGACAATCGCTTGGTAGACCACGATTTAACACCGTGTACATAAAATAAACAAATCATATTTCATTTCAATCCAATATTATGACATCGAACACATGAAAATCTGTCCTGATTGTCGACACTAATACTTCTCAGCTACTCACAAAACATGGAGAGGGATTTCTCGCTGTCTACTTAAGATGGTTGTTGATAAACTGAGACGATTTTTGACGTGGAGATAATATAAATATTTCCGCCATATTTCAATTTTAACCGTCGTTGCTTTTTCAAATCTTGTAAGAGAGAGTAAAAAACATAAAGTAACACGTTGAGGTTAGTGGTCACATGACAAAGAGATAGTATAACTTTTTCTGTAGTCTGTTCCAACACTGATGGTCGAAAGCTAAACTTCGTAAGTTAGTGACAGCAGTGAAACAGCCTGTAGTCGAGAAGTCAGTTGATGATATCCCCTACATGCCCCGTGAAACCTTCCATTGTTTTATTGAGATTGCACAAGTGATGGCTTTGTTTATTTATTATTGTCCGTGTTATACAAGCACTGTTCGTTTTCATCACAGCGACGTGATTTATAATTACGTTATGACTCATTGTTCAGTTAAATTGTTTAAATTAATGCTAAGCTGATACATTGTATTTATGAATTGTTAAGTCTGAATGAAAAGCGAAGGCAGATTGTCACCATTCATAAGTCAAAGTAGGTTTTCTGTGAAAGTATAGGGAACGTGACTTTTATTTCATTTATGTGTACATTTATTTCTTTGCTTTACTAATGATAAATTATTGTAAAACAATAACGGAAATGTATAAATGTATGTAACAATATCAAATTCCTGAAATAATTTGTTCATCACGTGTATTTGTATATATTGTATGGACTCGGAAGTGAATAGAGAATTGGAGGTAGGCTAAAACAATAAAGGGTAACTTTAGAAGTGCTAACTACTAATTGTTGAAGTTATACATTTAAGCATGTATAGCCTTCTCAATAAAATCTCCTTAGAAGCTATATGTCACCCCTTTTAATACTTTGTCTGCTTCAGACCTAGCCTCCAAGGACTGGTCTTATTGCAATGCTGAGTATGTGATTTCGTCGCTGAAGCTCCCACTGTTCATTTAGAACATTTAATTTGTTCAGCAAATATCCACTGGTCAATAAGTACAAGCTTCCCGCTAGATGCCTTCGAATTATGTTTTTCCAGGAATTAAGGACCCTGGGAAGAAAACTCTGCTCGAAGATCAAGGAAGCGTACATATTGCTCTCAAAAGAATAAAGTGCAGTGCATGGGGCATATTTTCACATCAATACATACCGCAACCTCTTAGTTTTAGAGGGCGTAAATCACGGACTTTCTTTATTCATGGACAGAGCATGTTACGTGTACGTTCTATCCGTAGGTCGTCGCCACCGACTGGGACAAAAAAAGGCGCACCAAGATGGCCGCCGTGAAGCTATAAATCGTCTGATTTGACGACGACTCTGTTATATTTTAAACAAAAGTTAAACTTGAATGGGAAACAATATCATACTCCTGCAATACGTGAAGTGATTTTGACCTTACCATGCAGAGCTACCAACATTGAGGTCTTGAAATCAGGAAGATTTATCTCATAAATCAGGAAGATTTCAGGGATTTGTGTGTACTTCAGTGCGGGAATTTCTGTTCTCAATCAGGAAGATTTTATATTTTGCATGTTTGGAGGTGAAATTTTCAGGAAGTCTTCTGCAGAATAAGGAAGACTTGGCAACTCTGTACCATGCCATATTTCAAAAACATTTCAACTTTCTTGCAAACTCTGGGAATTGACTTGAGAAAGTCCAAACTTTTACACAAAATCATAGCAGACGACCATCTTGGTGCGCTTTTTCTCACACGTACGGTAGCGACAATCTACCGTGCAGTATGCTCTGTCCATGTAGATAGGAAGTCAGTGGCGTAAAAACACCGAATTGAGGAATTACTTTTTAAATCTGTCATTGATTGGCATCATTTGAATAACCTTATAAAATTGTGTACGGAGTGATAGGTGGGGGCCATGGTTTTATTAGATTAGTCCTTGACAATATTCTGATATTGCTGTAATCCGTTGAACCCCTGATTATTTCAACTCTGTAGAAAATTGTGCTTCTATAAGGTTACATTCTAATAGACGTGTTTAGATACTACACCTATTTTGCACCCAAGATATTAACAAGTTTAAATTCTAAACAGCTTTAGTAATTAAACAGTTTAAATGTCTAGCAATTAAACGCGTTTTAAAAAGGAAATGCGTAGGAATGAGACACGCGCTGTTACGCATCTAAATGTGTTTACAAAGTGGGGCAATTCAATATGTACTTTAGAAAAGGGTTTAATTTCTAATAATCTTTTTTGAGTGTAGTGCGAGCATGCAGAAGAAAGTGAAGTTGTTTGTGTTTGGTTAGTTAGTTAGTTAGTTAGTTAGTTAGTCAGATGAAATTTAACGACACACCAAAACTAATGTGTTTATATAGTGTCAGTAAACTCGATAAAAAGTCAACGTTTTTATTTTTTCAAGTATGGTTAAAGTTCAAATTTGGTTCCCCTTTATTCGCCTCTTACGACAGGCAGGAAATGCCTTTTGAAATTGGGAATAGTGGTACGTGTTTAAAAGCGGAATTTGTAGGAATTAAACACGTGTTTTTAGCATCTAAACGTGTTTACACAATAGGGGCAAAAAGTGTTCGGCAAACATTTAATTCCTTAACAATTTTTTGGATTGTAACTATATCAACAACAGCTCTACAAACCTAACATTGAGAGACAAAACAGTAGAATGGAGTTGTTAATCATTAAACTTAAATATTAATATGACCTCCTACCATAGAGTGACAATAGTTCTTTTATATGCTTTCTTGCAAAGTTTACCAATCATAACTCAGATTTAATTTTTCGCTTCAAAACCAAAGCAATCTGGCCGTTTGATTTATGAGGACGGAACAAATAACGCTTACGAGAAAAAGTATTTACAGAATTCTTGTAAATAGAACATACAATAACCATTTTTAAAGTTAATTTCTTTTCAAACTGCCAGACACAATATATTTTATACCACTGTGTGGAACTTCTAATGTTACTGAGGAGAAAGGATGAAATATTTGTTTATGCAAGTTCATCTCATAAGTCTGCAGGGTTTACAGAATTAGGCTAGTTTGTATTCTACCCAAACCGTTTCGTAATAAAAACATAAGATTTGTCTAGGCTAGAGCTAGTCTACATTTTACTAATTTTTAACATTGTGGGGCACTATAGACTCTTCCCGCTACTTACTTTGCCAAAACGTCACAATATTAATTTACACATGCACAAAACGTATATGGAACTCGCTGTCGTTTATTTCACTGAGGTGAGTTTTCCATTATGCTAAGTGCTAATGACAGACCAAGTAGCCGTGGGAATTCCAAAGCTGTACACTTTATTACTTCATGACAAATGAAACAGATCAAATTACGTCATGATACCATATTTTATGAAAGTTTTGCAAACTAGCAAAAGTAGGCTAGTAATATTAAAACAATCATTTTGGGTAACCAATATCATCGTTGCAGGAAAAATAACACAATCATTTAAAAATGTCATAAAAAGGTTAAGAATTCAACTTTACGGATAGACAAGGTTCTTAAACGAACTAAAATACACAAGCACACACACACATACAAAAGAGGAAATGAAAAATAGGCATGATCTTTTTCATTGAGATATCGGTTGTAAGCGGTTGTCAAAAGGTTTTTTTTTTCCTGTCTAGAGTGTAATAATCCTCCTGCGGGATTTTAATAATTTATTGATTACAACAAGAAAATGGATTTTTGAATCACTCGACAACATTTTCGACTTTTTTACTGATTTAGGCAGAAATTTGGCGGATTCGATCACAAGATATGAACCAGTTTCAGTGTTAGAAATAAAAATCATCCTTGTTAAAGACAGCGATGATCTTATTACATTAATGACGGTTTCAAAACCTTTTAAAACTTGTTTTCATTTTATTAATTTTAACATATTCCCTGGTATAAGATTTTATTGAAAATCCTTCAGCCTTTTTAATTTTGACAATAATGGTCGCCTAGAGGTGGTGGCTACGTTGGGAATAATATGTAATCTAAATTATTATGGGCTGCACATCGATCGTTATGTCACAACAGTGTACCCTATGCATGTGACGTCACAGAACAAAAGGTGCTCCCTCGGGAGGAAAACCGGAACCATAGCACAACTTATCAACACAAAATCTTTTAATATTTAAACCAGTCAACCATGAGCGGTATCCAACGTGAGATTGCACCAGGGTTATTAATATTTTTACCTTATTCACCAATGACAGCAGAGCGTTATGGAACACAAGTTTTGGACCCAAACATTTTGAGGCGTCGTCTTTGGCTACACTAAAAGATATTGACAAAGAAGAGGCATATCAAAGCCTCTGTCCCACAATTCTTCGTTATTTTAGGATATCTGGAAAAGAATCTAGGGTTTATATTTTGGAATAATAGTCCACTTCAAAAATAATCCCTATTGAATACAGACATTTCGAAAATTTCGAAGGATTTAATCGTTCTAGAAATTTTGAATATTGGTGATAAATAAAATAAGCTTGTTGAAGTAGTTGTAATCATGAGTGAATTGACAAATATAAAAGACAGAATTTTGTGAAACGTTGGTCAACTACCATCTTTCCTAAAAAGATTTGAACGACACATCCATTTCATCAAACACTAGCTCTAAATTAGCTCTAAAAACACTCTAGAAACGTCCGGTTCCAATTGAACCGGAAAAGGATCAAATGGGTATGAACCGAAAAAGATCAAATTTTTGACTAGATTTGGTTCATTTTGAACCAAATCTAGACTAGTCGAATATTTGAACCTTTTTAGGTTCAATGCCCATTTTATCCTTTTCCGGTTAAATGTGAACCGGACGTAATTAGACTGAAGGATTTCTCCTCACCTGCATTTCAAGTAAGCATTTAATTAAAAGTTTATTTTAACAGGAGGTTTTAAATGATTATCAATGGACAACCGTGATGTCATTTCAGTTCAAACATGTTTGCGACATAATTACTTAAAGAAACGATTGTTTTCCGATATCTTTCAACAACTTTATTATTATAAAAGCATGTTTCCATTACTAAATTTGCAAACTACACGACTTGAAGCATTCCAAACCTCGTCATTCATTTGCTCAAATAGCTACGCCAATTTCTTCTTACACTCTTAAAAGCATCTAGTCATATGGAGCACGCATCGGAATCTTGTCAAATATTTGACAAGGTTTGTTTCAGAATTGACTAGCAATGGCTCAGGAAGGAAACTATTTGTTTCATTAATGAGTCGAATAAAGTCAAAGTAGTCGACAAGATTCCGATTTGTGCCTCAGCCTCATTTGATTATAGATTGTATTCAAATTTGACTAGGACATTTTGAGAGTGTATAATATATTTTATATTTAATGGTTGTTTGTAATGTAAAATTTGTCGTCTGCTTCGAGTACATTCCAATGGCTTCATCATACATCGGTTGTTTTAAGTGTTTGGGCACCTCCGATATTTTTGGAGTCGGGTCGCGGTCTCGGAATAGTCGCGACTCTCAGGCAGCCACAGCCTGACAGCTCAGACTTGGTGTTGGTTTCAATGACGTCATTACTGACAGGTACTCATGTGAAATTATAGACGAATCCGATCAGCGCTTGTGTTTCGTGATTGTAGGCAGCCGTTAGTGGGGTCCATTCAGCCTTAAATTTATTTATTGTGCAGAAGAATTTCAAACTCTCATATTCAGTGAAATTGAGGATCAAGCTACAATTCAGTGTACATCCATCCATGATACAGGTAAACCAGGAAATTAAAAGATTTGAAGGTGACAGACTTCAGTTATGGACGACTGAAAACGAACCCCCACTTGCTGCCCAGATTTGTCTATATTCTGAGCAACAATCATCGTATAGATACTATCTAAGGTTCCAAAATGCTTGAACTTAACTTACGGTGGAGGGTACAGCTTTATCGGTGGATTACAAAAATATGGAACGTTTAGTTGTAGTTCTACAGACAACCGTGACTTCACACGCAAAAACAGGTTGTTTTTAACGTTACAAATTTACTTAACTTGCGAAGCAACTGTTAAGCACACACAGTCACATACATACATACATACATACATACATACATACATACATACATACATACATACATACATACATACATACATACATACATACATACATACATACATAAATACATACTAACATACATACAAAACGACGATCTCTATGGATGGGTTTTTATAGGCCTAGTTTCAAAATGCCATGGGAGTCGTGAGTGCAAAGAAAGTGGAGTCGAGTCGAGACCCCCTATCGAGGGTCGCAACTATATGAAGTATATTCGGGCATCTCGCCCGGCATGCTAATACGATCAAGTTTTCATTTCTAGTCTTGAACTTAGGCGAATGACGTCTTCCTGACTTTTCATGTCATTACCAAAGTACTACTATACTAAAGCATTACTCGTAAAGCAGACTTATTGACGCAATAACACACGCGGGTCGTAATGGTTCACAAAAGTGATTGATGTAATTTACAAACAGGCTAAGGAATTAGGCATTTGTCAAAGGCTATCAGGATATTACCATAAGACAGAGAGTTTGCCACAGGGTTTCAAGTTTATTCTACACGGAAGCAAAGTGTCATTCATATATTTCAAGTATTGAATAATAGTTTTCCTCTTTAAAATAACTTAGCAGTTAGTCTGGGTTTCCTTCGCTAAATGTTTAAAATGGTGTGGTGGTCGTGGTCGGGGGGTGGGACTGGAACAGGGTTATCAATAGCCGAAACGACGAAGAACAGATTGTCTTGACAGGGACACAGTTTACAACACCGCTAAAATTGCCATGTACGCCTATAGTTGTTAGACATGTAATCCCTGAAGCTGATATTGGTCGTGTCTATAAACGTTCGTCAGATTTTATTCATTTTCCTCTTTTATCACATCTCATCACTATTTTAAGAACCTCAATTAAATTAAGGGTTGCGGTAGGTCTTCATGCGGTAGTGTGCGGAAATCCTTATTTCGGTGTTCATTTTAAAATATTATTATTTTCTTTATTTCTTTAATTGTTTATTGATATGACCATAGCAAAATTTCTTAATTGTTGAATGAATCTTTATTATTATCCCGAGAAAGAACTCTTGGTATAATCCTGTTATTGACCAAAACGCCTTCTTAACTTTTACATGACAATGTCCTATCAGAGAAATATAAGCCCCCTATTTAATTTCATTTTTTCGTTCTTAACGAGGTCCCATCATAGAAATATCACCCCCCCCCATTTATTCAATTTCAATCCCTTCTCTAACGATGTCTTCGAAACAACGCCGAAGAAGATCGATTTTTATCCCAGGAAGGACCTCTCAAGAGTCACGTGATACAACTTTAAAAGGCTGATGCATCTCGGAAAACTTCTTAAGGCACCGCCAATGGCACATTTCGATCTATCATTCTTGATTTTTTCTCGCAATAAAATATTTTAAACTAACTCAGGAATCAGAAATGTAATCACCCAAAAACAACTTGGGTTCACTAGAATTTTCTCGGTGGCTTCTGATATGCATTTGCTTGCGCATCTTGTCAATGAATATTTTACTGCTATCTACGAGTTGCATCGGAAAAGCGATGAGACGAAACCTTGAAATAATCGTAGACACTTATGCCACTTTTCGAAGAGGACCGCTAAAGTGTGACCATGAAAATCTTTTACTTGACTGCTTTAAAGAATGAAACGGAAAGGTCGCTTCTCCGTACTTAAAGGAGCACCGCAGAGGAATACATATAGTATCATATACTGTGATAACAAATTAGTTAAGTGGTGTCCGAATTGACTAACAATGTTTGTCACACATATTTGACTGATTTGTGATGATATCTGACTAATTTAGTAGTAATGGACTAAAGAAGATCAGTCAAAACTTAGTCAAGGAGACTTTATATTAGTCAGAGACTAATTCAGCTGGGTCAAATATTACTCAAATATCAGTCAATTATGTTGCCATAATTTTCTCATATAAGTTAAAGAGTGCATGATGTAAGGTGTGTGGTAAAGACAAACTTCCTTATTGAGAAAAATTTGGGGAAATAAATGAAGTATTACCTGTATACGTTCGAAATACTTAAAAACACCTGCATCGCTTAAATAACTAACTCACATAAACTTGAACCAGAGAAAAGGGCGGCCACACTACAGCGATGGCTTAGGGTCCGATTTTTGTGGGCTTAAGTTACATTTTCCCATCTTTGGTTGGAAGGAACCGTCAATTTGACATAAAATTATGATTAATATCAGAGGAGGAGTAACGAAAAGAAATGTTAACTAATTATTTCGCTTCGTCACATCGACAGACACCATTTTGGACAAAAATCACACGTACAAAAACGTACAAAAACCGCATTTTTCGAGCAAATGCCAGTACTGCTCTGCTAAGCGGTGTGAGCTATATAATGATAGTTATATAATAATAGCAGAACACTTTATAGTGGTTCAAATTAAGCATCTTTATCCTTGAAGCAAAGCTCTACTACTAGTCGATTTAAAAATAATCGGAGTGGCGTTTGGTAGGTGATACATCACACGTATACCAAATGCTAAAGAATAAAGCTTCGATCACTTAGTTAGATGGAGTTTTACGGTCCAGTTTCCAACCTATTGGTTCAAGTCGAGCAGGCCACGGCCTTTTTTCCAGTTGTGGCTCACTGGCCTGTTTTCCCTACTTCATTGCTTATGCGGAGCATCACGCACAACGCCAGTAGATTCCTGTCAGATACATCTGAGAACAACAAAACGTTTTTCGTTTTTGTCTAAAATGGAGTGAAATGAAATGAGCACACCAATTCTATACTTGGTTTTCGAAACTGTTGACAGAGTTTCAAAATTGCACGAGTGAACCTTTCGCCCTTTTAAACAGTGACCTCGGAACCAAGAGAATAAAATTACCAGTTCTGTTTCAGTCTAAGGCAGCCTTAATGCCCACAGCAGAAGGAGCACGAGAGCTACCCCCCCCCCCTTCTCTGTGTCTGGTAAGGGAATTTGAAAACAGCAGGAAAACAAAACTTGTTGTAGAAAAATTAATTTTTGCTTTCAAAAATATTATTCATGTCTCTACTCAGAAATCTGGTAAGTCAGCAATCAGTATAGAGGCTTTGCAATTACGTCACGGAACCGCCATGCTGGAGGACATTCATGCCAAATACACGTGGCTTTATGCCGAACGCACTGCACAGAGTGCATCGTGGTAAGCATGATGCATACACATTCAACGAGCAAGCGCGCCTAGTGTGGTCTACTACGTAGTTACATGTACTCCAGCATGGCCGCCGGAGAGTATTATGACGTCATGTGAAAAGCCTCTATAGCCTACCTGCAATGCTGAAATGGAACAGAAGACTCGTAGACAAGGGGAGGGGAAATTGACGAGTTGAACCCCTCAATGGTCTAAGCGTGCAAAAACGAAATAATGGCAACTAAAAGACGATCCCTGAAAAGATGCTACGTTTAGGCAGATATATTGTACCTTTTTTCATCTGAGGACACGAAACTCCGTTTACCCTTAGACCCAATCCATACTACACTTCATCAACACTCGTGTGGCACAAGTCTGGCAACATACCTGTTGTAAAAACATAATTGTCCACAGGTAAAGTCGTTCACTCAATTGACTTAACATTGGAAAAGGAGATAATCTTTTACTTTGAAACTTATAAACAGTCGTTTGCCACGATAAAAATTTAAATAAAAAGCACTATTATGTTCTTTACTTTACAAGAAACCTTGTGGCTTACTTTTTCTGACCAAGTCAACTTTTTTGTAAAAAAAAAAATAAATCGTCTAAACATTTATTAATGTATATACCCCCCCAAAAAATATCCTATCAGTTGGCAAGCTCACAACTTTCCGATAAAACTGTTAATGTTTCAGCCTGTCCAAAATGAGCCTCATATTAATCAGAATGTATAGGAGGCATGTTCTTTCAAACTGAGTACGTTCATACTTGATCTTCTAACCAGAAACTCACTTTATAAGCATTTTTCATTGCAAGGCTAAACCCAGTGACCTCTGGCCGATTTAGTGAGATTGATACCAGCGATGCAAATAAAAAATATCAACAAATCTTTCTTAAATTGTCAGGTTGGCTATTTCTTCCAAGTTTATTCCTGTAGCAATGTGTGTTTAGTTTTGGGAGAAAAGTAAGCTTGAGCTCGGAGACATATTGGGTTTACATAAATGCATCAATTAAGAGCTCACAACTTGCATTTGAGATGGACTAGGTTGATGATGTTGCTAATAAGTGTGATATACGGCAATTGGACGAAGAAATGGTCGAGTTTAAAAAAGAGCGTTTAAGAACGGTCAATATATCTTATAAACATGTGATGTCCCCTTACAGATAAAGCGCACTCGGAAGGATTAATTAAACACTTACCATTGCAACCCTCACCATCAAATGCAAACAGCTGGTTTTGTTCATCCATCTGATACGCAAGTATTATTCCATTCGAGAGTTAGACCAGGGAGTTGCTAGAGACTCCCTTTCTAGCAAATCTCAGCAAATCCCTGGTTGGACGTCATATTTAAAGAAAGGCAATGTGCACGAGACTGAACCACTAATCCTTGTGTCCGACGTATAAAGATCGGTGGGCAGCATGCAGTCGAATGCGCCCACGTGTGGTTAGTTAGTAAGTTAGATGGAATTTGGTTCAAATCGAGCCGACCACGGGGTTTTTTCCAGTGGTAACCCACTGACTTATTTCCCTACTCCTCCCTACGTGTGTACAAACTCCCACGTATGTAAGATTGGTTGACCAATCAGCACCTGTCTGCATTTGCTGGTGTTGATATACAGTATCTATAAAGCAGGGAGTATTTTGCTTTGCGACATCATTTGCGTAAGGTCCATTGTTTTGCCAGCAACGTGCGTGACATCAGTGTATACGTCACTACTGAAAGCTGATCGATTTCACATCTCCACATTCAATTTTCGGTAACCCTTCATCATGGGACAATATCTAAGTTCTGAATAAGCGGCTTCGATATTACAGACCTCGATTTTAAATCAGGAATGTTGCATGATCGCAGCCCCTGTTCATGGGCTGGGTGAATATGCCCACGGTATTTCCTGCCTGTCGTAAGAGGTGACTAAAAGGACGGAACTTGAAGTGTATTTGAACTGTATGGCACTGGATAACACATTCGTGTTGTTGTGTGGGTAAATCTTACCTAACTAACTGCATCATTGCGATCCAGTTCCGTTTTTTCCCCACAGACGAAATATTTTTTTTTCATTCCTGATATGAAATGTTGTTCTTATGTAAACTTTCTCCATAAGATAACTTACTCACAAGTCTTTCTTTTGTTATATTTATTGATGTCAGCTGTGATTACTAATACAAGACGCTGTTGCGGGTCTCTTTCGTTGGTGCTTGGTGCATTTAACATTTCCTTATTGTTTAATTAATTTTGAACAACTGCGTGGATTACCATTCATCATTAAAAAGAACCGAAGGCGTTCCTTGGGGCCAACATCACCATCATCATGAAGGTTGTTTGAAGGGGAGACGTGAAGACTACGAAATAGTAAGCTCTAAATTTAATTCCCACATTAAAGGGGTACACTGTCCTCCAAATTTGAATAGTTCCTATCAATCATGTGGAAATAATTTTGTTACATTAACTCTTTGTAAAATTTACGTCAAATAACATAACTGCGTAGTTTGTTTACTTACAATTTCACTGTCTTAAAAAGAAGAACAATTTAAAGAAAAGAAAAGAAACGAAAAGGAAGAAAGAAAAAAAAAATAAAACATATTTTACCTTTGATTTACAACAAGTTAAAAAAAATGCAGAGTAGCGAAGCTCATGTTACACAGCATGCACTATGCGTGAGGGTGTTTTGTTTACACGATGGGGTGTTGTATACCCACCCTGAAGCAATAAACTGAGATTGTGCCTGGATGCGGAATTTAAGACACTTGTGGGTTAGGGTGCTTAAATAAAGAGAATACTATCTGTTTGGGCTGAGAGAACTAGGCCTTTATGGTAGACAACACTGACGACTTACTGTAACTCCTTTTTAATGTTAAAGGTCCACCCTTTCGCCGAATCTCCACTATTCATTTATTTTCATAGAAGTCAAAACGTACTCAAAACAAGAAATGAATTATGAAATTTTGTGTTCAAAATTGTAATAAATCTTGGATCCAGACCATATGCCTCTGTGCTCAAGGCGACTACTGCAGTATGTCTTCAAACAGTTCAAATGTTACCTTCACTCTTTACTGTCGTTCTTGAAATGCGACATAGCACCAACAACGCCACTTCATTTCTAAAACTAGCAGTGGCCGGAAAAATACCCGACATCTTGTAGACGACGGATTTCTTCCTTTGATTCATTTCATATCACGATGCAACCTCTCCATACCCTTTCAGAGCAGAGAAGACTTCCTTTAATATCCAGTCAGCCATGTGCATACTCGAGGCTTGCACGTGTCACTGATACCCTGAATTCGGACTAGACCCCCTAAGAATAGTTTTACATACAGGCCTTACTTGTTTAGAATTTTAATTGACTATTTGCGCCAAGATGTCTCACCTTCACTCCATAGGAGTACAAGAGTGAATGCAAGCGACCGCTTAAGACACTTACAACGAGTACCATTTTAAAGAAACTGTCAAAATAGTTTCAACATGTCCTTTCCCCAAATCAATAATCTTGACAAGTTGCATCCATCGATAACTTGATTAATATTTAGTATCATATATCTCACCTAGAAAAATCTGACAAAATGTCGAAGGGAAACAAGCACAGGAGATTCTTGAAATTCTGCTCTGTACGCAATATTTATTTTTGGTGGGCACGTAGCAATGATGGGGAGGATAGAACAGGTGGAGAGGGTGGGGCTATGGACAAAATTGGAACGTACCCTAGAATTATCCAATAAAAAGTTTTGCACTGAAGAACAAAAATATTACCCCACTATACCACCAATGGTAAATCTTCAAGAGTCATTCTGCCAAAATAGAAAATTTGGCTCCATTGTACATATAGTCTCACTGAAAAAAAAACAAACAATGATAGAACTTTTTCGTTCAACAAAACTTCTACATTGATGTGCCCCTTTATTTTAAGCCATCAAGCACAATTAAAATACCTTGCCGGTATTATAAGCAAGTAAGAACATGGCAGACATGGCTCCAAAACACGTACTTATATACATGGACAGAACATGTAACGTGTACGTCCTATCCATAGATTGTTGCCACCGATTGGCACAAAAAAGGCGCACCAAGATGGCCGCCGTGAAGCTAAAAAAATTCAGCGAGGATTCAAGTTGCTCCGTATCACTGGGAGGAAAAGGTGAAGGCTTTGAGGACCAACAACATACTTAGCCAGACCAACGTTTTTAAAGGGCGACAAAGCTTCCAAGGAGAACAGGATTTTTTAAATGGGGGGGGGGGGTAGATTATGTGTGAAAATGTGTAAAAGCATTTGAATGGAGCTTAAATTCTTGTAGGGGAGCGTTTACCTTCATTTGACAGACTAAGGGCTTACTCAAGAATCACTTTTTGCTTAAAGGGAATTAGAGACAAGCAACGGTAACTGAAACATTATAGCTGTACATGAAGAAAGATTCAAATTACAGTTAGAACTTTAATAAAATTGGGGTCCAAGTTTACCAAGGAAAAAGATATGTGAGAATCAGGCAACTTCTAATTTCTTAGAGGCATTAACTACACTACGAAAACATAACATTTTTGAGGAGGAGCTGGATGTAAATTGTTAAAGAATAACAATACCTGATTGGTACAGTTGGGGCTATGACATTGCAGCTGATAACGTAAAGTTCTTGTAAGGTAGAAATTAAATACGTTTTCCATTGATTCTAAATAAAATGTCGCAAGAGGTGCGCGTGGTAAATTAAATGAAAAAAATATCGGTACACTTACATGTAAAATAAAGAAGAAAAACCGAAAAATAAAATAATGCCTGGTAAAGTTAATTGAGGGCAGTCAACAGAGACAAAATCATTTAAATATGCAAGTGACGATATCAAAACACTTAAGTATTCAATGTTTATTTTCTCTTAGAGAAGGAATTCAAACTATAGTAGTTTAAAGGCAGTAAGTTACTCATCACCCCAGACAGGTCCAATTCCACCAATCTTCTTACTTCCCATTTCTCCCGGCTATAGCTGTTATATTAGTATGATACAAAGATTGACGGGAATTTGAAAAAGAACCTGACATATACTTCCGCATGTGTGATAAGTAGGTCAAATCTGAACATCTCGACCCTGGGGTATTAAGTCTTTCCCTTATTTAGAGTGCTTTCACTGACGTTACAAGTTCCGCCCCATTTTGACGAGCAAACACAGCCTAGTGTAATACGCTAAGTGTAGCTTAGAAGCAGCTCACGACCCACATGTGACTGTTGCACTAACGCTTGATTTCTGCCCGATAATGGGTGTGGCTTACCAATTATGAAGTCACATGGAAGCGTTAAGCTATAGCAGATCTAACAGATGAGTGATGAATAAGGCTATAGTGATATAACACCAGAGTGACATAAAAAAAAGAACTACACCCAATTCCTATAAAAACAAATAAAAACCGAAAAGTACTGTACTCTGACCCCCTCCAGCCATTATCCCAAACTACATTCCCTGGCTAATTGTTGCCAGTCAATGCTAAATAGGGGACAGGACTTTTAACTTTGGAGTAAAGAAAGTCTTGTTCCGAAAAATTCGAAGTTGCTAAACTAACCTCTGTTCCGTCCTATAAAATGCTCAACATCTCCATTGAAATGGTGGATACTAGTTTTTCTTGAAAAGGTGTCAAACTGAGGAAAAATTGCTGAAAATAAAGAAAAAATCATATATTCAACTGATATCAAAAATTGAAGTAATCTCAATAGTTCAACTAAATAATTCAATTGAGTCTAACACCTCCTGTGAGGTGTAAAGAGTAAATAAACGAAACGAAACTAACATCTTCATACATGTACGGCGATCCAGGAGAGGAGGGCATCTCCACGCCGGGCCAGTGCCGTAGCCACGGAGGTGGGGTTGGGGTCAGAACCCTCCATGACTCAACCTTGCAATGAAAAAAACACCTAAATATCGGCTTTTTCTTTATCTTTTGACATTTCCCTCACCTCGTGCCCCAATCCCCCATGACCCCCTCCCCCCATGACACAATCCTGGCTACGCGCCTGTGCCGGACTCAATACTTTAGAAATCGTCCATTTGGTTTTAATTTTTCTTACAGCAATCTTTTGTGATAAGGGAATATCACCCTCCCATTGATAAAAAATAACCGCCCTTTTCTTCACATTTTACTCTGCCAGTCTGTTTAAGAGATGAAATGTGCCGTGGAAGTTAATTGGCCTTTTTTGTATAACCCCCTTTCAATATTTCGTCTCTTTTTGAAATTGCGGGTCTTATATGATTCTGCAAAATACTCTGCTTCGTATATCGGACGGTATAGAGGAAGGATCCTTTACACTGAAAAGTTGAATGAATTTTGATGGATTTAGAGAGACAAACATAACATTGTAAGTTGAGTTGTCACAAGAGTGACATGAAAAATTCTGAAGAGAACCTTTTCAGTTGAGTAAAATAAGCGTCTACATTTTTTACTATCGTACAGAAATGTCCTGTTAGCATGTTAGCATGACGGATTTTTCCTTTTTTACATGTAACACAATTTTCATGGGTAATTTAGGATTTAAGAAACCTTTTGAAGTGATTGTTAGGACATGAATTTAGCTCAAAACAGCATTAAAGGTTTACTTAAAAAGAAAGAAACATTTTGTCAGTTTCCATGTATTGAAATGAAAAATTTCAACGAAATATTCACGACAAGATCATGCATGTCTGACGCTCTCGAGAAATGAAAACAAAAAAGGATACAGAGAGTAGACCCGTAGTCAGACAAGGTACTGAATGATTGGTTGGGGCGATATGCATTATCGAGGAGAAAGCGTTTCCTAAAGGAAGGATGTATAAAACTATACTACGTCTATATTGCAACCTTAATTTTTCTAAGGGGTGAACAGTTTTTAGGGGTTGGACTTCGACACCCTGACCACCCTTGCCTACAATGGTGTGACGCTTGCGGATATGCTAACATACGTAACACAAGGGCTTATAGTTTTTAAAAAAATTTCTCCTATCACATATTTTTCCAAATATGCAAATATTCTTCCTGGCCGGTATGCATCCTCCCAGAGAAAGATGAACCAAAATATCACCAGTTTCTTAAAAGTTGCATGGGCTTATGAAATTTGCTAAAGCAAGTTTAACGCATATTATTATGTTTACCAGAAATTTTGATGACATCAACAACTTGGTATGCGATCCTTTTCGGAGCATCAATTACTATTTTAAAGGACTGACTGCATGAGCTGTGAATTAATCTTCTGCCCAATAACTACATTTGAAGAACTATGGATTAAAATGTGTTGCAGTTCAGTTGTTATTCACCTAAATTAATTGAATCAAATAAAAGAATAAACCAATAAAGAAATAATTAAACGAGCTTAACCCGTCATGTAAACAATACTTGAGAGGATAAGGCTCCCATTGGAAGTGGCTAAGTCATCCGACTTGTTGTTGGGAGGTCTGGACCAGCTACTGCCTTTGTGGTTGCTGCTCAGCATAAGCGATGTCGTAGGGAAAAGAAGCCATTGAGTCACAACTGGAAAAGGGCAGTGGCTCGCTCGACTAAAACTAATTGGTAACAAACTGGGCCCTAAATAAAAGAAGGGTTAAAGGTCACAGCAAGCTCTGATATGCTACAGAAGTGCTTATTCTAAGCATTCTGGTGAAATTTGCATTGAACACCGATATATGGTTCTCAAGATATGAGCAGGTAAAGTTACCACATATTCAACAAGAAGTGAACTCACTTGTGACATTATATCCTCACATTAATGGACAGTTTTTTTGTTTTTCTTTTAACTTTACAGCCAGATTTCTCCTTATCAATACAATGTTATCAGAATGCGATTGCAAAAGTGGCATTAAGGACTTTAAAAAATTTGCAATCCTCACATAGAGGTTGTATCCTTTTTAAATATAAGGTCAACAGAGCGGTCTGAAAGGCAAAGGGGAGCAAAACATTCCTTGTCAACTGTGAGGAAGTGATATAACCTCTACTGGCCTGGTCCATTTTGGAACATAAATTTTGTAACTTTATTTTCTGTTATCCCGATAAACACATGTCCTATTTGAATGGAAGTTTCACCAAATTACGAAGATTAAGTTCCTCTTTCAAAATATGAAAACTATTGTTGTGCTTTTGATTCCCATAAACCACTTGGTTAGAAACAGAGTCGTAAAAGTTCATCTAATTAAAGGCATATTGTCATCATCCCAAACAGTTCCAATTCTCCCAACCTACTTACTTCTAGCCCCTCCCACATTTATCTAAAACTCATCTTTATCCAGACACAATCCTAGTTTATTGCTTCATGGCTTGTCCCAGTGGCCGTACAAGTCCATAATGTGTAATCAAGACACCCTCAGTGCCCATGCTGTGTAATTTAGCTATGATGCATTGTTTGAATGTAATGCCAATCAAAGAGCTGTACCAGTTGAGAGTTTTGATATATGTATACTGAAACTGTAGTTTGGGGTGACGAATGACTGCCTTTAACTAACCTATGGGAAGCAAACCATGTGGTGTAACGTTCAAATTCGTCCCTGTGCGCTTCGTCAGAGCGTAGAGCGTAGAGCTTCGTTAGAGCGTAGAGACACACGACGGAATGCCATAGCCCAGCCAGTTGAGGAAGTCATGAAACAAATTATGATCAGTTCAATCTGACGTAGTTAGAAAGATGTTGCATTCGACTTATTGGTCAACCAATATGTCATATCAAAATTTAGCATTATTAACAGGATTCTTTAACCGGATTTGGTCATTTGGCTGATTTTCAAGGTTTTCAAAGTCTCTAATCGAGTATTTCTTCTCTCTTATATTTTGTATTAGTATTATTATTGTTATTAAAGTTCAAGTTAACAGTGAGGGAATTGCCTTGAATTGGTTCAGCTTAAAAAATTTGAGTGGGGTTTAGCAACAGAAAACACGGAATTTTCTCCTACAGTTCAAGCATCTTGCTTCGATCAAACAGCCAGCAACGAAATAGTAAAGAGAAGTCTTCAAACCTTTTTACACTGTACATGAACGAACGACTTTAAGATTGTCATTCGTCTTTTAAAATGCCATCAGATAACCGGTGCATCAGACAATTTTTTCGCAGTCCGACAGCCACGGACATCATGTTCACGTGGCGCACCGTCTCGTGCAAGTTCAGTCTGAATCGGTGCCATTTGAGAATACTCAGAACTGGTCGCAAGGAGCGGTCTTTAACTCTACATACAAATACAAATGTTCCTTGCAATGATTTGAGCATGATAAGCCCCGCAAATGGTCTGGTGGCCCCTTCTGATCATCATAGAAATTGAAATCCGTGCGGCGCCAGAAACACTGGACTTTACCTCAGATGAAATCAAGCAACATCATCGCAGCCTAACTTCAAATCGTCAGGCGACGGCTTTCTATGACATGGTGGTCAGTTTTATTCCTCCAGATACGCCGAATGTTTACTGATCCATTCCCTGATAGATAAGACTGTTCATAACGAAAGAATAAAATTAAAAATAGATGCAATCAATATTTTGTATTCAATTTCAAAAAAGGAGTGGATATGACGAAATATGATTCTTGTCTACAACTTACTTAGGTATTTACGGTGTGAAGAGAAAATACGATGGAAGTCTCATGTGACGACTAATGTTTAAGTGTAAAAGGGAGAAGCCTTAGTTTAGCCTCTCCCGGACTTTTCCCTTGCAAGCCAGCTTAACTGCTTTAGAGCTGTTTTAAGCTTTTGTTTTGTTTTATCAAGAAAGCAGGGCAAGATACACATCCCCTTATTTATCAGAGGCCATTTGAAGGTAACATTCATTTGAAAAAAATTAGAGTCACATTTTCCTGTTTTATAACACGGATCTGGACTCAAGGCGGAAGAAAATTCGCGTCGTTTAAAACAGAAAAACAATTCGTATATTTAGGGCGTTATCTCGAGTCCCTTGCTGTTGTTGTCAGTTATCATTGTTGCTGTCTTTTGTTATTTTATGGTTGTTGTTGTTGTTTTTGACGCTGTTGTTGTAGCCTACGTAGCGTCTCTGTGGCTACCGACGCTTAGGCCGCCGATGAGCTGAACGAAAAGACTCTGGCCGCTACTGTTGTTGTTGTTGTTCTGCCTTGCCACACACTCTCGAACAACGCAAACTTTAAAACTGGGTGGAAACTGTGTGGGTATCGGTACATGACCTCTTGGTCCACGAGTCTGGAATTTTACCGAGGGAATCCCTCACTTGATCATGCACAGTGGCGTAGCTAGGAACTTTTTCCAGGGGGGGGGGGGGGGGGCAAAGGTATGAAATTTCCCCAAAACTTTTCCCGGTCAATGTGTATGTATTTCATATAAAAGATGCAAACTTACAAGTATAACAACATTACCATGTCATTTTGTAATATTACCTGCATTTTAATCTTAAAGTAAAACATAGAGCAATCGGAAATAACAAAGTATATTATTTTTGTAAACAATATCTGGTTTATTTGTATGTACTAACGCAGTGGCGTACGCAGGATTTCTCTGAAGGGGGAGGGGCATGCAGCATGGTCTTAGGGGAGAGGTGTCCGGAAATTTTTTGACGTTTTCAAGGAGCCTAGATGCAAAATGGTGCAAGATTTTCGACTTTGACAGGAACAGTGTTAAAAGTTGAATCGTGGTGGTTCATGAGGATAAAACTGAAACTTTTGTGTCTTGACATGCATTTCCTTATGCCATTTTATGCTACCTTGCGAAGAAAAACTTGTCATTAAATTTGCACACTTTTAGGAGTCAAAATAAGAGAGCATTGATCGGTATTTGTGGTTTTTCTTGGCCACAAAATGTTATTTTGTCATAAAGATTATCTAAGCGGAGCGCCACCATTAGTTGGCGCGGAGCGTAGAGAAAATTTGGAAAAATCAGACCCCTTAGATGGCCGGAAATAGCTAATACGAAGAATCTAGCCAGTCGCTTTCTTCTTTTGTCGTTTGAAATAAAATGCTCACTTCAATATATGTTCGCCATCTGCAAAGTGATCAGAGAGTTAAGAGCTAATTTTACCCCAAAAATGTAATTTTGCCCAAAAGACCGAGCGAAGCGCCACCATTGGTTGGCGCGGAGCGTAAAGAAAATTTCGAAAAATCAGACCCCTCAGATGGTCAAAATAGCGTACTTATGCTTGTAAAGAGAATCTAAACATGTAGTCTTTTTTATCGATGCCACCAGTGGGAAACAGAGTCTACCTTTTTAAGTAAAATTTGGAATTTGACAGAAGTTGCCTAGGTCTATTTGTAGGAATTAAAAAAAAGTTGGCATCACTGAAAGACCTTGCAGGGACAATCCTTCCCCTTTGAAAATTTCTGAAAATTGGGTGTCCTTATAAGCAATCTGGTGCCACATATGCTATCTTTTGAAGTAAAATCTGTGTTAATAAAGTTAGACTACGTATTTTTAAGAACAAAGAAAAAATGGCATCTGTGAGGGGGGGGGGTGGCCCAATGGTCTCCCCTTCGCACGCCACTAAGGAGGCCTAATAGTGACTCGATCACACAGGATATCCTGTTAGAAAAGCAGTCTGTTAAATGTAGTAGGCTACAAGGTACTCATTGTCCATTTATTGTTACACTCAAAGTGAGCAGAAAGCTATTTTCCCGAACTAGCTTGTAAGCCTCCAAGGATTAGGCTAAGAAACAAAATATAAGTGTGCCAACGGATCCCGCTGATTCTAATTTCTAGTTTATCGTTGGCCATGGAATGTTTCAGCCCCATCCATCGTTATGTACACAGAGTAAAATCGTACAGCTACTGCTAGCTGGTAGAAGAACATAACAACCTCGGGGTCTACGGTAGTGACTTGTCAGTTTTCACATCCTTTTACTGAATTCCCAAAGTATCACCTGAATAACATCTTCCTGTGCACTGAAATGCACTGATCATAACCCCAGTGCGTATACATGCACAAGAGAACATTCAATCTGCTACGCGGAGAGGACTTTTCTGTGGAACGCAAATTGGGCCGGTTCATGCGACACTGACGAAATCTGAGTTAATTCGTTGCATGAAAATACGAATTATGTATGCGAAATGTCTCACAATTTCTTATTCTACCAAAAATTTTGAGAAATTTTTGTAATAATAAGAAGATTCATCAAATTTCCCCATTTTCATCAAATTTCCCCAAAAATTTTTCCGGGGGGGGGGGCAACTTGCCCCCCCTGCCCCCCCCCCAGTAGCTACGCCACTGATCATGCATACCCCCTTCCGACGTTATAGTTTTTCATATTGTTCGAGTAACTCGAGTAAAAATCAAATAAATAGGTTGGATAATCCATAAGAGGTTGCGTTGCATCTTTGTATCAAAACAAGTATTTTTTTCTTGGTTTGGATAATAAAGTTCGCAATCGAACACACACATGCAGCAGAAGATTTCATGTTTATAAAAAGTGACTGAGGACATTCTAATCGCGTAATGAGTCTTCACTGGGGTACTCCGAGGTTACGTAGGTCATTTTGAGACCCCGTTTGCTTTTTTTTTTCATTAAAGGAAATTACATTCAAGACGGTTGTTGAAATTCCACTTCGTCTGTTAGTTGATGATATCTGATTGTCTAAAGTATTCTTCTCCGCTACTTGAGGTTAAGTGACAAATCGTTAGCTGTTAAAAGTCTGGAGGTAACAAATTTTCCTTCTATTTGCTGATGGTCTATAGTCAATATTAAACATTAGAACCAGGGGTATTAAATGTCTTAAAGTGGAAAGCGGTCCGAAGCTAAATAAAAAACGGTGCCGACGACGGGACGGGAGTGATAATCGCATTTTCGAAGGCATGGAGTTTAGGGGAAATGCCCCCATGGGATAGCACATACACTCTTAGAACTGTTGGGTACGTAATTGCCACCTGAAAAATTGTTAGGTAAAAAAAATGCAAAGTTTGGTCAAACTACAAAAACCTTGCATAACATGGGCAATTTTAAACCGACCAGTTTCTTTACCAGCGCATTTGTCAGACTGCATGCTTGCACAAAATTTTTAGAGGGCAAGGCAATGTCCCAGAAAACCCTGAGGTAATTAAAGAATAAAAATAATTAGAATGAAGCATCGAACTATTTTAAAGTTCCACATAGGCATTCTACTAAAACAGGTAAAAAACTGATTGTGACCGCTTTAATTACAAGTGAACAGAGCATTTTATGATAAAATTGGTTTCAATGGTTAGTTTGGATATGTGCAGAAATATGGTAGGTCTATATAGATGCATGTCAACTACGTAGACCCTAATGAGTTCTGGATCACGAACCAAATTGAAAGTGAGTGCGAAGCGAGAAAAAGAAATAATTCTTATTGAATACACAAATTGATCAATTTTCTATAGATTTTAACAGAGTTAGTTTTTATTTCAAAGATTTTCTCACTTTTTCAGTCCTTAAATATATGCTTTATTTCTGTCGGGGGCCTGAAACGAGCACCTCAAAGCTTTCATTACTGAAAAAGTAAAACAGTTCCGAAAATCCACTTTGTTATTGACTGTGTAAAAAAATCCTTTCACTCTTCGTATGGAACTTTGTAAAGAAAAAAAAAAGAAAGAAAAAAATCCTTTTGTATCCCTCTGGTATGAAATTTGGGTAAAAGTTTTATTTCTCACATAAAATTTTGCAACAAATGAATTTCCGCTTTGAACTTTGTCAGCCCACCGGGCACCTTCAAGATAAAAAAGGCACTTGTTGAGAGTCAAAACTGGATACCCACGGGACATTGTTGATTTGAGGGTGAGGGTCAAATCCCTGCCAACGGAATTACAAGCGACTTTTTTCGATGGACAGGAAATTGTTCATATTTCAAGAGACGAAGAAACGAATCCTAATAGTACTTCATTATTGCCTTTAAATATTCTCATACGAATTTGTCGAAGCACCGAATTCAGCGTAACACACGTCATATTTCGATGGAAGATTTCATAGAGAATGACTAATTTTAAACCTGTGTTCAGGAAGTTTAAGTCTCCGAAAACCGATGCGCTACTGCCAAAGACATTTAGGCTATTCGAGTATCATCTAATATATTATATTCTTCTCCCTCTGAATGTCCCATAGAACTATCTAAGCTCGTTGAACTAAATTAAATCGAAATCTCTCTACAGGGACTTTCTTGAGTTGGATCAGTCCTGAAATTCGTGATTCCTATTTCACTCACATCATGTGTGATGTTCAAAGTAAGTGTTTTTAGCAAACAACTGAAACAGTAAAGAAATGGTAACTGCCCTGTTCAAAGACAGTCATTGCGTATGCGGATTTGAGTGAGAGGCTAGCAACTCTTTCCGTACAACTGTTGTGATCAAAGCTCTGCTGCATAATGCGTTGTGTATTTTACAGAAGGGGCCAGGTGGGGGCTATCAAGGACTTTGACGAGAAACACTGGCGAACTGTATTATTTTTCACGTTTTTGTTAACTATAGCCTATAGCAAGTGAAACATGAGAACAGGCTAATTAAAACCATTGTCATGCATTTATGATTTTATTTGAACTCGTCACAACATCGATATGACCACCGACTGTAAGGGTTATACATTTGTAGTCAGTTGTGACACCATGTGATAATAAGTCTGCGGGAACCACAGGGGATGACATTGCCAGACTATCACGGATAGCGCAACACTGTCGGTTCAACGAAGGCAGCGTAGAGGAGTCGGTTGGTTGCACGTAGACATATGCAATTTTGTCCTTTTATTGGCAATCTCCCGAGCTTAAAAAAGTCGAAAAAAGTCTGATACTTCCCCAACTCTGCCAGCGCAGGTAGACATATGAGGAGATGAGTATACTTTGCGAACGTCGAAGAGGACCAGCAAGGGAATGCTATGAGGCAGACTTGTTGCGGTTCAGTGTGGTTTGATTTTGGTGAGATCCGGAAGGGGAGTTTTGCGCATATCAGAGCAATTAACAGGAAGATAACACAGAAGATTTGAGCAGGACTTTAAATGACCGAAAGAGGACATGAACACCAGTGTGGTAGTCGAGACCAGCATATTCGAGACCGAAACCGAGACCAGGTGTCGAGACCGAGACCGAGACCAGGGACAGAACTTCTAGACCGAGACAGAGATCGAATGTGCATGTTGCATAGGAAAATGAACTGTCCAATGTTCTGAATATTTTTTACCTAACTGTATTACCCTAAATTATTAAATTGGAATTAATAATTTTACCTAATCCAAGTATTTTTCTAATGAGGCCCTTCTCATAAATTAGAGTCAGGGCAACGGGTGGTTTGTGTTGTATATTTGATGTCAATTGATGCATGAAAGTGAGTTCTCCCAACCCACAGAAATATGAGCCGCAGAACTCTATATAGTTAAAGGTCTAACCCCTTACTGTAAACAGTTCTAATTCTCCTAACATGCCCCCCCCCCCCCGTCACTGTCTAAAATTCATCTTCATCCAGAAACAATCTCGGTTTATTGTTTCAGGTAAGTATACAAGACCCCAGTATGTAATCAAAACAATCTCAGTCCAGTACATGCCGTGTAATATGAGCTTCTGTACTCTGCATTTTTTAAGAAGCTGTCAATCAAAAACAAAATCGTAGTTTGGGAAGAGATTATTAGCCAAAGTCAACTTTCCCGTTGGACTTAACATGAACATGGCCTACTCGCAGCCTCAAAGAATGCCTTCATTGCTTGAGGAACACGAATGTTGAAAGCATGTCCGCAGATAGAGATAGAGAGGCGCTAGATGTGGGACAGCTTGAGGAACATGAGTGTTGAGAGCATGTCTGCAGAGAGGTGTGCTCGACGCGTGGGACAACTTGAGAAATTTTGTTGTGTAATTGGTATTATTTTCCTCATCCTGTTTTTCATTACAGCCAAGTAAGGGTCAGTGGCGCACGCAGAATATTTCTAGGGGGTGGGGGCAGTGTGTTAAGTGGCAGCCTGGGGTGGGGTCCTTTGGAAATTTCTGAAAAATGAGGTGTCCTCACATGCAGTCTGGTGTCACATAGGCCTATGCTACCTTTTGAAGTAATATTTCGAGTGCTGCAAAATTTGCGTATGTTTAGGAACTATACAAAATACAATTGGCTTTATAGTGAAGGGGCCATGGAGAGACAATCCCTCCCCTTTGAAAATTTTGTGTTCTTACATTCAGTCTGGTGCCACATATGCTACCTTTTGAAGTAAAATTTGTGTTCAGTTTTAAGAATTTAGAGAAAAAAAATGGCGTGAAGGAGTCGGCATGGTCCAATGGCCCCCTGCATACACCAGTGTTAAGGGTCATTAGTAGCCAGACTGAGTAAAAACCATAATAGCAAGAAATGGATAATACTAAACGAAGACTGAAAATTTAGGGAAATTTCAACATGCGCAATGAATACGCAATGCAGTGCAGCATACCGGACGGCCACTACTGATTACACTGAGTAACTTAACCTGGAGTGTGGTAGTCCAATGCAGTACTGTGTTACATTATCCTCTAACACTTATTAACATGGAATTGTGGACTCATTAAACGAATACTTTTTTCTCAATGATTAGCGATCTTTCAAAGCAATTAAAATTTTTCAAAAATAACGTTAACTGAGTTTCTATAGGTAAAGTGAGGTTAGACAAAATATCCGTCACAGAATAACAATGGACAACAAGCACCTCACTTCAAAAAAATGAAAAAAATGAATAAAGTTATCTATGCATCTTAAAATGCAACACTTCACATTTATATTTTTAACACTCTACCCCTTTTATTTAGAAAAATTAAAACGACAATTTTTGGCCGTTCTCGAAGCGAGACCGAAACAATTTCCGAGACTGCAAGGGCCCGGGACCGGGAAAAACCACTACAACACTGGTGCACATCACGCTTTTCACTGCTCACAATTCATATGGTAATTGTTATATTGTTAACTTTGAAAGAGAAAAGGTAAATTTTTAAATAAATTTGTGGTTCCAGTAAATTCAGCTCCGAAGTTGTAAATAGCCATCACGTCAAGCATGTCACTCGAAGAGATTCTTAGGCGTAGCTATAGGATGAAAGTTCAGTCAAAAAGCATATGTCACAAATGGAGGTGACACGCAGTGGAGTGCGCAGTAACTGTGAGGTAGAGAAAATTGTAAAATTCTCGAATGAAATGCGGAGTCCCTCCCCTTTAAAAGTTTTGCATTTTGTACAAGGATGAAATGCAAAGTAGTGCATCTAATGACAAAAGCGAAAGATGTTACCTTCAGGTGTGATTGACGATATCGTGTGTGTAGGGGGCGGGGGAAGGGATCTACAGGGAAGGCTTCCACTCCAATTGAAAATATTTTGCTTTATGTAGAGGGCTGAGATGCAAGCATTTTGAATCATATTTTAACTCGCATTATCACAGGGGCGGAGCTGCCATATGGTCGGGGGGTGGTCGCCCCCCCCCCTCCCCCTGACGGACCAAAGTCTTCTATCTGCGCCCTTTTGGGGTTTTAACATACTTCACTTTTGCACCATTATTGGCAAAAAATAATTTAAAAACGTTGTTTTAAAGGTCCAGATAACGAAATGCTCAAACAGATACCAATAACGAACTGAACTATCTGCACTTTTTTTCTGATGAAAAGGGTCATCTCAATAAGGATAGATTTTGCGGAAACGTATCTTCATGCTTTAGAAGCACTAAAATGTATGCATCCAAACCAAGCGTTATTGTAAGTTTGCAAAATAAATACTGAGAATGACATTAAATTCACCCTCTCGGCCAATTGTTGCAGAGGGCGCAACAATAATTGTAGTGCAAATACTATAATAGCTCTCTTCTTGTCGGGGATGATTTTCAACATACACGGTAAAAAGAGTTTATAAAGATACCAAAAAAGAAACTTCCACAACATTTTTTAAAATCATTTGAAGAGAGCATTCTGGTTAAAATAAAACTGTTATCATAGTGGTAATGACTTAAGATTACTAATGAGCAATTTCCATTTTGCTTTTCTTCGAGTGACCGTTCTCTTGATAAATGGCTGTTTTATTGTTTATTCCGTAGATACAGAGTGGGCATCTGACACTGCACGATAATGTTATAAAGATGATTCTTTCTGTACTTCCCTTGTCTCAAAAACCAGAAAATTGCATCTAATAAAGTTTAGGTTACAGTACTTTTATTTCTTATGAATTCGGTATCTAGAGAGCTAAGCAGACTTTTTGTCTTGGTATTTCTTGCAATGTTCTTAATTAATGAGTGGTCACATAATGTATATTATGTCAATCAATGTTTCTTCGTGTACTTATCTTGATTTACAGATGCCAAAAATGTACACGTGACGGTGGTTACTTTTTAAAACTTTTCCCCACTGTAAGATTGCTTGCTATTGGCACGAGCAGGTTTAATCTTTATCTTCACAAAGTAGTCCATTATTAGGCCTACATTAAAACCTTAAATATAGACCTGACGACACAAAAAATAATGACCGTTTCCATACTAGTATGTAAAAAAGTGATAGAAACATGGGCGTATGCAGGCACGGGCAAGGGGGGAATTTCCTTCCTCTGGAAAATGAAAAAAAAAAAAAGGAATAAAAAATAAAGAAAAATACGAAGAAAAATTAACATCAACATCTCTTAAAAGTTCACTCAAGTGTTTATTCTACTTAAATGTGGTAAATAGACTTAAGAAGTGCCATTTCTAGCGATCAGGGAGGCATTTTAGGCCAAAATTTTCATGCGCTCCCCGCCAACTCATGGTGGCGCGGAGCCTTTAACCCCTAAAAATATTTTCCCCCTGAATTTTTTACTGCGGGCGCCCATGGATTGAAAATTTAAACATGTTTTAATAGAAAAACTTGCTGAGGAGACATCATGGCAGAGTAGTCTTCTACCAGGTGGGGGGGGGGGGGGGACCAAATGAGAACTCTGAAAAGCCATGACTTAGATCGTGCTGAGACTCAGGGTATATACCCCCTTCGAAGCGTTCCTGCAGACCATTTTCGCCCCCTCCGACCGAAATCCCTAGCTCCGCCACTGCATTATAACCAATAACTGAAGAATTGATACTCCCCTAATTTGGCCGATTTTCCCCTCCTACTTTCAGCCACATGTTTCGGACAAGTTTTGAAAGAATTCTAATATTCGGCCAAAGCAGTTGCCCAAGTAATGACTGTGAAATTAGACCGAGGAATCATTTTTTATTATAAATCAAGTGTATGAGAAACAGTAGTAATGTTCATTTGAGTGCGATGATCATTGTGTGGTGTATTATCATGTTATCAGTAAATCAACCAGCCGCCAGAACGGCAGAAGGGGGGAAAACTCGATAAAGCCACGTCCCGATTTGTGGTCGGGAGGTTCGTCCCAGCGTACGTGAAAATTTTGCACGCGCAATTAAGGTAAGCGCATGTTATTGGCCTAGTTTAAAGGAAGTGAGCATTTGAAAGGGATTTTGTTAGTTGCACAAAAGCGCAAAATGCGTTTTTTCACAATTGTTTCCTCTCAGTCTTAAACGTTTTATTAGGACACATTTTTCCTTCAAGGGGCACTGAACTAAACGCGCATGGCAAGATTGCTACGTAAAATCCCTTTAAGATGCATGAAAATTACCTGTGACACGTTCCCTAGTTTTGACTAGCATAGTTCTCTGCTAACAATATGTATAGCTGTTTCAACCTTAATTGTGAGAATTGCACGCGGAGGGCCCCGATATTTTGGGAAAAATTTATTTGCCAAAGTGAAAAACTTTCTAGCAGATTTAGCAAGGGGCGAAAGGCTCCCTGGTCTTACATGACGAAAAGGGAAAGATACCCTCCAGAGGTCCTGCCAGAAGCGATGGTTTTCGAAAGAGTGCCGAACGAGGAAGTTTGGAGGAACGACACATGAACTCTGGAGTTCCTTTGAGGACCAATTGAAACATTTGTTTCGTATTAAGGAAAGCTAGGAAATTAAGACTTTTATGGAAGATTGTTCCACCTCCTCATCCCACACAATTCCAATTTTTCCAACTACGGTATGTACACCGGGTTCTGGCCTTGTGGCATGCAAATCCTACTATATTAGCTCAAATAACTTTTCATCCTATACTGTTTTGACCTTGAATTGATTAGAATGCAATCTCGACCCAAAGTTATATAAAATTATAGAAATTACGATTCTCAGGATACACTTATGGTTTCAATATATCAGAGTTACTGTAAATTGCATTAAAGTGGTGGTAAATTTTCAGGAAAAACAAAACTTTGTCCATCAATGTGAACCCATGACACAACACAAGCTTGCTTCAAGTTGAAATTTTGTGGAAAAATTTGTCAACTTCAATCACCCTATAATATCGTCAGAATTGACCATGGGAAATGAATGAAAATTTTACCACAATGCTTAGAATATGTTCCACTTTAAACATGTTAAAATATAATTTGGTAGTGGACTATTCTTTTAAGAAGCTATCCAAGAAAATTATTCCAGTTGTACAACTCTACACTTGAACGATCAAAGAGAAAAAAAAACTGTTCTTTTTAAAATAAAAGCTACATTTTATTAAATCATTTACAATAATGACAGATTTTATTTCATTCAAACTCAAAATTAGGAAGAAACACACTTCATAGCTACTGTAAAGATAAATTTGGCATAACAGGGTAAATATTCCTCAAAATCTTGGATTATGAATCGAAATAATTACGAATTGCTTTGCAATTCTATCAACATCAAGGGAAAAAAGTTGAAATTTTGGGAAAGATTTAAACTGTCAGACAGCATCCAGCACTTTCCCCTCAAATTACAGTCTGGAAACATGAACCCAGTAATATACATGCACTATTAATACTTTTCAGAATAAATCCACATGTTCAAATTTTTACGACCCCCAATTATTGTAAAAACCTCAAAATGTCACTTAAAATTTAAAATAAAATAGATAGTATACATTGTGGTTACATATAGTCACACAGAATGATATTGGAAATGTATAAATGAATTATAATACAAGGAAAAATATTGATGAAATATTGATAGTTTAAGTAATTTTTACAAAATTTCAAATGATCTGCCATGACCATTACATTATTTCTCACTCTCAATATCTTTGGTTACAAAATCTTTTCACAAGATGAGAACAGAGGTTTGGTCACCAGACAAATATCTTCTTAAAACAAAACCTGAGTTATTGCTGAATTTTGCAAGACACTGTTCAAATCCTGTCACTTCAGTCTGGGAATTATCAGAAAGTTGTTTCTAGTATGAACTCTGCTAACAACACAATGTAACTGAAAAGCATATAGTCAATCGTGTTTTAAATATGACAGCTAATGTCCAGTTAAATGTTTTACGTTGCAGCTTGATATGAGGGGGATGGTTAACCAAATAGAACAAAATTACAAGAGAAAAATTAAAAAGGAAAAATGAAGAGCAAACCAAAAAGAAAAAAGAAAGAAAGAAATGAAGGGCAGATTGGTGAAATAAACTGAAGTTGTAAGCCAGTTAATGTGTCACAGAAAATCTGAGAACTGCAAATTTGGAAGAAAAACCAGATGATTTTTCAGTCTTTCTTTGAAAAAAATCACAATCTGACTTTTAAAGTGTCTCTGTGCTTTGACCATAGGTAAATAATAAACAGTATTTTGATTAGTGACAAGTTTACAACTTACCATTTGCACCATATCTCTTTAAGCTATTTCAATAAATATCATGTAACGTGAAGTAATCAACAAAGTGAACCCTGAGATATCTGTACTCTGTAGGCAGTATTTCCACTATGAAGTGGAACTGTACTTAATAAAATCCCATGAAATTCCTGGAAATCAGACAAATGTCAAAAAGTTGGAGTATAAGTGGCTAAAAAACTGGATTGACTCAGTTCGTTGGAATTCTACTCCTCACCTTTTTTACCTTCTGTTTAATCTAGTGATGCCCAAGGCCTTTTTGCCAGTTGTGGTGTTGAAGAATGAAACAAAAAAAAAGTCTAATGTAATGTAATCTTTGTAAACCAAAGTATCCATGCTAACATATTTATGCTCAGACAAGATTTTGAACCACTTTTACACTCATGCAGATCAGATCACTGATCACCATTAGATATTATAACCACAGAGGACCACAAAGAAAACACTGGGTGATTGGCACGTTTCCACCAGCTTTGCAGGTTCTGTGAATCTTTGTTGGTATTGCTGAAAAACTGTAAACCTTTATATTTATGAGGAAAGCTTTAAAACGTCATGGATCTGCATAAGAAAGAAAAACGTACAATGCCTGCAGCGGAAGCTAACTTTTCTGCAACTTTGTGCGATAATGTAGTAATATCTGGTGTCTACCTTTAAGGAAAATGATATGGTTGTCCACAGGACAAATTTTTTAGTAAAAAAGTGATAGTCAAGTAGGAAATCTGGAAGTTTCCCTGACTTTTCAAAAAGCTCCTGTAGCTTTTTCAGAAACTTGCTCAAGTGACACTCTCAATGAAGAAAAAAAAAATGTGTTGTGGTTGAAAATTATGAGATTTGAAGTTGGTTGATTTCATCTTTATTTTTTATGGAAATTATATTTGATATGCTGTGCTCAAAACTTTTGGTCGTCTTCAGGAAAACCTACTATACAAGTTTTTGTAGTCTGACAGAAGTCTTGGATGCCTGTTAAAATCCTTCACTGATATCAGACAGGCCACTCAAGCATCAGTGAATAAACTCATATCAATTTTAGACACTGCACTGGAATGATCTGATGCTAATAGTTGACAGTGTACTTATAATTTGACAAAAATTTTATTGCAGTGATTACAATCCTGAGATTCAAAGTGATAACAACTGGCAGAAATCACAATTTAAGGTTTCTATACATCATCTGTGGTAATTTGTCTACAGAAAATTTAAAATTTGCAATTTTGCTACACTTTTTTTGAAAATATGATTTATCCAGTCAAAGCCCAACATGCACAAATATTACCTCAAATTTCAATAAAAATGTGATTATATCAGATGGAAGGTGGTAATCATTAAAACTTAAAAACAGATCTAACATTTTTCCATTTCGTAACATGAACATTCATATTTTACCTCACCCTTAAAAGGTAAGAGCAGTCACCCCAACAAGTAGTGTAGTAGACTGTCCTGTTTTATGATTGGCTGCTGAGAGTCATGTGACAACATTTTTCTCCCCAAATTTGAAATTTATTATAGTTAAGGCTAGATTTAATGACACACCAATATGAATGTGTTATATAGTGTCATTCAACTCAATAAAAAGTTGAAAGTGTAAATTTATTTTCAAGTTCGGTTCAAGCTCAAATTTGGTTTCCTTTAAGTCACCTCTTACAGTACAACAGGGGGGAAATGCTGTGGGCATATTCTACAACCCCCTGCCCGCAGAGGGAGGAATTTATTACCAGTAACTGATTGGTTTACCTTGCATACGCAATTCTGAAGTCATAAAATATTATGAAAGATACTTCGAAGAGAAATAACAGGAAAATTGTGAAATTCAGCTGTTGCTTCAAAGTTTGGGGGGCTGCTCTTGACCTTCAATATTACATTTATAAGACTAATAGCCATTCCTTCATTTCTATATTGCTAATCTAGTACTGTATTAGCACATACATGTCTTTCTTCAAGGTGTTCTTCAATACAGTATTTTAACGTATATTAGGTTTCAGTTAGTTGTTTTAAAATGATACTGTGGGTAACTTGACAGCAGAATAAAACCTAGTTTACCTTGTATGCTATTCTCAGCCACCTACCACAAAAATTTTTCTGTTAGTGAACTTTTCTATGTATTCAGTACACATTATTACTTAAATTGATAATTGTATTATAGTTAATTAGATGGAGTTTTACAGCTCAGTTTCTGTCCAGTTGGCTTAAGTATGGCTAGTCACTGCCTCCTTTTCCAGTTGTGGCTCACTGGCTTGTTATCCCTACTCCATTGCTTATGCTGAGCACCACTTACAATGGCAGGTGGTTCCATTTTTAAAGTCTTTGATATGTTTAATAAACATCATTACCATTGTATGTACAATGTACCATAAACAGATATTAAAATTGTAATGCGAAGTCTCTAATAATAATTTTTGGTTTTAACCTAGCGCCTTTCTCAGATCTGCCTTCAAAGCACTTCACACAATAATATAATCCCTGGTTAGTGGTAACCCATCCTAGAGAAAACCCCTCTAGTAGACAGGCTGTAGCCAAATTAGTGTGAAATGATGCAAGTTACCTAACTGGTACCTCACTGGTACCCATTTATTTAGTGAGTGGGGAGGAGCAATCTCTAGAGATCTTGCCATTTTGCCTAAAACACATTTAATGAACCAGGCAGAACTCAAACTGGCAACCCTTCTAGCACAAGTCCCACAGCTTACCAAGTAGGCGATCACCCTGAGTACCTGATCTTATAATAATCAGTTACAGTCCCAGGAGAAAATTTCAATTGAAACCTGTTGAACAGGTTTTTACAAGTGCAACAGGTAATTGGAAACAAAATCAACAGGTTTTAACAGGATTTTAACAGGTACCAACAAGAACCTGTTAGCTTTTTCGGTGCTACCTGTTGACTTTCATCACTCCAACATTTAGTTAGTTGTTTAGATGGAGATTTACAGCCCAGTTTCCAACCTATTGGTTCAAGTCGAGCTGGCCACAGCCTTTTTTCCACTTGTGGCTCCTTGCTTGTTTTTCCACTCCAACAGATAATTAGAACAATGCCTGTTCATACCTGTTAATACCTGTTCAAACCTGTTGAGATTTCAACAGGTATCAACAGGAATTTTCTCCAGGGGTACGATCTGACTTATGGGAAGCTCACCCTACTTACATTACATTGCAGTAAGTGGGAGTGTGTAATCATACTCTTTCTTTTGCACATTGGCGGGAGTGTACTTTTGTATTAATACTTGATAAAGCAAATTGATTGCATGTACCGGTACCATTAAATGACATAAGGCACTTTAGACAGACTTGGTGTATTACAGTATATTAATTAGATGGTCCATTTTGGTTTGGAATTTGTAGTTCTCCTTTCATGGTTCAAACCATTTAATTCACTCTTGGGTGTCTGTTTGTAATACAACCTTGCTAGGCTTTCAATGGTACAGTATATTTCTTACATTTTCATTTTTTACAATCTCAGCAGCATATGTAACCATTCAGGTACATTAAAGTTAGCTACCCTGGGCCTGATGTTGCTTGTCACATCCCTGATCTCTTTCACTGACCAAAACTCAGAAATTATGTCACAAAAGGGAAGTGAACTCTAAGGCACAGTTGGTGGGAAGGTGATGTCCATGCTGTTGTTAATACTGTGACCTTTTTACAGTAGTGCAGCGTGGCATGCAAGAATTGATATGAAAAGGACTGATGCTTATTGCAGCTATGGTTGTACACAAAAAGTCACAGTCACTCTAAATACTTTTTGAATTCAAACATACTGTACTGTAGTTGTATGACTGTTCACAGTCGTTCACAATTCAATACAGCAGCGAAGATTTCTTGTTCCATTTTATGTTTTTCAAATCTTTTTTTTCTTTTTATTTTTTGTGGGTGAAACTGTATATTGAAGCCTCTAACCAACTAGTGGTGTAAATTCACAAACTTAATAAAGCAGATAATATGCTAAGTAAGTTGCTCATTGGGTTGGGTATTGAGCTTACATGGCAGATATTAACAACCCATACTCTGGATCTTAAAACATGTGACCCAGAAAAGTTCATATGGTTTGCAAAGAATGAGCTCACTGTGAATTGAGAGATAAATCAGACATATCCTCGTCTTCTCCACTGCTGGTCTGAGAGAACAACTTCCTCCCTACTGTTTTGGCTTTGACCTGTGACTCCTCTGCTATAGGTGTATGTAAAGCAGCCATGATCTTTGTTGGACTGAGCTTGTAGCAAGATCTGCAAGCTGCCATGTACTTGTCAGCACCACCAATCACCTCCAGCTGAAAGAGTTAAGAGGGAGGAAGTATAGTTCATGTAGTGAAATGGAGCCAGATCCATATAAACATATTTACGTAAATAAAACTATATACATTTTTCAATATGTAAGGTGAATTCATGCATAACAGTTTTATATGGCTTCTTTATTATATGAATATTGTGGTACAAGCTCAACTTCCATGTTCCAGATTTTGAGATCGCATGAACTTCCATCCCCTTGATTGACAGATGATGACAGACCCTTTATGAAGGGGAGATAGTGATTGCAAAGTCAAGAGGTTTTCAAATTGGTACAGACTTGCCTTAAAGGCATGTTCTGGTGGCCTTTCGCCTCTGTCTTGTAAGAAAAACAAAAATATTCCACACCATGTCCTTCAAACCCTATCACAATACCATCTTCCTAACTCAAGATATCTCACTTTAAAGATTAGTTACTTCTGTTAAAAATACCTCTGCTTTTCAACAAAGCCACAGAAAGTTATGTAATGTGGGCACATTCCTTCAAATTCCTTTTGTTTTTCTTTATAATTGAGCCTCCTGTTTGTCCTTGAAATTTGATACTGTTGGAATGTTTGCATATCTTTTCCTGTAGCTCTAGCACTACCCTTCAATATACGTAGAGCACAACCAACATTGTTGCTAAATATTGTCTGCAGCAGCATTATAATTATAAATAAAATGAATGCAATATCAAATTAATGTGCCACCATGACATCACAGATTTCCCATGATGCATCAAATCCCAAGAAAAATTTGCAACACTTTAAAAATTTTTAACTTCCAAATGCTATTAGCTATTGAAATGCAGTTTTCACCTTCTGAAAGAGAAATTTTTTCTGCTTATTTTGAAGTTAACGAATTTTGTCTCCAGAATATGCCTTTAATTTCTTCTTCCGTAACTTGCACATCACATAGTAAGCTGTTCTCCAAAGTCAAAATCCACTGCAGTTTGCAGACAGGATGCAAATTTTTTCATTAAAGGTTAAAAGGGGAAGTTTTTCCCACAGCAAAATTTCCAAAATTGACCCTATCCACAGTAAGTGAGAGTAAGTACTAAGTACTGTACCTACAGTAAATGTTGGGTACTGTTCGCAAAATGCAGCAGATTTTTGGTTTGTCATGAATGAAGGTCTGGAGAATCCTTGTCCACTTCAATATCTAAATTGTCCACTACGAAGAGTTCATGGAAAAGGTACCATACTGTATGAACTGTAGTATTGTACTACAACTATTAACAGAATTATTTTTTTTTTCATTGTAACTTATTTGTCACAGTGTTTATTTTAATTTACCACAAGTATGTCCTTGAAGGATATTTATTTTGAACATGAAAGGTAAATTTTGCACCACAGCACAAGAAATTATCAACGATAAATTAGAAACACAAAATGAAATGAAGTACTGAAAATGAACACAAAACAGTGTTCTTTACCCATTGTTTTATAAAAATGAAATCCTGTATATTAATTGACAAAATTCTTGGTGCAAGAAGGTAAATCCCCAGAGAATCCTCCAGTGACTTTCAACATATTATGGAGGAACTAGCTCAGATCAATGCAATAATGACCTATGTACACCATACTCTCAAGCTACTGTCTCCCACTAGAGGAGTGCAAGCTGCAAGTCCATCCTGACAATTTTGTCAGTCTTGCTGGTTTCTTCTTTTCTACTTTATCATACTCGCCAACATTGCCATCTTCAAAAATGGAGCATGTAGCAGACAATCCACTGCGCATAGCTACAGTAGGATACACAGAGAGGACATGAGTGTTCACTTTAACCCGTGTGGTCCAACATGGTTAAACCCATCTTTTGCTCTCTAAATGTCACAATAGAGTTCTTGAACTATGTTAAGTAAAGATTGGTATTAAAGCATACTACAGTGAAAAACCAGCCATGTTTTACAGTAGTGTAACTGCCAGACATGGCTTTCAGCTGCTTCTAAGCTAGCTACATGCACTAGCTGCCATACTACACTAGATGTTGCCTGTCAAAAGGAGCTTGTGATGTCAGTAAAAGCACTGTATATTGAATAAGGATATCATTTTTTAATCCTTGTAGTCTTTTTAATGATTGGCTCTTAAGAAACATGTGACAATATTTTTCCCCTTACTTGTGAAATTTACCAGGAGTAACTGCTTGGTTTACTTTGATATTATACAATATTCAAAGACTAAAAATATTATGAAAGATACTTTGAAGAAAAATAAGAAGAAAAGTATGAACTTTAGCTATTGCATCAAAGCACTGATTAACCCTGTAAAAAACTTATCAGTTCTGCTTAAAACAGGATGGGTGGTATTGGATATGCTTTACATTTGGCTATTAAACCATTCAGCCCACAGTAAAAAGATTTGATTCTTTTCCACATCAGATATGTCTGTTCTCATTAGAAACCATAGAATGCTCTTGGCAAAAAGAAAAATAATTCACCTTAACTTCGACTACCACCTGACCTTGAATCACAAACCTTATTGCTACGAATTGTGGCTTCATTAACCAAAGCCTAAGTTACGGTAGTCTTAGGTGGCTTACCCTTCTCTACTTCAGAGGTGTGACTTCTGGTCGAGAGAAGAGAAAGGACTCCTCTTTCCCTGGAATTGAGTTTGGTTTGGTTTGGTTCACTGGAATTGATCCAACTTCTAAACTTCTGGTTTAATCGGCACTCATGGCCTTTCTTCCAGTTGCAGATTGTTTACTGAACTTCTTTACTAATGTTTAGCAAACTGGTTTGAACTAGGAATCAAACCAGACTGTGCGGGTGAGTAGCAGATGCACTGCCACTAGGACTGTGAACGTGTAGCAATTAATCACTACACAATCGCATGTTTGAGACACGTTTAGTACAGAGCTATAAGCTACTGTATTAATTGCAAAACCTGTTTTTGACAGTTTATTCTTTTGTATACTCTGATGATACAGGGTGTTCGTTAAATGTAACATTCTGGGCACATTTGAACATTGTAGGCTTCAAAGTTTCAGAATATTACCGTGCAAGATATAACAACTATTATTATTTCTGCTTTACATTCAGTATCAATCACTACATACTGAAATAATTTTTTTGTGATAAGGTAATCATGATTAATCTCTAAATGATCGCAAATTTTTGAGGTTAAATGTTTCGCTATTTTGCCAAATGCTCACAGCCCTAACTGCACACTAGACTGAACCACTGTTCCCTCTAGGAAAGTATACATTGGGTCAAAACACTCAGCCAGAGAAAATTCGACTCAAAATTTTGGTGTTGCTGAACTATACGAACATCAAATGTGGCAAAAAATGAAAACTTCCTTCTTTTTTTTCCCATAGACACCAGTTCATCAAATTGTCAAGCCATTGTGTCAAAATCACGTCACAGCAGAATAGCGTAAACACTGGACACTAGAATGAACACCTGGTCCCTGCAATTGAAACTCCAAGGTGACTTTCACTTTTGCCAGAACTTTTTATGTTGGTTATAACTCTATTGGCTCTTTTGACCTTTGCCTCATGCAATCAGTTCTGTAATATTGTCAGGTAGGCACCTCAGCCATTGAGAAATATGCAGTGTAGGCTTGGACCAAGGAGAAAAGACTAGTTCCTCATCATAAATTTTCATAAAATTTGAACATGGGAGCTTTATTTTGTAATAAATGTCTCTTGAAAGCTATGAGTTACTGTATATATGTTGCAAAAACATCACTACGTGATGTCCACAGTCAGGATGACGCACTTCCGTTACAATATTCTTGTTTTGATATTAAAATAAAATCCATGTAACCTGAAGAAAGTGCTTGGGAGAGGATGAAGGACTGCTATTTTTTTTCTATCTGGCATTATCACTTGTGCACTTTTACATATTGGTAGGCTACTACTGTAGTTAGAAGTTCATGTTAGTTGGTGTTATATCCCTGTGGGTTATTAAGTCATTGTATGAATCATATCTGTTTCAGAGTTGAGTCTGAGACTTAAAGGTTTACTAGGAACTCAAAACATATTAAAGGCCCAGGCCTACTGAAAACACTTGCCCTTTAAATAATTAGGAGCACAAGACCAACAAAAAAAATAATAAAAAAACAAATAACGTACATCTGAAACTAAGCATATAAAAATAAAAAACCCTGAGAGACCTACCGCAGTTTCGTGCCCAAGACGTTTAGTGTAAGATGCTTCTCCATAGCAGGTCATGCAGACAGCATTTAGTTTGATCACGTTTTCAGCTAGAGGAACCAAATTCAAAATGTTGCCAAATCCCTGTTGACACAAAAGGTAACTCGAGGTCATATATGATATGCAAACCACAAAGAAAGTTCTTTACAAACAAGCAATATAAAATTCCAACCTCTTTAAAAAATGGTTACCCTTTCTATCACTTAAATCCGGCAGGGCAAAAATACATGAATTCAGTTGGTAGTAATTTATATCTGCAATTTTGTATCTGTGCAGATTACATCAACCTGTTTAAACATCAGAGGAAGGCTTCACCAAAAGACTGAATTGCCACAAGATCAAGGAGGCCTGGCTTAACTATAAAATGTCACAATTTGAATTGAACTCTGCAAGCATATTAAGAGGCATCACATGGTGCCAAAAAAATATTGTAATTATCTATTTCAAGTCAAGTTTAAAATTTAAAGGAGGCCACCCTAAATGGCTTTAGCTGCTCCCTTAGAATTTGGCCTACTTTTCTGGATGTGTAGGCTATTTTTGTGGAGATACACAGCTGTGCTTTCTGCATAATTTGGGATTAGAGTTTCAGTGAGAAGGCAATTGTTGAGACCCACCATCAACTTAAAATAAGATAAAGACCGGAGAAATGGTAAACCGTTGCAACAAATAGCCATAGAGGCCTGGAAGATGTGGTAAAATTGGCAGCATGGATACCCAAACAGATCAGACCTGTCTTGCTCAGAAATAAAATATAGGGAAATCTGGAATTTGCTTAGAATTAGGAGCTTCTCTGCTTAAAAATTAAGACACTAGTTTTGTAACCATTTAACTGTTTATCTTTTACCTAACCCAATTAAACTTTGTCTTGGACAAACTGTTGTTACCACCCATAAAAGATTTAACTGTACAATACTGTAGGAGAATATGACAACAATTTATCTATCGTGTGTTGGATAAGAAGGATTTTACTACAGCTGACCTCCCCTTTGTGAGGTCCGGTAAAAGTTTTCAAGGGGAGCTCCTAATGGACCTGAAAACATGACAGGTCCTTCCCATTATCTAATTTAACCAATCTAGCAATGTGGCATTGAACTCAAGGGAAGATTGGCCAGACAATCTTTCTTATTTCTTTGCTAAAATTTGTGGTTTCCTCCTCACAACTGTTGTAGAGGCTTTCCATTTCAGGCTCAGCACAGCTTTTAGGTACATCTCACTCTGTACCATTCATGAGTGATCTTCAACAATACATCCTCTCAGGAGTCAAGATCAGGTTTATGCCTGCCAGAAAGATGAGCTGCACAGTTTATTTGCTAAAAGAATTCAATTGTTATTGAAGCCTTTTATTGGATTGAATCCTTTTCCTCATTCTGGCTAATGGCCAGACATTTCCTCTTATGACAAAAGATATGTGGAAAATCAGAATGTATGGAATTATTTGAATAGCCATGCATATTGAACAAATAACTGGACCTGGAAGTCTGGAGAGTCCCTCCATTTAAAAATGTGAGATGGTCCAAAAAGCTCTAAGAGAGTGAACAAGCAGGTACAGTGCTAGTATAAAGCCTAATAAAAAAGACCAAACCTTCAGCTGCACCAAATGCAATGCCTAACAACCATAAAACCCATATAGTCTTAACCTTTTATCTCCCCACATTTTTGAAATTTGGAAGTGAGGTTCACCTGGCAACACAGCCCTATTGTACAGTATTTGAAGTGGCAGACTGAGTTGGTTTGTAAGATTTTCTGTTTTTTCTTTTTCTAAACCTGTAAAGTTTTGTTAGGGTAATGTCAAACTTATATACCATCTACATATGTTGTGACACCCACAAGATAAAAGCCACATTTTTACTTCCTGAATGTACCGTAAAGGAAAGTCATCTAATTTCAAGCTTTTTCCCTAATGTTCTTGTAAATAAAGCCTGGAAATTGGAACATGTGTGTCAGCAGAAGCCTCTTTATGCCATTCTCACTCTGAAGAATATACAACTTCAAAAACAACACAGAAATTTCAGATTGTTTGGGATAGGGGATGGTAGGCAGGACTTCCACCAGAAACACAAAAAAGGAAGGGTTTATTACTGCAGATGCCCAAGTGCAAAGTGATGCCTTCCTAGGACAAAGTTATGAGTGGGTTTGGGGGACAAAATTTGATCCAGGGTCCCTGTAAGGTGCAATTTGAAGGGTTTTAAAGGGCATTTTGAGTTAAAACACTGCTGTCTTCTTCTTATGTAAGAAACCAAGAAATTGACAGTTTTCTAACTTTTGTGGAAATGAAAAAAAGGAGGGGGCGGGGGGATACTGTTCGCCTTTTAGTGAAAAGGGGGACAAGTCCCACTTTACCCCCACTGGCTGAAACACTGGTAGGGATACAGAAGGTAGATAATGTTTGTGTCTGATTTTTATTTGGTCATTCATAATGGCAGGATGTATTGCTGGCAAAAGGCCACTTACCTCCCTTTGGAAAGTGCCATCCAAAGCTGCCACTATTACAATTTTACCCGTATCAGCCAGCCTCTCTGCAAATTCAACACAATCTGGAAACTGGTGGATAAAAAAGAAAGATGCTAGTACTGTGAATGAATGTACTGTAAGGGTGTACTTGTACTGTGAATGAATGTAAGGGCTCCCATCTTAAGGTTGGATTATAAATTACTGTACATGACTTTTGCATTAATAAACCCTTCAATGTTGCAAACTTTGTGCATATTAAAAAAAATGTAAGAGCTAGCCATTTCACTGTACTGTAGATCATCAGATCAATTGCAACAAATGAGTATTTAGTATAGCACAGCTTGAATAAAATACTGAAATTTACCAAGTCATTTTCAGGTCATTTTTTGGGGGGTGCTAAATGTTTATGGTGATTATCAGTTGTTGAAATATTGCAAATACAATTAACCCTTTACCGTTGTGCTCCAATCGGGGCATACAGTATTTGCGCGCCTCGGATGAGGGTGGACTGCCGTGCTCTCCGTCTAGGTCCAAAAGGACCCGAAACGACGGTAAAGGGCTAACCTTTGCTTTTAATGGAATCATACGGTAGGGAATGTAATGGGTGGCATTGCATGACAGACTGTTTAATCTACGACAAGTATTAAAGTTAAGCAATCAGCAGCGTTTACCTTGTCACACACCATTTGCACTTGACATTTTAGAGCACAGAATAGAAACTAACAGTGTAAAAATTTTGCAGTATATTACTTCTGCCTTTTATCAAACAAATATCTTCAAAATTCCATGCAAAGGGCATCAAATTCTTCAAAATGACATCACCTTCAAATACTGTAAGAGGAAAGGAAGTGCATGATTTCAAGTCCATCAATATAGAGCTATGTTTGTGCTAAGCCTCTGAGCAGAAAATAGTTACTTTGTTAATTTTATGGTCTTCAGAGAGTGCTAAGTGGACTGAGTATTTTAAAAGTCCAAGTAGCAAAATTATGTCCTTGGAAGATTTAAATGTTCAAATTTTGACATGCAAAGAAGCTACTGTACTGTTTAAAAGCCATTAATACGGTTATTTTTTGCTCTGATGGGTAAATCAAGGCCAAACCTTTTAAGAGTTGTGTTCAACTTTCGTAGATTTATAGTCCAGCTTGGGTATTCAAACCGGCCTTGATACTGTAAATGTTATGTCCAGCAAAGCATGCTTGAAAGCATTCATTCATTCTTAGTATACAGTACAGTAGTAGTAATTGTGTGCTACTGTATACACAATGGGATTTTAAAAGCTTACAGTACCTGAAAAACACTCACTCCATGCTACCCTATTTCACTCCAAGTTCTGTTGTTTTAGTGGTTACTTCACTAACAAAATTTAATTACTGTTTTGCCTTTTAAATCAAAAAGTTGTTGTGTTATGAATGAATAAGTTTAATAAACAACTCTGGACCAGTGCATTAGAACAGAATCATGCACTGTCAGCTTTCCTCGAACTTTTTGCAAGGTTATGGAGAGAGAGCCGAATGCAGTTTCCACAGCTTTCTTAATAGAGGCATGCAGTTAGAGGGTTAAGAGATTTAGCATTAGTACTTCATACTTTATATTACTAGGCATCATACATGGAATGATGGGAATGAATGGTTCACAAGACTGATCTTCAAGCATTAACATGACAATGAGAAAGGGTCTCTTAAAGTAAAAATGAAAATATGGTCACAAATGCTGAAGAGACTAAGAGACTAGAGGTTAAGTTCAAAACAAGAACAGGCTCATGCAGGGCTGGAAGAAAATGTTACCCTAGGAAGGAGTAAAATTATTTCTCAAGATGATAGTAGAATTTTTAACAATTCTCTTCACATTTTCATGTACAGAAAAGGGAAAATTCTCTCCAAGTCCCAAAATTTCCCTCTAGATGTCAAAATTTCCTAGGAAGAAGCTTCTCGCCTCCCATCTTTTTCCACCCACGAGTTCACAAGACTGAAAGTGAGGAAGTTCTGCAAGACTGAAGTTAAAAAAAAAACAGTGAAAATGATAATGTATTAAGGTCCACGGTTTTTAATTTCAGCCCAGTGAACTTGTCATTCGCAGTTTTTCAGAACTTCCACATGTTTTTCCTTCTGCCTGGCAGACCTTCCATCTTGAAAACTGTTTTTGATTGTCAGTTTCGTGGACCTTTTGATCTCATGAACCCAATAATGTTTTCTGTGACTCTGTCCCAAGAAACTGTGGGTCTTGTGGGTGGACAGAGTGAAATTTTCCATCCTTTTTTGCCTGTTCTCCAACATCAAAAATAATAAAAAATATGTGAACATATTTTGGTCAAAACTTACGAACTGTCCTTCATCAATTCCTATTACTTCATGTGATGTGGCATCTTCTATTAAATCATATAACCTCATCGCTGACACTGCATGACATGTTTGCCTGAAAATAAATAGAATAAAGTTAATAAGTCAATGTTTCTGTTAATGGGAGGTGGGGGTTATTCCCACCCGTTCTAGAAGAAGGAGGGTAAAATCCCCCTATCTTTTCCTTTTTACAACAATTAAATAAATGTCAGTATTAGGTTCATTATTCATGAAGACATCTTTGCTAGAATGCTAGAACCTACATATTAAACAAAAAGATTTAAAAAGCCTTCAGATTGGCCCTTAAACATTTATCTAAGCAAGTACCAAATGAGGGATATTTACCGAACCCATCTGTACAGTACAGTAACTTTGGCTTAGAGTAGGATCCATTTCAACTTCATTTTGTTTCGTTTATTTGATTTATCATTTCATTCACAAACAGAAAATAATTACAAACATTAGATGAAATTTAATAGAGGCAAAAAAGCATGAGACTTAGGGTTTGGCAGTAACAATTCTTGCCCCGCCCCCTTTCTGAGTTTCTGGCAGAATTCCTGTAAGTGTTATGTTGATCTCTGGAAAATTCTACTGTATACACTGTACTGTAGATCGATGGTTTCTCTTGCAACTTTTAAATTATGAACCACATCAGGCATTGAATTTGAGACATGCCAATGTGAAAGCACACCATCACTCACCTCAAATCACTGTGAGGAGTGTGATTTTTTGCACACCTAAATAAAGAATTGTACCTCACTTTAGCCTATTAAAATGTAATAAAACAGCACACCTACCACACTCCTTAATTTCCTGAGGAGTGGGAAAATCACACCCATGGAAAATCTAAAACTCAATGCCTGCCACATACTTTAGCAAAATCAGAGACTAAGGAAGTACAATAAGAGGCAAACTTTATCCAAGATACTGCATAACGACATTGATACTGAAGCCCTCTTTTCTCCCACCTAAGCTTCTCCTTAAAGCAATTTGTTGATTTTTTGCCTTCAGACCACATGGTCACATGGTTGGAGCATCTGACTTGCAACAGGGAGGTCTGGAGTTTGACTCTTAGTCCAGAAGACTCTAAAATTGGAACCAACTGCCATTTTGCTTGGTGCTCAGCATGAGCAACGAAGTAGGGAAAACAAGCCACTGAGCCACACCTAAGAAAATAGGCTGCAGTTGAACCAATTGGTCAGAAACAGAGCTTGAATTTTGATCCATGCTAGTGTGACCATAAACACTGTCAATCACCTTGAATCACTGCAAGGAGCCTATTTTTTGCACACCTAAATGAAGATGGCAGCTTGTATATAAATCTGTTAGAGTTTAATAAAACAGCACACCCACAGCACTCCTTAATTTTCTAAGAAGTGTGATTTGTAGCACAGCAAGAGAATCTACAATTCATGGCCCGATTTCTACTGAGCTGGCATACCTCATCTAACTGAAATCAAAGTGGTAATTGCCAAAACTAGTGTGAGCAGACCAGACTTAGCTTAGTTAGTTAGTTACTGTAGTAAGATGGAGTTTTACGGCCCAGTTTCCAACCTATTGGTTCAAGTCGAGCCGGCCACAGCCTTTCTTCCAGTTGTGGCTCACTGGTTTGTTTTTCTGAATCCGGCAGTACAGTAGGTTCCAATTTTAGAGTCTTGGGTATGATTTGACGTGGGAAAAGAACCCCAGCCTTCCATGTGAGAGGCGGATGTTCTTACTGTTAGATCAAATATGGGGTCTGACCCGACTTAGCAAAAAATGGTTAACTAACTTAGAGGCATAACTCATACGATTGTACCAGGTCAGATTTGGGACTAGAATTTGGTAATTAGTGGATATAAATTTTTTTTGTTACAGTATGCAGAGGGCTATACACTAGTTTTACTGTCTAGATACAAAAGTTCAGAAATTTTAGGCCAGAAGTTCATTGCAATTAAGTTTCAGTAATTGAAATCAACTTCAGGGCTGTACTACCTGAGTCAATTGGGGGATTTGACTTGCTCACTGGGAAAGAACATCTCTTTTTAGCTAACCAGAGTAGCAAAGCTACCCCGTACTGACGCTCAACCCTTCTTATCAGTGTGGTTTTTTTTTTGTTTTTTTAAATCTATCTTGAATAAATTTATTGTGTACACTTAACACATACTCAGACAACTCCAGTTGGGCAGACCAGCATGTGAACACTGTTCACTTAGCAGTTGAACTGTTTCAGGGATAAATCTCTACATTGCTACATTGCTAGTTAATCTCTACATTGCTAGTTAAGTCAAATATTTCACTCAAAAATTATTAAAGAGCATGAAAAGTGAATGCTATCAGTCCAGCTCCCAGGACATTACTGAGCTGAGACACAAAACGTTGAAGCTTATTCACCTGAAACAAACTGATCTATTGCTCAATACTGTAATCTGTGACTTTCCAGTTGTAAAACTGACAAAAGATATTTTGTTTCCTTTGAAAGTTAAAAAATATTTTTATGACCTGAACACTCCTGTTAACTTCCATGGCATGTTGTACAGAGAGGACTAAATTAATGACATTACTGCATAGCAGAGTAGGAGTGCTATCACACCTCTTGGTATAAAGACTAAAGTGCAGAAAAACAGAGAAAGACAAAGATAGTAATTTTAACTTACAGTTTAACAATGACATCACAAATTATTGTCCATTTTAAAGTGAGTAAATAAACTTCAATATTTTGTATCTCAGCTTAGGAATGCCCTATGAAGATGAGATTGGTCTGCAAGCACATTTTTTTTTACTTGAGATACCCTTTAAGATAGTGCTGACTACATGTATGGAGGCAGGAATTAGAAACTTACAGTAAGTCATAGTACAAATGACCAGTTTGTGCATGACAGTGGTATAAGCAATAAGGAAAGATAAGATACCCAAATATTTTTCCTCCCCCTCCCTCAATTCTCCCTCCTTCCTCATCTCCTCTCTCCCTTCCCACCATTTCCATTTTTCCTCATCCTTCCACCTCCCAAGTTCACCCCTCTGTGACGTTTGTACAGAAACTTCAATGCACCATTTATCTGAAGGCTGATACTACTGATTTGTGTCCATTCATGGAAGTACTTCTGGTCCATTCAAATTGACATTATTCCAAATTGTAACAAGTATCATATAGCCACTGTTACTCCAGTTTGACCAGATTTCCAAACTTGGTGATGAGCCAAACAGCATTACAATGACCACATGCTGTGGAAGTGTCCTCACACAGCAGAGAGAGACCCGTGTCATAGCAGCTCCTTGGTAATAGATATCAAAATTACTGAAGGATAAGTAATTAGCTGACAAATAAATGACTGCTTTGCAGGCTATCTTGATTATGTAACAGTCTGAGACATTTGAGGGGAAAATACAGAAAAGTAATGATTTATCCAAACTCTTTACAACAAACCACTCCAAAAACAGTAGACCTGTTGCCATGCCTGTGCCAATCCTCCACTGGAAAAATCAGACAAATCTGACCAGATAAGGCAGTGAAACTTTTCAAAGTGGGAAACACACATTTTGACCCCATATACAGTATAACATAAGCTCTACCCACTGTTAGTGGGTTGAGCTAATAAATTGATATTTATTCCCACCTAAAACTTTAACTGCCTTAAGTATGCAACCTGTATTTTTAAAATTGGTTTTGAATAATGTGATTTTCTTCTTACAAATTGGATATATTCAAAATAGTTAACTGCCTTGGTGCTTTAGCAAAATTCTGCTTTTCTCTCAAATAATAGTCTAATCACTGGGAAGTGGGGGGGGGGGGGGGGGGCAGGGTGTTGAAATAAAAAAGGAAAAAGACTATCCATTTGGAAGGCATGTTCCTCCATGACACTCAGAAAAGCAGATTACTGTACATGGCCAGCACACCATCAAAATTATCCTTACCTGTCATGCGTTGCTACAGATGTCTGGTCGTACCTTACATCCTTTGCATATTTTATAAGAAGACATTTGTAATTTGCAATCTGATATCTTTTAATTCTCCTGACAAGTTCTGTCCTGTTGAACATAATTGGAATAAAAGAATATTGAGTAAAATAAATTTGTAGTACAGTACAGTACTTTTAATATAGAATACTACAGTATACCCCCACCTACATAGGCTGAAAGGGTGTACTGTACCTGCATGTACAGTATTTAAATTAGACTAGCACTTCGACTAGAGATTAGGAAAAGACTGTCAAATTGCCAGCCTGAAACTTGTGCAAATTTCAATTCCTGATTTCCTACATGTGCTTCATTTCTTTTAAGGAAAATACTGTACATTGGCCAAACAGAAATTGTTGTACCTTTTAAAACCATGATTTGGGGACCTGATAGGAAATTCAAATTTCAAAAGAAGTCAATGTGGTAACTCTGTTCTCAATAGCTCATAAATTTGTTCATCAAACACTTGAAATTTTCACATCTTTAAGTGATGCAACTTCTTTTTGAGATAGAGAAACAGCAACCATGACAAACATGAAGCCAATAAAGTTTCCTGGTGAGATTTAATGATTGATTGAAAAGGTTGACAAAGCTGCTTTCTGTTGATGTCATCTGGATCAGGGCTATTAACTAGCCAAATCTGAGTGCTGGTTGTTATTTGTCTGATCTGGTACAAGTTCCTCATCCTACCCCATGGCACTAACCCCATTTTCAGCCATTTTTCATTTTTCCCTCATTTCACTTCAGGGAGTGAATTTGGGCCTAGTTTTATGTCTCGGTAGGCAGATTTGTGGTGGGCAGGGAGACATGCATGTGCTTGCCTGGAGTACCGGGCGGTAATATCGAGTGGTGGATGCGGCCGCCCAGCACCGCCCATCAACCGTGACCTGGATGCAATATCAATAAAACATGTTAATTTCTGCAAATCATGATTTAAAGGAGATACTGGTAACATACATTCCTTGTAGAATAGGCCACCTGTGGGCTGGGGGTTTTTGAACATGCCCACAATACTTCCTGGCTGTCATAAGAGGCAACCAAAGGGAAACCAACCTTGAACTTACACCATACTTGAAAATTAATTTGGACTTTTAACTTTTTATCAAGTTGACTGACACTATCTAACACATTCATGTTGGTGAGGCGTTAACTATCTAACTCATCTATCTAACTAACAAACTCCTTGCAGAATATTCACCCAAAGTTACTTTAGTCTAATCGTCACATCTGTGCATGAAATAAAAATATAAAAAAAAAAATAAAAAAAACCTTAAATTATCAAGTTGGCTAGTTAGTAACAAAAGATTTGATAAGGTTTCTTCAGCTCAGTTCCTAACCAATACTGTAGGTTAAAGTCAAGCTGGCCACAGCCTTTTATTCAGTTGTGGCTTACTGACTTGTTTTCCCTATTCCATTGTTTATTCTGAGCACCCAGCACAATATCAGTAGGTTCCATTTTTAAGGTCTTTGGTATCACACTGCAGAATTTGAACTTAATGACTTCCGCACTGCGGGTTGTACGCTCTAGGCATTTGACCAGTGGCATAGCCACAGTGGTGGTTTGGGGGGTTCTAAACCATGACCCAACCTTGCAATGCAAAAAACACCTAAAACAGCAGTTTTTTCTATGCCACTGCACTTGACCATACATGTGATTAACGGGAAAAAAGAAGTGAAGTACTGGTAGACTGTCTTGTTTCACTAGTGGCTGTTGAGAGTCATGTCATGTGACATTTTTCTTTTCGACATTTTAAATTTTGACAAAGACAGTGGAATGTACTGTACTGTACATGATGCTACTGTAGTTCATAGTAAAGTAGAAAGCTACTGTAAATTATTTATCTACTGTACAGTACAGTCTTTTTCAGCAGGCAGGTTTCTACAGTTATTAGCAGTCTAATTTTAAGGGCCCAGCCCATGAAATGATTAAATGACAACGATTTGGGGTCATTATCTGACACTATCTATTGACAAAAATAGCTTTTAATCGATAAAAACAGCCCCACGAAAGAGGATTGCTTAAGTGAAATGGTACCCCTTCCAGCACAACAGCTCAAAAATGTAAAGTGCGTTGAATCAAGGAAGACATCAGAGCATTTCTCTTTCGTGCAGCAGAATGTTTTAAAATAGAGACTGTTTTTGTTGATAGATAATGTCAGAGAATGACCCAAATTGTTGATAACTAGGCTATTAAGTCATTTCATAGGCTCTTTAATGCATGAAATAATGTAAACTTTTAAAATATTTTAGGTAAGTACTCACGTTTTCCCTGAAAACATTGGTCCAAAGATAACCTGCAAATAAAAAAAAAGGACTAAAAATGTAATATTGCCTGGATCAAATCACTTTTGAGTTTTTAAATGTACAGCTATTGTGCTGTAAGTTTTGTTGCAGAGATGTTCCCACCATTCTACAGTATGCTAAAAAGAGTGATGGTTACAAGATACATATGTGCAGTAACTGTATGCACAGCTTGTAGATTTCACAAGCGCATACCTGAAGTAAACTGTAGTCAGTGCACTGTGCATATATTGATGCGGCGGGGGGGAGAGAATAAACATAGTACTGTACTCAATGGTTGTTATCATAAGTTGATAATGATTACTGAGTTTGTTTTTACCAGGGTTGTAGAAATACTTGTAAGTTACTCTGATGCACACAGTCCTTACCAAAGCAGTTACAGTAGGACGTTTTATGCAGCTAGGCCTAGGCTGTGCTTGTGGTAAAAGTAACTTCAAGTTAGGCATATGGGCCATACTGGAAAGTCCATATATATACTGAGAAAATTTCCTTTTTTCATCCTATTCCATAAATGTAATAATAGCACATTAAATTGGTGTAGCTTAGTATTGGACTGTATGAATTAAAAACAATGCATTTAGGCCTATGCAAAAAACAAGAAAATAAAGCCTGCGTATTGGAGTGAAAGTCTCAACCGCAACCTGTGCAACATTCAAAGCCAGCCTAGGCCAGCCCCATATTGGAAAGTAAGGCCTTTCACACAAGGATCTTTGTTGTACGGAAATGTACACCAATAAATTTGCTGTATGGTCTACCTTACTGCTCCAGGGCAAAGTAATACAGTTGGTGGAGTGTACAATTACAAACACCTGTGAAACTGTAGCCTACTGTAACTTGTGCGGCAGGAATCTCATCTGCAACCAGTTCTGCATTCTAGACACTCTAACATGAGAATCTTTGGCGTGAGCACAGACTCCTATTTGGCGCAGCCTAGTGGCAGGCAAGCTGAATTCCTGGCGCCTTGGTTAATTCCCATCATATGACAAACGTACAGTATACTGTTCTAGTCTAGGCCCCCTACAGAGAACTTGTATTGCCAATGATTGGTGAATGAGGTAGCTACATGATGTATAGGTAGCCGGTCGTTTCGTCCCCTTGCCACTTCGCCCCCAACCAGTTCGCCCACAAAGTGAAGTTTCTCATTTAATTTTCTTTCAGGATGAGATTGAGTTCATTTTTAAAGGTGAAACAAGTTGTGCATTTGTACTAACTCATAACGTTACCATACGCTTGTGCAAAATTGTTGAGTGTTAACTGTGTTGATTATAATTGATGGTACTGATGTAGGATGCTTTCTGTCTGCCTTATCGTTGCTACATCGTTTGTGTGCTTCTTTGTGTAAACGTTCGCACATAATATTTTGTGGTTGTTTTGTTTGGTTCTAGGCCTAGGCCTATTTATAATTTCCAATAAATGGCGCAAAAAAAAACGGCAAAAATTGCAAAAAAGGTTTTAAAAAAATGCTCAACTTGCTTGTGAAACTTAATTCTGGACGTGCAAGAGAATACCAGGTAACTGAACGTATGACTGGTTGGTGCGTCAGATAACGCACCGCCTACCCTTAGCTACTTGACTTGGTTTTTGTCACATTCTTGCCAACTGTCATACCTTTTTTAAAATTTCTGTTATGACAACTACAAAAAACTGCATTTAAAGGTGTTTATTCAATGTCATACTCATAAGTATTTTGGGGCGAAACGACCTCTTTGGGGGCGAAACGACTTCCACTACAGCCTACAGGGCGAACTGGCAAGGGGGCGAAATGAACGGGGCGAACTGGTTGGGGGCAAACTGGCAAGGGGGCGAAATGACCGGTAACCGATGTATTTACAGCCTAGGCCTAGGCCTACTGGTCAAGTAATTAGGTACAGAAACCCTATAAGAACTGCTTCAGCCAGTGGGTCTAGGCCTAGGCTAGCCTAACTTTGTACTACTTCTAGTACTAGGCCTAGGCCTAACGTTAGTAGGCCTAGCTAGCCAATTTCAATTTTATCTTTACCTGAACCTGTCCCCTTGTCCTTTTTTTAGGGCACGGTGAGAATCCTGCCATACAGTTTACATGAGTAGCCATCATTTTTTTTTATTTTGAAAATATTTTATTACCAAAAGGGTTTTTAATTAACAGGAATCATTTACTTAGGCCCTCTCGCTCACGCAGCATTCACACTCCACAGTCGAGGGTACAGTCACAGTCACAGCAGCTAACCCGCCCAAAGTACAGTACGTACGTACATACTGGCATACTGCATTGATCAGTGACAAAGCAACTTCCTGACAACTGTACAAATTTCCCGCGGCAGTGTGCGGCTTGACGTCATTTGGCCTAGGTCACATAGACTAATAAATATTCATGTTTCTTGGCAACCGCTTCCAACAAAATCATGGCAGATAAGGAACAGGTGAGATAGGCCTAGGTGGATAAATTTGTTGTTTTTTAGTTGCGCTGTCCAAAGAGCAATAAATAAAGGAGAAGTTTTGGGGTGCTTGTTTTTTCGCATAATGTAGCATGACTTAAGAAGGAAAGATAAACTAACATAGCTAAGTTGCATTCGTAAATAGGATCTAACGTTAGGCCCAACTTTAGGCCTCACTTAGTTCTCGTTATGTTTATGTTCGGCTGCGCTTAATGTAAGAATCAGTTTTGCGAAAGATTTGAAGTTGGAGTTCCACTGAACTCGTAAACTCGTGCCACGAAGCGTTCCATGGCAACTGGTGAAGGGATGCTGTAATTTGTGAATATTTGAAACAGCTAACATTAAATTTTAAAGCAGAGAACGCAGGGAAAGACTATGAACAATAAGGCCTAGGCTAATGGAGTAGCACCCACCTAGGCCTAGGCTGGTCTGAGCCTGGGTGGGTGCGTTATTGGAGATGGTGGAACTCTATTCCAAAGAGGCCTGCACAAGCGTGTATATATAAAATAGGCGGAAGAACAAGGTCACCTCAATCAACCCCAAGCCTGTGCAAATTTAACCTTTCGATGCACCCTGAGTTTCTCTACAGGATTGGGATCCTTCCTTTGTCACGATGTAAATAAATGTGCTGCCCTGACGAATGTCCCCTTTCCCTTTGAGAAATTTTTGTTAATTTAACTGTAGCTTAAATGCAAAATAGTGCAGTCTTTGGGACTTTTTAACTGATCATATGGCGGAAAATGTGAATTCAAATTTTGGGCTGGATGGAAGGTGAGAGCATTATCTAAGAGAATGATACTGTAATTGTGACCAAACCTTCTGAAGGTCCCCCCTACCCCCTGCTGCCTTAAATTTCATGTGGCAGAGTATAGGTAGGCCCTAGTGAGAAATGTGTGCCAAGCGCACCCAAATTACAGTGGTTCATTAAAGAAGATTTCCATGACAAAACCTGCAATCAGGTTCTGCATCTTGACACTTTCAATTGCCCAACAAACCTAAATGCTGCTCAAAAAGCCAGCCTTTGCTTGGTAATTCATAAACAGCTTTCAATATTTGCTACTGTGCTTCTTTGAAAGTACCTACCTGAAGGTATTTAAAAGAGTTAAATGGAGTTAGACAAAGTTTTATTACCTAGCTTCTAACCAATTGGTTTAAGTCAAGCTGACCACAGCCTTTTATCCTGATGTGGCTCACTGGCCTGTACTCCACTCCATTGCTTATATGCCAAGCACCAAGTTCAATGGCAGTAGCTTTCCTGTGCAATGCAATCGATGCAACACTCAGTCGAAAAGGCATCTCACTCTACCCCCCTCCCCCCACAGAAATCTATCTTAAACGTCTTGTGAGATCATTTAAAAGTTTCCCTATTGTTTTTCAGAAATCAATAGGGGGACTTCCCAGTGCCCCCAAGTATTGCCGCCACTGATTGATAGTACGATTATATTTTTCCTCAAACTGGATTTTGGCACTGGAGAAGTTCCCATCCATCATATGCCTGCTTCTAGAACAAAAACTAACGGCAGAACATGTACAAATTTTACAGCAAACAACAAGAAATCTCCAAAATGACTGTTATTATTATTTAACATATTACCCATGTATTCCGTGAGAAAAATTCTCATTATAAAATTCTGACTGCCAAATTTGACAGTAAGATTAAGAGTATAACCAATTATTCTAAGAAAATGCTAGCAATACCACTTTAAGAAGTTGCTTGCGAAGCCTTAAAGGAAGGGTGATTTCCAGTGATCTATGGGGTATTTTTATCCAGAAGCTTTCTGGTACGTTTGGTGTCAACGGTTGGTGGCAATTCATTGGGATAGCCTTCCCACAGCTCTCAGCCCTCCCTTCTAGCTCAACATCCTGGGTGTGCTGCTGTATGTGATGTCATGTAGTGCACCACCTAACCTTATACTTTACATTGTTCATACGGATATTTGCCAGTGAATTCTGTTTTCAATTTTTTTTATTTTAACCTTTAACTGTACAGCGCTTTGAGGCCTGGGCATTTTGCACTTTGTAAGTGGCTATTATTATTATTATTCCCAAAAAGTTTGCAGCAATGTTGCAGCTGAAGGATGCATACTATAATCCTTACAAACAAGTCTCAGTGGGTCGATATTCCTCCTACAGTATATGAATAATTCCATAAATAAGGGTACCAACTTGTGACGGCAATTTTAGAGCCAAATTTAGGAACAAAAAACAATACATCACTTTACATGGAGTCAAAAGTAGAGAATGATTCTCTTACAAAAGTCAGATGTGCTTTACTGTGTGTATGCAAGCTAATGTGGCCTTCATTCAACCCCTACTACTGGGGGAATGTGTAATTGCACTGTCACAGAGTTCACAATTATGTGTGCCTTGTTACAGTAGTCACTCTAAAAGCTGTCAGGTTGCAGTGAAACTAATTGACTCTAACACATGTTGCATTCATAGATGAGCCTTTCTTTATCTTTTTTTTTTATTTATTCTTGATTTTATTCTTGTTTGAGGCCTTGTTGACACTCAGTGTGATCTTTTTCTTTCAATTTGCCTTAAATTCAGTAAGGAAACAAATGATTGATTAGAACAAAAAGATTAATTAGAACCAAAAAGGTTAATTAGGACAAAAGATACACTGAGCCTGGAATATTGTACTAAAAATGATATTGGTGGTGGCAAATTGTGAATGTTTTTGTCTTTTGCTCAGTCCACCCCAGCAGAGGGTACAGAACAGGTAACAGAACCAAAGGGTGGAGAAGAGAATGTTGATCCTGCTGCAGAAGGGGGCCAGTCTCAGACTGATCCTGTTGAAGAAACAAATACAGAAGGTCAGTTGCACTTTTTATAGGTTAAAGGTCAAGAGCAGTGCCGGAACTTATTTTGAAGCAACAGCTATATCTTACAATTTTCTTCTTGGAGTATTTCTCTTCAGAGTATCTTATACATCATGCTTTATGGCTTAACTATTGTGCATTCAAGTTAAACCAAACAGTTGCTTTTAAAAGTAAATTTCAAACCTGAGGAGAGAAAATGTTGCCACATGATTCTCTATAGCCAATTTTGAAACAGGGAAGTCTACTACACTACCTCAAAGTGGGGCAACTGCTCTTGCCTGTTAATAAGACTGAAGTTGTTACAGTACATACAGAGTCTACAATAGTGTCAAGTTGAATAAGGCATACTAGTTTTTATCATTTGTTAATTATTCAACAAATTTGAAGTGTTGGAGAGGCCATAAACTGTAGGTGCAAACATTAAGACCCCAAACAGGTTGAGCAAATAAAATGCAACATCTTCCTGTATTGCTCATGCAGAAGCTAAAACTGCTGTAGATGCTGAAGGGCCAGCAACTTCTGAAACGGAACCAGCAGTAAACACTGATGGAGGTGACAAAGAAAAGGTTGCAGAAGCAGGGGAACCACCACCAGAAGGAGATTCAGCAGTAGTAGAGACTGCAGAGGGAGCACCAGTAGGCGAGCAGCCATCAGAGGATAAAAAAGAGACAGATGCAGATAACACTGAAGGCAAAGATGGGGAGGAGACTCAGGAAGGATCACCTGGTGAAGAGGCAACTGGTGCAGAAGGTAATTTTTTTCTTTTTGTGGCACTAGTTGGATACTTTGGCTGGTTATAGTTCGAAAAGTTTTCAATATTCTTACTTTTTGAGGTCGTGACCCAGAGAAAAATTAATGATGGAAAACATTTATGTCTATTTTCATGCAAAGTGTGTGCCATACATATTTCCAAGGATTATCTACTTCCTATAACTTCTATTTAATTCTGGCACTTTTAACATTTTGAACAATTGTGTAGGGTAAGGGTCAAAATTGTTCTTAAGAATGTTACATGTTTTTTCTGATAAAGAAGCCACCATGGAGGAAAATGTTGAAGAAGGAAAGGAAGGAGAAGAAGCAAAAACAGAAGGGCAAGATGGCCAACCAGAGGAAGGAGGAGTTGAGAGGGATGCACAGGAAGGAACAGCACAAGAAGGAGAGAACCAAGGTGGTGAAGCTCAGGAAGGAGAACCTCAGACAAAGGCTACTGACGGTGAGGAACAGCCGGCTGAAGGGGATGTTCCACCTACCGCAGGAGAAAGTGGACAAACAGTAGATGGTGCTGAGGGAGTTGAAGATAAGCCTGCCTCCCCTATTCCTCAGAGTGACACATTCCAGGATGGTGAGAGGCCAGAGACTCCCACAGTCCAGGTGCCAGAACCACTGTCTAGAGAGGGTAGCCCAACTCAGGAACCAACACATTTGGAGGCTGGCACACCAGAGAGAGAGGGTAAATATTCAATTGGCTCTTATGACTTTGTAGCCATCTTGTTTATTTTTGTAGTTGCCAGTTTCTGCTTTCATTGCTGATAAAAATGCTGCAATACTGTTCATCTACAGTAAATTAGAACCTACCCAATGGAGTTTAAAATGTAGCATTATATGCATATGGCTGTGTGCTAGGGTTAACAAAGACACTAGGAGGTTGTAATACTGTAATGCACCCATGTTTGTCTATGTAGAATTGTGAAAATACAGTGTTTGTGGGATTGTAATTATGAAAGCTGTAGAGAGCTAATTTTCAACCAAGACATTGCCGTGAAACCAATCACCTTCTATAAAATGGTTATTCCCTATATTTTTTTGTTAACTTGATGCAGACACCTTTCTAAATCTGAGCTGTTAGCTAATTAGGGACTATTAAGTGTTGTACCATTTTCACAAGATCTTAAAACAAACATTGGAGGATATAAATTTTTTAGGAGGGGGTGCTAGGGCCACTCTAATGATTCTTACTGCCAACAATGTTTATTTGCCAATTGCTTAATGATTTTATCAGATATAAAAGTTAACCTACTGTTTTTCACATAAGAAAGAAAGAAATGCCCTACAAATGCCTTTCCAACCCTAAGAAAAAATTTTCTTTGAACTGGTTGTGTATTTCTTTATCAATTCTCAAGATAACCCCTGTTCTATGCTCCCATTGATCATATATATTAAGTGTCTAGCACAGCAGTTCTACATGGCAAGCTTAGACATGTTAGAACAGTCAGGTGCTGTTTGCTGTACAAAGATCCAACTTGAGTGAGTGCAAAACTAATAACAATCAAGTGACTGTTGTAACTGAACTGAAAAGTAAATGTTCCCAGCTAGCAAAGTTATGTGAGCCTAATATGGGTAAACCCATGTGAGACTCATGATGTATGAGGGTTGTTTAAGGGATGGCTCATATTTTTCCCACATATCACTTACAATGAACATACAGAACTGTGGTTTTATTTAGAACATGCCCCAAGTTTTTATTGTTCTGACAGGGACTTACAGACACAGTACTCTCAATTGTGAAATAATAATGAAAGTTGGACATTTAAAATGCCGTGACATCTCCTCTTGAGAAAGCAACATAGACACCCCAGTACATCAAAGGCAGTGTGGGGTGTAACTGATATCTGACTTTGTCACATGATCTGTGCCCTTAAATGAGCTAAGCTTTCATATTCACACTGCGTCAAAAGCAATTAACACATGCTTGATTGACCTGTTAGCTAACCCCAAATGATAAGTAACTTTTTGTGTATTTAAATATTTCTGTTACTGTCAATCGATTAATCAGACGTGAAATGTGACTAAATTAAATGTGGGTGTGGTGAGCTTCATTCCCTCCCTGAGGCGATAAGAGGTAATCAGGCAGAGAAAGAAAGTGTAACAAAAAGTATGAAGGATCATTTCATCATGAACCCCAATTGACTGTTAGAGAAAATGCTTCACATTTATGTTTTAGAATCACCAAGACCAGAAGACATTATAGAAGAAGAGGAAGAAGAAGAAGAACCATTTTACAGCAGGGAAGAACTCATTGAAGCTTATCAGGTAAATGGAAAAATGACTTACTGTATATGTAGTATGTTGGTTCAGTGCAACAATAGTTAAAATTTAGGGCTGTGAGCGATTATTGATTAATTGATGATTAATTGTGGATCAAATAAAGGTTTAATGACATGCTGCTTTCCATTCGTCGCATGTCACAATTCAATCATATGCAGTTGATATCTACAGTACACTGTTTCAAAGTGTCCTTCATTCAAGTGGGGTAGGTACAGTATCTTCAGTTTAAAAACCTGTTTCAGATTGAAGAAGAAAGATTAAAAACACAGATATCCTCTTTAATTCCAGCTACATAATGCAGTGAAGCATCTCATTCAGATGTATGTTCAAACCTTTTGCATACAATGTCATTCATGTTTTATTCACATGCATAAAAGTTGAAGATACAAAAGTGTGGCATATGCTGTAAGGTTGACACTCAACACATGTTTACATGCATGTGTAATGCAACTGAGCACTATATGCAATGCCATCTAAATGTACATTTGTTCATACTGGCGTACATAAAATCGCCGGTCTACAACATGTTTCTGCATCATGCCATATACAGTGTGCGTTTCACTACGGCTGTACGGCATGTGGTCCATATCCCACATGGACACATGCGCTAGGTGAGCTCAGCTGCAGAAAACAGAATAGTAAAGACGAATCCGGACAGATTGTGATGGTCTGATTTTAGTCAGCCATACCTGGGGTACATCACCTTCCTTACCTATTTCATGTATGGTTGTACACTAAAGTGTATCTTGATTATCTTAACTTCACTGAATATGAGGATTTGAAATTCACGAAGACAATAAATAAAGACAATTGGTGCCTGATAGACCCTGCTAATGGCTGCCTACAGTCACTAAAAAAAAGCGCTAATCGGATTCGTCTATAGTCACAGCAAAACTTTCTGTGCTTTTTATGGATATCTTTCAGAAGAATTAATAGTAAGAAGTAAAGAAAGATTGAAACACATTGTGGTATTTTTTGCAAGCTACTGTAGATCATTAGGAAATCTGTCTGGACCTAGAGAGAGAGTTAAGTAGACAATCATGGGCTTCCTCTTGAGAAAAAAGGGTGGAGCAATAATTTTTTCTGGAACATCGAGAATCTGGAAAATAAACACAATTTTTATGCAAATTTTGACAATTGAGAGCCACCAGAATATGAATGAAAAAAAGAAATGACTATTATAATTTTATGCAGTTTACAACAAATTTGGGCAAAACTCTTAAAATATCTTTGGCTGTAGACATGTCATATGTAACATTAATGGGACTTTGGTCTAGTTTTGTCCCTATGCACAGGTGCAGTCCTCCCCTGTCTCCCAGTTAATTTTTTTTTAGAGAGAAAATGGTGAAAGAAAAAGAAAAGTTGTTACCCCCCAACATTGTTACCACATTGAAAATTTCCTTTAAATCATCCCCCTACTGCCTTCTTAACTGTTCTTAACTACATGAAACATTTCTGAAGAAATTAGAAGGCTGACAGTCACTTATTATAACAATGAATGTGCTTGTGCAAACAAAACAACCTGGCAAGGGGGAATGCTAATACAACATTTGTAAATCTGTTTTTATTGGTATTTGTTTCAGCTATTGACCCAGGTACAGTATCCTCTAAGTCCCATGGTGTCTCTCAACAACACAAAATATTGTCTATGGCATAAGGACTAGTTTCCAAGGAACCCTCAGCCCCATTTGAAAACCTCATCACACACATTGCAGTCAACAGCCTCATCTTGCCTTGCTTTGCCTCATTTTATTTTGTCTTTTTTTATAATCATGGGCAAAATTTCAGAGGCCGTAGAGTCAATTTTGAAGTGCGGGGCTAATCATCGAAGCGGCCCAATATGGCCAATTAAATAAATGCACTTTAAGGCAGCCTAAAATGCCCACAGCAAAAAAAGTGTGGGGGCTAAAGCCCCCTAGTCCCCCCCCCCCCCCATCTCTGCGGTCCCTGAGTTTATGTTGAATGATAGAGAATAATCTTCCCTTCATTACAGTATGTGAAAATCTACTTGATATTCTTCTCACTTACAGTTTATAGTCTACCCCTAACATCAATAAAATTATAATAAAACCCAGTAGGTCTTGGGGTTGCTACTGTATTAACTTAACTGTGGGTTCCAATATCAAGAAAAAAAAACAGACTTAACTGCCTAAAGGTTGGGTTTCAGACTGTCTAGTGTTAGGCTTTTTGAGTAAGAGCTATTTCACATAATGTTAAATCTTCTCATCCATTTTTTAGCGCCTTCCTTCACAATTTTCAAGATTTTATGAAAGGGTGTGTGTAATGTGAGACTCTCATCTGATGAACCCTCTTTCATATCCATGTTAATTCCATGCATGTATGCTTCTTTTACAGACTGCATTGGCTGAAAAGGAACAGTTGCAAAACCACAACACCCAGTTGCAACACAAACTGGCTGAATATTTTAGAAAGAAGAAATCTGATGACCAGAGGCAAGAGATGGATAAAAATGTAACAGATCAGGAGCAGAGATACCTCAAGTACATGTGTAAGTTTTACTTGTATAGTAGTTATGAAGAAGTGACATGTACCAAGTCAGTTCTGACAACTTTTGCCACAAATTAAGATGTCAAGAAAATTATAAGTGAAGCTGTCACAGTAACTAGATTCCAAGTTATATTTAAGCTGAATTTTATATATGGTCAGAATGCACTGTTTGAATGCATGGAGAATTCACTCATAAGCCCCCCCCCCCTCCCCCTTCCCTTGCAAATCACAGTGAATCAAACTTCCTGACATGCATGTTAGTGGGGACATCTCTAAATGTAGGTGGATGTACCCTAAACAAGCCTACACAAAATTGTTCATTAAATCAGCTAGTAGACTGGTGGGTAACTCTGCGAGTGCCCCATCTCCACATTGCTTGGAGCATCTGATGTGCAGCTAGGAGGTCTGGAGAGCAGCATAAGCAATGGTGTTGGAAAACTAAGCCAGTGAGCCATAACTGGAAAAAGGCTATGGCTGGATTGATTTAAACCAATTAACTGGGCTCTAAAACTTCCATCTAACTAATAACTAACAACAGGTTATATGCTAGGACAAATTTAGAAGGACATAAAAGGCAATTAGGGGAATACCCTCATTTATATTTCAAAAATGACTTCTCACAGAGCCAATATATCCACCAAGTTTGTCTACATGAAATATGCAACTTGCAGTTTGCAATACTCTATGACAAATATGGAATGACAAATTTACAGCTACTTAAAGGATAAAATTTCACATCAAAACCAGTGTTTGATTTTGTGCTGTTCATCTATTAATCTGGAATGGTTTTAAGGACTATTAAGCTTCTCAGTTCCATTTAATTTGACCCTTGAAAATGTAAAAGAATTCTAGGCCCAGACAGGTCACATCCTTCAGAACTTTTCATATTTCAGGGAAATGAACATTTCAATAAATCCTTTGAAAGCATACAAGGGTACTCTTTAATAGTCTTGAGACTACTTACAGCCGAGAGACTAATGTTTTAAATACCTTTATTTGGTGTTAGGCAGGAGTGGCAAATAATATTTTATATCAATTTGCCTTTAAATGTATGGGAGTTAGACCTTTTGATTTAACTGCAACTTTCAAATGAAAGATGAATGTAGTAGAAAAGGTTTGCTAGACAGATATTGTGTTGTTTTCACTGTGTTATCTGACTGTTAGTCTCTGTGATTGTATTGAAGTTGAGACTGAGGAAGATATATGCATCTGATTAAAGGGTGAATAAATTCACTCCAATCCAAAGGGAACTGGTGACGCAACACTTATGGGCATCAAATAGTCAAGATCTTAATATAATCCCACTTTAAGTTATTGTTTAATAGGTACTGTAGGTTAAGAGTGAAACTGTGAGGGTGCGTGATGACCTTTTTTAATTTCAGTACAAAATCTAAGTATCTTATCCAGACTCCAGGTGGTACTGTTTTCCTATCCCTTGAAAACAGTGCATAGAGCAGGCCAGGTATCCTGCCCAGCGACCAACTAGAACAACAAAAATTGATAGAATACTGCAGATTTAAAAGAGAAATCTGATGTCATTTTAAAATACTGCAGACTCCTTCATGTTTACAACCAAATCAATTCAGAGTTGTTTGGCAAGAAGGTTGATGAGGTGTTCATACAGTGTTGTCAGAATGGAAGAACAGATTCTGAACATTTCATCTAATTTTTATGGACAATCACATCACCATGGTTACAACTGAAATCTAGCTTACATTGCATGATATATTTATTTTCCTGCATGCTCAAGACAAAGGCATGTCTGCAGCAATTTTAGGGTGATGAACAGCCTCATAGTCATAAGACAGTTTAGCTCCATGTCATGATGCAGGGACTTCCTCTGCCTTTTTTATTTTCATGAGAATAGTTAAGGGTGAATTTGACTTCAGAAACGATTATCATCTGCCCCGTGAGATAGTTTCCCCATTTATTTCACAACAGCAAATCTTGAAGTGCATGCATACACTTGTTGTTACAATGAAAGAATCTGATTTATCAAATTTTTGTGGGCAATTAGCCACATCACCATGTTCATTTTGAAACCAAACTTGCATGATACGTCTTATTTATTTATGTATGTTCAATATAAAGGAGTGCCTGCAGCAACCTTATGGTGATGAAAACCTCATAAGACATGATTCCAAATTGTTAAAGGTGCAGGGACTTCTTCTGTCTTTTGTTATATTGTTGGGAATGAGATGAAATTCAACTGAGAAACAATTTTTACCTGTCCACTGAAGTAGTTTTCATTCCTTATTTGATGACAGCAAATCTTGAAGACCTAAGAAACCAAGAGGAAGAAGAAAGAGAGAACTTTCTTCTTCATCTAGAGGAATTGAAGGAGAAAAAACAAGACAAACTGGAACTTGTTGAGGCAGAGGACAAAAACTTCACTGAGTTGAAGAGAACTGTTGCATCTGATGCCATCAGTAGCAGAACAGGAAAACCATTGATGCCACGGGTAAGATTAAAAGGAGTGAAATGTTGTGAAAGGTTAAAGCTATCATGTTGTTGCTCATGAGTTGGCCATCATCCTTACTGACACATGTTCTGAGATGGGACAGCCATCTGACTGAGATGCAGGAAAATCCTCTTGAGAGTTACCTTTTTATTTAAAGACATTGTGATGTATATTGTAAGGTAAAATGTCCTTCATATTTGTTGGAGCATGTCTATTGAGGGATGTGTACACATCATAACTTTACTTTTTTATTTTTATGTCTAAGTGATGAAGTCTCACTTAAGTTTGGCGAAATACATAAGGAAGACATTTACTTAAGAACTCTGTTCACCACATACCCACAAATCAGGCATTAGGGTTGGGACCCTGGCTGCATGGATCAGTGTCAATTAACAAATGCAGCTGGAAGTCACCCAAGCATAAGCGAAAATGAGGAAATCAATTGTTCTGCTAGTTGAAGTAAATAGTCTTCCTGCTCATTGCTGGGAGAAAAGGCAGAGAAGTACAGGGGACCACTCTTTGGATTGTGGTTTCGGGCTTGATTCTTACACAGTTTGTAAACTTCAAAGAGCTTTTCTATCTCACAATGTCATTTCTTACATTTTTCTATCCCCTAAATAAGTGTGAAGTACTGTAGTCTAACTATGCATAAATAACACAAGTGTGAGTTCAGCATTAAGACTCTGTTTAATCGCTCACATTAAAGTAATACTTTAAAAAGTAAACGCATACTTCATTTTTTCGTTGCCAAGTAAGGTCAGATGTAGATGTATTACAAGCATTGTCATTAGAAACATTTGCTTGCAATCTGCAGAACATAACAATGTATTGCCTTGTTTCTTTGGTATGTACAGCAGTAGACCACTAGTGTTGGCACGTTATCATAAAGGTGAGCAATTGGTAGTATTCATGTCATCCTATGGTACTCTTATTCCTGCAGGAAGTGGAAATGTACATATCAAATGAGCTGAAAAAAGAGGAAGAGGTAAAAGCAGTCCGTCTTGAGAACATCAAGCTGAAAAATAGATTGAAAAAGAGAGAACAACAACTGAAAGCCAAGGAAGAACTGGCTGAAGGTCTTCATCTGATTGACTTTGAACAATTGAAAATTGAAAACCAGACCTACAACGAAAAAATAGAAGAAAGAAATGAGGTAAATAGGATGAAAGGATGATTTTATGTTCTGGAGAGTGTATTCAAGCAAAATATCATCTTAAACAAGAAGAGGCAGTTATTCATCACCCCAGACAGTCACAATCCCCTTCAACTTGCTCATTTCTGGCTGTCAAAAATCCATTTTTATTTGGCCAGACTGAAGCCAATCAGTTAGAAATTGAGCCATAAAACTCCATCTAACTTATTATTCTTATCCAGACACAATCCTAGTTTATTGCTTCAGGGCATAACCTTGTGACCAGACAGGGCATTAGTGTGAAATAAGGTTTAGGTTTAGATGAAGTTGTATGGCTCAGTTTTCAAACCAATTGGTTTTAGTTGAGCTGGCTACTCCTTTTTTTCCAGGTGTGGTTCACTGGCTTGTTTCCCCTACTCCATTGTTTATGCTGAGCATCAAGCACAATGCCAGTAGATTCCAGTTGTGAAGTCTTCGATATGACCCGCCAGGACTAATGTGTAAACAGAATACGCCAGGATTATGCTTTGAAATATGGGCTGCCCTGGATTTTCTTTTATTTTGATATCAATAGAAGAGCTATGCCAGTTGATAATTTTGGTATAAATCAGGGATGTAGCCAGCCAAATTTGAGTGCCAGGTAATTGTGTCATCAGGGAAAAGCACTTCACCCCACCTCATGGCCTGCATCTTCCCCATTTTTCAGCCATTAGTTTTTCCTTTTACCTCATTTTATTTTATGGAGTGAATTTGAGGCTAGTTGAAGGTCTCATCAGGAAGATTTGTGGTTGGTGGGGAGAGGTCACCACCTAGCACCACGCACTGTAGCTACAGTACATCCCTGGTATACATACTCCAGGTAAAATTGAAGTGTGGGGTAACAAATGAGTGCCTTTAAAATTCTCCCCTCTTACAGTAGCTACCAACACTTGTGAGCTCTTATTATTTCTTGCAACCTCAAGAAGGTTTCCCAGTAGGAGAGCATGCAAGTGGTCAAAAAAGTTGGTTGGAGATGGTAGCTATATAGCGAACCAAGAGCACAAGAGCCTGCAAGATTCTGAAATATGTTTAAACCTTTACTCTTGTTAGTGCTTGTGATGCCTTGTGAGCTATGAACTCTTGGGGACATCGCTGGAAAATGCTCTCTCACTAGGCAACCTTCTCAAAGTTGCACAATTGCAGTCTCAAGAGCTTTCAAGCAACTGGCTTGTGTGGGCTACTGGCCTGTGTTTGAATTAATGATGATCAAAAGCTAGTCACCAACTATTAATAGAAATATAGGGATAAACATGCTTTGGGTGCTGCAATAGTTCCTTGAATCAAGGTTGATTGGAAACCAGTGTTTGAAAAACATTAGCAGACTAAAACATGATGAAAACTATATACAAATACGGTATGCAAAATATGACAAAATTATGTACAGTTCTAAAAATTTGTAAGGAAAAGTTAGACTTGACAGAATTTTTTTTGGAAATGTATCCACACCCTCTTTGAAAAGAATAAGGGGCCCCTTTAAAAGAAAAAAAATAATGAAAGTTGGACCTATACTTGTTCTTTTCTTTTGGATGTTTCAACCATTCAGCCAATGTGGGTATTAAAGATGTGAACTACTGTATATTTAAGTGACTGATTAATGTCTTTGGAGATCTGTGGATTCTCAGTTTGCATGTTCATATAATTGCTATAAATGAACTGTACATGATGACCTGTTTATACATACTGTACACACATGCAGGAAGTATTTATAATATGCTTATTCATAGATTTAAGTGCAATACAAGCACAGATAATAGGGGAAATAAAAGAGATAAGAAAACCATGTTAAACAAACAGTAGGGTTTTAATCAGTTCTTAAACACTTCTAGTGGGGGGGGGGGGGGCTTCTCTGATTGATGGTGGGAGGGAATTTCACAGACATGGACCTACTACTGTACTAAAGGCAGAATCACTACTTCTCCAATTTGATTTCGGAACAAAAAGCCTAGTACTATCAGAAAAGGACCTAAGGGATCATAATGAGTGTGATAATTAGTACTATGTACGTATGCAGTACAACATCAGGGATGAAATATTTATGAGTGTTTATAACTGCACGTAAAAATTCTTTGAAATCAATCGAAATATTTTCAATTAACATTGATAACTTTACTAATAAGTACTCTGGAATACTCACACCTCAATCAATTTTTTTTGTCCATTAGGAATTACTGAAACTTCGGAAGAAGATAACTAGCACTGTACAAGTACTCACCCATGTAAAAGAGAAACTTCAGTTTGTCCAAGGGGAGAACCAAGTACAGAAGTCAGCTCTTAAAGAAGTAGAGGCACTTGTTGCACAGGTATTCTACTTTTTTTTTAGTGGATAATGTCCCAATTCAAGAAGAGCTATGAACTTTATGTGGCACCTCTGCAACTTTCTCCACCTTTATCTGGGGATGAAGTTCCCAACATAAAGGTTGACTAGACTAATAATCCCTACTACACTGTATACCGTACCTTAATCCTAATCCAATCATAATTCTTACCCAATTCTCCCAGGGTCTGCTGGAGGATAATCCCAACTCATATCCTGCTTATTCATAACCTGAATCTTAATTAGGATTCAGGTAATGAATATGCAGTATATGAGTAACCCTAATTCTAACATGAAGTAGATGCTCACCAATATGTTCTCCAGTCTAGCAAAAATTTTGGATCCAGCACTTCAGTCAAGTGGGCCGGAAGGCCTCATCCCTGGAGTTGTTATTAAGATCTGCAATTCTCACATGCTGTATTCTTACCCATACACAAATATCTTCTGATCTGCGGACTTGTTGCCCTTCAAAAGAATTATAAACTAAGATAAGACGATCCTTAATTTCCTACTTTCAACATCTTGTTCGAACAAACGCAGTCAAATGTGAACAGACTTCTCTGAAGAAATATAATGGATAGCAAGCATCTGTTCAGTCTGTTGTAATGCCTTCAGTATTTGTATGGTCAAGGAAGCAGATTTGCTGACTTAGCAGGATTACCTCACAGTTAGTCTTCACTTAATTCAGAAACAAGAAACAAGCCTCTCAGCCTGTACACCCCATGAGAAAATATATTGGAAGGACTGAAACTGTCAACAACACAAATTTGACTGCATCATACTGTATACTGCACATCGTATAATTTAAGCACCCTACTTGTAGGGATATTTTGTTGAATTTTAATTTAGGCAGCATTGACATCAGTGAGACATCATACTTTTGTTTGCTTTTAACTCTCTTCTCTATGTTATGTCAAATTTTAAATCTTGGTTGGTGACATTTTTGAAAACATAGTTTGGTTACCTTCTGGAATGTCCAGTCTCAAAAGGGATGACCTTCTTAACTCTTTTTTATCATCAGTTATGCATAATTACTCTTCCTGTATGGAAAGAAGCTGTCTTCTCTTTTGTCAATGTAAGAAGTCTTTTGCATGGGTCACTCCAACAATCTCTCTCAACATAACATATCTCAGACTGTACATTCAACAGATTTAAAAAATAGGACCTACTGCTGATCCAGAGCCGTCGGTCAAAAACACAAATGTAGAAGTAAGGAAGTAAAAAGCACTTTTTTAAATATCAAGATTTTCCATTCATGATACTTCACAGAAAAGAGACCTTTTGTCAAGGACGAAAAAGGCTCGAGACTCTCTCAGAATTGATAATCAGAAATTACGACAAAAGTCTGGACTGCTTGGCAACCAAGCATTGTTAAGGGACTTTGAAGAGAGGAAAGATGAAGGTGATGAATTAAGGGCCAAACTAGAAAGACTCAAACGTATGCATGCAGAGCTGGTACTGAAGTCCGCAGGAGTGAAAAAGAAAATTGAAGAAAGCAGAGTGACTAGATCTTAATCTTTGTATTAATGGTTTTTTCTTACCAAATTTGTACACAAAATATGAATATGCAGATGTAAATAAACTTTCAAAATTGGTATCAAATAAAATTTAACAGGAGAAACAAATATTAGTTTCATTTGTACTTTTTGAGTAGCCCCTTTTTTGACAAGAAACAAATTTTGAGATTTCCATTTTTCAGAAACTAAAGGGAAGTAAAATATAAAAAATAAAGGAAGCATAATACTCTTAATGACTATTCATGGAATGAGGAATCAGATTTCAACAGGACAGAAAGATGAATCAGCCTGTTTCATCAGACTGAATATTGTTTCGACATTTTGAGAAAGACAACTTTAAGCACAAGAGCATTCATCCCAATTTGAATTACTAGCAGTCTTTTCTATTTGATGGATAACCCTTGAGAATTATGTGACAATACTTCTCTCCAGGAATTGTGAATTTTATGAAGTATTCCTCATTGCTTTAACTTGGATACACAATATTTTAAGGCCTTAAATATGAAGAAGCTAATTGAAAAAGAAGTTAGAAGAAATGAGTGGGAATCAGTTGTTCCAAAATAGGTTTGGGATGACTTCCTTTGCCCTGTGCAGATTGATTTTTGTATCAACGTTACTACAACCCCCGCAGCAGTTGGCAAACCTTGTGCTTCTGTTTGGTTAGTCACAGTGACTCAAACTTGTATCACCTTTCTCCAAATGGCCATAATTCTAGTGAATCTCTGCAAATCACCATAACTCCAGTAGAATTACACTTTGTTGATGACCATAATTTCAGTCATGGGCGTCCGCAGAAATTTTTACAAGGGGGACAAGGTCATTCATGGATGATTGAATTGTGTACACTATCTAAGCGGAGCGCCACCATAGGTTGGCGCAGAGGGTACAAGAAAATTTTGGGCCTTACAAACCCTCCAGATGGCCGGAAACGACACTTGGCGAGTGTTATAAGTTGCATGTACCCGGTCCTGAAACAGGAATTTCATGTCTGAAATTTTTAGGTTTTTAGAATTTTCAATGTAAAAAATTGTTTAAGGGAAATCTGCCTCTCGGTCACAGTCTCCATGCCTATGCATGATAAAACTTGCAACTGTCAAACAGCCTATATAGGCCATATCCGTAACCCAATTATGAATCATACCCCCCCCCCCCCCCCCCGCCATACTCACCTTGTATATCCCAGTTACATCCGCTGAGAGTTGAGATCAGCACGGGACCAAACCAAGACCAACGCATTCATCAATAATCGGATGCCATATGCACACTACATACCTGACAAGTACAATTTTAGCACAGTGTTTACAATTACAAATTTCCAATAGGTATATAACATGAATGATGGTCCCCAAATTAAGATTTCACTATTCAGCATACCATCTTCTCTTTTGCTATTCCTGGTCAAATGTCTGCATATTCATGAGTAGAAACTGATGAAGTGAGTGAAGATAATTTGATGATTTATTTTTAATTTTTTTATTTCAATTTTTAATTAATTTTTTCACCAGTTTTATTTTCCCCTTCCGGACGCCCATGATTTCAGTGAAACACTATATGAATGCATTTTGTCGCAATCATGTTAACAGAGCTTGTTGAACTTAATAATTTTCATACCCCTATACTAACATTGTATTTTGAGATCTGATACAATGGCTTTAAAGACTAAGTCTCCCAAGCACTCCACTTTTCATGTATAAGAACAGTCCCAAACTTATACAGGGTTGTTTTAGAGGTTTGGTTCATTTTCATGTTACAGCAGTAGTTCTACAGAAGAGATGCCCATTTTCATGTATCAAGTTAAAGGGAAAATGCAGTAACTGCAATTTGAATTAGTGTAGCAGACTATCCAGTTTCAGGTATGGATAAATTCATGTGCATAATTTTCCTCTCCAATTGTAAAAGTTACTGTTTGGTTCACCTGGAATACAGTTGAAGTCTTTAAATATCTTCTAAAGAGAGTTGGAAGGGAATTTTTAAGAAAACTGTGTGATTAAGGTGTTGTTTCAAAACAAGCTTGAGGTGACTGCTTTTTCCCTTTAAAGGCCCTGTTCTCTCACCCCAAACAGTACCAATTCTCCTAACCTTCTTACTGAAGCCCCTCCCACAATTGTCTGAAATTCATTCTCATCCAGACACAATCTCAGTTTATTGCTTCAGGGTGAGTATAGAAAAACCCAATTATATAATCAAAACACTCTCAGTACTGTACATGCTGTGTTATATACGCTTTGACACTCTGAATTGTTTGAAGTAGCTGTCAGTCAAAGAACTGAGCCAACTGAGAATTTCAGTACCCGGGTACCAAAACTGTAGTTTGGCCCTTTAATGTCAAAAAGAAAGATATCTATTTGCCTCTGGTAGGAAATTAGGAGACATATTTAGGTGGCATGAAAATGGTGTCGGTGATGTGCCTTTAAGTCAGAGGGGATCACAAGTACTATTTCACTGTACATTTGCTAAAAGGTCTATAAGTGTCAAATGGAATTCCAAGCAGTTTAATTTTAAGTCTCAGTTTCTGATACCACGTGGCTGAAATATGTGAGCAATTATTATGTCTACTTTACTTGACACTGGAAACTTGATAGCCAAGCTTTTGTTATGCCTTCCATAGGCTGTTTACTAAGTTGAAGAGACAAAACAAATCAAGGTGGAAATCAGAAATTGCTTAGAATTTTGACTATTTCAAGAGTTAAAAATGGACTGTTTTTGAGGTCACTCCCAAAATTTAACAATAGCATCTATGCACTTTCCAGCAGTGAAAGAAACTTACAGGGCAAGAGCAGTCACCCCAACTTGAAGTAGTCTAGTAGACTGTCCTGTTTTTTGACAGGCTGTTTAGAGTCATGTGACAGCATTGTTTCCCTTCAAACGTGAAACTTACTGCTTGGTTTACCCTGAATATGAAATATTGAAGTCAAAAAATAGGATGAAAGACACTTTGAAGAGAAATAAGAAGATCATCGTGATGTTTAGCCGTTGCTTCAAAATATGTTTGGGGGGACTGCCCTTGACCTTTAAAAAGTGTTTCCCAGGATAAGACATGGTCCTGTACACTGGCGCTTTGATGTTCTCCTGCTTTTCTAAGCTATTTGTTTAACAAATCCACACCCCCAGCCCCCCTCCCCCTCCAAAGAAAACAAATTAAAATAACATTTGAAAGAAAAATAAAAAAAAACAGTAGACCTAAATGGAGAGAACTTGTAGGCTAAAAGGTATGGAAACTTAGAACCTTGGTAAATGGGCACAGAAATGAGTAACACACTGTCTGGTAAAGCAGTCAACTGCCATTTGTTGACCTAGATTTTTAAGATGCACTGAGACAACTACTGTACAAGATCACCAGCACTTGCAGATTGCTCTACAGTTTGGGGCTTTGCCAATACTTTGTATGGCCATTGAGAGACAGGGAGAAAAGGAGTTTTTATTTTTTTTTTTTTCAAACCAAATTTGTCTTAAGTGTAGCTGACCTCAATAACCACACCAAAGAAGATTCTGTAGAACAGTTGAAATATAATCTATTCCAGGCCTTGTATTGTTTATGTATGTACATGACATTTTATACACTGAAAACCAGTAAATATGACTTTGATGCAATTATGTGTATATCATTACACAAAAAAGAATTAACTTTACAATTAGAAAGCTCCAAGCAATTTGAGGAAAAGATGGTCTCAGCCATCAAACAGGGCTGTGTGTTCATTTCATGGCCTTGGCTCATTCCTCTCACAACACAGCCCCTGCTCGGATAATGCTAGTAAACATACCCACTAGCCAGGACGCGCAAAATATTTCATAACTGACCTTGCTTTTACAATTTCAACTTCCATACAATGAACGAAAAATGTGTTATTGTTGAGATCTCATCAAAATAACGACAAATAAGAAACTGCAAGTAAGTATCATCTGGAACAAGATATAAAGCAAAACCAAGGGTTGCATCGTGTTGTTGTGTAGACGAGTAGCGGCCATTTTCTTTTGGTCTATGATGGGAAGGGAATTCAGTTGCTAAGTGACAGAAGCACTTCAGTCTACACAGCATTCCAGATAATTTTCACTTCTTATTGCTACTGAATCAAAGATGGTATTATGAAGACACCTACGCAGGTGAGGAAGTATCAAGTTTTGACAAGTTTTTGCATTGTGATCTTTGACCTCTACTGAGAACTGTTGCGGTCAAAACTGACAGTGAGAATTCGGTCATTCTTTGAAGAAACTTTGTGAATATTTTTTGTGGAAAGGTACATACAGTGCCAGAAATCATCTTCATAATTGGTGAAAATATTTTATTATTTTAGGATGCATGAGATGACCGTCTGCAGGGTTCCTAGCAAGTGGGTACGTTTAGTAATGTTATATGCCCTGTTTAGTGCCCTGTTTGAGGACTAGTTTGTCTCCGCTTGCTTTGCCCATCAGTACAAACCATATGCGCTCATAGTGAAGATCTGTGAAGTACCAATCATGATGGGACAAAATGGCATGAAGTGTTAATGATAAATAGTTAAAGTATAAAGAAAATACACTTCATTTTAAAATATGATTTTGATAAGATCTCAAACATCCAAAGGTCCATAGAGAATTTCACAAACTTTACATCATTTTCAAAAATTACAGATAAATCTACTCTAAGTGATGGTCTAATTTAATCAGGCATAAATGGTAAGCAATATGCCCAATTTCTCAAGAAAAATGGAGTTGCAAACGAAAAACTGTTTTTACCAATGATAAACACGATAACTGACAGATAAACTTGAACTATTAGTGGAAAAGCATGGATTATAAATAGAAAACTTAAGTTTCACACACTAGCAGAAATCCATGCTTTTCAATCCATAAACATAGTTTTTTGGGCTGATAATCCATGTTTTCTGAGTTGTTGAGCATATATGCTTGCCATAAGCATAAATAACAGGGGGTCATCAGCTTTGATCTTTCCAATTCTTTGTTAACTAGGGCTGTGAACGTTTAGCAAAATTAACTAAAGTTTTAACCTACAAAATTTGCGATCGTTTAGGGATTAATCACGATTACCTTATCACAAAGAAAAAAAAAATAATTTCGGTACAGTATGTAGTGAGTGATACTGATTGTAATGCAGAAATAATAATGGTTGATATGTTACATGGTAAAATCAAATTATTCTGAAACTTTGAAGCCTACAGTGCAAGGTTCAAATATGCCCAGAATGTTCCATTTCACAAAAAATAGGGATCATCAGAGTATACAAATAGATAAAAAACTGTCAAAAACAAGTTTTGCGATTAATCACTTGTAGCTTTGTACTAAACGTTTATTCCACATGCGATTGTTTAGCAATTAATAGCTGCACGTTCACAGCCCTATTGTTAACCTGCATCATTGATGGTTGTACACTGAAACTCCTTCTCATTTGCTGAATATAAGGGTTTAGAACTGCATGTAGGAAATAAAATTGAGGAGATGTTTTGTAACAGCCCAACAAATGGTAAACTTAAGTGCCCGCTCTGATTTGTTTATACAAGGTAACAAACAACAACACTCTGGCCATTACAAAGTATGGCATCTTCAGATTGGAATCCAGCAACTGATCAAGCATGATGGAACTGAAATCTCTTCAATTAATCACATTTCTTCCTCACACCTAATCTCACTCTTGCAGACTCTACAGCACTAAGGTATAACAGTTAAGAAATACAGTTCAATGTAAGTCACACTTGACAACTTGAACTTAGAAGCAACAAAATATGTACATTTTATTTATAAATTACAAAAATGAAATGAACAAGTCTAGGAAATGTGTATCAAAGACCCTTCCTATTTAAAATCAAAACATATAGTCATTTGACCATTTGTTGATCTTTTCTGAACACTACCGCAGCTGTACTGTATAGTTTATCATTTCCAAGAGGGTGGGACTACTAAATTATCATATGATCATCCTTTTAAGTTACTCATTTCTTCTTTTGTCCGAGCTGCTTGATCAAGGAACTCTTTTATTTTCAATTCAACTGCTTGAACCTGTAATGAAAACAAAATTTGAAACAAGATAGTAAAACTTTCATCAGACAAAAGGTTTGTAGGAATTCCAGAGAAAATATACAGATGAGCAAAAGTTGTAAGCCCCATGTATTAAGCAGCAAATCTAACTAGTTGCTTTAGCTGATATGCAATGTGGCAATTAACATAACTGAAAAGAGGGCTGTTGTTTTAATAACCATTGTTCCACAAGCTTTATTTTGGTTCAAGGAAACCATTCTCCCTCCTGCTTTCAGTAGCCGTACCAAATAATGTTTGTTTGCCCTCCACGACCCACCCTTAAAAGAAGGGTTTAAGGTCACAACAGGATTTGGTATGTTATAGGGGTACCTATTATAAGGATTTTGGTTAAATCTGCATTGGAATCCCATGTATGGTTCTCAAGACATGAGCCTGTAAACTTTTCACATTTTTAACAAAAAGTGAACTCCTTAACAACCTCATATTATTAAAATGTTATTGCATTAGGCATGAGTACTTTACATACTTTGCACCCCCCACAGAGAGGTACTATTCCTAATACAATACAATACTACAATGGAAAAGAAAGCATTCCTTGTAATGTGAAGAAGTAATATAAGCTCTGCTGCTCTGCTGCCCCCCACACTTGCTTTGAAACACAAATCTACTGACTTCATTTACTGATATTGTGTGAAATACATGTTCCATTTGAATGGAACTTTCACAACAGTGTCAATTTGTTCCTCTTTCACATACAGAAATAAAATTTTTGCTTAAACTTCCCCTTTAATTTGTTGGCAGATTTTAAATTAGTACCAATTTGCCACCTGCACTGTACAGGGATAAAAAATTCTAGATGGTGTCAGCCCATGCTAAGTTGCTGACACAGTCATGTTAACTTTTAGAGGATGTGGGGGGGGGGGGGAACATTCTTATTTTTATGGGGTTAGGACTTATCTCCATGTTTCTGCTATGGTATACCTCTTAAACTGTACATCTGCTCACCTTGAGTTTTAGATTCTCCAGGTGTGCTACTGTACAAATAATATTCCTCAACAAATTAAGGAGTGTGGAAGGTATGCTGTTTTATTAAATTTTAATAGATTCCTATTATTTCCAGATCTTGATCTAGATGTGCAAAATATCACTCCTCACAGTGGTTTGAGGTCAGTGATGGTGTGCAATATACACACATGCACACCTTAAAATTCAAGGTTTATATCTGCTCATTTGACCATACAACAGGCCTTGGAACAGATGCATGCTGGTTTCTCTACAGAGAAGTATGTTTACACAGTGCTTGTCTACATATGTTTAAACAAAATGTGCACAGGCTGGTCCTGCACAGTGTAGAAAGTTGAAAGTCTTATCTTGCACTGTTCAGGTGCAGTATTGAAAGATCAGCTAGTCTCCCGATTGGTGAATGTTGAAGTGGATTTGAGGACATATTTAACCCAGCAAGCATCCTGACTTCGTTTTCCTTTAAGAAATTACAGAATAAATTTTTCAATACACTCAGTATGAGAAAATATGACCGGCTGGAAATTTCACTCTTGTGGAAAGTTCTGCGCACACATTAAATATTGGGAAAATATTAAACCGTTTTTCTTTTTTGTAATTTTTTCCCATAAACATCCATGCATTGAATTGACACGCCATTGCATCAAAATTGTGTCATAGCAGCTTAGTGTATAGGATTGTGACAATTGATGCTCACTTCTGACTGACCAACAAGATCATCTGTGCCTTTGCACTTTGTTCAACTACATTTACAAATAAGGGCAGACCTGTATTTATCAGTAAAAACCAAATGTGGTGGGATGGATACTGTATTTAAGGTAGCATTCATAATGTTCCTTTTTTAGAACTTACAGTAAATAAGCATGGTCAACTTGGTCAAGGCAAAGTTTCCATTTGGGTTAAAACAAAGAAGTAGATACAGAAGACCCAGCCACATGAGGTATAGTACATATGGCTTGAAAGCTAATTAATTGAACTAAAAAGTGATAAGTACAGTATGACAGGCCTATTAACGCAATGGGATCTGCGGCAAGAAGAATCACAGCTCATTCTGTGAGTTAATCTATAAGCAAGACAAAGCTACGTACATACGAATGCAGGGTAGGGTCAAAAGATTTTGACGATCAGTTCACCATATCTTTTTATCATTTTCGGTGGCAAGATTAGCAATTGTTGTGCAATTTAAAGCCCGGAACTTTGTGGTTTATGGTACAAATGACTGAAGTGAACACAGCAAAAATTGCGGCACTGAATAATTTGAATTATGAGGATACAAAAACCATTAACCATTTAGAGAAACGGCGACCGTGTAACCGGTTGATCGGTCGGTTAACCGGTTAAAAGGATAACCGTCGCAGCCCTAGTGTTTGCAGAACAATACAGATCAAGTCATTCAAAAGTTATTCAAATAGTTCACATATATTGAGCACCAAAATCAGGTAAAAAGAAACCATGGCCAAAACATGGAAATTAAAGAATGAACCAGAAAGCCAAAAGGCTTAGTGATTCCTTGCCATCAAATACCTTACCTGCTTTCAATTTGACAGTGTTTGATAGGTTTTTCTTTACAGTTTAGGCACAGAATTTTCACAATTTTACTGCTGGTGACCTCAAATGACCTTTGATCTCCACCAAAAGCAATAGGCTTCTTTCTCTCAACATGACAAATCTATATACCAAATATGAAGATTATCGGTCACTTCTTTCTGAAGATATCATGTTTACAAGCCATTTTTGAAGTTTTGGCAATTTTACTGCTATTGACCTCAAATGACCTTTGACCTCCACCAAAAACAATAGGCTTCTCTCTCTCAACATGAAAAATCTATATACCAAACATGAAGAGTGTTGGTCTCTCCTAACTGGAGATATCATGTTTACAAGCCATTTTCAGTGTTTTGCAATTTTACTGCTGGTGACCTCGAATGACTTTTGACCTATACCAAAAACAATAGGGTTCTTCTTCTCAACATGACAAATCTATATATCAAGTATGAAAAGTGTCGGTCACTCCTATCTGAAGATATCGTGTTTACAAGCTATTTTTGAAGTTGTCACAATTTTACCGCTGGTGACCTCAAATGACCTTTGACCTCCACCAAAAACAATAGGGTTCTTCCTCTCAACATGATAAATCTATATACCAAATATGAAAAGTGTCGGACATTCCTACCTTAAGATATCGTGTTTACAAGCAAGTGTCACAAACACACACACACACACACACATACACACACACACACACGACATCACCATCGTATAGATTCCTTGCCTGCCTACGGCAAGGAATCAAAAAGAAAGTGGAAGTTAATAAGAGAAATCATGACAGAGAAATATGTAGCAACAGAGTCAGATGCTTTTAGCTTTCTACCTACTGCGAGACACACTGCAAGAATGACAAGCTCTTCAACTGAACAGGACCAATCAAAGATGTAGATAATTGTACTTGTCTGAGATTCAAAAGTCCTTGTGATTTAGCCTAAAGTACTGGACCCGAGCATTTCCAAAATTCCCTTTATTCTTTGACACATTCCTCATTCTTATTTCAATACTTACAATCCTCTGCTCTTGACGATCTCTTTCAGTCTTCATAAATTGAGACAGGGTTTCCTCTGACTCGGGCTTGGCATGTAGGAAAGGACATTTGCTGGAGTGTTTTTTATGTTCTTCCCTGTATTCAAAGGAATCAAAATGATATATTTTATGCTCCTATGGTACTAAAATACATCAAGATGACCTTAGAGATGATATTTCCTCACCCAGGAGAGTTCCAATCCTCCTAACCTTGTTATTCTTACAAGGTAGCAACAGCTGTTTAAAACTCCTAGTGGCAAACACAATAATTGCTCAATGACATATCCAGGTGAGTACTGTATGAGGCTGAAATGAGTAACCAAAACATTCTTTGTGTAAAGCTGTGCTACAAAATGAGCTACAGTAATCTGATCTTTTAAATTTGATATCAATCAAAGAGCTGTTCTCAATTGCAAAAATAAAGTTTTGGGGTGGCAAAGTGTCAGGTGAAAAATTAGCAGAACTATTGAAGGAAGCGAGCAGACCATGGTATTGCAAAGAGCCGCCGACATACTAATGCCTTGACCTTTTTTTTGATGAACCAAATGTTGCTCATTGCTCTAAAAATCTACATTACAGTTTTGGATTGGCCAGATTTTGCTTGCAGAGTATGAACTTTGCAAAATTTCAATCCTTCAGAAGGCCCTAATTTAATGCTCCCAGTCTTATCCGGACAGACTGATATTTTTATCCACCTTCCAAACACTGTATGAGAGTGAATCCCAGTATTTGGCCACATTTCTACAGCTTGAAGGAGTCAAAGATCATTTTGCTCTGTCCCTACTGTTTATTGTGTTCAACAGTCTAACCCCATTTTCATAGGACATTCCTGAGCCAAGATGTAAAATGTTGAAATTCATTCACTTAAAACAAATTACAGAAGTCCATTGTACAATACTGTAATTTGTGACTTTCTTGTTGTAGAACTCACCCTACCCTGCTTTGTTTTCCTTTAAAATCAAAAATGTTTTCATGACCTTCAACACTTCCTGTTTGCAAGTTTGCTGTATACAAGCTGTATTAGCAATTTGAGTAACTACTGTACTGTACAGTATTCATGCAGTTTTTCAAACCAGCTTAATTTACTAAAGTATACACAGAAACCTAACTTAACTCCACCATCAAAGTTCTTGGAAGAATCTTGAGTTAAAATGTTACAGTACAATCACCAACTGTATTGCACGTACAGTTGGCAAAATGGAAAAATGTTAATGTACTAACAAGCAAATAAAATTTCACACAACTTCTACATTCATGAAAACATGTACAAAGCTAATCTAATTCCTCTCCAACTGCATAAAATTCCCTCTAGATACTGTCCCATTATTTTTTACCAGCAAGGAACTTCTGAACTTGCTGACTTTTTCCATACATAATTCTGTAAGTACTGTACTGTATGTAGTAAGTACTATGCATACCATGGATCATCACTTGGCTCCCATCCATCCAGCTCTTTTCCACACATAAAGCACTTCACTACATCAGAGTCCCTTTCTGTGGGGCAGTGGTAAAAGCCAGCAGCAGCCATCTGGGGAAAAAAAATGGTGCTAAATTTTTTTTTGAAGTTTAATTCAAGTCTTGTGTGTTAAAAATCAATGAGGGTGCTGTACTAGTCACAGGTTGTACAGTAATCTGTTGAACACTACTGTAGCAATGACCTATCTGAAGGAGGTCCACTTTTCTTGAAACTTCCCTGAGATCAAATTTATATCTTTGCTAAGTATTTTTCACATTAATGTTGCAATGCTCCTGCTTATACGGTAGTCAAGTAGCAAAATATTTTTAAGGTATGCCTACAACATTATTGGTCCTATGGATCAGGGTAGTTAGATGCAAGGCAAGAAAACATGTTTACTTCCCAGAAAGAAAGTAAAATTGTATCCCAGGAATGGAGTAAAATTTCCATTGATTTTCCACTGTAAATGTTTGTGTATGTGTATCTCAATGTACAGAAAAGAAAAATTTCCCAGAAAAAAGCCTACTTTTTAGTACCAACTCCCCAACTTTTTCAATTCATGGTTTGATTAAATGGCTGAATAAAATCATGATTTTAATGACTCAAGAGTTTTTGTGTGTTATCAATCTACAATGATTTTGACTAGGTGCCTTAAATTGACACTAATACCGGTTCTTGGAAAAAATACCGGCACTTGAAAAAAATTACCAGTAGGCCTACTCATTATATTTGCCTAGAAAAATCACTGTTAGGTTGTGTGGATGATTAAAATATTTACACATTTATACCCAGTTAGAAACTGAAATGAAATTACCCCCTTTTCTGTCCATCAGTATGTATAACCATATATCAGCCCATGCAATACCAAATACAGTATACACTGCGGACAGGCCACAGACTTTGAATTCTCTATCGCTGGGGAAAACGGGCAACCCTTAGTTTAAGCAATCATTCCTAACGTTTAAGGGATCGTTCCTAACTGTGATTTCTTCCTGAGTTCTATGTAAAATCTCTTTGTGACTGTATATGTCCCATATAGTGTAATCATAACTCAAGGTTCCTATTTTAAAAATTATTCAAGAATCACAACTTCCAAAGCAACTATCCAACTTTGGGAAGCTTCATAGTTGTGCTGTAGAGTCAATCATTTGCATGGTGTATTGTTCACATGTACATGTGATAAGTGCCAGTTCTTCTTCTTATGTAAATATTCACAGTTGTCTGTATGCACAGTGAAAATCGTGAATTGCGAGATTCCAATCTTTCTCCAGCAGACAACAGTACGGATGCCTGAATTGCATGCACAATAAAGTTCTGACCGCACATAGCACAGCAGCATGTTTCAATGTACATAATCTGCTATTTCATCTGGCATGTGTAGACACCGTAGGTTTTCCAGGAATCGTGAAACCAGCAACTTTATTTGTGGGGCAGTTGCATGGAAGTACAGTACTACCTCAGAGGTACTGTAGCACTTACATGGTAAAAGCCAATGCCTGGAACAGTACAGTGTTTGTTTCTGGGCAGGAAAAGACAAGTTGGTCTACTGTAGCTACAGTAGGTGTACTTTTTCAAAAGTTACCGTCCTTACCGCCACAAATGTTACCTGCAATACCTTAGTACCGGTATTAGAAGAGTGTAAAACCCCCAGCTCCATTAACATGCAGGATAACATGGGGGCCGTGAGTGGCTTAGGTTCCTTTCCACCTGACTTCCCTACCTGAGAGTTGATAACCGGTACTGCCTCAATACCCGTTCTGTGTGTTTTACAGTACCGGTACCAATATTTTCATGGTACCGCCCAACCTTACTTTGCAGCAACATACTGTAATACCCCTATCATACCAATCCGGAAAGCCATTTTGTGGTCACTTTGAGAGCAAAAGTTCAAAAATCAAATAACCACGAAATGGAACCGGGCAGGTCCAAGCTATTCTATCCCATGAAGTCATTTTTAAAATTTCATTGAAATAAGGCATATTTAGCATCATTGTAAAGCTTAAGGATGAAAGTTTTCAAATTTAATATAATTTTTAGAAAAAGTAATATACACAATGAATGGCAGGCTGCTTATTTGCATAATTATTAAAACGAGCATGACGTACAGTATGGGACATTTAAAATTTAGTCCAGAATCCAGCTACATGATTTATTTGAGTAACTCTTATCTGAGACAGTGCATCCACCCTCCCCAAAATTTTAGAAAATACTTCACTTTGCTCACCTCATGAATTATGCTAATTAGGCAGATTCCAAAAGTGGATGTCCCGTACGTCACAATTTTTGCCTAATTTTTTAGTTTTATGAAAGACTAAACAATATTTTTAAAAAATATTTTGTAAAGTTCTGATTTGTGGAAGTATACAAAAATATGTTCAACAAGATTTTTTCCTTTCATAATTTATGCATGCTCAATAATCAAATTAAAAAATGTGACGTATGGGACAAAATGTGACGTACGGGACAACTGTATTGAGTTTGTTCACTTAACTTTTCTCAACCCTAATACTAAGCAATGTACACTTTTGATTATAATCAGGTGGCATTTGAAAAGAAAGAATGGCCCATGATCATTGATTGTTCTCAGCATTTTTGCAATTCAACTCCAAACCGACAGACATATTTTGGTTGATTTTTGTAAAAATTTCCAAAATTTTTTCAGATTAAAGGCATAATGATTTTAAGTAATATTGCAGTTCCTGTTGCATGGTACTGAACATTTAATACAGTTGAACAAGGGAGTTGCTAGAGATTTCTGGTTGATCACAGCTCAATACAAGGAGATACTGTATGGTTATTTACAGTACTAACAGTATCAAAGTAATAGTGTACAATACTAGGGGAGCTACAAAACAGTATTTTATCATATGCTTGGTATTTACGTAGGTAAGTGCGGTAAATGAATTTGCATTTATACTCTACACGTCTTAGATGAACTTTTACATTGAACTCTTCCATGGCAATGTTTAAAAGAGGTCTTTAAAGCTATAGTAGGAGCATACAGTACTATCGTTTACTTTTATTTTGACGAGTGACAAAATTTTAGATAACAGCCCTGAACCAGCTGTCATCTATGAGATCCATTTATTTAGAAATTTTATGGGGGGGGGGGATATCAAATACCTCAAGGGAAAAGACTGTTAGGGGAAGAGGTGCATTGAATTGTCAATTATAAAGAGGACAAATCATTTAAAGAGAATAACAGCTTGCCAAATGAAAGTTAATTAAAATTCCAATATTGCATTTGCATTGTTTCATCCGACAAGCATCTTGTACTGGAAAACAGTGACCCTGGCCCCTACTCACGGTCACCAAACACACTGTGTTATTCACCATTTTTGCAGACTTCTAGAACATATACCGTAGGCTATACTTTACAGATATACAACTCATGTTCACAAATATTTACTGAAATAAAAAAAAAACAGTGTGAAAAAAGTGTATTTGTTACAGCAAGTAAAAAAATTTAAGTCTTGTATTCAGTCCGACTTTAATTTTTAAATTTTCACAAGTGGCCACATTTTCAGTAATAAAATAAAAGGAATGACCTTTTAGATGTATATGATGATTATCTTGCATTTGAGTAAGTACAGGGGTTCCAACTCTTTCAATAACTTGCATTTTCTGAACAGCATTTTCATAATAAATCATAATTTAATCCAAAAAAGGCTTTTCCAATATATTTTGTATAGGGACAAATTGTCCCGTACGTCACGTCCCGTACTGTACATCACTAAGGCATTTTTTCTTTGTGTAACAACTGCACCAAATCACTTTTTATTCTTTTATAGTACTGTGCAGCATATTACTTAAAAGATTAGGCTACACATTAATGGTATCAGCTTGATTGCTTCACCTTTACTTTCAGAGGGTTTTAAGGTTTAATATTTCAGAACAAACCCACAAAATTCTCTGGTCCCGTATGTCACACTGGCTTTCAATTAAGATACAGTATTACCTAATAAACAAGGTGTGAAAAGTTTGCATTTCTTTTTAATCAAAGTGTTAGTTGTAACATAATCTCTGAAATGTCCCGTACGTCACAGTGCAAATAGCTTGGACCTGCCCAGCCATATCTCACGGGTTGCCACGATTTAACCACAATTTGAACATGTGTCGATTCCCTCCTTGGGCCAATTCTCACAGATGCTCCACAGATCACCCAAAAAATTTTTGGACATTTTGAAAAACTGAAGCAAGGACACTTTGGAAATTTATTGCCGATATGGAAACTTTTTCAATACGGTTTTGTCGAAGTACTCTCAAAGTATTCTCAAGGTTGTTTCGAAGTAACATCGGATTTTACGGAATAGCCCTGGAATGATTACTGGCCGGTTTTACAGCCGTTTTCATTACAAGCTACAGTAGTCGATGGCACTACAGGTTATTTCATGGCAACTAACTAGAAAGCTACCACAGACTGCCCAAGTTGACTTCAGTATGTCTGCTACGTTTCCATTTCTTGTCTCCTCTGGAACAAGTACTGTCTAATAATGCTATCAATTACATATAGCTATAGGTATACGTACAGTATACATATACCTAAAGCTAAGTATGTATGTACTTGAGAGTGTATATACATGTACAGTATGGAATACGTTTATGTTCCTATGCATGCGTACACCTGCATATGGCCCACCCTAACCCTATACATATGCGTACTCCTAACCTTATTACTATGCATACGTAACCCTAGCCCTTGAACAGGACCCAGCATTACGTTCCTATGCTATACACTTCATTTCTGGGCCCTTGCCCGGTATACACAAAAACACAGCTCACTTGCCTACTCACGTGTGAGTAGGCATCCCTCACGTCCCCAAAAAGATACCTTTTCTCACCAAACTTTCCACAGATGATCTTTGTCATCACCTTCACCTTCCACACAAGTCTGTTAACGAAGTAAGACCTTTAAGAGGGAAATTTTGGCTGGATAATTCTGCGAGTTCAGTTGAAGAAGTCAGTGTTTGTCATATGATCTCATTTAAAACGGAGAAACCTACGCATTGACTGTACAATTTCATAATGTACAGAGAGCTTACTATATGAAGTACAAGTATTGACTAGCCGCGCTTACTAATTGGTCTTCGACAGCTTGTCTAGCGGAAGTCCTTCCCATCGTGCAACACAGTAGCACTGTAGCAGACGATCAAGATGTCGATGTTACTGCGAAGGATCGCACCACATTTTTCCTGCCTTTTGCTATGAATTTACTGGTATTAAACATTCCAGAAGGTATAAGTGGTATTTAAGAATGCTCAAAATCATTTATATTAACTCAAATCTGTTCTATGAACCATTCCATCGTAATTAGAGCTCGGTTTGTTGTTTTAGCTTAAAACATTGTTACCTTTGTACATGTAGGCCAGTGACCGTAGTAAGGAGTGACTACAAGGAGCGGATTATACGGTCACGTTCAGTGACTAACGTAACCCTAACCTTATTACTATGCGTACGTAACCCTAACCCTATTGCTATGCATATGTAACCCCTAACCCTACAGCTGTGACGCAAGTTTGGGGCACAGATTCTAAATTGGAGCCCAGGCCTGTCTTTAGCAAAATGCTCTGAGTCACTTGGGTTAGGAGAGTTATATTTCAACGTAGGTCATGTATTCATGGCAGTGTTGTTTTTTTCAGCACTTGATTGAAATTTATTGTTTACATGAATTTCAAATCCTCATATTCAGTGAACTTGGAGAAATTAAGATACAAATTAGTGTACAACCATCCATGATAGAGGTAAGCAAGGTGATGGACCCCAGTTATGGCCGACTGAAATCAGACCATCACTTGCTGTCCGGATTCGTTTATAAATATACGTAACCTTGCTTTGCTCTAACCTAGCGTTAGCTGTTCACAAAATAACGTTGGAACTGCGGAATGCCCAACTTGAGACTGGCTTAGCCTAACGTAAATTACCTTCGCTGGGACACAGTCACAGTCCTTACTTAACGGCCAATCTTTGAAAGAAGCGAGGCGTTCCGACTCAGTATTCATCAGAAAATTTTGCATCAATTGCGTCTCGTCAGAAATTTCTGCCATTTTAACTGTGGAATAATTTGACTGCCCTTTAGAATTTTAGTTGTTGTAGGCCTGTTCAGGTTCGAATTCCCCGGTTCAGTTTATTACATCAGGCTCGTCCAAGTTGTTAAATCTCTTTCTCCGTGCGTGCACAGGCCTAGTTACTAGCGTCTCTAGTGTGTTGATTAATAACACACTTTCTGTACTTTCAGTGAGTGATCGTGAATATCTTTAGAATTTTAAGAAAATAAAGGTGATGTACATTGTGATGGAAAATTATGATTAGTATTTTTAAATCAATTAGGCATTTTCCTACAGTAAATAGGGGGCAGGCTTCAATGTTTTTGTTTCTGTTGGATAGTCAGGCAGTGTTTTAAGGGAGCATATCCCCATTAATTCCTCCATTGACTTACACACTAAATTCAAAAAGTAAACGGGCCTCTAAAAGCTTGTCGAAGTTTTCGCCAGGGTCAAGCTACCCCTCATATGAAAGCTGACAAGTTGGCCATTCATGGCACTTTCAATTTACCATATCATGACCGTGATGATTTTTTGCTATTTCACCTCAAAGTTCAAACCACCTTTTCCAAGCCTTGTTTTTCACTAAAATCTCGGTATGCCTCCGCCAGCTTCTAAGGCCCATAATTTCCACAAAATTGCTTCAATTAAGCCCATTTTTTCACCAATGGTACTTCATTTAATATACTTTCAGAAGAAACTTACAGGAAACCCCAGCTCATTCCATAACATATCAAAAAAGGGCTCCTTTTAGGGACTCTATCTGAGGGCGAACAAATGGACGCAGTAATACACCTGCTAATTGGGATATGCTCCCGTAACAAGTCACGACTGGAGTCCTCTCAAATGAGTGACTCGATAGAATTCAGGAGTAAGTTCCCCATTGAAACAGTACAGTGACTCGAGTCAATGACTCGAGTCGTCACTTAAAAGTTTGAAAACTGGTGACTCGAGTCACTAATCTAGTGACTCGATTACAACACTGTAGTCAGGGTCACCCTTGCCTGCGTAGCAGACTGGAGGATGGGGGTATATTCCTTCAGCAACAGGGAGAACTCAACAAACCTGACAAAAAAGGCGCACAAAGATGGTCGCAGTGGAGCTATGAATCGTCTGATTTGTGACGAAGGCTCTGTAATATTTTAAACAAAAAAATAAAACCGAATGGGAAACAACATTAAGTTCCTGCAATACGTGAAGTGATTTGGATAATACCTTGCCATACTTTTCAAAAGTATTTCAACTTTCTTGCAAAATGTGGCGACATACTTGAGCATGTCCAAGCTTTCGCACAAAACCACCGGAACATATCCGATAGTTTCGACCACAAACCTCCCAAATGTGTTACAGTGTGCGGGCGCATTTTGCATTTAAGGTTTTTCGCTTTATGTAGTATTCGGGGTTGTGTCAAGTTATAAAGGTCTGGCTAAAAAATTTGTGATGTAGCTACTGCACAGTGAATGCTTTTTTGACTGGACACACCCCTTACTTTGTCGTAAATCATTAATTTATGGGATTTGATGTCTATGGCCTAAAAAACGATTTTCATCCCCATTTTACATAATTTAAAGGATTAACACTTCTAGCCACAAATATATTGACACGGCTAAACGCGTTACTGCATGTCACAGGTAACAGAAGGAGAAGAACTGGTTTTATTTGGATCTTTTTTTTGTCGTAAAACACGTGTAGTAAAGGCATAAAATGGCCTATTATTTTGGGTGAATTCCCCAAATTATGACGTCACAATATTTTGAAATCGTCAAAAATGATGTATTTTGAATGAAAATCGGCATTTCATGAGTTCCTCAAATGCAAAGTTCTTCACTTTGGATCCAAGAATTTGAGTCATAAGTATACCATGGCTGGTAGTGTTCTAGGTAATGTGACTTCTGAAAAAGACTTGGGTGTTGTCATTTCAAGTGACTCTGAAGCCTTCTAGGCAGTGTGCAGCAGCTGCTGCTAGGGCTAATAGGGTGCTTGGTTTGATCAAGAGGAATTTCAGTAATTTCAGTAAAGATATTGTATTACATCTTTATAAGCAGTTAGTAAGGCCAAATCTTGCTTATATGCTGTGCAGGCATGGAACCCTTTTTATGAAAAGGACAAGTTTCTTTTAGAGCAGGTTCAGAGGAGGGCCACAAGGCTTATTCACAATTTGCGTAATCTCCATTATCATGATAGGCTCAATTGTCTAGGACTTACTTCTCTCGAGTTAAGAAGGGTTAGGGGGGACTCGATATGTTGCAGGTTTTCAAGTTCATCTCTGGTAAATGATTCTCTGTCTAACTGTAACTACTTATAGAAGTTTGTGCTGATTCCCGTGTTCGTGGCCATAATAAGAAGCTGGTGAATGATGTTTCTCTAGACTTGACATCAGAAAGTTCAGCCGCTTCTCTCATAGGGTTGTCAATGAGTGGAACAGTCTCCCTGAGTGGGTTGTTAATTCCAGGCTTCAGTCAATTGCTTCAAGATTAACATCGTATTACCGTGACAGTGGCAGGATCTGATTGTATTGAGTTTGTTTATTTTTTGTTTGGATTAGGTGTTGGTTTGGGTCTGTTCTATAAGGCATCTTATGAGGTTTTTACCCTCCTTTGCCCTTTAACTTGTTATGTTATGTTATGTTATGTTATGTTAAGTTACGTTACGTTACGTTATACGTTACGTTACGTTACGTTATGTTATGTTATTTAAAAAATTTTGATATAGAATGAACAAATGATCGTTTTTGTACAAAACTTTTCGATATGCTATATTGTTGGATTGTGTATATAACCCATTGTGTAAGCGTCTAAGTTATTGTCCGTCGGCGCCATATTGCTAGGACCCATATAGCGTCACCAAAAAAAAAAAAAAAAAAAAAAATTATAATAACTTAGTACTGATAAAGTAATATAGATCAGTGCACAAAATCATAGGAAACGGCCATCTTGGTGCGCTTTTTCTCACACTACGGTAGCGACAATGTACCGTGCAGCATGCTCTGTTCATGTACGTATAGGAAGTCCGTGCAACAAACCGAGCCCGCTCCACGAGGTAGGGTCACCCTGACGTCGAGGGTGTGGGTAACTCTGCCTTTTATACCCCAACTCAGGGCCGGACAATATATCTGCGGAACAGATATATTGAGGGGTACCCCGCGGGGCGGACTCGGTTTGTTCACCCCCCCCCCCCTTCCTTTTTTAAGTCTTCACAAACCACCGTCCGCCAAAACGAAGAGGCCTGCGTCCAATTTTAGACGCAAACTTCATTACCATAATATGACTTATTCACGTCCTGCCTCATTTTTATGCTATTGTTTTGAGCGAGTGTGTGTATTCTTGTTGTTATAAACTGAAAGACTAGATTGAATCCTGATCGGATCACTACTGCGTTGCCATAACCACCTGTCCAGTGGGTACTATCGGGAAGTGTGCTATACGATGTCAGATCAACTCCGTGGGTGGAAACGGGACCAGATGTTGCCTTCTTGCGAATATTCACTAACATTCATCCAGTCTCAAGGTCACATATTTCTATGAATATCCAAAGAATTTGTTTGGTTTTCACTTTGGCAGACTTGGTGGGGATAAGACTGAACAAGGAATATGCCCTACAGTCTGCTACGCAGGAAAATTGAGGGTGGAGCATCCATCCTATAATTATCACAGCCCTGGTATCTTTCATGTCATCTTAGTCGTTTTTTTTTTCAAATGAATTACCAGTATTTCGTAACACTTGTTGCACTTTCCTGTTGTAACTAAGCGTCGTCGAGAACAGTATACCGATGCCAAGGATGGGGTCTATCACCTGCTACAGTATTTATTTTAATCTTTCAATTTCTTTGCTTACTGGTATTATTGATAATTGTACACTGTGATGCCTCTTGATTCCTTCAGTTTCACTGTAAAGTTTGAAGTTACATTGTGGGTCATTCTAAGCAAATTCAACAAATTTTAAAAAAAAAATGCTTCTGGAAATGAGTGCATTTTTGAGGGCCCACATATCCAAAAATCAGCAAGTTTAAGCACTGCTAATCTGAAATACGATTACATTTATATTGCCGCAAGATATCACATTTATCAAATTTGGGCCTTATACCTCTTTCCTATGAAAAGAAGCATCAGCATTCAAATTCATGAAAAACTCAAAAGCAACATTTGGCATGAAAATACGGTTTTGCGCAATACTTTTTAGAAGGTCGTAATTCCCAAACCGCTTGAGCTATTATTGGGCCACAAATATTCAGTGTGTTCCTTTTGTCTATGCAGCAACATATGTGAAAATCATCAAAATCTGAGGTGGTCACTGGGGGCTTCCCTGAAAATTTGTTGATTTGCCACGGAAGGACCCGGCTTTAGACAATAAGCCAGAGGACGATATTACGCTGATGGGCCCAACTAATAACTGCCAACTCAGTTCAAGAGAGAGTTACCGTCATGGACGGAGGTGGACTAGATATATTTTTTTTCATTTTGAGGGGGGGGGGGTAGGTCACGAATGTCATTAAATGAATTGAGATGGTCTTTAGAAAAAGACTGGGCGACCCTCTGGCATAGACCATGGGAAGTCCGTATTACTAGAGAAATAGAGTAGGAAGAATATGTGTCTCGATGGAACCGAAGGAGATGGGTCCCACATGAGGTGCCCTGAGTGACGTAAACTTTAAAAATAAAAACAAAAACGAAATAAAATAAAAAAAAACCCCGGCCCTAAGGTATGCATACGGCATCAATATATCAGAATCGAGTTCAAAAAGAGGCGTTATAAAACAAGTTTGGTTTTTTTCTCTATTGAAGTGAAACTTTCATTTTTAAGGAAGGCTCAAAATAAAGACTGCTTCATTTGTAGCTACAAGTCTGGGAAATGCCATTCCGGCTATCTAAGGGGCAGTGGCGTCACCAAGGAGGGGGGAAGGGGCACGTTCCCCCTGAAAAATCGTGTGCCCCCCCCCCCCCGTGTGCCCCCCAAATGAGATTTGAGATTTTTAAAAAACGATATGCCTTCTTTAGTGTCAGAGTGTGGCTATGAAAATATGTAAGATTGGATTCTTCTTTTGACGAAAAAAGGCAGTAATTTTCATACTTTTCAACTAAAAATATCGCAAAAACACCTGGAAAATGCTATTTCCGGCTCTCTGAGGGTTTTTTTTTTTTTTCAAAACTTTCTGCACACTTCCAACTTCTTTAACTGAAGGTGGCGCATACTTCAGGTAACCGTTCAAGCAGGATTATATAGGCGTACATTTTTTCCTTAAGAGGATCACATCTAACTGCTTTCTCTTTCTTTTTCGAGTTCAGCTCTCCTTCTTCTAAATATCAGCCGGATCCGCTCTTGAAAGTTGTTTCACGAGTTTTGTTAAGCAATAAATTCTTAATTGAAGTTGCACTGGAAGTTTTTTTTTGAGACCAGTGTAAAGACAACAGAATAACCGTAAATAACAAGCTGAATACCTAACAAACCCCTTAAAACCCAACAGCGACACACATTGAACTGCCCATCAAATTCTTTTCTCAATAGTTCATCTCGCCATTTTTCAAAATGTCAGCCGGATCTGCTCTTGGTATAGTTGAATCACTATATTACCAAAACTTCTTACTGGAAGTTACTCTGGAGGTATTTTTGAGACCAGTGTTAAGTCAATAGTAGAACACTTAAATAGCGACTTTAGTGCCTCACAAACACGCTAAAACCCAGGAGCTTACGGGGGATTCGCCCCCTGGACCCCCACCGGGGCTTTGTTCCTGGACCCCACCAGGGGCCCTAAGGCGGGCCCCTGGACCCCACCCGCTGAGCCTCGCGCTTCGCGCTCGGTGGCGCCTACGGCGCCAAGTGAGGAGTTTAGCAGTGCCCCCTGCAATATTGTTGTGCCACCCCAGTGCCCCCCCCCCCCCGAATGAAAAGTCTGGTGACGCCACTGCTTAGGGGTTAGTTTTTTTTTAACAGTTATCTGTACGCTTCGCACAGACAGGATTTTAGTCGAACAGATAAATGAACAGAGCAATGCGTGTTTGAAAATTATTCTTCTATCGGGGGCAGTATTATGAAGTGAAAATATTTTTATTGCGAAAGAAATCTGAAAGTAAGGACTTCTTTAATTCTAGTTACGAGCCCAGGAAATGCCATTTCCTGCTTTCCAGAGGTTCTCAATTTTTCAAAAAATTCTTTGTGCTCGACTTAAATAATCTTTCGGGCAGTATTACATTTTTTCTGAAAAAACAATTCTGCCCCTCTCAAGCTGACACGCTCCCTTACACCACATGTGACAATAAATGAAATATAAAACTTCAAATGTATGCGAAGCCAAATTTTTCCCTCAGGAGAATGCTCCAATATGCTCCGAGGAACTAAATCTGCCTGATGATATTCAGCAGTGGCGTACCTAGGATATTTTCCAGGGGGACAAAGCTCGAAAATTTCCCCAAAACTTTTCAGATTCAGTTTCAGTATATTTTCAGTTTCATTATATTTTCAAGGTGAAGGTACATGTATTACATACAAAATACGTAAATTTATGATAATAACAAGATCATTATGACGTCATGTAATGTTTCCTAGGTTAATACATTGCCTACAGGATCCTGAAGCTGCCTCCTATATACATAGGATTAAGACAATGTCATCATGGGCTCGTTGTCACCCCCATCCCCAGTGAATAATTAGATTAATTTTCCGAAAATATTAAATAGATTAATTTTCCGAAACAGTCCTTTAAAAATAAGGTAAATATCATACGTTTTTCCAGGTTTGCAGGGTTATTATGTCTAGACAACGATAAGTTATTGTTTTTAGCTTCATCCATGATTAAACGCGGAGTAAGATCAGTCTATATAACCCTGCTTGGTACTAGCTTGTAGGAAAAGAGCCCATTAAATGCTTAAACTTAACCCAGAGCACTGTCAACCAATAGGTTGGAAACTGGGCTGTTAAATCTCGCCTAACCTAACTCAACTTTAGTGACGGGTGAGAGTTATACGGGGAGCGCGACCATCGGTTCGCGCGGAGCGTCCCGCCAGGGGAAATTTTCGCTAAAACACCCCTAGATTGCAGGAAATGGCACTCCCTGTGCCTCATTACTGCATGCTTAGAACGCCATATTTTTCTTGTCCTGAAAACTTTTAAGGAGACAATTTGTTCACAATATATATAAAAAGGAAAAATTGGAAACTCTACGGCCTGCTGGTATGTATTGCTGACAGCCTAAAATCAAATATAATTATAATGGTTGTGGAACGAAAACAAACGGAAATCGTGATAATTAAAGGAGGGAATATTTCGTTCACGAGGCCGTGATTATGTTAATATTTATTAGCAACGTATTATCCAATAGTGCTTCAAGTTGATGAACATAACATTAGCTCAACAATACGCAGGGAACTAGCTCGATGATGTGCTCCGGTCTTATAGCCTGTCAGTGTTGCGCAGTATTCGCTGATGTGATCAAAATACCCTGCATGTGTACCAGAGAACATTTACGCTGCTGCAGAGGGCATTTCTGCGGAACTCGAGTCAAGCACGCTTCATGCTGAGGTGACACAGATGAGATTTGGGGAAATACTTTGAATGGAAATTCGAGTTAAACATGAGAAATGTTTCACGATTACTTATAGTGAGAAAACTTTAAAGAAATAGGAAAAGGAAATATTATTTCGTCAACTTGAAATTTCTCCAAATTCCACAAATTTCCCCAAAATATTTTCCAGGGCGGGCAAGTTGCCCCCTGCCCCCCCCCCTATTGGCTACACCACTGATATTCAGTAACCTCAACTACATATCACCCCCTACTTGATTTTCCTCATGAGTACGTCAGATTCCTCCATAAACCCCCAAACTGTCATAAAATTACAATTTTTCTCCAATATTAGCTTTGGATTGTTAAAAGTGGCAAAGTTTACCAATTTCAATGGTTACTCAGTAAACTAAATAACCAAAGCCAACTCTGTTAATTACCCGGCATGGCCTAATTTTGCTCCTGAAAGTCATATCACTTAATAAGAGAAACCAAGTTGTTCATTATAACCTTACCCCCAAAATATTTTCTTCAATTAAACTACAAAATTTTTCCATTAAAATAAGCTCTTAATTTTCAAAGATTCGTTCAAAAAAGGGAAAAACTTTCCGGGCCGCAATTCTAGTCTCTTCTCGAAGCCTTAGTTCATAGGCCTTGTACGATTCAGTGCGTAACCCCAAAAGAATTGCAGCTGTCCCCCATATAACGTGTTTGATTTTCCCTTATGAAGGACAGATTCTTCAATAAACACCCTAAATTTTTTTCAAGTACCAACAATAGCCAAATTTCTTTTAAAAGTTTTAATTTTTACTTTCAAATAAACTCCAGATTTTTAAGTATTAGTTAAAGAAAAAACCCAAAATTTCGGCGCGTTCCACGCGCCTCAAATTTTGTCAAGTCACGTTCCACCGAGACATAACATCGCCTTTGTCGGGGCCTTGATATTCTGCCCCCCCCCCTGTCGGGGAGCTTGGCCCCCTGTCGGGCAAATCCTGGCGTCACCCCTGGCTAAATATCCCTTATTTCTTGAAAAACAGGCTTGAAAATTTATACTTCCACTATGAATGTTTGCTACATGCAAAAGAGGGACCTGCTAGAGACTTAATAAGTTGGTCGAAAAGATTCTCCACTGCGTCAAAGAGTCGCTTGTTCCTCCATTTATTTCACAAGTTGACCATTTTACTGCTTTGTACCTGTGGAAATATTTACCGATGACAGTGTTGTAGTACTCGTACCCGTACTCGAGTACAAGATTCCATACTCGTACCCGTACCCGTACTCATGACCTGGTACCCGTACCCGTACTCGTACTCATGGTCCCGTACACACTCTACAACACTGACCGATGATGCCTTAATTTGAACTGTTTAAGTCTGAAACCTGCCCATGAACTTTGTTTAATTAGTCATATACATGTCAAGAAAAGCACATGCAAAATTTCTCAATTAAATGACTCATGTTTTTTTATTTGTACAAAGTTTGATTTGTGTCCTCAGACAAGTCTCTCTCAATTTGCAATACTTCATGATCACTAAGACGGCGGTCTGATATTGTGTTGCGCTGTAGTTATTATACCTTTCCCTGGTTGGGAAACTCCTTTCGTACACTGTGTAAGCACAGACGTAAAAGCTGTATGTACGTTGCTAGTTTTTGTAAGGTGCGTCGGTGAATGTCCATAAAAGCATGTTGAGCTCTTCAAAAAAGTTCATCACGTAACTTTGAAGATGCACACAATCGATCTGTAGCGATATGGCCAGTGGCGGATCCAGGAATTTGCAGGGAGGGGGGGGGGGGTCTTCATGTGGATGGGACATCAAATGTACACTGAGCGGTGCGCCACCATACCTATGGCTGTTGTTTAGTCTCTGATGCCTCTTAGAATTCAAGACATGGAAATGGGGTTGGTACGCAAGCATCCAAATTTTACCATATTTTAAACTGATTACCACTCTATTAGGGGCGTAATTTGAACCGCGCGGAGCGCCCTGAAATTTTCACCTTTTGGACGCTGGGTTTCCTGCAAGGAAATTTGAACAGCTGGGGGATTACTGAAGAATTTGCATTTTCTATCTGCTAATTGTTATGTTGGGAGGAGACCAAAGATCGTTGTTGCTACATAATGTTATCCAACGCCTACGTGGCCGGGGCTCTCCGACGTAATGTTTTGAGCTTATATTGGAGAAAGTATGGACATTTAAGACAAAAAATCTATGAAAATAACACCGTATATAGTTAGCGGTGTCACTTGGTGATCTGGTGCCACAAGTGTAGCAAATGTCCGATTTTTTGACTTTCAGAGTTCGGAAAAGTTTACCAAAGTGAAGGTATGAGCGAGGACTTCTGCTAAGGAACTGCAATTTGCGGCGCGCGAATCGCGCGGAAAATTTTGCTCTCTTGAATCAAATAATGACGAATATGGAGCTCTTATTAGAGAAAATTGATTGGGAATTACGTAATTTCATGAGTTGTCAAAACCACACAGTAGACTGGTCTCACAATTGACAAATTTCCGAATTCTTCATTTTCAGAGCCCCCTGCCCCGCCTGGGTGTCTAAGAAAAGGGGACCGAGATGCAACATGGTGCTAAATGTTTCAATATTTAGAACCACTATGAAACCATGGAAGTACTACCTCGGATTTCCATGATGAAACTTCAACGCTTATGCGGAGCACCACCCACAACGGAAGTAGGTTCCATTTTTAGAGTCTTTGGAATGACTCGACCTGGACTGGTAATCGAGCCCAGGCCTTCCATGTGAGAGGCGGAAGCTCTTCCGCTAGACCAAACACGCAGAAACTTGTTTGTTAAAGTTTTCATGGAAAAGGTATAAAAAATGGCACTCATCCGGCCAGCTAAGTTTTCATCAGCCTGACTTAATAGTCTCGGGCCACACTTTTTCTGGAATGGTAGAAAATTTTGGAAGAACGTGTTGTACATTTTCTCTGGTAATGTTCTGATCATTTTGTAATTTTATTTTGGTATAAAATTAGTTCCCGTCCTGACGGTCTGAAATCGTAGGATGGTAGGAAAAATTTAAAAAGCACTCACTGATCGAGCTACAGAGGACACACGTGAGTGCTCCCACAGAATTCTGTATATTTTCTGCTTTACTCGAGCGCCACCTTTCGTTAATGTTAGAAGAAATACGAAAACAAAGAAAAACAGAAACAAGAAACTGATACGTCATTTCCTCCGGAAGTAGGTATTGCTCAACTTCTCTCCTGGCAATGCACTACACAAAAGAAATAAGTTCACTAGGTTAACAAAGTTCCCACCGTTACATTCTTATAATTCCCAAGTATTCCCAAGATTTCATTGCTTTGACATCAAGCAGCCAAGCATTTTGCGTAGCAGGATGTACGAAACATTTCTTCTTCAGTCGTATTTCTGGTTTAGGAAGCTGGGGAGTCCGATTCGGATCAGACAGTGAGGGATTGCGTGTTAAAAGCTATGAAACAGAACCAGAAAGCTGCCAACTTGCGACATCACAGAGGTATCAAAGTCATGACCGATATCTATGGTCATCAGTAACGCCTTGCTACTACAGAAACAACTTCACTTCAAGTAATTCTTTGGAATTAATAGTAATTTATATGTGTAAATACAAGGCGTATTGGCTTTGCCCATTCCTTGTGATGTTTTTTTTTCCGATGTTAAAGAATTTTTGTACAATTACAGAAGAAAAAATACAGAAATACAAAAAGAATACATAAAAAGTGCCGTCAATGAGTTGACAGCACCTTTCTTATTCTTTCGTTTTTCTTTATTTTATTTTCTGTAAATGCACAGACATTTTTTACAGTGTAGATGTGAAATGCATGGTACTTCAATGAAAAATATTGAGCTTATTTTACATAGTTTTTCCAGTTTCAGAACTCATATTTATCGCCGTAAAACGATGATTGAGGTTAATTCAAAATAAGCCAATACAGCAACTGCAGTGCATCTTTTTTAAGAAATGAGATTTTGGGACATCAGAAAGAAATTCAGCTGGTAATTTATTCACCCTCACTTTTTGAAATTCAAATGATGCAACTTTTATAAGTAATGCATGTTTTGATGAGATTAAGCGATTGGCGTTTAGAAAAAAAACCCGTTAATTTTGTGTTTATTTCTCTTGAAATATCGGTATTTATTGGTAAAAATTCCAAACATATGAAATACTAGACAACCGCCACTACACTCTTGCCGTAAAGTTGTGATAAACGGTATAAAAACTCTTATTGCCCTTAATTTGGAGGTATGTTTGGATTTTTGGAAAAGACAGCAAGTTCGGAAAGAATTGTACATATTTTAGAATTATTTACCATGCACTGTTGGTCAACACGAGAGGAAGAAGAGGAAATCCCCCCAAACCAAGATGACTCGAGCCATGTGCTATGTCGCTATATGTCAACATCCATTTCGAAATTCTTCCGCGGTCACCATTTCTTAGTCTGAGAGCACTCTGCAAGTGTATGGGAAGGGAATGAATACAGGCTCCGTCCCCCATTGCCTCGTTCATTTAGTTGGGGCTCATCCCCGACCTGGCCCGGGTTCGACCATGGGCCAATGGCCCAGGTATAACCACTAGCGTATACAAGGGACCATTGGGCCATGGCTCCTCCTCACGAAAACCACCTAAAAATACGTACATGAGTTCTCTCTAAAACAGTTGGGCAAAAAGCGTTGGGCAAAATTCAAACCCAACAAATGGGTAAACAACTTTACCCATATTTTGGTGCAAATTAAGGTTGAGTAAAAGCCAGGTATTGGTAAAAGGTGTTGGGTATAAGTTTTAAAGTACCCAACAGCTGGGTAAAAGTAATTGACCAATCGGATGATTAGTAAAAGATCACTTAAGTTTACATATAATTTTGGTAATAAAAGTGGTTATTATAAGTTCTCATATGGTTGAATAAGGTTAGATCTGGTAAATAAAAAGCTAGCGGTAGAATAGCAGTAAAGATCTGGACAAAATTACTGGAAGAAAGGAGCAACGGTCGTATAGAAAAAAGGTTTTCACTACCACGTAATCAATGGGAGGAGAAATACGCAATGCACGATTGAGTTTGATATTTCAAACTACACACTTCACTGTTTATTAACCGAGTGCATCGTCGCTTCGTCGTTTGGTTTTCGCCGGTTTGGGACGTTAAGCTCCTTAAGGGAGCAGAACTCCTCCGGGAGTAATCGTTTGGTTTTCGCCCCTTGGCTCTTCGCCAGAGAGTCGAGGGGACTTTAAGCAAAAAGCTTCGTCGTTGGTCAAGTGTTGGCTTAAGTGGACGTATAGCTTCTTCGGGAAGCAGTTTAAAGTTTGGTTTCGCCGAACGGCCCTTTGCTAGGGGGTCGGGAGGACTTTGGAAAAAGCTTCTCGGCCCTGCATCCAGGGTGTGGCTTCTGTTCTATTCAGCCAGTCTAGAGCAGGACCACATATTTTGCCCTTTAGAGGGCGTACTTGTCCATTTGGGACGTTTAGCTCCTTTAAAGAGCAAAACTCCACCGGGAGTAAATGTTTTGTTTTCGCCCCTTGGTTCTTCGCCAGAGAGTCGAGGGGACTTTGAGGAAAAAATATCGTCGCTTCTCGACCTTTTGGCTAAGATCATGTGTAGTATCTGTTCTTTTCATCCAGTCAAGAATGGAGCCATGCATGGCAGACCACTAATGTAAATGGTCTGAAGGTCTTGAGGTTGGTCAAGTGTTGTCCTTAAGTGGACGTATAGCTTCTTCGGGAAGCAGTATCAAGTTTTGCCTTCCAAAAGGTAGCATCTTTTGGCAACAGATCGCATGTAAGGAAACCTTTTCATTTTTTTTTTTTTTAATTTTCAGTCTAAGGTCCTTCCTAGCTAAGACTCGTTCCCCGGCCGACATAGAGGCAGGTGACGGGGGCAGGGGAGCGGAGGGTTCAGGTGAGGGGAGAATGCAATTTATCATGCAAAAAGCAGTGTTGTAATCGAGTCACTACATTAGTGACTCGAGTCACCAGTTTTCATCAAACTTTTAAGTGACTCGAGTCACTGAACTATTTCAATGGGGAAATTACTCTTGAATTCTATCGAGTCACCATCATTTTGGGAGGAAGTGTCTCGAGTCGTGACTTGTTTCAACACTGTGCAAAAGATGTCAGGAGTAAAACCATTTACAGTCGAGAGTTTGGGCAGATAAAGACAGTTTCATACAATCAGCGGATCTTGAATTTAGCCAAGAGTCACAATAGAGAAACATTAGCAACGGCATATTTTCAGTTCAATTCCCATGTACAGTTTCTCCCCCCCAAAAATCAAGACCATTTCATCTAATGGTAGTGGGTACATTTAATGTAATTTTGTAATCACTAAGCAAGTTGCTGATTTTTCATTATCGCTAAGGAAATCTGAAAATAAAGACTACGTAAATTCTCTTTACATAAACACAGTTGCAAGCATGAAAACGTGATTTCCGGCCATCTAAGGGGCCGATTGTTTGAAGAATTTCTGTACGCTCCGTGCCAACTGATTGTGGCGCTCCGCTTATTTTTTCGGGAAAATTACACTTTTCGAGTCAAAGTATTTTTAATAATTTCTGATCACTTTGCAGTTTGCAAATTCATTTTAAAGTGAGAATTCCATTGCAAACACCGTGAAATATAGCTGATGCTTAGGCTCTACGTATATAAGTCTGGGAAAGGCTATTTCGGGCCAACTGAGAGTCCAAGTTTTCGAAATTTTCTGTACGCACCGCACCGACCGACCGACGGTGGCGCTCCGCTAAGATAGTCTTCATTGGAGAATTACGTTTTTCAGGCAAGCGATAAACCAAAAACTGAAAAACTCCCGTACATCTATACTGATCATTGATGCTCTTTTTTTTTTGACTGAAGGCACACTTTAAAAAAATCTGTAAAATAATTGAAACAAAAAATCCAATGGTTTCCTGTTATTTTTACAGAGGAACTGTAAATACTATTTAACTAGGAAATTTTTTTTTCTTTTATATTTTTTCAGTTAACTATTTTGCAAGAATATTGTGTAAAATGTGTAACAGAACAATTTTTGTTTTCAGTAACGGTGTTTTTGAAGATAATGTCCGCAAATTTTTGATATAATGTTAAAAGTTACCAAACATAGTTTCTGCAGTCATAGGAAGCAAGCAAAGCAAGGTAAATCGTTCCAACGCTTTCATTCTTAGTTTCCAAAGTTCTCCCGACTCTCTGGCAAAGGGCCGTTCGGCGAAACCAAAATTTTCACTGCTTCCCGAAGAAGCTATTACGTCCACTGAAGGACAATACGTGACCAGCCTCTTGGCCCTCAGACCATTTACATTTGGTCCGTCATGTATGGGTCCATAGACTGGATAAAAAGAACAGATACTACACATGATCTTAGCCAAAGGACCGCTCAAATCGCTCGAATATACTTAGTACCTAACTCATTCTGATTAAGTCCAAGTCCCTGGAAGCTATATAATTTCAACCTACAATTAAGATGTAGTGGATTTATTGTTGTCAAAATAAATACCATAAAGGATACAACTATATGAGTTGTAAACATTCTGAGACACTGTAAATAAGTAAATAATCAATTTAATTTAAGACAATGAGAGGAAAGTCGATATATGAAATTTGTGTTTTAATGCAAGTCTATTCTTGTGGAAAATCATGCTTGTACAATACAGTATAAAGAAGGAGAACATGAAATATTATGAAGAAACATGAATGATTAATTTTTGTAAAAACAAACAAATGTCCCTGCATATATAATAGCCGGACATAACTCCTAATTTAAATCCTACTACTCTTTAAAGTTGCTAGCATTATTAATCCCCGTAACTTTTAAGACCTGTATAGAAGATACCCTGTCTGAAATATTCCAGTGTGCGTTTCATAATAATAGGTAAAACAATGACACCCCGGCCCAACTTCTGGGAAAGGAGAAATTGATAGTTTTATCAATAATTGGTAATATTTTGCTTAACTGGCCAGTTGGGAAATTTTCACATTACTAAACACTGGGTAAAACAAATTGCTTAACAATAGGTAAAGCAATGAACCAACCGAGATTGGTCAATATTTGCCTAGCAGTTGGTCGGGCATGTATTTCCTCAATGTTGGTTAAAAGTTGGTCAAAAATTTTGCCCAAAATTTTCAGAGTGTTGGAGAGTTTTTTTTACAAACATATCTCTTTTTTTGCATATGGTGCAATATTCGTGTTTTCATGTGCACTGACTACATGCAACGGTCACAGTTAGAGGCTAGCACTAGGAATAAGTTCGGTAATTCGTTTTGGTGGCTGTGCACATGCGCACATCGTTCAAATCGTCGCATTAAACAAACCAATCCTGTACCTTGAACACGTATTCCAAAATATGAGTTTACATGAAAATTTGGTGAAATTATTCTTTCTTAATCCATCCATAACACAAAGAGGGATATGAAGTGTGGCTTTGTTTAGTGGATTGTGTCTAAATTGTCCGTTTGGAGTAAAATTTCGTATTTTAATGTGCCGTAAAGTTGCACTGAGACTCCTATTTCCGTTCGCCTTGGTCAGACACATAGCATTGTAAGCAAACTGACGAAAGCAAGAGAACGCTGTACGCTACGTGCTGAGCTCGCTTTGTATACCCACACTGTGCCCCATTATTCCACGCAGCAACGAATTACCGAACTCGCGTATTGTCACAGAGTTTGGGAAAAAATATCTACTTATTGCTGACATAGACATTTAGTCTTATTTGATCAAAGCGATATAATCTATAGGTGAAGTTTTTCACTAAGTTCTGAATACTGTATGTCGACATCAAAGGGTATGAACAGGCTTTTCCATCATGAACCTCGGATATATTTTTCAGAAAACCTCCACCTTAGAAGCTCTTTTTTATGAGCCTATGCTCTTTAAAAACATAAGAGGAAAGGGTGTTGATGTTTCTCTCTACAGCACTGTCAGCATGAGCCTAATTTGTGTGTGTGTGTGTGCGTGTGTGTGTGGGTGTGTGTGTGTGTGTGTGCAGGGGCGGGATTTGATCTCTGAAAGTGAGGGGAGGGGGGAGCACTGGCGGCGGAAGCGGGGGGGGGGAAGGGGGGGACACGTCCACCTAAATTTCTTAGCGAGGGGACGTCCCCCAAAAAATCAGAGAAGAAGTAAAAGAAACTTGGGAGCCTTGAACCAATTCAAAGTTGAGACTATAGTTAACCCACCACCGAACAGAGCAGCCGAAATTGATTTAGCCTATGTTCTGCCATTGTTTGGCTGATTCTTGTCACGGTCCCCTGCGACCATGCTCTATGCCTGTGACCTAGTTTTTGGCTGCAAACCATTACAAGAATCTGGCAACCTCGCCCGGTCCGCAAACCAGGTGTATGTAGTATATCACTTGTCCAGTGAAACCGAACCTTTACTGTACTAGTATTTTCCCTCCTCGAGAAGTGAAGCATTGCCATTGTCATCACGTGAACGAACAGTTGCCCAGTATTCACTCATCCATAGGCTTACGAGGCGGGGGGAGGGGGCGGGGCAGGGGGGGGGGCAGACTGGCCCCAAATTTTCTCAAGACCTAAAATTCGGGCAGGGATCTGGAAAAATTCGGGCAGCCGTTTGAGTCTTAAAACCTGGTTTATGTCTACTTACACAGAAAACTCCTAGGCGCACCCGAATTCCTTCAAACACTTGGCCGAAAAGATAATAAAAAAGCATCATAGTCACGGTACAATTTTCATGAAAACTCTAAAAGATACCAAAATTTGCGACACATTCGGACAGCTTATGAAAAAACAGTTTTCGTCAGCCTCACTTCATATTCTTGTGCAAACCTTTGCCCGAAATGACACAATATTCGGGCAAAAGTTGCAAAAAAGTTCTGGGATATTTTTAATTGCCAGATTACAAGGGGAGAGAGGATGTATACAGTCCCCAAAATTTTGCCCGAACAAATCAATCAAAAGCTATCTTGTGACGCACCATATTACTAAATGACAATCACCAATAGTCACCAGAAGGATGAAACCTGCTTGGTCGAGAGGTATTTGGGCAGCATATGAATGAGATGAAGATTTCGCACTTTTCAAAATGATCCTCTTAAAATTGTGCAAAACTTTTTAACCTGCAATGCTGTGGAACCGAAAATCGGACAATGGTGAACAAATCAGCGTAGCTTGTTTGCTCACTCATACGAATTAAGTGTAAGCAAATCTGCAAGTCTACCCACAAATTCATGTAAAAATATCTAGCAACGTGACAAGCCGGGTTTTTCTCAAACGGCGTTAGTAGAAAAATCATTTATATATAGTCGGGAGTTCGGGTCGAGTCATATAGACAGTTGTATCAATTCAGTGGAACTGGAATTCGGGCAAGAGTCGCAACAGAGCCACAGACAGACGATACTTATGTTTCTAATTCCGTTCTACAGTTTTCCACGGAAAGATACAAGACCAGGTAATGTTTTGTACATTCCCAGGTGCGGTATATCATTATGTTATGAAGCCTTGGGATTTTCGAGGGTTTCTGAAGTTTTTCAATTTTCAAATTACATTGATGATAATCTCATGCTGCATGACGTAAAATAGTTTGTAAAACGCGTCACCCAATGGTTAGTGGTACATTTCATCTGGGAGTTTTCTTACCTTTTTGTAGATTTGCTCATTTTTGGTGAAAATTTTATTGCAAACGAAAGTTCAAAATATCGACGGCTTTGATTCTGCTTATAAGCCTGGGAAAGGCCATTTCCGGCTGTCTGAGGGGTTGCTATTTTTCAAAATTTTCTGTACGCTCCGCGCCAACTGATGGTGGCGCTCCGCTTAGATAGTCTTTCGGCCAGAATTGCATTTTTCGGGCAGAAAATCCTCTGCCCCTCCCCCCAAACTGAAATGCTCCCGTACGCCTATGCACTCATCATAGGTGAGTCATTCACTTACAGTAGGCTATTTCCACTACATTTTTTCATCAAATGTAATGTTGCGTAATTGATAACACATGCTTAGGCTTATGTCGTTGCGTAATTACTCGTTCTGTGACAATCAGGTTAGGCTAGGTGAACTCGGACATTATTTGGCCTAGCCTTTACGTAAGCCTACGTTAAAATCTGCGTCGGTCAGGAAATGGCCTATAGGCTATCTGTGAACGCAAACATTTCGCACATTTTTGTTCATTGAATTCACCGTAAAATGTTCCCAAAACGGCTTAGATTGCACGAGAGAGCTTGTAGAATCTCAGAGCTTCCACTTGCAGGGCCCTAAGGCGGGCCCTGGACCCACGCCAGTGGGACTTCGCGCACGAGTCCAACCATTCTATCTTGTTCACTGATTGTCCCCCCCTCTAAATTTTTATGCTTCCGGCGCCACCGGGGGGGGGGGGGGGGTTCGGGCAGACTACCAAACGGCGCTGAAGGCGCCGCGGGAGCGTGAAGGGCTCCCTCTAACGGTCCAGGGTCCGTCTGAGGACCCCTGGTGGAGTCCAGGGGGGGAAGCCCCCGGAAGCTTCTGGGTATTAACGACATTGTAGGCATGGAATTGATGCATTTTATCTTCGGCTGTAAATTAGACAAAATGGACATTTAACAGACCACAAATATCACAATTTGACTTTTTTTTAAATTATATCCTTACTCCGTATGATTAAAGTCGGAATCGATAATGCCGAGGGTGCGGGGAAGGATAATGAATTACCCAAAATTGAGGTTCTTCAGGGGCTCCCTCCTCGCAATTAGTGCCCCAGATCGTCTTTTCAGAAAGCTAGGGGGATTTTCATGTGATGTGAATTCAGCCGTTGTCTATGGTGGTGCGCGCCTAAAAAAATAACGTTTAAGACATATCAGTAATGATATGTCTTAATATTAGAGAAAGGATGAGCCACTTTTAACTTTATCTGAATAACGGTGGCCCCCTAGCTAAAGACATTCTTACTGAAGCACAAACACACTCTGGTTTCCTATAAAGTAATTTTCAGGTGACTTTCACAGAGCCGTTACCTTTAAGGGGGCACTTGGTCAGAGAAGGGAACCAGAAGACGACCGCCTTCTTGCCTACCCCTTGCACTAGTTACGCTAGAGCTCCAGCTGTTTACGGCTCGGGCACTCGTAATAAGTTTCAGTGACAATAGAAGAGCTGTTGACAAGAAGTGACCCGAATCCTGCAATATTTAGAACGGGTGCGCGCGAAGCGTGTCGAAAGAAAAAAAAAACAGCGTTGAGATATTTATTAGAAGAATTTTGTTTTTATTTAGTTTTTAATGCAGAATATGACCTGTTGAAACATTATACAACTTAATTAAGTATCACTCGCGTAGCCCTGTCAGTTCCAGTTTGTATTTCTGTAGCAAAAGCAACCAGATAAGTTTCTCTTTGGGGAAAATATCTCTGAAGAGGGGCGGGGGCTTTTTAGTATCTTGTTTCTGAAAAAGGTTGAGGATCCATCCAGGTATGTTAAAACATTGGATCTGCCCCTGTCGTAGCTTAAGAAGTAGGCTAGGCCAGCCTGTTCAAGCCATCTCTGGATAACCGTTGATTCAACTTCAGTCAATGATGCTCAACCAAATTGAAAGACTTCAAAAATGCCGAGTACACTGCCTCATATTCCACACCATATTCTGTATACCGATATATTCTGATCACACATTAGGGTCTTGTACACTCAACCTGAAGCAATAAAACAGAGAGCTGTTATTTGGCTCACTGAATACACAGCTCCCTGAACAAACCCGATATTTGTGCCTGAATGCGGAGGATGAGTTTTAGGCAGTTGTGAAGTAGGTCAGCCGCAGAACAGGAACTGTCTGGGTGATGAATAATTGCCTTTAAGGTGAGAGAGGAAAGGACTATTACTCTATTACAATTAAAGTAACCGGCCTTTATACGTCGAAATGATAACTTTCAGTTGGGTCAATTCAAATCATACAATGCCGATTTTTACTCAAAATACCTGTTTTCGTACGATTTCAACTATTATGTGAATTCCCCGGCCCCAACTAATGAGTCAACTCATATTCTAAGACAGGCATTTACACGGAAAATGAAGACCCAAGTGAAATAAATCCTTCTCCTCAGTGTTACCTATAGTCAAGTTGGTCAAGACGTTAGTATCAAATTTTTCACTTCTCAGATTTTACAGAATGAGGGGGCTTGCCATCTAGACTGTAAGTTTCGTCATTATGAATTACTATGGGAGCATATCCCAATTAGCAGGTGTATTAATGCGTCCGTTTGTTCGCCCTCAGACAGAGTCCCTAAAAGGAGCACTTTTTAGTTGCGGTGCCTGCCTTGCAGGCAGCACCGCAACTAATGCAGTTACTCTCGCGATGTCAATTTCTGACTTTTCCGGCACTTTATTTCTATCTTCTTGTAGATGCTTTGTGGTATCGAAATACGGTTTAGTGCAATTTGTAGGGATGGTACTTCTCTTTCGTGTTTTTAAGTTTTGGTGGAAATATGACTTTCGTGAGAGTGTAAAATTGGGGGTTTTTTCATGTAAAATTTGGAAACGTGTTCTATTTTTAGTAACAATCTTGCGGAAAAACCAGGTCTGTATGTACTCTGGGGAAAAGGTTGTTTGTTAATTTAACACAGCGCCATCATTTTTTTTTTGGTAATTCATTACAGATTGGTGTTAAGTGAATTTTGAGTATTTATATGAGGATTTCTTTGTAGGGATTTATTCTTTTCAAGTGGCATGGTCGGGGTTGCGGTGAAGCAAAAAGTTTGATAGTTTAGAGGAGCTTTGTTCACTGTTTTTGTGACTCTAAAGGGCTGCGTGAATTCCTCTCACTAACGACAATATTCACAAAGTAAGTAAACTTTCTGTTGGAGGAAAACATTGTTACTGGTATGTAAATATTATTTGTATGAGTTGGCGAGTATTAATATTTGTGTTATATCAAGGTGTCTGGTTATGGTAAATTTGTTATTTTAAAGTTTAAAATTATGTGGAGAATATTACAGTGCCTAAGAAGGGCCGTTCAGAGATTTTTAATTTAGAAAGGAAAGGTTGGCAACAAAGAAAAAGAAAGTATGGGGGTGAATTTCAAGATAAAAGTTACGAAGAGGAGAAAAATGATGATATCAGAGTTGGGAACAAACCCCCCAAAAAGTTCTAGTGAATATGAAAAAAGTCAGAGGTGTGATGATGGGGAAAGAAGGGAACATGACGATCGTGAGGTATTATTTATACGTTCCGAAAGATCTACATGTACATTTAATTTTTTCGTTGTTGATAGCTGTTGGAGAGAAAAAACGTTTAGGAAGCTTGTGCTGATAGATTCAAACATGGTTTTGTGAAAACTGGGGAGTTTGATTTGCCGTCTATTGAAATAGGAAAATGTGTTTCAGTTGAGAGTAGCCCGATTCGTGTGAAAAGTACGTGGGGATGGTAATTTTTTTTCGGTGTTTGGCATTACTGGTTACAGGGGTAGAAGATAATCATTTTTATTTAAGACAAGTCATTGTAAGTTCATTGTGTAGGAGTGAGTTGCCGGTACCAATAAAGACTAAGGAAGAATATGTTACTTCTACTGGAATGGATAGGGATGGTGTATGGTCTACAGAGGTTGAAATATTTGCAGCTGCAAGACTTTTGGAAACTGATATATATATACTTTTATAGAACATAATGGTACATGGAATTGTGTACGTTATCCTCAAAGTGGTATTTTAAGTAGCGTAGTTAATCGGGAAAAACGTGCCATTTATTTAGTCAATACAGGTGGAGTACATTATGATGACGTAGTGTTGGAAATAGAAGATAATGAGTCTGTACATGAGAGCAGCGTTATAGAGAATTGGTTGAAGAGTTGTGTTAATGAACATAGTGAAGAATTTTTCGGTGTTAAATGTAACATATTGAAAAGAGGAGACATTTTATTTGAAGAGGAGCGTTATCAAATGTCAGTGCAAAGTTATGTGAAGAGAGCAGATGTTTGTTTAAATGAGGGGAGTAATCATATATTAGTGAAAGGGTCTATGGGAGTGACAGCCCAGCCAACATGCCCAGCTGGGCCCCAACTGGGTTTCAGCTGGGCTACTTGCTGGGCCCTAGCTGGGACTCATTCGTGTTTGTCAGGTGTTCCCACGTGGGGTCCAACTGGGCTAGCCTTTCCGAGCTGATGCCCAGATGAAGCCCAGCTGGGCCCAGCTTCAATAACTAAAGCCTAGCTGGGCTTCAGCTGGGAAAGTCTAGCCCAGTTGGGCCCCACGTAGAAACACCTGACAAACACGAATGGGTCCCAGCTGGGACCCAGCAAGTAGCCCAGCTGAAACCCAGTTGGGGTCCAGCTGGGCATGTTGGCTGGGTGAAGATAGGTATAAATGTTGGGAAAATAAAGGTTTTGTGATAAAACGTAGTGTGGGTATTGCAAGTGATAGTACTAAAATGATGGTTAGAGAACAAATACGTAAGTGTCAATTTAGAAAAGAAGAGGAGAGTCCAATTAGAGAATTGCAACATCGCTTTTGGAATAAAATTATGGAAGGGCCTACATATGTTTGCTTTTATTGTGAGCAGTTATGGTATAAAGAATGTGCACTGTGGGTGAATTTAGTTAGATTTAGTGGAAATACTAGTATTTGTAAGCAGGAAAAAGGTATAGATAAAGGATGGGTCTGTAAAACCTGTTTAAAATATATAAAAGAAGGCAGAGTTCCGTTATTAAGTCGAGATAATAAGATGAAAATGTATGAGATACCAGAAGAATTGAAATTACATCGTCTTGAAGAAAGGTTGGTCGCTTTGCGAACACCTTTTATGCAGTTGCGTGAGATTCCTCGAGGAGGGCAATTTAGTATTAAGGGAAATGTTGTTAATGCCCCGTCTGATGTGGTGACAACAATTAAAACTTTACCTATAAGACTTGAAGAGAGCCAAATAATTCCTGTCAAATTTAAGAGGAAATTAAGTTATAAAACGGCTGTTTTTTCTGAAAATGTTAGGCCTAGAAGTGTTGTTCTTGCCAGTGATCGCTGGCTGATAGGAAATGAGGATATCAAGATACACAACAATGACTTAGGAAAGGAAGACCCGTTTTGAAAAGGATGAACAACTTCTGGTGAGTGGGTCTGCTGCCCCTCTTTTACTAACACCACCATTACTTGCTTACACGATGTTGAGTTCGCGCTAGAAGGGCCTGTATAATAAAGTAGTCAGGTTCCTATTTTTGACTCATTCAAAATGCCGTTTTGCATCGCGGAAGGATATATTACAAAAAATGCCTGAAATACCTTCAATTTTCTTTGAATGATTACTTCAACTACTTTCCTACCACATAGAGATCACAAATTGAACACATCTCTTCACTAACATGGTCTAATCTCCCCCCCCCCCAAAAAAAAAAGTTTTTCTAGGGTGTTAAATTCTTAGGGTAACCTGCTTCGCCGGGATTCCCCTTGAATTAGTGGTGTGCTACCTTTTGTCTTCACTGCAATGTCATACATATCACTCCGTGTCCGTGAAAAACCATGGGGGTCGTCCCATAGTTGTATTGACAGAAGAACTATATTCAAAAAAGGTCACAGCAGGGAGCTGCCTTCAGAAGCAGCTCCCTGGTATTAGTCCCGTTCATATACGTCACTAGTATCCCTTCCCCAATTATTTCTACTGTAAGTTCAGCATTTAATGAAACGTGAACGATATTGTCTTACACAAATCAGAGTGTCGAGCCATCCAGTAATCAATCATAAAGATACATTGCATCATTTTTACGTCCTATAATGAAACGTGAATACCAAAATGTCGATGTTTATAATTTATAGCTATTGGCTGCGATTCGTCTGTCATCACACGATTAACCAGACACGTTTCTTATTACATTCTATAGCAAGAACTTTTTGTCGCTTCTTTGACGATGTCCTTTTACTACGGAAGAAAATATTGTCATTGTAGTAAGTTTATGTATGGCCATGACTCGCAATTGATGAAACGATTACCTAAAATATGTAAAAGCAATAAGTAAGACAGTTCTATGAATACGAATAAACTGTCGAGTAAAAGATTCCGTAGAAGACGAATTTCATCATTCCAACAACCCGTCTGCAATACAATTGTAGTTTGGGGTGAAAAGTTTGGCCCTTTAATACGGGAAGTTGCAACTTTCTGCTTACTATAAGTTGACCCTTATCAGCTTATGTTATGTGACGTAGACACTAAAATTAGACCGTGCACAGAGGGTACAGTTGTTGGTTTACGGACGAAGATTTGAACATTTCAAGACATTTCGTAACTGTAAATTTCTAGCTAAGTGGCTCGTTCGTTTCATCTCTTTGCCATTTTCGGAAATGGAAAGTTCGCAAGATATTTATGAGCTAATTATTCTCTATTTTGTTATAATTATGTCAGGGAGTTGTGGTGTTATCAGGAAAACGTTTAACTTATTCATCATAAAGTCCATTTTTCTCTTTAAATTGATTTGTTCAACTATTGCAACTATTGCCAAATACGGGCAATGGTTATGAGAATCGGGTAATCTGATTTTCGATAATTTAATGATGTAGGGTGAGAATGTCTTCCCGTAAGTCTGCTTGAAAATTCAATTCAACACACCGTGTAACGTGACAATTCTGTCAATAAGTGTTACTAATAGAAGAAAAATCATCTACTTCATTTCATCCAATGGTAGTGGTACATTTTATCTGATTCTTCTGATCAAAATAGCGACTGCTATAAGATCCCCACAGGCCTTAATTTTTTCAAAAGTAAAATCATATATAGTAGGAAGTTGGGGCACACAATTTTTTCAATATATATTGAATTTAGCCAAGAGTCGCAAGACTAAAATTCATTAGCATGTTTTCAATTCCGGTTTGTAGTTTCCTTGAAATGATGCGGGATTCATCGATTTGCAGTGATACATTTTATCTGGTAATTTTCTGATCAAATAGCGACTGCTTAGATCCCCCTATAAGTCTGGGAAATGTCATTTTCGACTGTCTCATGGGTCCGATTTTTCAAAATTTTCTGTTCGCTTCGCGCCAACCAGCGGTGAAGTTCCGCGCAGATAGTCTTCCTAGCAGCATTTTAGTTTCAAATGAACAATTTTTGTGCAAACAGACCCTCGAATTAGTGACTTCTAAGACCCCCTATAAGCAAAGGTTTTGACTGTCTGAAGTGGTCAGGTTTTTCAAAATTTCCTGCACGCTTCGTCCCAACTTATGGTGGTGCTCCACTTACACCGCTTCATAGCAGAATTTAAGTTTCAAGTGATCATTTTTTACAAAAAGAAACTCAAAATAGCGAATGCTTAGATCCCCATATAAGCCCGTGAAATGCCATTTTCAACTGTCTGAGCAGTCGGATATTTGAAAATGTTTTGTACGCTTCGCGCCAACTAATGGTGGCGCTCCGCTTAGTCTTTCTGGCTGAATTTTAGTTTGGAACGAATGTACGTTTATCTGCAATTGAAACTTAAAAAGGCGACTGCTTGGATCCCCTTTTCAAGCCTGGGAAATGTCATTTTTGACTGTCTGAGGGGTACGAATTTTCAAATTTTCTGGACGCTCCGCGCCAACCAGTGGTGGCGCTTCGCTTTGGCTGTCCTACAGGCAGAATTACACATCTCGGGCAAAAATCTTGTGCCCCAAAAGTGAAATGCTCCCCTACGCCCCTGGAAATACTTCACTCAGGCGTGCACTTGAACAGCTGCTTGCAACATTCAGCAGGATTACGGATTTGCGATCCTAGGATACATAGTTCAGTGGAGTAATGAACTGAGCTAATCAGTATCTCAAAAGGGTGTTTTAATCTTAGAAAAATAAAAAAACTTTCTCACCAGAATTAGGGACAAATTAATCTGGCAAATGCCATTCCTAGCCATCTGGGAGGTTTAAAAATCCAAAATTTTCTTTGTACCCTCCGCGCCAACTGGTGGCGGCGCTACGCTTAGATAGTAAAGTCCAGCCATCCCCTACAAAAGTACCCAGCCCTCCATGGACCCCTACAAGGGTTTTGTCGCCTGAACCCCACCAGGGGCCCTTAAAGCGGCCCCCTGGACCCCAGGCTGATTGGGCCAACAGTCTAAACCCTGTACAAACATGGGCCGATTTTCCTAAATTTTTAGCCAAATCGTTCGTTCATCTCTTTGCCTCGAATTAACCATTGATTTAATTAACTATGCACCGATCTAAACAATGGTCAAACCATTGACCTCCAACTTTGGTCAAAATTTACTTATTTATGGTCAAATTTAACCACTAATTGGACACTTTTTGACCATACGTTTGAGTCGGTGCATAGTTCACCATATTGTTTTTAGAGTGCACTCTGTGGTATTGAGTTGGATTCAACCTCTCTGAAAGAAGGATGATTATTCTAAACAGAGCGCCACCATAGGTTGGCGCGAATTGTACAGAAAATGAAGTAGCCCACGAAGGGAAACCTCCTTGAATATCCGTTTAAAAAGGCAAATATACTTCTTTGTTACAGTAGTAGAGTCCATGCCCAAAGTCCAAGAGCTATTACTAGCTAACAGTCGTCAAATCACCTTAAAAGTATAAGACGACTTGGTTTGTCGGCACCGCAACTCGTCTAGACGTTCGTCTTGTTTGATGTGTTATGGAATGAGCTGGGGTTTTCTGTAAGTTTCTTTTGAAAGTATATCAAAATAATGAAGTATCATTGGCGAAAAATGGGCTTAATTGATGCAATTTTGTGGACATTTTGGGCCATAGAAGCTGGCGGAGACATACCGAGATTTTAGTGAAAAACAATTAAGGCTCTGAAAAGGTGGTTTCAACTTTGAGGTGAAATAGCAAAAAACCTTCACGGTCATGATATAGTAAATTGAAAGTGCCATGAATGGCCAACTTGTCAGCTTTCATATGAGGGGGAGCTTGACCCTGGCGAAAACTTGGACAAGCTTTTAGAGGCCCGTTTACTTTTGGGATTTAGTGTGTGAGTCAATGAGGGAATTAATTGTGGTATGCTATCGTATGGTGAACAGGTCAATTAAAAATTGGAATGAGGGCGGGCTGAAGGTATAAAATTTTACAATAAGCCTACTGGAAGACTATGTTACTTATGGAACAAAGCTCTCAGAAACATGTTGGTTCGTGTGAAAGTATTTGGGACTGTGCAAGAAGTAATTCTCCATGTTATGCAAATTTGAAATGAAAAACGCTTTTTGCCCACTGAAGACACAAATCCTATAAATTTAATTATCACCCCTGCACAATCGAAATAGCATTCGCCAGGTGTCTAGCAATATTGTTTGAACATTACATTAAGGCAATCCTTTAAACATAACTCCGTATATTGCATACAAGAAGAACCCTACAAATACACCATGCGCCCACGCATTGTGACGCATTTAGGAGGTTTACGATCACAACTTTAAGAGATATGTGTGAGTAGCAGGACGGGGTCACGTTGGAGGGGAGGGACGGAGCATGTGGAGCAGCATGGGGCACTTCGGTCAATACTACACATATTGTTATCTTTCACCCACGGATGTGCTAAAACATGAGACTGAGCTTTCGGAGGATTCGATTCGGCCCACGGCCATTTGGCCCTTAAAGGAATTAGCTCACAACAGGATTAAGTATGGTGGAAGGTTACTTATTCTAAGCATTTTGGTGAAATTAACATTGAAATCCGAAATGTGGTTCTCAAGATATGAGCATGTAAATTTTCACTTTTTCAACAGAAAGTCAACTTGGAGCAAGCACATATGACATCATGTCAGTGGCGTAGCTAGGATTTTTTTCCGGGGGGAAGGGGGCGGGTCAAAGGTATGAAATTTCCCCAAAATTTTTCCCCGTCAATGTGTATGTATTTCATATAAAATACGCAAATTTACAAGTATTACAACATTACCATGTCATTATGTAATATTACCTGCATTTTTAATCTTAAAGTATATCATAGAGCAATTGGAAATAACAGCTCTTAGTATATTATTCTGGTCAACAATATCTGGTTTATTTGTATGTACTAACGCAGTGGCGTGCCCAGGTTTTCTCTGAAGGGGGAGGTGCATGCAGTATAGTCTAAGGGGAGGGGTGTCCGGAAATTTTATTGACGTTTTCAAGAAACCTAGATGCAAAGTGGTGCAATATTTTCGACTTTGACAGGAACAGCGTAAGAAGTTGAATCGTGGTGGTTCATGAGGATAAAACCGAAACTTTTGTGTCTTTACATGCATTCTTATGCCATTTATGCTACCTTACGAAGTAAAACTTGTCATTAAATTTGCACACTTTTAGGAGTCAAAATAAAAGAGCATTGATCGGTAAAGGATTTGTGATATTGCTTGGCCACAAAATGTTATTTTGTCATAAAGATTATCTAAGCGGAGCGCCACCATTAGTTGGCGCGGAGAGTAGAGAAAATTTCGAAAAATCAGAACCCTCAGATGGCCGGAAATAACATTTTCCAGACATATACGAAGAATCAACCCAGTCACTACCTTCTTTTGTCGTTTGCAAATAAAATCCCCCCTTCAAAATATGTTTGCAAACTGCAAAGTGATCAGAGAGTTAAGGGATAATCTGACCCAAAAATGTAATTTTGCCCAAAAGACTGAGCGAAACGTCACCATTGATTGGCGGGGAAGGTAAAAAAAAAATCGAAAAATCAGACCCCTCAGATGGTCAAAAATAGCGTATTCATGCTTGTAAAGATCGAGAATCTAAGCATGTAGTCTTTATTTTTATCGATGCAACCAGTGGGAAACACTAGAGTCTACCTTTTAAAGTAAAAATTGGAATTTGACAGAATTTGCCTATTTGTAGGGATTAAAATATTGGCATCACTGAGGGACGTACTTGCAGGGACAATCCTTCTCTTTTGAAATTTTTTGAAAAATTGGGTGTCCTTACATGCAACCTGGTGCCACATTTGCTATCTTTTGAAGTAAAATCTGTGTTACTAAAGCTTAACTACTTATTTTTAAGGACAAAGAAAAAATGGCATCTGTAAGGGGGCATGGCCCAATGGTCCCCCCTCAGGCTTCGTACGCCACTAAAAGGAGGCCTAATAGTGGCTCTATCACACAGGATATCCTGTTAGGATATCCTCTGTTAAGTGAAGCAGGCTACTAGGTACTCATGGACCCGTTTATTGTTACACCCCAAGTGAGCAAAAAAGCTTTTTCCCGAACTGGCCTGTAAGCCTCCAAGGATTAGGCTAAGTAACAAAATCAGTATGCCAATGGATCCCGTTCATTCTAATTTCTAGACCGTTAACTTTAATTAAGTTAATCGTTGACCTTGGATTGTTGCAGTCCCATCCATCGTTATTTACACAGAGTAAAATCGGTATAGCTACTACTAGCTTGCGGGACAATATAATGGACTCGGGAGGGGGGGGGGGTCTACGTAAGGGACTTGTCAGTTTTTACATCCTTTTACTGAATTCCCAAAGTGTACAACGCAGAGAATGTGTGCAAGGGAATAAGTTCGGGTTTACAGCCTTTCAGTGTTAGTTGTACTGTATCAGCTGTTGTTAAATTCCTGAATAACAGCTTCATGTGCACTGAAATGCACTGATCATAAAAACTGCGCGTATACTCAGAGAACATATTCAATATGCTACGCGACGAGGACATTTCTGTGGAACGCGAGGAGGGCCGGTTCATGCGACACTGACGAAATCTCAAACCTGGGTTAATTTGTTGCATGAAAGTACGAATTATGAACGAGAAATGTCTCAGAACTTTTTTATTCTAAGAAAAATTTTGAGAAATTTTTGTTAGAGTAAGAAAATTCATCAAATTTCCCCAAATTATTTTCCAGGGGGCAACTTCCCCCCTGCCCCTCCCCCCAGTAGCTACGCCACTGCATAATATCCCCACATTAACGCACAATCTTTTTCTTTAAACTTGTTGATTTCCCCTCAACAATCTCATTTTCAAAATGTGATTTCCTAAGTGTCATAAGAACTTTGCAAACTTTGCATCTCCCCCAGGGAGGTCATATTCCTATTTATTTCAAGGTCAACACAACAGTCTGATAAAGCGAAGGGAAACAAAGCATTCCTTGTCATTCCTTATCATTGTGAGGAAGTGATATCGGCTCCGTCTGCTGCCCTTAAACTCATTTTGAAACACAAATCTACTTACTTCATTTACTGATATCTCGAGAAAAACATGTCCGATTTGAATGGAACTTGCACCATACTGTGTAGATTTGGTTCCACTTTTACATATGAAAACTAAATTTTTGCTTAAACTTCCCCCTTAAGGTCGGTCGGTTGACCAGGTCTAGACTGACTGTATCATGATTAAGTGGTTACTTGCAGTTGGGAGGTCGGGATTTCAAGTTCTTGCCGGGTCATACCGAACACTTTTGTTTTTAATCTGCCTGAATTATTGGGAGCAAGCTGATGGTTGACATTTCTTCACCTGCCCTGTCCACAACCCCACTCTCACTCCAGATCCACCCACAGGATCGACGTCCCTGCCTTTGTGGTTTTGACAAGAGGTCGGTGAGAGATGAAGTGTTACTTGTATAGACGAATCCGATTAGCGCTTGTTTTTAGTGACTGTAGGCCGCCATTAGTGGGGTCCATTAGCCTTAAACCGTCTTTATTTATCGCTTACATCAATTTAAAACCCTCATATTTAGTGAACTTGAAGCATTTAAGATACAAATTAGTGTGCAAAGAAATCGAAAGATTTAAAGGTGATCGACCCCAGTTATGGTCGACCGAAATCAGACCATCACTTGCTGCCTGGATTCTATAGCACAAAGTGCCAATGAGAAATTTACCAAGGTCTTGGGAAAAATCCCAAGCCCTGAAAAAGCACGTACGTAAACATTCATTGTTGTGGGTACGGTACGTGCTGACATCAAATTGAGAACTCTATGGCTAGTAAAGGCTATATGGTCGATATGTACGTATGCAGTGCATTATCTGACGTGGTACGTATGTGTGTTGTGGCATATGTGATGTATATTGTGTATACAAATATGTCACGTATTGTCACGCACGTACGGAACGGATGGACGTCGATGTCTGACGACAGCAGGTCTTGAATTTCAGTCTGGTCTGATGGTGAACGAAATATGCTGATGTGACGTTTGTGAGTGTAAGGATGATTTGCTTCCCTATTATTTACAGATACTTTGATTTGACCAAAACTGAGGCAAATACGCAATGCTAACTGGTATAGTGTGATCATTAGACGTGTCCTTCCGCAGTCTTAGCCTTTTAAACTACACAGGCCTAGGGCTAGGCCTATTCATCCTATAGATAAGCCATACGATCATTGTGGGCGCCTGTTCCGCGAATAGTTTACTCCACCCAAGTCTAGCCTAGCCTAGCTCAAAAAACTACACAGTAATTATCTTTGTGTAAAGGGGTAAAAACGGTCCTTATTGGGTCTATGTAACCACAGTTATAGGGTTAGTGTTACAACCTACATAGTCATAGTGGTGAGGGCTTACGAGTCCAAACATCCCCATACCAAAACGCCCTCGGGTCAAAACGTCCCCGTTGTATGTTGTAACATGAACTGAGCTGTTTAGTTAAGTTGAAAAGATTTAGTTGTTTTTTGTTAATTCGGTAAAAACTTGAACATATATTATGTATTGTGAAATGTTCCTAACATCGAAAAAAAGAAAGATTGCTCATGCCTATAGGCAATAGCCTACCTGTTGCAATAATTGATCATAGGCCTAAATATTATTTCACATGAAGCCTATGCATCAAATGTTAAACTGTTTAATAAGAGAGCAGAAGTCTTATCAAAAGATACATCAATTATCCAACCTTCGCTATAGCCTATTTTCCAGCTTAATTACAAATTAATTCATCAAAGCACTCCTTGCAACTGAATAGACTATTCCTAAATCCATTCTTTTACCTATATTCAAATTTCTAATTCATTTCTCATGTTTCCATCTTACGTTAGCAACTTACGATTTTCACTTTATGCGGGGTGTTTTGGTATACCATATATAATATCACGGGGACATTTTGGTAAAAAGCGGGGACGTTTTGGTAGCAAGCAAGCGGGGGTGTTTTGGTCTGGGGACATTTCGACTGGATACCTACAGTACCGGTCCGTCGAGGTTGAAACGAACGTCGAGAACCGACAGTCGTTTTAAGCCGACCTACGTCGATCAAAGTAAATTCACAAAACCTGCCAAAGGTTAGAAAACAAGATCGTCCATTTTGACGATCTGAGCAAGACAGTCGAACATAGTAAAGATTATACACAAAAGGCTGTGGTTTCCAAATGAGCTCTTTGCGGTTTGCGAGCTCGGTCGTGTTTATGTGTCATTATTGAAAAGGAGAAAGGTGAACAATGGAACTTTTCAATAGTGAGATTGTCATCACATGATTGAGCTTGACTAGCCCTGGGTTATGACAGCGATTAGCAAACCTACACTAGAACGCCTGCATGCTTAGTTTTTGTGAGAATGTAATAAGTTGTAGAGTTCAATTCCAGTTAATAAACCTTAACACTCACTTAAAGCGTGATATATCTATCGAAAAGACAATAACTTTAGACCTAATTGAAACGTTATCAAAATCATTTAAATCATAAGCCACGTAATTGTCACACGGGTCGCGGGATATCAACCTCGCTCGTAAGCCCAACTTACAGTACTTTCCGGTACGGTAACACTGTCATACAAGATTTACGTTCCTCTAAGCTTGTCATGCGTGTACAGTTAAGAAAATAATACTCCCTGCAGATATTGCAATCGGCACGTAAAGCGCTACCAACGTTACTCGTGTCAAATTCCGGAATTGCCTGCTTAGTTTAATACATGCTGGAATTTGATTTGAGCACGAATGTCACAGTTCCCTACATAATTAATTGTACAGCAACTGTTTTATTGAACATAAATTGACAAATATGACCAGCCGTTGGAGTAGCAAACACAACAGTAACGCAACTAACAGATCGTACCGATTTGTTTGGAAAACTCTAGGTGTCAATCATGTCACGTCCTTTTCTTCCCTACATGTTTATGTGCCAGCAAATATGTCTTTTTGTACGAAATAAATCCCCGTGTCTGTGTCTTTCTTTTACTACTACTTGATTTTCTTTTTGACTTTTCCCTGTTTTTTTTTTTCTTTTCGAAGGGCCTAACCTGATTTGCAGCACAGGGTTTTATAGGGTTTGCTGAAATGTAAAATCGCACGAAAACTTCAGCTGTTCTCTACAATATAAGCACTTAAATTCTGCACTTCACAAGGCTAAATTTGTTCGACAATGTGTCCCGCTCTCATGTTAAAGACTTTTCCAGCCAAAGAATAGATATTAAAGATTTTTCCAGCCAAAGAATAGATATTAAAGATTTTTCCAGCCAAAGAATAGGTTACCGACCAGTATTAAATAAAAGCCCATGCCTTTTAGTCGAGACGTGATAACATGAAAAATTAAAATTCATTGAATAAAAATAATAATTATTCACCGTCAACGGAAGTTCCGCGATGGATTGTACTCCGTCATAAATGCTGAAACAAAGAGCAGGCCTTAATCATATAGTTAACCACCCATCTTAGAGTTGAGCCAACACCATTGCTTTTTATTTGTTCAACAGTGGCGACGCTGAGGTGCATGAGGGTTTTATTCCGCTCAGATTTCGCCATTCCTTTCTGCCCTCCGCCAGTTAGGCCAGATGTTGCCCTTATAGTTTGCCCCCGCCCCATTTTGCCATAACCTTGGCACCGCCACTATTAATTAATGTAACTCCCCCAAGCAATTGCCTCAATTTGAATCTTACCTGGTTAGTATGAAATCTCTCACACCTGATCGTCCAAAGGAGAATTATTCCATTAATATTCCATGCAGAGAAAGAAATTATAAGATGGCAAGCCGAGTGATGAGAATTATTCCATTTACATTCTAGGCAGAGCAAGGAACTGTAAGATGGCAAGCCGAGCGATGAAATTTGCGATTAGATAGATCTCAGGGACTTCAACAACTCAACTTAGTTGAATATAACACATACGGTCCACTTCAGATTTTGTACAGGGATCGCCGTCATATTTACTTCGCGGCGGGCTGTGTCGACATTGTCCGACATTAAACCCGGTCCCTGCACCTTCCATGACACCCAGTACTGTGAGGCGCTATGTATACGATAAGGTGCCAGCCAGCTTGCAGGTTTAACAATGCAATGTACGGTGCTATTAATATTAACGTGTGGCCCGAACCGATTCCACATCGATTCGTACGTTCTACATGTTGCGGCGACCGGTAACAAGTTCTGAAAATGCTTGGGAAGTCCCGTTTCTTGTCACGGATATATCCAATCGCAGCTACGGGCAAAACACTCACCCATTGGTTCAACGCGATCGTTCCGTGCAGCTGGGTGAATGACCTCGATTTTCTCACGGGCAGCACTTTGATGTTAACCGCGGCGTAGACTGAAAGGCGCGATGGCTGTCTAGAAACTTTTTGAGTGTCAGTCTTCCGTCATCAAGGCGCCGTACGTGTGACCTGTCTAGGCCGTGCCCTGTATTTTCATGCATTGCAGCTAGAGAGACCGAAACTACAGAGTCCACGAGATCAAAAAGTTAAAAAACTTGCTGATCTTTTCAAATTTTCGATTCCCGGATCTTCAGTCTCGTTACCTTTGGTCTCAATGTGCACTGCCTTTTACGGAGGACTTAAACAGTATTTGAGCAGTAAGACACTATATAACACATATAACCGTGCAGATACTGTATAGTCTCCCTTCATGATTATTACATTACGGAAACCCAAGTCCCCTCGTTCCCAAACTGATACGGTATCATCCCCACAGCTCCCACCCCTAAGTTCATCCACTATATCGTTTCAGTGCCGCACCTATAAGCGTGGTGCTTTCCCGTTTAAGTGTACTCTCCAAAAATGACCGAGCATTTGTAAAACATGAAACGACCCAAAATGTATTAGACAAACTTGAACAGAATCTAATCAATAGGCGGACGAATTGCAATCTTTTCCAAAACTTTGACCAGAGTGGGGCTCATAATTGAAACACCAAAGAGAATCAAGTTTATTCCAAACAAAAGAGTAATTGCCACCATGATGTTGAAGTAATCCTTTCAGAAATAAATACCTAAATAGGCTACAGTATAATTCCACAACTTTCATTGTTCATTGATCCTAGCAACAACGGTACTGCATGCGTCTCTTCGCAACGGGGAAAAGATGTCCAGCGTGGCGATTCTCCCTTTTGTCTTGTATTAACCAAAGTCGCCTTGGGCATTGGTCAAATTTACCCCGAAACGGCGTGGTAACCTGGCGGTCTGGGTGCGAAATACATCCCTTCGATGATTATCAATGTTTAGCGCCCTAGTTTGGAAGTTTGGACGTAAATCAGTTACCCTTTAAACTTTCAAATCTCACTGTTGGCACTGTGGGGGGGTGTTGGGGTACCCGGTGTTCATGGGGTTCAAGGTTCAGTGTTCCAGCCCGTATTCTTTTCATCTAGCTGGTTTAAAAATGATTGCAAGGTTTGTTATTCCATGGGTTTGATTTTCCAAGAAGTGTCGATGTTCTCAACATTCGGAAACATTGAACCTCGGGAACAGCGAACCCAACAAAAATTGACATAGCTTCCTGTTGGGTCGCTGTATCATATTTTAGAATGCCATAATCTTGTAAGTTTGTTATATAAAACTACGGCATGCCGACCAAGTGAATTTTTTCGTCCGCCCACTGAAGACTTATTTTGCTTATATGTTATCAGTTTAGCTATTTAAATGATTTTCTCAGGTTGCAAACATCGTTTCCTCCTTTCAAAATATTCCGAAGTGGGTATCTGGAGAAATTGTTAGCAATAGCGTTTCACCCTATTCCAGATCTTTGTGCAGTTCACCTTACTGTACGGGGATTTTGTGGAAGAGCGGTAGGCTTTGACCGACTCTGTTTAACTTTCTAGTTCGCCGACCAGTTGAGAAAAATGTCTCGCCAATTTCGTAGGGCTCCTCCCTAGCCCGCACAGCCATGATAATGATCAGTACCTAGAAAATCGGCTGTGTACGGCACATTTTGGAAAACCGCCAAATTGTCGTGTCAAAATGTTGACCGCGCGAAAAGCAAGAGTCATATTCCCAGGCACCTGTTCATCATGAACCTCGCAGGTGACCTAGTTCTCTGTGAAATGTACTGCACGGTACCTTGCAACGTTAATATGCAAATGAACTGCTCGGATCACCAGTTCATGTACTGTATCTGGCCGGGTACATAATTAAGATGCGTGTGAGGCCTTGCGTGATTGGTAGGTTAGAACAGGGCGAGTCCAATATGTGAATGTATAAGTGAGTGGGGTTTTTTTAGTTATGTGGACGTGTGGTACCAACAAACAACATTAATTCATTTCCCTTGGTTTCAGGGTGATACTTGCAAGGACCTGTTTCGTAAAATTCTGTATCTTCGACGGAGACCGAAGTGTTGGTCACCTCCGTGCAGAAAATTCCCCTACTTTTCATGCACCTTTGCTGACATAGGTTGGGTCCACGTGTTGTTACCAAATATAGATAGGCCCTTGCAACCTTATTTTGCATACTGTACGGTACGTGATAGTTAGCTTCTTGGTTGTGCTTGTTAGGAAAATATTAGTTGTAGTTTGCGAACCGTTAATGCAAGTTTCATGTAGTAAAATGTGTACCCCAATAATGCGGGATTATTACTTTGGATTAAAAAACTGAAAGCTGAGGCGCAGAATAGGATTTTGCTGCTGTATAAGGTAGGGCATAAAGATAAATGACATTGCTATAGAGTAACTTCGTTACTAGCAGTACAGCTAACATGGAGACAAGATCGTGAGATTCGTGACTCATGTCGGTTTAATGGCGAGCCCGAGAGTCAACGGTACTTCGGAATAGATCAAGTCTAGTAACAATAATTAGCTACAGCAGGACAATGGTTAATCATTTTCGTTCAGTCAGAGAGGGGGGGGGTGGTAAACACATGAGAGCTCTAGATGGGATTAAACCTTTTTCAGCGCGAATTCTAAACATTGATATGCACAGTGGGTACAGATATATTGCTTTTCTTTTTAATGCTTTTTCCAGTTTCTTGCAACAATCTGCTAGATTTGTCCTTCGCTCGATAAAACATGACAGCCCACTGTGCTTGCGCCGGTGGGATGGGAGGTTACTCTGCCTGCAGGATATTGCGTCCACCCCTCCAGGAAATTGCGGGAAAAAAATTCAAGTGCACCTCCCTGCTTGGAATGTGCAATTTCCGTTTCTGTTCAGGAACTGAGAATAGTTGTAAGCAACTGTGCCTAGCAACAAAAAAGGTACGGTAATCAATAGATATCTTAGCCTTTAACCAATTCATATGAAAATGGTGCGATTGTCAGGAAGGGTTTTTTTTTTACTTTAAGGGGTGCCCAGTTCATTTCAATGTATTCTGTTGAGATACTGTAGAACTTACTTGCACAACAATTATCGGATTCCAATTTTTTCCACGCCGACAAAACCTGGTCAAGTACATACGCAAAAGACAGAAAAGGTAGAAGATGAAGAAGAAAGAAAGAAAAAAAAACTACATGCCAACTTAGAATAAGAACAAAAAAATGTATCAAGCGTATGCACGTTTTTTGTGAACTTCCGAATGTATGATGAATGAATGATCCGAATGTTCGCTCGAAAAAAACATCATTCCTACGTATGAAAGAAAAAAGTGCATGAATAACATAACATAACATAACAGGTTCAAGGGCAAAGGAGGGCTGTAAAGGCCCCATAAGATGCCCTGTAATCCAAAAACCCCCCAAAACAAAGCAAACCACCAACACCTAAAGAGCCCAGAAAGATTAGATTCTACCACAGTCATGGAAAAACTTGTCAATATTAACCTTAAAACGGTGCACTGATGTGGAGTTAACAACCCACTCAGGCAGGCTATTCCACTCACTAACAACCCTATGAGAGAAACTGAACTTCCTAATGTCAAGTCTAGCAAAAGACTTTTCAAGCTTTTTGCAATGGCCTCTAACCCGAGGATTACTCTGGACCTTTAAATAACTGCAAGCTAACAAAGGATTCCCTTCAGATAGAAATTTGTATACCTGGAGCATGTCCCCCTAATCCTTCTCAGCTCCAAAGTGGTAAGCCCAAGCAGCTTAAGCCTTTGGGAATAAGGTAGATTTTTAACCTCAGGTATGAGTCGGGTAGCTCTCTTCTGAACTTGCTCTAAAAGCAATTTGTCCTTTTCAAAGAAGGGACTCCAGGCCTGTGCAGCATAGTCGAGATGGGGTCGAACCAGCTGCTTATACAAATTTAGCACAATTTCTTTACTAAAACTCTTAAAATTCCTCCTGATCAACCCAAGCACCCTATTTGCCCTTGCAGCAGTAGCTGCACATTGCCTAGATGACTTCAAATCTCTTGTAATAACTACACCAAGGTCTTTCTCAGAAGTCACTTTGTTCAAATTAGTACCATTCATAGTATAATCATGGTGGGGATTCTTAGAACCAAAGTGGAGGACTTTGCACTTATCAGCATTAAAAGACATTTGCCAAGTCTGAGACCATGAAAATAACCTATCCAGATCTTTCTGAAGCAATAAAGAATCATCCTTTCCTCCAACCTTCCTATAGAGCTTTGTATCATCAGCAAACTTACTTATACTGGAAGTGATAGAGCTATCAATATCATTTATGAAAATTAAGAAAAGAAGTGGGCCAAGAACAGAACCTTGTGGTACACCACTTGAGACTTCTTTCCAGGAAGAAAAATTTCCATTGACAACAACTCTCTGAGACCTACCATTGAGCCACGAATTGATCCACTGAGCGCACTTGCCCATGATGCCTAACCTATGCAATTTTACCATGAGTCTACCTAGAGGTACTTTGTCAAAAGCTTTTTGGAAGTCAAGGTAAATGACGTCCACACTGGAACCTGAATCGAGAGACAAAGAAACATCCTCAAGAAAGCTTAGCAAATTTGTAACACAAGATCTACTGGGTAGGAAACCATGCTGAGTTAGATTGAGTAACCCATTATCTAAGAGATGCTTTAGCAAACAGTCCTTGATTAAGGATTCCATAATTTTGCACACAACACTAGTTAAACTGACTGGCCTGTAATTACAAGGTGAGCTCCGATCCCCCTTTTTAAAAATTGGAGTGACATTAGCAACCCGCCAGTCAGTAGGAACAAAATTTGAGTCAAGACATTTCTGAAAAATAATTGATAGTGGAACTGATAAAACCTCAGAGCATTCATGAAGGATGGCGGGATGGATCCCATCTGGCCCAGGAGCCTTACTTGCCTTCAAACTCTTTAATTTTTTCAGAACCAGCTCCTCAGAGAACACAATGTCACACATTGAAGAAGGGATATCAGAACCCCTACAAATCCCCATGACAGATGACTCCTTGGTAAAAACAGATACAAAATAATCATTTAACAAATTAGCCATATCCTGATGATCACTAACTAATGAACCATTCACATCATGAAGTGGCCCAACCCCCTCCTTAACATGCTGCTTAGACCTAACATAGGCATGGAAAGATTTTGGGTTAATCTTAACCTCACTGGCCAACTTTTTTCAAACCTAGCTTTAGTGTCCTTAACCAAATTTTTAACTAAGACCTCTTGACTCTTGTAGGCACTTAAGTCATCAGAATCCTTGCTGGCCTTATAACGTCGCCAACACTTACGTTTCTTCCTAGTTGCCCTGAGTACCTCCCTAGAAATCCAAATAGGCCTACTTTTCACCCGAGCCTTCTTGAGTGGTATACATAACTTTGTAATATCAGAAACAGTACTGCTGAAAAAATTCCAAGCTTCAGCAGGACCTAAATGAGACAAATGTGCAACCCAATCTATGCTAAGCTCCTCTTTTGCATGACTAAAATTAGCTTTACTGAAGTCAAGAACAGTTTTGTCACTACTTGGAGGTTTACTGAAACAACAAATGTCAAAACTAATAAGGTCATGGTCACTACATCCAACCTTACCACCACTCCTCAAATTTCTGACCAGATTTTCATCAGTACTTAACACCAAATCTAAACAATTATCCTCACGAGTGGGAAACAGAACATGCTGAGTGAGGAAACAATCAGACACCGCCCCAAGAAACTCCCTCCCATGTGGCCCGCTAGTGCATAAATGCCAATCAATATCAGGAAAGTTGAAATCCCCAAACACAACCGCCCTCTTGGAAGAAAGAATCTTCAAACTTTGAAGCAAATTCTGATTATTATCAGCACCAGAGTTAGGTGAACGGTAAATGATGCCAACAACCAAAGGAGAAGCCCCATTGATTGGACTAAGTTCACAAAACAAGCAGTTAGCAAAACCAGTAGAAAACTTGTCAGTGACTTCAACACAATTTATGCTGTCCTTAACATACAGCAAGACCCCTCCACCTCTACCACCAACAGTATCAACCCTATCCTGCCTATAAGTTTTATACCCTGGAACCTGAATTTCAGAATTACTAATATCACTATGGAGCCAACTTTCAGTAACCCCCGAAGATCGACAAGATTAAGGACGATCTTATCTGTTGTTTGGAAAACCACGATCGATTTAAGCCTTTAATAAATAGCCGCTCACCAAGTTAGGTAAGGAAGGAAAGGTTTTACGGTTTTTGACGATCCATAAAATTTAGGTTAGATTGCTGAAAGTCCTTGTAAGTCGAAGTGCGTCGATGTACGTAGCGTCCGTCAACGTATTTCAACCTCGACGGACCGGTACTGTAATGAGGTGAGGGTTACCAACTTCATGGTTACCAACTTCCAGAACATCAATATTTCACTGCGGAAAGAAGCCTGTGATTCCTTGCGTCTATACGATGGTGATGTTGTGTGTGAGTGTGGTGTGTGCCGGGTTCGATTTATATATTTTTTTCTACATGCACAGGTGCATGTACAGTAGGTAAAAAAATCTACATGCACAGCAAAATTTCTACATGCACCAAATAATCTGAAAATTTAAAGAAAAGCCTACCACAAAAACACCTTTGCTACAGGCCTAAGAAGGGTCTAAAAGCACAATTTGCATTTTTCCTATTTTGAGTAAAAACAAATGTGCAGATTTTTATTCAACCGTATTCTCATGTGGCATGTTCCACCAGCCTGTTCTATCAGCAAAACTGATGCTCGCACGCCATGAGCAATATCAGTGGGCCTTAAGTGTGTGTTTTTGTCCGCTTCAAGGGCAAAATTTCCCCATTACGTCACTGTGTGAAAGGATCGTTGGAGCCAGGATTAGGGTCAGCTCAAAAATTTCAGGGGAGTATTCCCCCCCCGGTTTAAAATTTTGAATGTTGGGGAGAGGGCAGGGAGACTCGAGCAAAGTCAAATCTTGGAATAAAAATGACACAGGCATTCCTGGGCATAAACCGAAAGTGTTGTAACACATGCATACCCCCAACACTCCCCCCCCCCCCCCACCATCTCTTCCTACTGCATGAACAATTCCAAGTTAGCCAGTTTGACCTTTTCACCATTTACTATATAGTAATCATCACAAGTTCACAACCAGACCTTGTCTATCAGCACTGATTCTGAAGGAAACTCAGGTTTTCTGCATAGACTATATTTAGCAGAGCTAAGCTTGAAGATACATTGGGCTGACACAAGGGAACAAGTGACCTTACTCAAATAAGCCCAGGCTATAAACTGTACTTGAGGTCCAAAGCCTAGAGTTTGCACAAACTATCGCCAAGTAATCCATTATAAGCTACAGCTAAAATTTTACACTATCTTCAAGTTATTCAACACTTTTTAAGGTTGATTGTAGGCCTATTAAAGGTTTTGCCAGTTTCACATGCAACTAAAATTCTGACATTGTGGTTTAAAAAGTTCAAGTCTCTGGTCATCCAAGTCCTTTCAAATTTCAATGCCTATGTGGTACACACTAAATGTGAAAGGCTGTAGTCTTACCTATAGAGAAGCAAACCACATCGTGAAAACTACAGGATGCCAAAATTATGTTGTTGGCATTTATTTCTCAAAACATGTGTGAGGCATGTGTAAAATACTTTAAATTTGACCATATCAACATTTTCAAAACTTTTACTACGCTACTTTTGATGTACCATACTTTTTTCTTTAGAGCTGCCGGCACCAGCTCACACGCCATCCTAACGTATCCTAACGTATCTCAAGAATGGTACATGTATGTGACTGATCATATATTTAGTTTGTGGGTTGGTCATATTGAGTAGATGATCCCTCTCGATTTTTGTGGAGGTCAAAGGTCATTTTGGGTCATGAGAGGTTAAATGGTAAATTCCATAGAAATTGCTTGTAAACACGGTATCTCAAGAAAGGTGAGTGTGACTAATCTCATATTTGGTGTGTGGGTTGGCCATATTGAGTAGATGATCCCTATTGTTTTTGGTGGAGGTCGAAAGGTCCTCTGGGGTCACGACAGGTCAAAAAAGGTCAAAAGCTTGTAAACACGATATCTCAAGAATGGTATGTATGTGACTGGTCTTATATATGGGGTGTGTGGGTTGGTCATTTGGGTAGATGACCTCTATCGATTTTCGTGGAGGTCAAAGGTCATTTTTGTCACAAGAGGTCAAATGGTACATTCCTTAGAAATTGCTTGTAAAAATGGTATCTCAAGAAGGGTAAGTGTGACTGATCTCATATTTGGTGTGTGGGTTGGCCATATTGAGTAGAAAATCTGTATTGTTTTTGGTGGAGGTCATAAGTCATTTGGATTCATGACAGGTCTAAAGGTCAAAACCTTTTAAACATGATACTTCAAGAAAGGTGCAAGTGACTATGCTCATTTGAAAAAAGGCATGTGACTAAGCCTATCTTAAAGGGACAATCCTCTCACCCCAAACTACACTTCTAGTATAGGGTAACAGAAACTCTCAATTGGCTCACCTTTTTGGTTGACTGCTAATAATTTAAACAATGCAGAGTATTAAAGCTTATATTTCACAGCATGAACTGTTCAGAGAGTGTTTTGATAATACACCTTGAGCTTTCTATACTCACCCTGAAGCAATAAAATGAGACTGTGTCTGAATGAGGGTGAATTTCAGACAATTGTGGGAGGGGCTTAATTCAGAAGGTTGGGAGAATTGGTACTATTTTGGGATGAGAAAATTGGGCCTTTAAGTGTGTGGGTTGGCTGTATTAAGGTGGTGATCTAAGATGATATTCATGAAGGTCAAAGGTCATTTGGGGTCAGCAGTGTCAAAGTCTGACAAACTTGCTTTCATAGTATTACAAGAAAGGTAACTTGTAGGGTCCTCATACTTACATAGATGATGCATGCATGGTGAATAAATGATCCCTACAACTTTTTGGTGGACGTCAACTGTCACTTTGGTTCAAAAGAGGTCAAAGTCTCAATATCATTTTTTCACAAATTTCCCATGGTTGGAGGCTTGGATACTGCAAAATTTCACACATGTGGATGTAATATCATGAGCAGAACCCCAGTTCTTGTAGGATGCTTTGATGCCTTGCATGTATACTTTGTGGGTACATTACGGAGCACTGTCGCTTTGCTAAGCATTACTTAGCACTGTCAATTTGAAAAAAAAAGATAGGCTGAAATTTCAGTGGCAAGGAATCACTAAGCCTTTTGGCTTTCTGGTTACAGAAATCTTATCCTGTGGCAGTGCATCAGCATATTCAAGCTTTATTCCCTCATAAGAAGCAAATCACCATCCTGAAATCAAGTGACCGTTTGCCTGCCATTGATGTGACTGATCGTTTTTAGACCCCACTAAAAACTGCATAGTTAACAGTAGCTCAGATAGATCTGTTCATTATTAGTGAAATTTCCTAACAGTTTCCTGAGATTGTCAGACTTTAAATTTGCTGAAATCCAGAAAATTTTGAGACAGACAGTGGAAACAAATTTTGCCACTGTGAGTCTAACGACAGAGGAATTTCTTGAAGTTGAAGCCATCGTAGGATTGCAAGTTGGTTTATTATAGCTAGTACGTGTATGCTTAGGTACAGTAATTCCATGCAACAAACTTTTTCTTCTTCAAATGTTATAGTACAGGGGGCACTCATATTCTTTCTTTTGATATATCCAATCTTCTAGAAAAGGTCAAAATTTTGGAATAAAATTAATTGCATTAAATTTGAAATTGATTAAATGACAATTAACATGTTGTGTAGGCTTAGATGGAGGTACAGTATTGTAGTACTGACTACTGTGGAATAGCTACTTCGCTATGACCCATAGTAGCCTATATTGGATAGCAGTGTCATTCAGCTTGCCTGTGTTTTACTACTAATGCACTATTAATGCACTGACAAAGAGAGAGCTGAAGTCAGGTACAATGCTGAACAAATTTGGGGTGATTTTTTACCTGATTAAATTCATCCCCATTGAACAGTTGACATCTATTGTACAGTTTAACAAGCATTCTTTACAGTAACTTACAATTACAGTTACAAAGTTCTGACCAGGTTTGTTGGATCAAATGTTTGCCAAAATTTAGATACAGTATGCCATGCTTGTAGTTGAAAAATAATTTCTTTCTTTTTTTTGTACAGACCAACTCCTTTATCCACAAGATCTTTGTTTAAAGAGAAAACATGGGTCAGCATCAAACGCACCATTGGAATCATCTCCCCCATCACATTATTGTTCGGATTCTGTCATATCTCAACCATAGGGATAGGTTGGCAGCAGCTGTGACCTGTAAACGATGGGCAGAATGCTTCTCCAATCCTGCCCTCTGGGAATTAGATGCCAGCTTTTGGTTTTATCATGGAAGGCATGCTGGTGAGCAACTCAATGGGTTTCCCCAATATGCAAAGCACTTGAAATCTATAACACTCTATTTTGACAAAAAGGAGTATCTCACAACGAACGTTAAAAATGTATGCAAAGTTTTGACAGTACTCTCCCAAATGGAGACCTTGAAGCTGGAGAAATTTGCTATTTGTGCAGACTATCGCTTCCTCTATGGCAGAAACAAGGGCAATAATTTGGCACAGGCAAGGGCCACAAAATTTTGGGAACTTATGCACAGGTTTCTAGCAAACCCATCTTTGGATGGCGGTCTTCGTGAGGTCGACTTCAGTGGCCTTCCTGTTGCCAACAGCAACAGCCTGGTAAATGTTTTAGCTAACATGCATTCCAATATGCAACATATCAACCTTCAAAATGACAACCTTTCTCGGGTTGTTAGCCGGCAAGACATCGTCAACCTAGTTCACAAGTGCCGCAAACTAGCTACCCTAGAGATTTTGGATGACTGGGTTACACCAGCTTTACTTTATGCTCTGGCAGATGATGACAGGTATCCTCTAGAGCACCTGTCCCTCATTGTTAGAGGAATGAGAAAAAGAAATTCCGGAAATGGGTGGGATTATCTCACCAGTAAGCTTCCCCATCTCCGAGTCAGTGTGACATTCATTTCGATCTTCCCACTCCAAGGGATGCCCCTATCTTGGGTGTTGAGTCAAGAGATTCCATTGGTCAATCTGAATGTCAGTTTGTTAGCTTCAGATTCATATATAAGCCAGTCTTTGCGGTTTCTGTCATCTACATACCATGGCACCCTAGAAGACATCACCATCCTCCTACCCCCAGATCGTCATGACAGCCTGCTTCGGTTTCTTCGTCACTGTCATAAGCTTAAGGTCCTCTGCTGTGCAAACCTCAATGAACAGGTGAAGAGAACAATTCATGAGCTGTATCCTAGCCTGGAAATTCAGGAGAATCCAGGTTTGAGGCTGGACCAGGGTTCAGGTTAGATATATAGTACTGTATTTTGAGTCCCAGGATGCAGACCCATGTCAGTCATTCAAACAAAAGCTATTTTATCGCAGATCCAGAAATGGTGGATGGTTGAAAGAAGTGGAAGACCTATTTTTGCTTGCAATGAAAGTGAAGTTAAAAAAAATTATTTATCTTTTGATTTCCTGTGATGTCTGGAGGTTTTGAAGAGTTCAGTAGTCCTAAGTATTGTATTCAGTGCACCCCAGTGCACATGTGTTGTGTGACTTGTCTCTATTAAGAAATTCTGTGTGCTTAGTAGTTTGGTTGAGGTGCTTATATCATTACATTGTGCTGCACTATAAGCGATAGGATTCCAGGTGTAAAACTTGGATTCCATCACTCCACTAAAAGCACTATCGCGAGAGGTACTCACTTTTACTTTGTGATTCAAAAATTTTCTTTCTACAGTATGTACATTAGATATGTACATCTATGGTTCATGTAGTATGAATCAAGCTACGGTGAAATAAAAAGGTAAAATAACCTTGCAGTGCCATTTCATTCCTAGTTCTACCAAGAATTCTTGGGTACAGTACTCAACTTCCTCTCCCCCCCACCCCTTTTCCTTTTGATCTTATTTTGTGCTCTAAATTTTCCTAGGGCTCTCTCTTTATGACTTAATGAGACTTGTTGGATTTGAAGTCTGTATAAATTGAATGTGACTATTAAGAAGGCGATAAGAGTGCATACTGGATGAAAATGCTCGCTACCATACAGAAGTTCATTTAAACTACAGTGGTCATCAACCATGCCAGGTTTTCTAAAAGTTCATTTTATGTGACAGTTTCAAATCTAATTACATTTTCAACTTTTGAACACAGTACTGTAATTTGGAAGATGTTCAATATCCAGATGAGGGGCGGGTAATACTAGTGGAAGAGGTGGCACTGGTGAACCCTCTGAAAACTTGACAGAGTTTTTATGGACTCAGTCTGTGTGCAGTTTGGATTTACAGTAATATCTGATATTCTCCCTCATTTGTAGAGTTATTGAATCATTCACATGTGATGAGTTGTGGTACTATTATTAGATGCTATTTTTTTTTCATATTTTGTTGTGGATATGACGTATTTGGTCTACAGATGCAAGACTGATGCTGTAGTCTATGCCCAGATTTATAGAGCGGTAGTAGACTACTGTGTGTAAATGGTAGGTTTGTTATTGGGCCATTGATTAACATTGTGTATGTGTGCATGTTGTTGTGTTTGTTTCATCCTGTACATGTAACTTCCACATATTAAATTATGTCTTTGATAAAGATCCATCAAACAGACCTTGCATGGTATGCTGTTGATAATGGGGCCACCATGAATATATCCTTTGTAAATATTGCCAACATTTACAGGATGACAAATAGTCGTGATACAGTGAGTATTGTGTAACTAACGAGACTCTGGCTTTAACATTTGCCATGACTATGCCTATTAACCATATTGTTGTAACAACGCTTTCATCAAAAGTACAAACATTGAACAGACCTCCAATCAGCATGGTAATTTACATCCGTGGCACAGATAGAAATTCATAACTGAGGACCAGAGCACACTTTGAGGGGGTCAAAGCGACGGTCTGTCAGCGATGTTTAAACATTACATAACTTTGAAAATTGCTTGGGGGCCTGAGAGAAGTTTGGGGGGACCTAGCCCAGAACCCCACATAGCTGCATCACTGGCCTACATGCAATAGTGATGGATTTGCTGTGCAGGAAATAATGATGTTTGCAATATGCACCAATATTCAAAGCCTGTAGTACATGGAGATCAATCTTTAGTAAAGTAAAGACTCAGAAATTAGAAAACCAAGAGATTTGACAGAGGCCCAGTCCACCTTGCATCTGTGACATTCGATGCATGTCCTAAATACTGTAGGTGCAGTCATGCAGTGATCATTGCCTGCACAGGTATGCTGTGTGTTTTGCACATGGCTGTACTGGACAGGAGCTGGGGCCCGAAATTGGCCAAAACCTTTGCTGTATCAGGGAGACTGGGTGCTTCAGTCAGACAGAGATTATACCCTGGTTAAGGATTTGGAGTTGGGCAAAAAGTCAACCCCCATGAGAGAAAGTGTCCCATACAGTTATAGTTCTGGTCTCCCCATATTGTCTGGCATATACCCATCATAGCCTAGGTTCGTCCAAAGTTCCTATGGTTTTGGGTTCTCAAGGTTTGATGTTCTCAGTTTTCGTATTGGTCGATAGTCACAAGGTTTGTTTCCCCCAGGGCTTGATTTTTCCAGAAATGCATGTGATACTGTACATAAAAGCAGTCATGTGATATGCTTTATTTTTCATTGTGTTATGTACATGTACAGTAAATTGTTTATCCCAATTGTCACCTTTTGAGTTCATTCAAAATTACAGTAGTCTTTGTACTGTTATTGCAGACTTTGACAATTCTGCCACCCCACAGTCAGGGACAAGAAAAAAGTTGCTTGGGTAAGCAATATTGTAGCCTGCCAGGCAAGTATCCTAGCAGTCACGTATATATTAATGCAGTAAGTTAGAGAACAGCTACTGTAGCCTTATGGACTAATGAGAATAGATTTTGTGGAAATCTCTGTTAATACTTGCACTGCAAATTTGATTGCCTTTTTAGCTGTGTAGTAAGTGTGTATGACCAGAAGTTTTATTTATCTGTTTTGTATTTGAAGAAAAAGTAAATACACAACTCCCATCAAATTATTCAATGAGATTTTTGAAAATTTAAAATGAAGTATGTTTTATTACACTCTTCTGCTGGCTAGGAGAGAATCTATGAATATTCAGTGTAAAGATATATATTCATGTGTAAAATCTTCAGAATATCTTCTTAAAGTGAATATTGTAATATAGAATATTTATTGTTATTGTTCTTGCATGAATTATTCAAACTCTTTTACAATAGTTTAAGCTTTCACATGGTAAAGTGCTTGGGAGGTGTTGATATACCTTCCCAAGTACATATTAAAAGATTGAACTGTAGCATATCAAAATACCTTTGTCTCTTTAATTTCTCTGTTTTTCCTGTTAATGAATTGTCAGGGTTGCCATCTTCCATTAGCTATCACTCTGATAGGAAGGATGACTGTACCCAAAGTCTGGAATATGAATCTTAATGCAGTACCGAACTCCCATTGTCATACAGAATTAGCTTGTTCCATTGGTGAGATATAAATAAAAGAACTCATAAACATGAAATAGTCCACCCTGCAATGATTTATGACTTTCTTTTTGAACAGCTAGTGTACAGGTCAGTTTAAAAATGTCCAGTTGAGTTCCTTTTTGCCCAGTTAACAATTTGATGAAGGCAGACATTGTATAAATATGCAGTGCATATACAGTACACCAAGGCCAGCTCCAGGAGACCCTAGCTACAGCATACAGAGGTTGATTTGTTGACACATCTGCCCAGTGCACTGTGTACAGCAATTGTTTGCAACCTTACGTAGAGTAGAAGTTGGGACTTCGGCAATACAGTACATTGGTGATAAAGACAGATCTTTGGCAGAAGGATTGGAAATGTATACTTCACTTACAAAATATAAAAGTGAGGTTTTGAAACCAATAAACATTTCTAAGAAAGATCAATACAACATGTTTTCCTATAAATTTTCCCTGAAAATTTACTGCATCAAATACCAATGTATTGACAGTCAACGTAAGCTTAAGTGTACTTTTTACATTGAAACATGTCATTTCTTGACCTGCAAAAATGAATTGCACCTCTTTGGTATGAATGTCATTACTGTGTACTAGTAAGTTTGAACCTGAGGTGTACCTATACAGTACCTGACCTAAACCCTTCACACTTTTAATTCTGACAAAAAAATTTCTTTTGAAGAAATCTTGTGATAAAAAGTAAGTGTCACTTCTACAACAAAGAAATAATAGGTACAGGCCTTAATGGTTTCTTTCCATGCATGGCCACAGCAGTACACGCAAGTCCAATTACTCATCATGCAACGATATTTCAATAAGTGCACTGAAGTTGTCCTAAATCAACTTGATCTTGGAGGACTGTACGCAGCACAAAAGATTGACATTGACTAATTTATTAATACTTGGCAATAAAGTTGTCCTGGCAAACCATTGGTACAGTAACTAATAGTGTGTATGCAAGGTCACAGCCCTTATTACTGAATTGTTCACAATGATCATCTGTCAATAAGTGTCAAATAGAAATGATTGGTTTGGTTTGTTGGAGTGAAAAGCCCAAGTTACACTACAGCAATGTTGGATTTCCCTCAGCTTTTTGTCAGTTTTACTTATAATATCCTCCATCTATGGTAAAAAAAAAAAAAAATTCCATCTTGTGTAAATACTGTATATGATTTGTATAGGACTATGAAAATCTAAGTTATACTTATTATTCCCTGACGTCATATTGGCAGATAGCTTTTATTGGTTTCACATATTCTGATAAAACCTATAATTTGTCAATACGTGATGTCATGAAATAATAAGTTTACATTTAATTTCTGTGGTCCTCTCATACAAATCATATATTTACACTAGATAGCAAATTTTTGGTTCTTTCTGAAAATGGATGGAGGAGATTTTAAGTAAAACTCATTAAAATTGGAGACTAATCTGATCTGATATTGCTGTGACCTGGGCTTAACACCTGAATGTTTAAACTTCTCGTTTCATCCAGCGGCAGACATGGCAGCAGCATTTTTTTCCAGTTGTGAGGTACTGAACTGATTTCCCTAGACTTCAGAGGTTGATCCCACAGAGCACCCAGTCACACAGTCCATTGAAGTAACTTGTCATAAACCTAAACCAAATAGGTGCAAACTTCTTGTGATCTTTTGCCAACTTTTCTCCTTACATTGGAAATGTTCTTTCAACTTGAACTTTACAAACTTAACATCAAGAAAGGTGTAGATTTCCCAGAGAATCTGAATTTATTGACAAGATTATTGCTCAATGAATTGTTTTGAATAAAATCCTGTATCAAATATATTCTATACAAGCAACATTGAGAAGTTCATAAAATAAACTTGCAGTGCAGAACAAATCTCCTAATTCATTGCCAGACTTTTCTTATTCATTACCAACTCTGACCACCAACAGTTCTTTGGAATTATCTGGGCATTTTCTACTTCTTACTGGGAGCATCTGGCACAATGGCAAGAAGTTCCATTTTAGAAATCTCTGGTATGATTCTACAGAATCCAGACCTCCCACATGAGAGGCGTGTGCTATACCACTTGACCATTGGGAATTGCCTGGGAAGAAACCGTTCTGGGGTTTGTTTAAGGTACAATGTGGGGGAGTCTAGTTGTGGAAGGACCATCCCTCATTTCATTTTTGTGCCATGCAGCTGGTATCCAGTCCAGATGAGAAATTGAATTAAATAGTACATTTTTGTTCTTTACAGGATGAAATAAAAGCAAAGCTGGATATAAGTAAAAAAAAAAAAAAATTAGACCTTACATAAAAGAAGGGTAGTGGTTGTTTTAAAAGAATGAAACGGTATGGCATTCCAAAATAAACTTTTGTTCCCAATATAAATAGAATCAAACTGATTTTGCTTTGGATCAGAAACAATATCAGTCATCAATAATCACATCTAAGTTATCTGTATTCTTAGGGGTAAATAACCTATTATGCTCCACCTGCTTTCCCCACACAAAACATCAACCTTGAGGATGGGGTTTTTATATTTTTTGCATGATTTCTGAACTGTGAATTGACTAAATTCTGTTGCTGAGAATTCAGGTGATAATCTCATCAAATACTGGACAAGGTAGACCCAAATAAGTGAGTTAATTAATCTAACATGACTGGAATACCCCATTACTTAGTCTTACCCGATCTGCCAATGGCAACTCGGGTAAGAAGGATCAGGCCACCTTACTGATTTGTTGGGGGAGAGCCTCCTGTTGGCCTAGCACAGCTTTTAAGTGTGTCATGCATGGGTGACTTTCAACAATACAAGGTTTCAGGAGTCAAGCTGAGGTTCATGTCAGCCAGGAAGTTGACTTACACAGAGTTAAGAGGATCGGTTGTGCTTTGAGTTTTTCTAAATTCTGTCTAATGAGCATTTCCTGTAATGACTGGGGGCTATGCACACACCTACATTATCTAAATTTATGGGACAATCAAAGCACTCCCACTCCTGTAATGCATGTCACAAAATTTGAGTTTACTGGAAATATCTATGAAATCATTCTTTCTTCATCCATGTTCTAAGAAGGGATTACAATGGTTTTGCAGTTGGTGGCCTTTATGAATTACCTCTTTTGGAAGAAAAATTTGCATTTTAATCTGCCATAAAGAAGGGCAGAAACCACTGTTTTTGTTTGGTTGGGCTAGACACTAAAAGTGTTACTATACATGTACATATTAAAACAAGGGAATGCCACAAACTCAACTGACTCAAAATACAACTCCAAAAAGATTAAATTTATACAAATACAATATATTAAATGTTACACAATTTCTTCCATGCACTACAAACCATGTACCATAATGTATCAGATTTCGGCTTTTACAAAAAAACATTTCTATTAAAGCCTGAGTAAAATTTACAACCTGTTTTTGCATCTAAAGATATATAATCAGTCTATTATTGCATCAAAAATTGACAAGATAGATCTCTTTTCATGAATATAAAGATTGCTTTATACTGTCAAGTATGTCACTTCCTACATTGGAGTTTGTATCAAAATTTCAGTACTGAATTTTGACTGATTGCAGTATTTCATAAAATGACTACCAAGATTTTTGGTCTGGCAAATTTTCCAAAACTATGCAATAATTAGTAATAGTTTGAATTGATTTGTTGTTTGGACAACTACAGCAAACTCACTCCAAATCAAATAAAATGCCCTTAGAAATTTTTCCCTGATTTGAAGTATTGTTTTTTTTTTTTCACAAATTCCCTGACTTCTCCCTGACTGGTAAAAAAGCAGCTCATACCATGATTTCCTCTTACTTCTTGGCTTAAGACATAATCCTCTCACCCCTGCAGCTTCTGCTGTGGCTAAGCTGGGCAAAGACCTCTAAAACCTAAAGCAATCAAAGTCGACTTTGATTGCCATCAGATCAATATACAAATTAATGTACATTTACACATGAAACTATGATTTTTTTCACAAACATATCAAGCAATTTTCTTTCTGCCAATGGCCATGCAAAATGAATAAAAATCCTTAAATTTCTAACATCTACTCAGCTACTGATCAACTCCAATTTTATAAAATAAATGTACAAAGTTTTATCATATTTAAAATTTGTTTTGTTTTAGTGCACACAAGTGCAATACAGTAAGTATCTACAATGCTAAAATGCGGACCATACACTTTCTTCATCAGTATACTGTATGTAATGGTGACTATTTCTCATATTCAGTACAAATCCAATACAGTAGCTTAAGTACAGATACAAAACAAAATTTTTTACTGCACAAACATTAATTTTGTTCAAATGTCTGACTTCATAAACAACTTGTACACTTCTTAATAGAGTTTGACTGTTCACAAGTGCATGAACTATACTACAGTTTTTAGTTCCAAAGTGATCAGGGTCTACCAGATGTTCCCAGGGTTCAGTGTTCCCAAGGTTGGATGTTCCCTGTTTTCATACATCTTGATGACTTGGTGATGATTACAAGGTTCATTATTTTCAGGGTTTGATGTTCCCTGAAGTGCAAATGCTCCCAGAATTTGGGAACATTAATTCTCAGGAACAGTGAACTTTGAGAACATTGACATAGCCCCAAATGATCAAGTAATATCTGTATCAAATGTTATCTTCACCAAGCTTTCTACCAATAAACTCCCAACTCCCCCCTCACCTAGCATGCTCAATATGCCTAAGGTACCAAGAGAATTATTCAATGTGACTACCACTGTAGCACACTAAAAATATTGCACACAGAAAGATGAAAGCAAGCTAATTATCAATTATTCCGTGATGAGCACTTGTGCATATAAATGTGCGGTATGTTCGTTTTACCAAAATTACCTCTATTCAACACTACACTATGAATGAAAGCAAGAAAATAAATGTAATCCATGTCTTGGAATACTACACAGTAATCAATAGCTTCAATAGCTTTACAAAAAAAAGATACAATTACATCAAAAAGGTCACAAAAAACAAGGCAAGAATATTGTCTTTAGTTCAATGCTTTGTGCAAGTCATACCAAACTTAAAGCACAAATGATGAGTTGTGTACTTAAAATTTCAAGTAGCTGAATCTTTTGATTTTGAAGGGCAAGTGCAGTCGCCCCAAACCTGTTTTCAAGCACGAGCTAAATCTCACACTTTCTTCTTTGTTTCTCTTTAAAGTATCTTTCATAGTATTTTAAGACTGCAGTGTTGCAAACATATTCAAGGTGAACTAAGCAATTACTTCCCATGAGTTTCCATGCCCAAGAAGAAAAATTTATCTCCCATTCTGAAATTTCCCTCCAAGTAATTTCCTGGGCAGGAGCCTCCAAGCTGCTAACCTTTTGCCATTCACACACAAAAGCCATCCCCTTGCATCAATCATAACACTAAATTCTTTTAATAATTTCTCTTTAATGACCAATGGGTAGGCCTACCTTGCAGATTGATATATATGGTAATGCAATCTGGGGCCCGTTCCACAAAGAGTTACGCACAATCTTAAGTTTGATTCACCATACTTAAGCCAACAGTAAATCATACTTAAGATCGTGCATAACTCTTTGTGGAACGGGCCCCTGGAATGTTCTCTAAACATATTCCCTGTAAGATGAGCAAGGGCTCTAACAAAAACTGTTTTTCTAACTGGAGTGGTGAAAGTTACAGCTATTATTCTCTAAGGAATTAAGATGGGCTTTTGGGTAATGAGAGTCTGCCTTAAGTTCAATGAGAGTAGATGAGTAGGCTATATGTACTTAATTGAGATTGTATACTGTAGGCCTACTCTAATGAATTTGGTGAACTGTGGTTGTGGGATGGGGGCAGGGTAACAGATGGAAGTTGGATAAATGCTAAAGAGTTTTACACCCTTGACTCTGTAATGGGTGATGGAATTGTTGAGGACCACATAAGCTGCTGTTGTGTACAGACAATGAGTGCTATGGAGGGAGGGAAGGAGGGAGGGAGGGAGGGAGGAGGAGGGGTAAATTCATGAGTGTGTGTAAATCACCAAATAGGATAAGCAACTTACAATAACAGGTTACAAGGAAATAAAGTAACAGGCCTGGGTATACCACTTCCAACTGAAAATGCTTGCTACTAGAGAGGCAGTCTGGATATATGTTTCAGTTTTACCTTTGAACATCCTTCTTAGATGGCAAATCTTGTTGCAGTATTACTGCTTGCACCATTTTTACAGAAGAATACCAAGTCATGAAATTTGGGTTGCATTGAAAAATTGGTGAGAATCACAGGTTTAAAGGGTTACTTCCACTTTCATGAGCTGAAACAACAGGAAAAGTTGAGTAATTGAATATCACACACGGACTAATCTTTCAACCAAGGGCTACAAAAGGAACAGAAAGTGGAAGGTCTTAAAAAGGAAAGTCATATGCTTTGTGTAACAGGACCAATCAAACTTAAATAATCTTGAACCTAAAACCACTGGAAACAAGTTCTTCATCTTAAATGAGCTGGAAGAACAATCAACTATTGTAAAAAGTGGGCAGTTATGCTTCTGTCATTGTAATGCAATATTACACCAAAAATGGCAATGCAACAGGAATACATCATGGGAAAATCACAAAAACTTTTTACCTATAATGTGACTTATGCAATTTGAATTATACAAGGTAAGTACTTACAGTATCAATATTTCTTAAGAAAGTACAGATAAACAGTGATTAAATAGTTCTTGAGCAATGCCTTCAAATTTTTGCATAAGAAGTTGGTGCCTAGCTGCAAATGTGAAAAATAACAAAAAATAATTTTGCTAAGTACTGTAACTCTCCAAAACTGCTTCTGTTATGGACAGTGACAGGCAGCTGGATTTTAGGTAAGAATATGCTAAGGGGAGATTCATTTATGTAACTGGGCCGTTTACTTTGCATTGGTTATTAATTTTATGTTTTAAGCTGCTAGTATCTGAAGAATTTACACATCAGATTCCGATGGAAATTCCACCGGCATTTCTTCAAATGAGTAGCCCCCTGTATGACATCAATACTCAATTTGACCTTAGACCCTTCTCTAAAATCTGACATTGTGCCATATTTCCTTTAATTGTAACCTCTTGAAAACTGATGTAAATTACTCCATTTGGTTTGGGTTGTTCCTTCACCATGTTAAAAATGATTCAGAAGAGAAATTTTGAATATGTCAATGGCTGAAAACACTGCTTGGATTGCAAATCATATCTGACTGGATGGTTGACAATATCAATTATTTGACTCGAATGCCCTTTTCAACTAAAGTTCCTGGAATAGAACTATAATAGACATTGTGCATTGACAACAAATTGATGTCATCCTTGGGGGCAAAACAATGGAACATATGGCAGCATGCATAAGAATTTGCCATGCATGTACTAGCAGACTATGCATATATTGACAAATCAGCTGTCTACATTCGTTGATGTTGGTGTGTTTTAACCTCAAAGGGGGGCGTACTTCTTGCTTTGTGACATCATATGCATAAGGTGTATCATGCAGGGTTATGGACTTCTGGATAAAGCAGTTATAGAGTATTTTTACAATGGAACAAAAAAATGACTTGTGATCACACATGAACTTGGGTCATTCTCACCTTACCGTGTGCTGGACAAATTGATTCCCTTTTCATGCTTACCAGAGTAACTTTCCTTCCACAAATCTAAAACAAATATTGCAGCCATTTTTGATCATGAAAGCTGAAAAAAATTGAAATCAGATCTTCAAAGTTGAAACTTCTGAAATTTTGTGTGTTATTCGAATCCCTTGTTGACATTAGAATACCACATGTGTAACACTGAGACATCACCTTAAACCTTGGATGCTTACAATTAACATTCAAGCTGAAGGCTAATTGTCTATGTACAGTAAGCATTCTACTGTCAAGTAAAAGGGGGAAGGGTTGTTATTTAGACGTCTTGTGAACTCCACCTACTTCATACTTGACTACGAAGCCTTGAAGTCTTTGGCTTTTTGACTGGAAATCAAAGCAACAGCACACATAATGTCAGCGGGGAAATCTTTTGGCATCAAAAGCAACATTTGATTCTATTCAGGCTCTCTCTCTCTCTTTTTATAAACATTTCTGGTAACATTTACGAGAATCTTTACTTCAATCAGCCGAAGGTAAAAGCAAGGTGAAGTCCTCCTAAAGACTCTTCTCTGGCAAAGAGCCATGAGCTGTGAAACGAGACATTATTCTCAAGGTAAGGTGAGATAACTACTGATACATCAACAGAATCTAATAAAGAGACCAAGAATGGAAACCTTAGCCAATCTTAATGGCTGTTGAAGAAATTGGTTCCACAGAAGTTGAAGACTGCCCTCAATAGGAACCTCAGCTTTCATGTTGCTCAATCTCATCTCTGACTGCAGCAATGTTGACTAAAGAGGGATGTGGACTTGGAGCTTTACTGGCTGGAGTGCTCCTGTGCAAAAGAAATGAAATGAAATAGGTTTGCAATAAGACAGCTCTACACAATTATTTACTGATGCAAACTTCAGCCATCTCTTGCAACTGGTTAAAGAGATACTTCATATGAAGAAGTGATATATTTTAAAATGTTATGAATTGATGAGGAAATCTTACTTTTTCACCAAATATATAAATCCCTATTGGCAAAGAGCATAGCATATTATTCGACTGAATATTGTACAGTATGATTTCTCAAGTCAATAATTTCCCAAGGAAAAATTATTAGTGGACGATCTGGATATAGATTTAAGGAGCAAGGGACTTGGGAATTATTCTTCAGTTTGAAAAGTGCAGGGATGGCAAATGGTGCTGAACATTTAAACTAAATCAATGCTGCAAATTAAGTGCAAAGAACGATATGTCATGACAAACATTTTCTTGAAACAAACACCTGTGCAGAAATTGTTTATTTTTGTGTGACATTTGTTCGCACTGAGTGAAATTTTCACACAAACAGGCAAGTCATTAAAACCAATATATGAGATAAAATTTTCTAACTGGACAGATTAAATCCTACAGAAGATTCCCTAAAATAATGTTTAATTAACCATACTTCCATTTAATAAAAAAATAGTGAAAAGTATTTCTGTGGAAATTACAGGATGTTTCTATAAATTAGGATTTCAAGTAGGTTAAGGTGTATGAATCAGCATCTTCACAATGAAATAAACCCCACAATGATTTCACTTTGAAATAAACCCCAGCAAAAAAGTCACAATTAAGAAGGAAAAGAAAAAAAAAGAGTGAAAAAAAAAGCAAAAGTACAAACAACCAAAATGGGGAAAACAATTATTTACCACTGCTTCTTAGCCAACTGGATGAGATCTGAAATAACCAAATCAAGAGCGAGCTGAGCTCCTTTCTTGAGCTGTGAGAAGTAGAATTGCGAAAACATTTGTGGCAAAGTCATTTTGAAATGATTTTCCATCTCCATCCATAGTTTGTCTTCAAGATTAACAACAATTGGTACAATGTGAAAATATGTTGGTCTTTGAGGGAGGGTGTGGAGTTGAATGGGGTAAAGAACAGGGAAAGAGGGATGAGCTACTCTCTGCCTCCAAACTGCTATGTGGAATTCTTCTACCTGCTCAGGTGACTCCAGATAGTTGGGAGACAAAAGTGACACTATTCTGTCTGCTGTTTCCATGGTAGCCAGCCTCTCTTTGTTATCTTCCCACTTGCTTTCTACTTTCAAAGATGGTGCTAATTTCTGGAGTTCTTCAAGGATGTAATTGGCATACTTTTGATCCAATTTGTTAAAACTGAGGGCAATGTCACACTTTGATCCTTCTTTCTGTGGCAAATCCAAGCTTGGCTGATCCTTTTTTTCAAGAATATGGTTGTAATTTGGGAAACGTTGCTTGAACAACAGTTTTCTGAGTTTGGATGTTTCCTCATCTAAACTCAAAGAAGTTTCCTGTAGAGGTAGTAGAAGACGTTTTTCCATGTTTAAAAAGAGGTTAAAGGAAAGTAATTACTTTTGATATGTCAATGAAGAAATAATAACACACAGTGTGTCACCAAACATGATCTGAGCTTCCTTTACGTGAACCAAGCACCTTAAAATGAACACCCAGAGGTAATACATGCAATATAGGCAGTATTTCAAACAACCACTGTTGTTAGGGACTGTCTCCAATTCCTCCCGGGGTTTACTGACAGGCAAAACTCCAAGCCATTGTTCAGCTTGTGCACTCTTGAGTGAACACAGCCCAGTCCACACACAGCTTAATGAGCTAGCAGGAGAGCTGTGAGTTTTCACTAACAAAAGCTTTCCTTAGTAACTGCTTTGAGTGGCAGACTGGTATGAAAAGAAGTAGCTCTCCATGCATCATTGAATTCAGTAAAAGAGCTACACTGACTGAAACTGCATCCCAAATAAGGCACAGTTAATCAATAATCCATTAAAGGTTTTCTGAGCAGCTCCTTTTGTTACCATAACAAAAGGACATGACAACCATTGCTGAAAGATGAGCCTTTACTGTCCACAGAGTCACTGAAGTGTAGTCTTAAGCCACTCCCCTTTTGCATATGCTGTGGCTGTGAAGAGGAGAGCCAGCCACACACTTGATACACACTCTGAATAGACCCATTGTTGTGCTCGCCCGCCAGTTCCCATCAGTAAGATAAGTCTACAACCCCTTAGCCATCTGGGCACTTAACACATGCTGGTTCTTATTTGGTTTTGGTTCCCCACATAAAATTTATTGTACTCACATTAACAACAATCTAAGATGCTTTTCCACAAAATTACAAAAAACCATACAAACTTGTGATTGCTTATCTGAATAATAACATTTAAATGTGATGTCTATATTTGCTTGTCCTGTGAAACAAAATGAAAAAGAAAAAAAAAGACAAAAGGTTGAAGTCACAAGTTATCTCTTACAGCTACCCTAGGTCTTCATTGAGCACCAATATTGCTACATTACCTTTATATCAGGCACAGCGTTCTCAGTTTTCTTGAACATTTTTTTATGTTGTCTGTCTGATGGTGCATTCTTCAACCATTTCACAATGTCGCAGCAAAGTAACTCTGACTGTTGTGAAAAATCTTTAACAGCATCGACTGTTGGGACTTCTTTGTATTCTTTCGGTAATGTCTCTACATTTTCAATATGCACCACAATGAGTTGTAATGAGTCACTCTGTCAAACAATATGAAAAGGGTTAAAAGCATTCTTACATGACAGCCTTCTGAAAACACTACTATTCATCACATTCAAAGGTCTGTACACATCCTTGTGTGCACTCACTCATGGGTTCAATTTCCAGATTGACTGGTTGTCTGAGACAGTTCCCTTATACAAAATTTCAGCCCCCTTTGCATGCATGTAAATTTTTCAAGCATGATTTGAGCGTGTTTTTTGAAACAATAAATGAAAATGGGCCACCCTACATGCAATATTGCATGCTTAAAACAAGCATGAAAAAAGACATGCACATGCATGGACCAGTTTACATGCTCTAGCAAGTGGGCCCTACATGCTTAAAGCATGTAAATGTTTCATCCCTTAAAATGCATGTATGTGTACTGTTAATCATGTTGTGCTTGTGCTGATTTTGAAACAATACATACATGTAAATGGGTCAGCCTACATGCTCCAGCAACATGCTCAAAGCATGTGTTACATATTCATGTGCATGCTTGAGGTAGGTCTGTTGTCCTGGATTTGAAACCTTGCGTCCATTCAAGCATGTCTTTGAATTAATCGGGGTGGGGTGGGAATCGAGCGGATGAGCTTATCCGAGGAAACACAAAATTTTTTCCAGTACCTGTACTGTATACATGGGACAAGATAAACTGTGCTAGAAAATTATTTATATTTTTGGAATGAATGAGATAGAATCAGAATGCATCAGGTCATATGTACTCTTGTAAATGTAAAGGTATAACCATGCATTATTAAAGGTATGTAATGAAAAATTATGATTATGCAATGCAATTCTTGTAATTTTTATTCAGTTAACTTAGCTATGTTGTATGAGTGCACCATACTAACATAATAATTATCCCTGCGAGAGTCAATTAATTCATCACATGTTAATGACAGCATATACAGTATTATTTATTTAGCCAATCATATAGAAACTAAGAGATTATCAATGATCAGCTAGAGAATGCCTTCACAATGTTAGGCATTTAATTTGATGGGCTATGTACCAGCCTAGCTATAACTCCTATAATTACCTATACTATTTTTTCTTAAATTGTTACTTTTTGCCAAATTTGACTACAAGTTCTACTTTGTATCTTGTACTTTCTCATTTCTGGGATTTCCATGCCAGCATGGGAGTCAACATGCTGTTGTTGGCAAATACGGTCATTTGAGTTCCTTCTTATGGTCACCTGCTGGTGTCATTTGGGACATCAACTCAAACAACCCTAATACATGTACAGCATATAGTGAATATAGACATGCAAGCTCTATACAGGTTTTGTGGACAAGTCCCTGCAATCCATAGGCTTTGCTATATTGCATGATGAAATCTCTTAATATTTAAAGTCATGATGAAAGTTACTCAATGCTTGCTTTGCTTGATTAAAAATTCCTGTAAACCCCTAATTTGTGGTGGTGGAAAATATAATTCCTCCCAGGCCCAATGGTACCTATGCTTGCAGAGCAGTATGTAGAAAGCTGTTTTCAATTCCCCCGGCCAGCTATTCTGCCCCATAAATCCTTCACAAATTAGTTGAGTTCTGACTATTGAAGCCAAAAAAAAAATTTCTCATATTTCTCATATAATTGTCTTAGTCTTATCTTGCAGAGTTAATTCTTGTTTTGCATATACTGTACCACAGTAATTGGGATTTGACAGATTTGTGTTTTCGTGATGAAATCCTCCGTCACTAAATAGGTACGAAATCATGATAACACCATTAATTATAACATTTCTTTACTTGAAAAACCATACATCAATCACATACATTTTTTTGGAACAAGCAATTTAGAAAGAAAAACTGAGGTGCTTGAGTGACACTTAATTGAGCCATGATTGACAATTAAACTCTATAAATCACTTAATATACAGTAAACTTCCTATAGAGCTACTACCTACTGTATACAGTATACATAGGCAACATGCTGATACACACCATACCAGTACTAGAAGTCTACAATATACAGTACCTGACATAAAATTTTAAAAGAGAAGTTACTGCACAGTAGCATTTGGTATACACTGCCAACTTCCAGTAACACTATACTGAACAGTCCAAGAGGCCTCTTAAGTGGTATTCTTTACTACAGTAAACTCATGATACACAGTATTGTAGCAGGAAGTTGCAGTCTAGTATTTTAATAGTGTCCTTCATTCCTCAAAAATTGTGTCAGTAGTATATATAATAAGGAAAGGATTGCCTGTTGTCAAATATACTCACCTGCATGTTTTGCCTGCAGTCACAAACTTTGTGCAACTTTATAAGTCTATATATACTACCTGTAGCTCTCTTGTTCTTCCAGCAGCTACTGTATGGGCAGTACTGTAGCAAAATGGCTGCACAGCTGAATTCAAACTGAACCTCCAACTGAAAATTTATTCACAGCCAACAGAAGAGCTTGTTCTTTTGACCCATTGTGTTAAATAGAGGAATTTAATTGGCTGGCTGAATCCTTGACAAACAACTGTCTGAAAACATGCTTTAATGTCCAAAATACATGCTCTACCAGCACTAAGAAAAATATCTATGTCCAAATACATGCTTTGAGGTAAGGTCACATGACCAAACTGATACCTTTACATGCTTACACTGGCAATATTAAATGATTAGAACGTGTTTGTAGGCATGTACTTGAAAACATGCTTAAATAAATACATGCTCCCTGGATGCATGCATGTTAATTGTGTGGGAATAGCATGTGTAGGGCATGCACATGTATGCAGATTGTATGTTTCTGCCTTTCCATACATGAAACGTGCAATTTCCACACTCTGTACATGCATTTTGCATAGTTAAATTTGTATAAGGGAGAAAATACATGAACACAACCATAGTCACTTGAATGAATTCCAGCAACAATTAAAACATCACAATAGGTACTCTCAAAACACACTGTTTTGTTGTTGTCCAAAAGAAGTTTTGGACAGCCAAATGTCCTTACAGACAATTAAAAATGTATAATGGTTGCACGAAGGACAACCATGAAATTTTCTGAAAATCTTGAACTGGTGAACAGACATACCTATGCCTGGGGTGATCCTACACTTCCTTTATATACCACCAGTAGACATGCTATGAAAATGCCCATAATCGTACAATCTTGACTAGTCCTGCACACTTCAGGACAGTTGTATTAGTGGTGGTCAGTAATTTTCACATTTTGTGATTTTACTACCTCCAGCCAGGTGTAACTTCACAACTCTGCTCAATCTGGACATATGGCCCTTCAACCACCAAATGGTGGTTGAAGGGCAAGAGCAGTCATCCCAAATTGAAGAAGTGTAGTAGACTGTCCAGTTTCATGATTGGATGATGGGTGTCATGTGACAATATTTTTGCTCTTCAAATGTGAAATATACCACAAATAACTGCTTGGTTTACCTTGAATATGCAATAGTAAAGTCATAAAATGAATTTAAAGATACTTTGAAGAGAAATAAGATGAAAATTGTGTCACTTAGCTTTTTCTTCTAAATAAGTTTGGGGGACTGCTCTTTACCTTTAACCTCTGGAACTACTTAATACACGTACCACAAGCCATTATTAACTTGAGTGCACATGGTGCTGATACAGCTGGGGGTTTATTACTTGTGTTTTGGTGCAAGTGATAAATTGTGGTCAGCTTCTACAAGATTTTGGACTAACATGATTTTTGTGTCATGTTGTCAAGGTAATAATACATAGAAGAGTACTTGATAATTAAAAGTTGACCTAAAGTACCTTTGACCAAAATTTGGCTGTAAAAATACACAAAGGAGTAACACTGAATTGTTTACTGCCGAAAAAAATTTGGTCGTATCAATATATTTAGCTGTCACAATACGAATGTACAACAATAAATGAAAGAGTTAATAATGCATTTTGGAAAAATACCCCATGCACAATCTCGGAATAAACTGAAAGGAGAAGTAGCCCTTCAATCCACTATAAGTAAATAGATCCCCTTTTTGCCAGGACTTATTTAAGGATTGGTTGTAAGTTGTTATTTGAACTTTGAAGTTGTTGGGCTTCTATTGTACCAGAAGGGTAATCAAATCTGCTGCTCATTGAAGCAGCTAGTTGAAGTAATGAACCAGTGGTCAGGTACTACAACTGTGGAATGCAGTTTTTCCCTAAACTGTGGTAGCAATGACGTATCTACTTAAAGTGGGCATGACACGGCCAGAGTAAGTTTGGTAAATATTCCTTGGGTACACCTTGACATAAAGTGAATGTTTTCCCTACTAAAATATGTCCATTAATACCGAAATACTATGTTGTGAATGCCCAATGTAGTCAGTCTAACCATGCCCAGTGCAGCCCATTTGAAATCCGAGAGCGAAAAACGTGTGTGAGCATGTCTCAAGATGGTGACGTCATTGGAGGCACGGTCACTGGGCATGATTAGACTGACTACATTGTGAATTGTGCATTGCGTGGTAACTGCTTAGTATTCGCAATATAATAGCACCTTCATCAAACAGCTCATACAGAAAAGATGCGCTCGTAGTGGGGACACGCTTGCTGTGGATTGTCCATACATGTTCATAGCTGTTCTGTAAAGCGGCCGAACCGTGTCTTTCTTGCACAAAAACAGAACTGTTTTTACACGCCCGCATGTGCACGCAAATATTTTGGCCACTGATTTGCTCTGAATCCCCACCATGGTCCGCCCCTTTCGCTCTATATGTTGGACGAGTATTGTGACGCAATCCTTTTCATAAAGTTGCTAAGATAAGATAACTTTACCGAGCGTTACATGAGTTCCACATCTAGATGCGCGTTCTTAAATAGGGCAGGGTTTGTGCCGCCAAATGCGTCATAAAATCAGGTAACCTGTTGCAGCATTTTTCAAAATAAAATTTTGAATGTTTTCCTTCAAATACCATTTATGCCGAATTGTACAGGTTTTTAATGGGATGTGAGATGATATTTGTAGAGTACTGTATCGAATCTTGCACTACACAAAAGTTTTCGTGGCTGTTTCATGCCCACTTTAAAGGCTAATGTTCCGTAATGGAAAAGTTAACATACAGTACAGTACCTTTGACCAAAATTTGGCCAATGCTAGACTAAATTCTTCATTGCAGACAGCTGATTTGAGGTAATTTTCTGAGACTAATGCAACAAAGATTACCGTCCCATCAATAGAATGGTATAAATCTCTCTGCCATGCTTTTCCTGATAAATGGAAGACAAAAGGAAAAACATATATTTACAACCAACATGTCAACCTTAAAGGAAACATTGCATTTGTTTTGCGAGAAAAATTCCATCCTTTTAAAACTAATATTTATTGACACAAGGTGATAAATTATCAAAAATAAAGCAGTATGGTAGCCTTCTTTTCAAGAAATAAGTTTCCCTCCGATAGAAATCCAGTTGTTTGTCGCTCAAGAATAATTTGTCTTTGTTGGGGCATTCTAAACACAATATTTCCCTTTAAGCAGAGTGAACATTAGGCAAAAAGGCCTCTCTATTATATCCAAACCCAACACCTCAATTCTTGTTAAGAAAGTGCAAGATCAGCTCAACTTGGGATTATTTCAGTAGCAGCCATTAATGCTTAGAACTATGCAAACAAAGAGACCTCTGTACAACCTTACTTGTTTACTCAATATCAAAATCCTAACATCCTCAGATCTGATGTATAGTCAGAGACTGCAGAAATGGTTGACCACTTACATTCACTGAAACAGTGTGAAAGTCAATTGTTAACTATACTGAGGTCAGCAGGGAACACTGACAATAATTTTGGTATAATTATGAAAAATAGAATGCAGAAGGCGAGTTACTTTATCTACATTGTACTTCAAATAATATTGAGAAAGCAATTTTTACATGCATTATTTTCTTGCTGATCAGTATTTGGATTTTATATGCATGTTTTTCCTGAAACCATTCCAGTCTGCTCCCCCCACCCATCCTCCCCCACAAATTATAAAAGAAATTTGATATGCCCTCTCTAAGAAAATTTATTTGGCCCCATGGTATTGAGCTTACATGCTTCTACATGGCTTTGCCTGACTAAATAGGCCTTTCAACAGGTGTTCTTCCAAAAATATGTCATATGCAAGCCATGCATACTGTACCTGGGCACTTTTGTTCATTGCTCCATCACTGTACAAATATCCATGGGCAAAAATCTGAACTATAGTATAAAGTAGGACTACAATTTCTACCCATTACAGGTAGGAAAGAAGCTTTTGCTATGAAAATATCTGTTTATTATACACATCATATATTTATAAATGCTAGCTGGAGCACAACTCTCCCCCCACCCTCCCCCCTGCCTCCTGCACTGAATCATCTTCCTGAATCTGGACAGGCTTATTTTGGTCAAAAGTTTTCAATGCTGGTTTTGAAAGTGAGTGAAAATTGAAGGAAGAGGCACACCTTTTGTTTTCTCAACTTTGAATAATGAGGGAAGGGTAAGACATGCTGAAAGCATTGTGACTGCATGGTCCAGAAGTGCTTCAACAACTTGTTCAGGATGGTACTGTACATGTAGGTCCACATTTTTAATTGGATTACATGGTACAGTATTCAGCCAATCCCTATGCATTTAACCACTGTAATATGTAGACCTTTTGACAGGTTTCTGGCAAGAGAAGTTGGCAGCTTATTAAAAGCACATTTAATAATTCAGTACATGACACTATGCACTGTATCAACAGACCATGCCAGACCATGATATTGCCACTCAAAACTAATGTACCAACAGTTGCCAGACCATGATATTGCCACTCAACTCTTATGAAGTTTGAACCAATGGTTGCCAGACCATGATATTGCCACTCAACACTATGTATCAACAGTTGCCAGACAATGATATTGCCATTCCACACTATGTACCAACAGTTGCCAGGCCATGATATTGCCACTCAACACTAATGTAACAACAGTTGCCAGGCCATGATGTTGCCACTCAACACTTTGTACCAACAGTTGCCAGGCCATGATATTGCCACTCAACACTATGTATCAACAGTTGCCAGACCATGATATTGCCATTCAACACTATGTATCAACAGTTGCCAGGCCATGATATTGCCACTCAACACTATGTATCAACAGTTGCCAGGCCATGATATTGCCAGTCAACACTAATGTACCAACAGTTGCCAGGCCATAATATTGCCACTCAACACTAATGTAACAACAGTTGCCAGGCCATGATATTGCCACTCAACACTTTGTACCAACAGTTGCCAGGCCATGATATTGCCACTCAACACTATGTATCAACAGTTGCCAGACCATGATATTGCCATTCAACGCTATGTATCAACAGTTGCCAGGCCATAATACTGCCACTCAACACTATGTATCAACAGTTTCCAGACCATATTGACACCAACACTATGTATCAACAGTTGCCAGACCATCATATTGCCACCCAACACTATCTATCACCAGCTGTCAGATACCCCAAATCTTATTGCCACCAAACACTAATGTATGTTTTAACAGTTGCCAGACCATCATATTGATCTTTAAAAACTGTGTCACAGTAATTTGAGATCTTGCTTGGATTTCAAGACATTTCTAACAACAATTTCATGACATGCAGCCTTAATTAAGAATTAAGAGAGCCATAATAGGCTTTTTCAAGAACTGTCATTAAAAAGTCTTGTTTTAAAAATGGTCTTATCATAGACTTACCCTGTTTGATTTCTTGAATATCGAAAAAAACTTTTACATTTGGATCTTTCTGCTGAAAGCACCGTACCATCTGATTAGCCTGAGTTGTATCTGCATGCGAGTATGAAAGAAATACATCATATTTCACAGGAGTCAGGTCCACAAGATGTACATCTGAATGCACATTGGCTGTACAGGATGCCAATGCCCCTACCAGCTGTTTGCAACCATCTGAAATTTTTGCAGCATCTGAGGGCCTACAAAAGCAAACCACAGGAGACTTGTGAGAAAGGTTTTTGAAAGCAACAAAGTTTTTAAATATTTAAAGTGCACTGTCAACTCTCTGATGAAAACAGGATTAGGCCTAATGTTCTTATTTCTAGAGTGATAACGCTTGGTTCAAGGAGGCTGGCCACAATGTAATAAAATGCTGGGGCTGGGTTTAAGTCCAAGATCGAGATGACAGGACAAGGCATAGATCCTAAGCCATATGAGACTTTCCTGGTCCCAGCCCCCCCCCCCCCTCTTTTCACCAAAACAAAATTGACAACTAAGAGAAAATTAGGATTCTACCACACCCCCCCTTCCCCCGTGTTTCTGGCAGAGGAGGAAAGAGGGGATTTGTCATTCATTACTATTAAAATTGAAATATTGTCAATATCTTGGATTCTTTTGAAAGATAGGACACCCTTTTTTAGAAACATTTGAACTTACACAAATAAATGACCTTTCAAACCCATCAAACTGGACCTTACAGTCGCCTTGAAGCAAAGTATTTCTCCCTGAACTCCTGAACTTAAACCTTGGACAGATTCAATTTGGACTTGGGGTTTAGCAGTAATGAATCCCCCCTTGCTTTTGTGTTTCTCACAGAATCCCTGCCCCCACCCAACCCCCAACATGTCTGGATCCAGCCTGAGCATTTAAACACTTTTGCATACTAAAATTCAAGACTCTTTCAAAATTTCCTGAAGACTAAATGTAAGTACAGTATTTAGCAACAAAAAAAAATAAAGAAAAAATTTACCAAATAGCCCTTTGGTTCATGCCTTATTCAGCATTAAAGAATACATAATAATAATAATAATCAGGCCTTGAAGGGCAGTTGTTTTACGACCCTAAGGGACCACAAATGTGGGAGAAGCCATTGGCTTATGAATTACAACATCACATCGGTGGCAACCAATTAAACAATTTGGATCAAATTTGGTATTTTTTTTAAAGGCCAGTTCAGATGGGAAAACCGTAGATTGCTCTTGGATGAAAAGCCCACCTTACTTTGACCCTGCCAGGAGTCAAACTACAGACCTCCCGGTTGCTAAGCTTCATCGCTTCAAATGCCACCACCTTTATCCACTCGGCCATAGCACCGGTTAATGAATACTTAACATGTAGAGCTTCAAATTTAATGACCATTTGGCTATCTTTCCATTTTAAATGGCTATCTTTCCATATTAAACACCAAACGTTCAAGGACTTTGAAGACCATGATAAAATTCCAGACTTTTGCCATTTCCTTACCTACATAGGAGAACAGAAATAAATGATTTTACTGTGCCTTCAATGTGTCCTCATCTTGACATACTGTGCATGTTTTTACTGTTGTGCATTGTATTTCACTAAAGTGGAGTTATCTCTAATGCACTGTTCAACCAAATAATCCAATAGGAAATGCATGTTCTTATCCTAGGACCATCAAATAAGAAACATTCCTAAAGAGTACTATGCTCGAACGGTACATATCGCAATTAAAAAAGGCATTCTTTCTGGCTTAAAAGTGACAAAATCTGACACCCGTATGCATGAAGTGCACCGTTCCGGTATGTCATGAATATTTACAGTATATCACTGAATGGGTCAGATTGACATTAATTGACAGGTAGATAGATCTAGTACTCCCTCTTAGTGTTCGACCGATTATGCTCTAATCAATAATACCCAATTAGCGATTATTTAATTAAACAATTGGCCAGATGCCGATTACCGATCACCGATTATTAGAAAGAGGGAAGTCACATGTTTGCCACTTTAGTACCTGCCCCTTGCTTCATGCATATCGTATTACCATAACCAGTTCAGGATGAAAAATATTGGGAATAGTTCTGTTCGTTTCACGAACAGGATATCATTTTTGTAGGCGAAATATTTTCACTTCAAAAGTGGAGGAACAAATCAACCCTTAATACTGTACAATTGTTTGCAGTCGATGTCACATGCCATTTGATAATTTAGTTCTAAGGCCAACATCATGCTCTGTCTAGTTTTCATCCCCCAATCATGTCGAAATATTGCATTCTTTTACTGTACTGTGTTGTAGTTGCGTTAATGTACTGTAGCTACTCTCCCCCTTTTTATAACAAACCCCATGTAAAGCAATCATGATAATCTTAGAAGTTCTGGGCACCCTTATAACGTATCTTATGGTTTCTTTCCGATATAAATATCCCGTATATTTTTAGCAGTTCTCGTCCAAAACTTCCGTCTTGTTTAAAAAGAATCATTGCAACTGAAATGCACGTTAGTCCGATCCCCGAAAAATCCACGTACGCTGAGATTTGTGATGCTGTGTCTAGGTGAATTTAGCACGGGACTCGCCCGGCTTCGCTAGCCGGCATTACAAGCGCCATCTTTGTAAAACAAACTCAACGAGAAAACTTGTCTCGAGACCGAGTATTTTCACAAACTAAATCACACAGGCGGAGGCACGAGTTGTGATTGGCTGCCTAGAATCAACGCAATTGAACCAATTACGAAGCAGGGACCAATTTAAATTTTGCAATGGATCTTTTGCATATGATGTCACCGAGCAAAATATTATGCCTTGTTTGGCGGTAAAAATGGACACTCACGTAAGTCTAGTGCATGCGTGGGCCAAGAAGTTTGCTGCAAGAGACCACGTGCATTACTGTTTTCGTTTGCAATAACGTTGTATGAAAACACTGCTTAAGTCCTACCGTAAATAACATTACGGAAGGAATGCTGGGAATGCCTTAATTTATGCAAGGTAATAACCACCGAACTTCACAAGATTCTAGGTGCTAAGTGTACAAAACGTGCAAAATGTGTATGCAAAGCTTGGGGATTTGAAAAAACGGCAGAACACTACAGCTAGATAGTCTGTACTAGGTGTTTTGTGCAGAACAGTTTGTACAGCAGCTTACGCAGCGCTTTCTGCGAGACAGCACGGAATACGCCTTGAATGCACTTCTTAATCGAATCCCAAGTAATACAACCAGGTTATAGCGGATCACATCAAACGATCATTCCCATGGCTGGGGTAAAATTTATACATTTGTGATTATCAATGCATCCCGTTTTGGCGGGAAGTTAAAGGAATTTTAACGAAATTAAGAGCAAGTTTCAAGTACATTTAGCCCCTTTTTCCAGTTTGCAAATAAATGGTGGTAGTGATCGGTTGAATGGCAGAATTTTACTGATGCTGATTATTTACTGATGACGGAATAATCGACCCGATGCTGATTACTTAACTGATGATCAGTTGAACTACTTTCTCTGAATACTGTTTTACTGCTTTACAATTGTAAATTGCATCACCTTTACGTGTTACACCTATAGACGAATCCGATTAACGCTTGTTTTTTAGCGTGTAGGCAGCCATTAGTGGGGTCCATCAGCCTTGAATCGTCTTCATTTATTGTCTGCATGAATTTCAAATCCTCATATTCAATGAAGTTGAAAAAATCAAGATACACTTCAGTGTACAACCATCCATGGAAAAGGTAAGAAAGGAAATTTAAAGATTACAGGTGATGGACCCCAGTAATGGCCGACTAAAATCAGACCATCATAATCTGTCTGGATTCATCTATATGGCTCAGTATCAATGAAATATTAAACTGTTTTTGTTATAAGGGTATGCCTTTACTCCATAATATTTAAGTTCCAGTCATGACTGGGGAGCAACCAACTGATTTTCCCAGGTTGATCTAAAGATACCTCTTTGCTTGCTTGACAAATAAAATTCATGAGGGGACCTTAAAAACCTGTGTCACGTGTCTTCCTTTGCCTTGCTCATGTTAACAATCTACAGGGCTCGATAAAATGTTCATTTCCATGAAAGAAAATCAAACATCCCACAACTTGACATGATGTCTCTTACAGGACAAGCCATATTTTCCTTCCAGTACCCAAGTGTCTCTCCAAATATCATGGTTTGAATGAGAGCAGCTTTCTCTTCCCAAATTACTGGTTAATTTCCACCAATGATAAAATGTTACATTTCCCAACACTTGGAATATGCACAGGAAGGATGGTTAAGTATGAGCTCTTTAGGTAAAAGTTATATAATATCTTGTATCAGTTACATTGGTACAACACAACTTGTACACATGCCACTTATTGAAAAGATAATTTGGAAGGTGACTAAAATCAGATATTGCTGACATGATCCAACATACTTTTCAAGGATTAACAAACTCCTAGCTGAAACTAAGGATAAATATTTCTTTACTGGGTTTCAAAACTGGGTTGATGATTGCATGTGAATTACGAGAGTATATATGTATATTTATATGTGAATTACGAGAGTATATTTAAATGTATATTTATATGTTGATGATTGCCTGTGAATCAGGAGAGTATATTTCTAATGCAGTGCTCTCATTAGGCCCCCAAACCCAAGAGTCCCTGAACCCTCAACTTTTTTTTCCAAGAGTCCCATCAAATTTCTGAGGGTCCCATATTTTTTGGAAGAGTCCCAAGATGAAGCATCAACAAAAATGCAGTACACAGAAATGGAAAACAAACGTGAATGAGCGAAACAAATGTTTTATTTTAAACTACCATGTGCACAAAAACACTCCATTCAGATGTTCTGCCGTGATATTTGCAACACGCTGCTGCATAAAACTGGTCTGGCACTGACAAGTGATTTACTCTGACTAAGCTGGACAACAGCGCGGCGGATGATCTAGTACGTACGTAGCACCAGAGATATCCCAGAACTGGGCTACATTACTAATATCAGTCTAGTCAGAGAAAGTTTTCTGGTCGAGTTGAATACGAACTGCGGTGATAAAAAACTTCGGTAGGCAGATTTCCTACATGAATTTTGTGAAGTGACATCAACAAAACATTTCGAGGCATTGGGTTCGTGTGAACTTTTCAACACAAAACTTTCTATGCCTCCTTGCCAAAATTTTACATGCGTTTTGCAAGCCAGTCCCATGCGTCCCTGGGACGCACAGGATTCTGTTTCAAGGGTCTTGAGTCGAACTCGCGCGTCAGGGACCGGGAGCTCGTGTTAGTGAGAGCCATGTAATGTATATTTATATTTACGGTTAGGGAAGTTTGAAAAAGGTTACTCGCAAAGTATTTGCCAACAATTAACCTATTCGAACGTGGGCTAGCCTACTCACTGTAATATTTGCATGTCATGTACCAATGTACGTGTGCAGTTGCTACTGATTCCACTACTTGGGCTGTGAACTTGTAGCCATTAATCGCTAAACGATCTCATGTGGAATAAACGTTCAGTACACAGCTACAAGCGATAAATCGCAAAACCTGGTTTTGACAGTTTTTTATCCATTTGCATTCTCTGATGATCCCTGCTTTTTGTTAAATGGAACATTCTGGGCATATCTGAACCTTGCAGGCTTCAAAGTTTCAGAATAATTTGATTTTACTATGCAAGATGACAACTTTTATCATTTCTGCATTATATTCAGTATCAATCACTACATACTGAAATTATTTTTTTTGTGAAAAGGTAACCGTGATTAATCGCTAAATCACAAATTTTTAAGGTTAAACATTTAGTTACAGTATTTTGCAAAACATTCACAGATTTTTTGATTTGTGCATGTTGTGTCCCTTAAATTTTAGCACATGTATGAGCAGTCATTAGGACAAGTGGATTACTGATTAATTGATGTTTGTCTGCATGTCTGCTAGCAGGCATGCAAAACATGGACACTTGTTTTGTGGAAATAGTTTTATAGCTAACAAGTCCATCACAACTGGCCAAATGGTTAATACAAATTTTGTGAATACATTCTCGTACGCAGTAAGTCAGTGGAAATCTTGGTGTTGGTGGCAGTGTTTACAGTCTCTCTCTTTCTTAGAGATACCTTTTGCACATTTTATGACCCAAAACTTCCAAAAACGATTTGTATCCTGATTAATTAACAAAGGACATTTTGATAAACTTACATGCAATCAATATATTGCACTAGTTGCATATATGAAGGCAGTTCTGGAACTTTCTCAATGTAGAATGGAGCCAGCAGGTCCACATGTGCTTTACGATTGCAACAGAGGGCGATATTGTACTGCTCAATACAAGCAGAACTCTGGAAATATCTTGGGCTGAGGACTGTGAACAAAATTATAGCAACTGAGTAAAAATATAATTCCATGTCCTCTTCACTGACTAAAATTACTTCAAGCCTGCCTTACTTCTACAGTATTTTCAGCTCTCGCATGAAGAAATTACAGAAATGACACATGTACAAAACTTAAACAAATAAGAGTTATAAAATTTTGACCCCCTTAAAAGGTAAAAAGCAATAAATAATAAGAAAAATAAATTAAAATAATAAAAACACCACTTCTTCTTTTAAGAGCAGGAAAAGAATGAATTTGATAACATATTAAATCAAGGAAGTTATCTGTTCAAGGCAAAAAAGGCTTAATATAGCTACAGCTGATTTATTGCAAGACTTTCCTGTTTTCCCACTTACCTTCAGGTTTGTACTTTCAACTGCATTGTAATTATTTAACTTGTAGTGTACAAACTTATGATAGACAAAATGAAACTGAAACTGAAGAATTAATCACACCCTGTAGCTTACGAAACTGATCTTGAACAAATATTGATCTAAAGCTTACTTGACGTTACACCCAGGGTCCAATAAACGAGAAACAAAAAGAAAATGCTGATGACAGTTCACTTGTTCTTCTTTTACAAAGTTTGAAAATATTATATGAAGTTTTCATTAACACACTTGGGTTTTTCCGCTTCTATTATTTTCCGCTTCTATTATACACAAGCTTAGCTACAGAAACGTTTGTTCAGCAGTAGTTTTTTGATTTGATGCAGTTTCAGGGTTACACAAATTTGAAGTCCAACTTGAGGCTCTAAGGCAAAGCCCACCCCCAACCCCACAGAATGAATTTGAAGTGGGGGAGGGGCTTAACCAAAGCGGCCCAATATGTTCAAAGATACCGTCTCCATGTACGTTGCCTGATTACAGATTTAATACTTCAAGTTTCCTAGTGCCCTTCCAAACAAATAAGGCTTCTTCAAGTAAACTTGGCAACCTGTGTTCTCAAACTAAAAAGAAACAATGACTAAAATATGCAGAAATCTCAAGCTACTGTATATCAGCACAATTTGCACTCGAGTGAGTAATTAATGACTTAAGGCATTTTGAGCTGGCTTTAAGGGATTTTCACAAACATAAAGGGAATTTGAAAAAAACTGACAGAAAATTATTGTCATGATTGTAGGTGAACAACCCCAAGTAGTCCTTCATAGTCCAGGAGAGCTGCATTAGAGGTGGTCAGTAACATTCACATTCTGTAGTTTTATAGTCCAGTAGATTGTAATAGCATCACAACCTTGCTCAATCAAGACAAATGATATGGCCAAGTAGTAGTGTAGCAAATGGAGCTACTAATTCGGCACCACAAGTCAGTACTCGCTTGAGTGAAAATTGTGGTGGTAGAGGTGTTTTGATAAAAGTGATTAGCTTCTTCTGGAAGGATAGCCAGAATGTCAGTGAATAATTTAGCACTCAAATTTTGCGTAGCAGTTTTGAAGATTTTTTAGGTCTTTCACACATTATTTGTGAAAATGCAAGGGTTATGCACACAAAAAACTGCTACACAATTTTTCATTTGTGTAGCAACTTGGCCTGTTTGTGTAGCTAATTGCGATGTGACACTGGATAAATTACTCCCTGGAATTTGCCTGTTTTGTGTCAAACAATGGTATGGTGACTGGCCAATTGTTTGTCTTGTATTATACTGTAATATTAACTCAAATTATACATAGTTTTATAATTTTTACTTGTTGCTTGAGAACACAGGTAGCCAGGTTTATTTAAAGAGGCGCTCGACAAAATAGACAGAAAATTATCATTCCCCACATTCAAATCTATATAGCAAAACTAATAGTCTCCGTGATAAACGATCAATATTAAAAACAACAAACCATCCCTTAAAATTCTTCACTGGAAAAAATGATAGAAATAAGTGCTCCCCATTTGCTTTTGAAAGGGTCAAACCAGTTTCCCATATTTGTCCTTTTGCTATTGGAACTGGCTTCAAATATGCATGACTGACCTGTAACAACTTTAGCACATTTCATCATGATGGCATACATGTCTTCCTGCCATGACTCTGTTTGTTTAATTTTCTGTTCACTTCCTATCAGGAGCCTGATATCTGGTTTGGCTTTCTTGAGTTGGTCTTGTAAAATCTGAGAGATTTTGTCATCCTCAGTACTACAGGATATGAATACATCATACTCTATCGGAGTTACCTGAAGGTTGGTGAAAGAGACGGTATAAAGAAAAGATGCATTTTTCAATATACACAATTCTGGTTAATAGGTGATCTAAAGATTTGTCTGCCATTTGTGGGGTCCATCTTCTCACTTCTTTTGACTACTTGTACAATAAATATTTGTACTCCAATCGAATCTTCAACTTAATCTGCTAATTATGTGGTTTTGAGATGTTTGCAGCCATCTGTGGTATTGGTAATTAAATTGATCACTAAAATACAGGCTGCAGGGACTCCAGCAATTTCTAATGATTACTTGGCTGAAGGGTTTGTATGTAGTTAGATAGTTAGTTAGATGGAGTTTTACGGCCCAGTTTCCAACCTATTGGTTCAACCTATTGGTTTGTATATATCAAAACACATTTAAATAAATACCAAAAATTTGCTCACGGATGGGGTTTTTGGGTTCCCCCAAAAGAGTTTACATTTTTCTTTTTGACACTGTATGCAGACTGACATCAAGTTGTAGTAAAGGCCAGGGATCCATAAAGCATATCTGGTGCCAGGTGGCAGCTGGTCTGAACACTGTCCAGTGGGAGCTAGAGTCAAAAGGGGGGACGGGGGTTCTTCGAATGAGAAAATTTTGTATGTTTTATAGAATGCTTAGATTCAGAATGGTGCTACTGTACCTTTTGGAAATTATGACCTAGATATACAGTATGCATAATTGCATTCCTTTAGTTGATGCTTTGGTTTGTTTTATTTTTATTCAGTACTTCCATCTTTCAAAACTGCAACACGTGTGCTTGAAAGTCCATCAAAAATGTTCATTTTCTGCACATGGTTCCAGAATGCTGAAAATCTGTGTCAGCAGGGCAGTACATTTGACCGTGAGTGACAAGCACAAATAACTGCTGAGCAGCCTCCTGGTGCCCTCACCTTGGCCAGACCCCTTGTTAAGGCCTAAAGTTCCAAAGCCAAGACCGTGCAAAGTGCAGGGAACTGGCTTGATCATTCCAGACTGAAGTGCAAGGCAATATTGTAGCTCTCATTGAGCTTAATCATATTCAGTGTGAATGCAGTTAAAACCTATAGCAAGTGACTTACTTGATACCACATTAAGTTTGACCTGGTGACTTAAAAGAAAACAATTTAGCACCTTGAGGAAATTATTAGGTGTCATAATGTGTAGCTAAAAGAAGTCTTTGATCTGCATTTGCTAAATTGTAAGGCCAGGGGGTGCAAGACTGTACTTTTTAATATAGGTTCTCATCACTGATTTAGACATGAATGAAACTTTTTTTAGCATTTTTGCTGAGATGGATGTCTTACAGGGTTCCTTCATTTTCTGAGGATCAATATTCATGACTTTTCCGAGACCAAGTAAAGAATTTCCATGACAATCCTCCTGACAACTTTCATAAAACTTTTTTCTACAACAAATATTAAAATTGGAAGTGAATACAACAACAAATTTTGATTTCATGTGAATTAATGTGACAATAGATTTTTATATTAAAAATGAGAGTAGAGCGATGTCACTTTGTGAAAAGTTCCAAGACTTTTCCACGACTTCACACAAGTTCTCTTAATTTCAAAACTTTTTCGGCCTTGAAAAAACCTTCCCTATTTTCATGACTTTCCAAGGTTTGCCTTGACTGCCCAGTGCCAAACCTTTGGTCTTTCCTTTCCTTGTGAAAGACTTTCTGAGTTACAGAAGTAAAGCTATTTATATGCTGTTTCAAGTTTTGATCATTTCATCTTGTGACACATGGTGCAGATAGGGTATTTTGTCAGCCTGAATGAGCTATGTAAAATAAGGAAAATGTTATCTTGACAATTTAACAGGACCAGACACAAAGCCTTATACTATACCTTTGTTTTTATCCTGTCAGAATTCAATTTAATACAATAATTCCTTCACTTAAAGACACAGGTGGAAAAATGTTTACCGCACTTGTGGAATTCTTCAACAAACTGCTCATGAAGCTGGCTGTACCAAGACAGAATTCAGTCATACTCACCTTTGGCATGAGATACTGCATGTCATATCTTTCCTTCAGTTCTCCAAACAATTTGCTCACACCATCATAATCCCTTTGTAAGTAGGAAGCAGGGACTCCCTCCTTTGAAAAGAGGGCAAACTGGACAATTTTGAGCTTTTTCAATGGAAGACCAGCCTTCATCCAATTGACTGCTGCTTCAACCATGCTCTCCATGACTGCTGTCTCTTTGAAACCCTGAAATGGAAAAAAAAATGTTGGGGAGATATTTTTCAAGACAATTACTTTTAAGTATTTTACCCAGATTTCAATACAGAACAAAACTGAATATATTTTAGAGAAGCAAAAGCACAGAAGGAACAAGACTAGTTTTAACTAGTGTTTATTCCATCAATACAAATTATGCAAAAATTTAGTACAGAAAACTGGACTGTTCCATAAGCTTAAAACTATCCAAAGTTAACAAATACAAAATGTAAACACATAGCTCAATATGGCAAAGAAATGCGAACTATAGATAAAGTAAGGGGTAAATTTGTATACAGATGAAAAAGCAAAATTAGGAATAGTAATAAATATAAAATACTAACACAAATCTATCTGGACAAGTTAAAATTTTTTACAGAGGCTAGGTAAAAGCTAATATAAGGAGGAGACGTCAGTCTGGCTGAGCTGTAAACTAAACAGCAGATATTTATGTGTACCTCCTTTGGTCCATCAAGGCAGCAGTCTGCGTTAGCGTATTAACTACTGTGTTATCTTGCTAATTTGTCATTTATTTATTGCTTTTAAATTCACTGGATCTGCTGCAAGTTACAGTCCTGAAGGTAACTCACAAAACTACTGTATTGCAATATTGCATTGCACATTGAAAAATATAAATGTTTACCTATCCCTTTTAACTTTTATAAACTATCAACTTATGTCAGGATCAAAAGTAAACAATGGCCACAGAGGCTATTGTCTTTGTACTATTGCCAATATTACATCCTAGTGCTCTTCAAAACAGCACACTGTACTTTTCAAGGTCACATTAGCATCAAGTGCCCTTCTGACAAAACAAAACTAATACCATAAACCGAGAAATACAGAACCATCTGCTTGAATATGGTGCCCTTCATGGTCCAATTCATGATGTACCTCACAGTTCCCCTACGCAAAACCGTATGTACAGTACTAGTACTGTAAAATGGCTTTTTCTCTTAGGAAGTCTTACTTCCAGCATTCAGAGATATAAAAAAGGTACAGTAAAGCTCAATTCCCTGAGACTTTTGTTATTCAGGATTGTTGGCCCTGGGAGAGACCTCAAGAAAGGACTTGATTCCTTATTTTGAAGTTTTCATTAGGAGGTCCACGTGCAAAACGTTGCTATATTTATCTTATTCTGTTCTTCAAGTATGTGTATACAGTAAAAACAACATTTATGCAAAACTGTTCTGTGGCTTTGGCCATTATATTCCAATCACTGTGATTATGGCAAACTCTTTTGTCCAGCAAAATTAATTTCCTGAGAATTTTACTCAAAACTTCAAATATGCTGAAATCAAAACAATTTTGTAAACTCTTGCATACTTGAGCACTGTAACGTAAAAAATGAGAATTTCTGTGAACAACCATCTTACCAGCTGTCCTGTGGAAAGTATTGGAGTTATGACAGAACCAGACTCATTGTTTAATACAGGAACTAAGCACCTAAAGACATCTCCAACAAATTCTTTGGGGTGGACGGATCTCAACCTGTTAAGATGGAATATTAAAACAACTGTCTGTTTGTATATGCTCTACAATCTTGCCCTGGAAAATGAAAGTTATCCCTGCTGAGTTAAAGTGTACCTCAAGTCAAAATTTTCAAAAATATATATTACAGAGCATGAAAAGTAAATTCTAACAGTCCAACTCAGATCTTGATAGGTCATTCCTGAGCTGAGATATAAATGTTGAAGTTTATTTACTTCAAACAAATTGGTACAGTATGTTGCACAATAATACCTTCTTGTTGTACAACTCACAAAACCTGCTTTGTTTCCCTTCAAAATTAAGAATGTTTTTATGACCTTGAACACTTCCTGTTTGTCTCCATAGCATGTTGCACAGAGAGAGCTTAATTAATTATATCACCCCATAAGAGCGCCATCACACCTTGGTACAAGGTGCAGTATCTTTCAGAAGAAAAAAAAAACTGTAATTTAAGCAGTACAACAATGACATCACAATTTGCTGCACAATGTACTATTTTAATTTGAGTGAATAAATTTCAACGTTTTATTTCTCAGCTCAGAAATGTCCTATGAAGATGGTAGCTTAACCGTTAGAATTCATTTTTCATGCTCTTTAATATATATTTTTTAATTTTTTGACTCGAGGTACACTTTAATTTCAAGACCCATGAAGACCAAGTGAAAGAGGCCTGTATCCAGTTATACTTGTTGAAGGACACAATCATAGTCAGTTACTTGTCGTTAAAAGGCTCACTTTTTGTCTCATTTTTTTCAGTAGGGGCAACCATGACTTTTTTACCAGTTGCACTGTAGCTCACTGGCTTATTTTTTCCTTATGCTGAGCACCAAGCACAGTAGGTTCCATTTTTGAAGTCTTTGGTACATTGCAGCCAGGAGTCAAACTCCAGACCTCCCAGCTCAAAGTTTGTTGCTTTAACCACATTCACTCTCTTCGGGGGAGGGGGGGGGGTGGGGGGGGACAAACAGTTCAGGTCATTATTATGGAGTCCATAGGATTCTATTCAAATCTGAAAGCAACAAAAAAAGGGCATACTTTTATAGGCACAGGAACAATTGTCAGCAATAGAGGACAAGGGAAGACCTTGAGAGGTTGTTTCACGAATCCCTTTGCATACATTTTTGTGGATATTTTTTTTTTTTTTCAGGTCTAAAATTTTTTAACTGAAAAACATATGTGCTGTGAAAAGGAAAATGAAATTGACCCTAAAAATGTCAATGTAACAGTACAAATGGAATTACTTGCTTGGTAACACACACTACACTGTATGAATACAAAATGAAAGTTGCAGTACCGTTTGGGCTGATTACAGTATGAAACATTTGTGAATAATGTTAATGTCTGTGTCATGTATTACAGTAGTGGAATACAACATTTTAGCAGGGCCATATATTACTATTAAAGCTCTACAGTACCGTACATGTAAGTCTGGACCCAGGTCATTCAAGGGGAACTCATAAGCATCCCCTCCAGCTATTGTAGTTCTATGGGAGGGCTCCTCTTTTTCTATATAGGACTACAAGTTCAAAATATATGTTGATGTCACTAAGGTGGACATAGGCCTATGCAAAGACTGACACCATTTTTTTTAACCTTTTTTTTTTTAATTTTACTGATAACTTAAAGTATTAATTGTGAAGTCAGAAAATCATAACATCCTGGTTTGTAATGGTTTCAAAACTCAAAAAATGTAATAATTTCACTTCAAACAGAACGGTAGTTGAACAGTGCAGTAAAGGTGGTCAAGACATGTCCAGTACAGTACATATGTTACCTTCTTGGTTCAAAACACAGCAGCTGCTTGAATGGAAGGTGCTTAGGTAAAGGCTTTGATATCCAACAGGAGTAGTATTGCCGTAAATCTTCAGCTTTGTTCTGGGATACTTCTTCCACACTCAGCTTTAAGGTTTCCTTCAAAGCTCCGATGAGAGTGTTCCTTACAGGTTGGTAGTTTTCTTCAGTGTATGAAGAGACCAATTATTTTCAACTTACAGTATCTTTTAAAGGTACAGTAAAGTGATACTTTGTATTCGACAAAAGGGAAATACCTTTATTTGACCAAACATTTCACAGATCGTTTAAACAGTCCATACGAACAATGAGGATGAATAAACTATCCTCAACATGAAAATACTGCCAAATTTTGCTCAATTTCCATATATATAACAATATAAAATATAAAAATTGACAATGAGAGTGAAACTTTACCCCACTTCATCTGCACCAGTCAGTATCCCACAAAATACCACAAAAAATGTTAAGGACCTACACTTACTGCACTTTGGAAAATAGCTTGTGTTACATGTTGAATATTCATTTAAACTGCGATAGGGGTAGCTTAAGCAGCTGATTATTAGAAAGCATTTTGCAAAAGAGCTTGCAAACGTTTCAAAATCTTGCGGCCTATTCTCTAAATTTGAGCACTTTTATTGTCATGGTTCATCAAATTATGGAAGATTTCAACCATGATTATAAAAACAAAAAAATGCATATTCCCTTTCTTTGAAACGCAAGCAATCACTTTAATGCTATACATCAGCAAACAAATTTTCAGTTTGGCATTTCCTGTATTTACAGAACTGTAAAGCAGGGAGTTGGCTACTGTAGCAACTCCCTGTGTAAATTATTTAGGATTTACTTTACTTCAGTACTACAAACAAAGATATTGTTTGGGTCATCCTTTACTAGCTAGTTAAATAGATGACACAATTTGAATCACTGTTTTATAAACATACAGTTAAACATGCAGATATATGTAAGGAATGCAACAAAGATGAAACAAGTTAATACTTTAGCACCTTCTGTACATATGTAAAAAGGTAGGGTGAGATTTGCTAAACTACAGTACTACATTACTGATTTTTGACCTACCTCGAAATGCTGAAACTAGTAAAACATCCACCTTATTTTTAACCTTCAGCTCACAAATATCTCCCAAACAGTATTCAATGAGGCATTCTCCATTCTGGGTCAACACTCTTATGGTGTCTTTTACTTTAAGATCTGCTTCAACTGAGGGTGGTGCCATTGTTCAACAGAGCCACTGAACTTAATTTTGATCCAAACTGTGAATGCTGAAAAAAAAAAAAAACAAATCATACGTTATGTGGTCATCATGAGATGAAAACACTGTGGTCTAAAACATTTCCCTATAATTCTGTGCTTCCTTGCATCAGCATGTTTGGTCTAACGGTAGAGAATCCGCCTCACGGGAGGAAGGCCTAGATTTGCTTCCCAGGTTGACTCATACCAAAGACTCTATAAAAGGAACTGACTGCCATTGTGCATGATGCTCCCCATTAGCAATGGAGTAGGGAAAACAGTCCAGTTAGACAAAATTGGAAAATTGGAAAAAAGGTCATGGCCAGCTCGACTTGAACCGATAGGTTGGAAACTGGGTAATAAAACTCCATCCAACTAAATAACCTTCCATCAGCGTGCTGGAAATTTGTTTGTTTCAGCTACCAAAACAAACTCCTTTCCTTACCTTTGCTCATGCTTGAGTGATTTCCAGCTGCACTTGGTAATTGATACAATTAATCCAGGGCCCCTGTTGGACCTCCAAATGCCCAATTCAGCTTGTATGTGGTTATCAGCATTCTAAAGCAGCTATATGTGAAATACTACATTGTATGAGATACAGTATAATAGTTTTAGTTACAGTATCTAGACAAATAATACAGTAAATAGTACTGTACCCATTTTCAGACTTTAATTGACCACATCCTAAATTAAATTGTATACTGCATTTCCTGAGTGTACTGCATTACAGTACAGTAACTACAGAAATCATTTGTTTTGCTACAGTACTGTAGGAGAAGCAAACAATTTTTCTGCTGGCAGATGAGAGAAAGCAGGGGATTACAGGGGACTATGATTAATCATGGTTTGTAAACCTCAAAGGGCTTGTGCATCTCATGTAGGGCATTGGGGAGGCCCTTTTGAAATATCTGCAGGTAAAACTTCCTTAAAGGGCAGGAGCCATCATCCCAAATTGAAGAAGTGTAGTAGACTGTCCAGTTTCATGATTGGCTGTTGGGAGTCATGTGACAATGTTTTTCTCTTCAAATGTGAAATTTACCAGAAAAAACTGCTTGGTTTACCTTGAATATGCAATAGTAAAGTCATAAAATGTAATTAAAGATACTTTGAAGAGAAATACAGTAAGATGAAAATTGAGTTATTTAGCTTTTTCTTCAAAATAAGTTTGAGGGGACTGCTCTTTACCTTTAAGCCTACTGTACATGCAAATGGTGAGGCCTTTAATTTGACCCTGATGTCTGGCTTTTTTATTGTGGTCCTAGGTTTAATTGACCTGGATAAAACTTCCAATTTAGCAAATTTAACTGTTTTGTAACCTCCTTTGACACAAGTAATTGTTTTTTCTTTTGAGTATTTATTCACTGCTTCACTCAATTCAATTCAGTTTGGTATAATTTGGTATAATAATACACTTGTTGGATTGGCTTCTGTGCATGCATGCACTCTACTCTGCTAGTGTGCATGCCACTGTGTAAAGTGGGTAGAGCAGTTGCTGAATTATTTGTCCCAATGCCAGAGCAGTACATCAAGCTTCCTCAATAAATTTTTCTGAAGCACCACATTGCTAAATGTTACTGCTGTAATGGGCCACTGATCACCGTCCTGGGGGAGGAGTATGTGTAAGGGGAGCTGGAGGGGAAGTCCCAACCCCCTTTTGAAAATTTTTGCATCTCAGAAGGGGCTTACATGCAAAATGGTGCAAAATTTGTTCAATTTTCTGGGCCAAGATTTTTCACAAACTAAACAATTTTTGTCAATTCAACGGTAATGGTGAATTGACAAAGCACTGACTCTAATGAATGTAAACAGTGACGGTGATTTTACCTTCTTGTAAGAACAAATAGGACGTTATATACTTGTCGGTATGTTACGTCAGCCTGTGGCAAGTATTAGATTTACATTACAGTGCCTATTTTTGAGACTGAACAATTCTTGTCAAAAGAGTTAGGAAAAGTTAAATTTTTCAATATTCTCCCATTACTTTTTTGCACCACACCAAACCATGTCATGCACCACTTGTGGCATGGGCGCTGCTACTTGAGGAAGCCTGCAGTACATGAAACATACATGTATGGTAAGTAAACTTCTCACGTGTAACCTACAGCAAACAATAGTAGATACTCTACTTCCAGGAGAATATGCACAACGTACAGTACAGTATGCAAAATGCTGCACGGCTTAATATTCAGGGACCAATGACAATATAGGCCTATTGAACATGCAATAAGTACTGTAAATTAATGGAACTATTTGCACATTTTGTTGTTTACCTATGACAGCTTATAGCAGGCCAAATTGTTGTTGATTTATGTGTTCAATTTAAGAATCCTTTGGGGCTAGTATTTTCTCAACAGAGGGCTGGATTTGGCCTGCAAGAGGACATAGTTTGTCCATCCCTCAGTGTTGGCCTGATGTATGTGACCATCTTGGAGCTACAGTAGTACACTTGACGTAGATGAAAGTAGTTTGGCCACTGAATTTTCACAGCACTCTAGGCCTACCCTTTAAGTGGAATTCCTTGCTCATGTATTTCTTAGTTTGACACTAGTCAATAGCTACAGTACTGTACAAACTGTAGCTACTGTAGACTAGCCTAAGTGTGTCATGCACACTCCACCCCAACTTAAAGACCCAATCTACTCACCCTAAGCAGTTCCAATTCTCCAAGGCTATTCCTTCATACAGTAACCTCCCTACTTAATCCCCTCTCACAATTGTATAAACCTCATTGTTATCCAGATACACTTTCTCACTTGCTTCAACTCATTTTAAGACCCCAATGTGTTGTCCTTAACACTCTCAGTGCAGGTTTGTACCAACTGTCCATGCTGTGTAAATACTGTAATATGAACTACAGGCCTTGGCCTACCTGTATTTTTTGAACTTCATGCCAATCAAAGAGCTGTGCCAATTGAGAATTTCTGTAAACTTCCACAACAATTTTTGTTTGGGGTGAGAGTTGACAGTCTTTAAAATGAAATCAATCCATGCTATGCTAACCCTTGAACAGGACCCAGCATTATGTTAGGGCTGGTACACCTACAGATTGCAGGGCTTCTCTTGAATACCACCTACAGAAGCATCCCCATGCACGGATGTGATGTGACTTTATCTTACACCTTGAACTTCAACTCCACATCTGAGCATCCACTCTAAGAATAAAAATATTGGTGAAGTTATTCTGCATCCAAGCATCTGTGCATTCACTCCAAAATATTGCTCAGTGGTCATATTTAGGAATAGGCAAGGAGCAAGTGGTACAGTGGTACTGAACTGCATCTTCCAGTCATGAGGTCTTGAGTTCAAGTCCCAGCTCCGACATCAAAATTGTCGTCTAGTTTTCTGGGTTGTAGTTAATCTGCTATCTCTTAATCATAGACATTAAACTGTGAGTTCATCTCACGAGACCGGCATTGCCAGCTTGGCATTAATACCCCTTCATTGGGGCATTGCCTAGTTCCACCAAGGGAGGATCAAATGAAAAAAAATGAACAAAACAGGCAACAATAAGTTGTTCTCAAAGTACCTCCTACTGTATGCACATTCCAACATACTGTATCTTTTGTATCTTACAGCCCCTACTATACTTTGACCCAGCATCCCAGCACCTGCGCATCCACATAGGGAATGCTTGGAATCTACTCTAAGAATAAATAATATTGGTGAAATTATTTCTGTAACTCTGCATTCAAGCAGATCTGCTCATCCACTCCAAACTGTTGTATAGGCCTAGTGGTCTTTGAAAGGAGACAGTAAGTCATTCTCATATTAAAGTTTCCTGTGAAAAATATTCGACTTCCCATCCCAGCATCAACCCAAAACTCCTTGATGCAGACTGACTTAAGAAAAAAATCATGGTAATTAAGCTCTGTTTACAGGGAGATTGGCCTACATTATGCCTATAACATGGAAAATTTTGGACTTCTCATCCCAGCAACCGCGCATCCACCCAGGATTAAAAAGGACTTATTTTTCAGAAGTTTCTATACTGAACTAACATGGAAAAAGACTACAGATTTCTCCAAACTTACACTTTGCATTGTTCACATACTGTTCAGTACATACATGTATAAGTTGACTAGTTGGTCTTTGTACATAAATACACACAGTTGTATGGGCAATGAAAATTGTTAATTTGGAGATTCAGATCAAAGGTCATGAGGGGGAAACTTAGCGAAACCAGCTACATCACCTGCGTAGCTGTCTTCATATTACCATCTTTGATTCAGTAACAATAAGAAGTCCACGTTATTTGGTATTCCTCATAGACTACATGTGCTTCTGTCACTTAGCAACTGCATTCCCATCCCATCATACACCAAAAGAAAATGGCCGCTACTCGTGCAGAAGACAACATGACGCAATGCTTGATTTTTTGTTATATCTTGTTCCCAATGATCCCTATTTGCAGTTATTTTGGTGAGATCTCAACATAAACGCATTTTTCGTTCACTGTGTGATACCTAAAGGGACAATCCTCTCACCCCAACTGCACTTCTAGTATAGGGTAACAGAAACTCTCAATTGGCTCAGCTTTTTGATGGACTGCTAATTCAAACAATGCAGAGTATGTACCAAAACTTATATTACACAGCACAAACTGTTCTGATAGTGTTTAGATTATACACATTGAGCTTTCTATATTCACCCTGAAGCAATAAAATGAGATTGTGTCTGGATGAGGGTGAATTTCAGACAATTGTGGGAGGGGCTTAATTAAGAAGGTTGGGAGAATTGATACTGTTTGAGATGAGAGAATTGGGCCTTTAAGGATGAAAAAATATTTAATCAGGTCAGTTATTTTAATATTCTGTGCATCCTGGTTAGTCCCTACGTTTGTGAACGTTATCTGCGCAAGGGCTGTGTTGTGAGAGGAATGAGCCTAGGCCATGTAACTAACACACAGCCCTGTTTGAGGGCTAAAATAGACAGGTTGCTCTAGGCTAGCTACAGTAGGAGTAGCCTACATTTTCAAGTTTGGGTGAAGGTCAAGTTAAAAATGATGGAATCAATTGAAGCAGAAATGGATGTCACTTTAGTGGAAGATGACGAAGTACAGTAGTGTCTGCAAGGAACTTCCAAGGGAATTTTCAAAGCAATTTGCTTCCCAAAACCAAAAGAAACAAAAATTCTGCAGTCTGGCTATATTCTGGTCACTCTAAAATTGGAAATGGTGAAACAAAGGATTATGGATGAGCATGATTGTAAAGAAATGTGGTAAACAAATTCAACACAGAGGTTTCTACATGGTGATTAACATTATCATACGCCCAGCTGCATTAATGCACTGCTAGTACAGGATAACACAGGTGGAGAGCTCATGCAGTTTGGTGACTGCGATACATGCTGCATGCAAACTGAAGTTTGAAACCCTAAAGTATGTTCTGACACCCCTAATATATTCTGACAATTCCTATATTTTTCTACGATCTAGTTATTGGAACACAGGATTGTCTAAACCACTACACTGTAGACTAAAACCTAATGGATTTGTTGGAATATAGGCTAGGCCTTGGCCTAAGAAGTTGGTGTCCTGTAGGGCACCCCCTGTTCTGCTCAGTATACTGTGGGTTCCTCCTCACTTGACTTTCCTGACTGAGTGTTGAGAACTGGTACTGCCTCAAAACAGGGTCTCTGTGCTTTACGGTACCGGTACCACTATTGAGTATTGGTACTTTATTGGGTTTCCACACCCGGAAGTGGCATACCTATGCATATCATATGTATGCACATGCATATGTATCCCTAACCCTAACCCATTATAACTAGGCCTATGCCTAGACTGATCATATTATTGTATGCATGTACCTGAAATGGATTCATTATCGTGAAAAACAAAATGCTGGATGGGTTCAAAACAGGCATGTTAAAGTAACGTTATTACAGTGACAGCTGGTGATTTGTGACAGTGAGCCAACTTCAGGGTCTTTAGTATACATAACCCTAGCCCTTGAACCGGGCTGTGTGTTACGTTACATGGCCTAAGCTCATTTCACTCCACATCACAGCCCTTGCCCCGGTAACACAGGGAATCCCCTCATTAGGCTTTCACAACAAAATACGTTCTAAACTGGTAAATATTACACACATCAAACTTATATTACCAGAAAATGATGTGCAAGTGACTTTCAATCGAAAAGTTACCAATAAATTGGCTTTCATGGGCAGTCTGAGGTCAAAATGCAGCAAAATGACACTTCGATTCTGGTTAGAAACTCCTTCGTTTGAATGAACCTTCATACAATAAGTGTTCTACATGAACTTGAAAATAGTCAAAAATCATTCCTAGAACTTTGTAACCATTTCACCAAATCGATAACTTCAACAATCATTCCACCTAATGAATGCAAATTTCATATAAAAAAGTGTTGTTTGTTCATATTTAAAGCTTCTAAATTTTTTTGAAATTGTTGAAACGTTGTAAAAATTTCTCCAAGTGTAAAAACTTTTTGAATAAGTGGAAACCCCTGGTATGACCTTTGACCCCAAAGTGAATATCACGGAGATGACAGATCCTACTTTTCCGCGCGCTGACACCTGCTGCTACGCCCTGTCTTGAGTTCCTCACGTTGCTGTACAATTTGTACGGCAGCACGTGGAACTCAGTCGTACGACAGCGCATGCTGTTTCACGGAACTAGTGGAAAACTCAGGGATCCATTCTGACATGTGTAATGAATAGCAACATTTTGCAAACAAAAGTTTAAATATTGGCACAATGGCCATTTGTATTTTACTTCCTAATCAGTAATGATAACATGATTAATGATAGCATTTAATGAAATTTATATCAGCGTTAACTAAATTAACATCGAGCGTGTCAGCCCATGTCCGGGTACACAAGGCATAGCCAGGCGTGTCAGCGCGTGGTTTAGTAAGATCGAGGACCGATTACTAAAGTCGTTCGAAAGCTTGCAAACATGGCGCATTGAGTTAGTGTTACATTCAATTTTTCGAGGCAAAATACACCATTATAACATCAAATCTGGGTGAACAGCTTATGCAGAAAGGTGGATGCGGTGCCAGAGGTCATCTGTGTAAAGTTTGGTGAGAACACTGTGTAATTTGTGAATGTGAGAGATGACGACCCCGGCCAAGGTCGCCTAGTGATGGGGTTCCGTGTGTTATCGGGGCAAGGGCTGTGATGTGGAGTGAAATGAGCTTAGGCCATGTAACGTAACACACAGCCCTGTTCAAGGGCTAACATAACCCTAGGGCTTAACCCTATTTACTATGCGTACGAAACTCGACCACTGTAACTGTGTGCATTAGAGCCCCACTATTCTGCGTTACCGCCCAACGCTCTTAATCAATGGTATACGGTCACACAAAACGTTCAATATACTATTATTACGTTAATCCATACTTATTCCCGATGTGTCGCGCAACTAGGCCTAACGTTAGACCTGCATCCAATGTCAAAGGTTCAAACTTGAACTTGCTGCCTTAAGCAACGCCTTAAAATAGCCTGGCCAGGGCACAAGTTACCGTACTATGATTTCGCGAGTGTAGGAAGTAGTCAAGTAAAGATACAGGGCACAGTGAGGTGCTACAAAAACTATTGTTTCACTAAAAAGTAAAGAACAACTTACTCTGACATCTCATACAAGACATTAACGTTACGGATTGGCTGCCCAAGCGTTACGTTACTTGTTCAGCTGCGCAATTGCACACATTTACTGCGTTCCATTGAGGTTGTGAAGTCGTGAACACGTGCGGTGAGAAGCGTTCCATTGCAACTCGTGAAGTGGTGAACTCGTGAAATCGTGCAGTGAACTGGGAATTTTTGAAGCAGCTCGAGATCAAAATGGCGGACATAGCGAAAGGCGATAAACAATCAAGGTACCTTCGTATTTGACCCCTAAACCTGCAAAAATGATATTCAGTTGGTGTAAGTTGTAAATACGATCAAGGCAATTATAATTCGGTGACTGATACTGTTGAATATTACCCACAGAGACGGCTTTGCCGCAATTCTCGATCGTCCATTTGCCTGTTCGTCGAACAGTCTCATTTTACGCATACGTCGAACGTACCGTCTACGTATAATTGCTACTGTTTAATGGTGTATAGCCATCCGTTTTTACCAATGGAACGCTTCTCACAAGTTGTGAACTGGTGCAATGCACGACTTCTCCACTTCACAACCACAATGGAACGCAGCAATTGAATCATTGAACTTGAAGTGGTTCTCGTTGTGTCCGCAATAATACAGCACCCCTGAGTAGTGTTGCTTGGCGGGCCGATCCCGGAGCAACGCTCAAATACTGGGAGTGGCGCCGCGTTTTCCCGACATGGGGCCCAAGCTCCCAGACAGGGGCCAGCATTTCAAGGCCCCGACGAAGGCTATGTTAGTCTCGGTGTACCGTGACTTGGCAGCATTTGAGGCGGGCGTAGCGTGCCGAAATTTGGCTTCCTTTTTAACAAATAGGCTACAATGTCCCTATATTCTGGAGTTTGTTTGGAAGAAATTTAAATCTTTTGAAAGGAATGTGTCCTCTGTCAGGAACATTGAAAAAATGGGGGGGGGGGGAGGTGGGGTGCGGTAGGGTATTGAAGACTCCGTCCTTTATTTGTAGAAAATCAAAGAAAAAAAGCTTTTTTTTTTTTTTTTTTATTTTTTTTTTTTTTTTTTTTTTTGCGTTACGCATTTCATGATCGTGCTAGGCATATCACACCCTAAGGCTCTCATCAGACGAAACTGGAATGCGCATCTCTCTGTTTTTTGTTTTTTTTTTTCATTCAGGCGTCCATTTCATAACAATTGATCCAAAGGCGCTGTTGTGTGCGCGTCAGTTTGTAACACAACGACCAGTGGCGTGGCTAGGATTTTTTTTCCAGGGGGAGGGGGGGGGGGAGGGAAAGGTATGAAATTTCCCCAAAACTTTTCCCGGTCAATGTGTATGTATTTCATATAAAATATGCAAATTTACAAGTATAACAACATTATCATGTCATTATGTAATATCACCTGCATTTTAATCTTAAAGGAAAAAATAGAGCAATTGGAAACAACAACTTTTAGCCTTATTTTGGTCAACATTATAAGGTTAATTTGTATGTACTAACGCAGTGGCGTTACGCAGGATTTCTCTGAAGGGGGGGGGGGCATGCAGTATGGTCTAAGGGGAGGGGTTTCCGGAAATTTTTTGACGTTTTCAAGGAGCCTAGATGCAAAATGGTGCAAGATGTTCGAATTTGACAGGAACAGTGTTAAAAGTTGAATCGTGGTGGTTCATAAGAATGAAACTGAAACTTTAGTGTCTTGACATGCATTCTTATGCCATTTATGCTACCTTACGTAGTAAAACTTGTCATTAAATTTGCACACTTTTAGGAGTCAAAATAAAAAGAGCATTGGTTGCTATAAGCTTTGTGGTTTTTCTTGGCCACAAAACGTTACTTTGTCATAAGGATTTTCTAAGCGGAGCGCCACCATTAGTTATTTGGCGCGGAGCGTAGAGAAAATTTGGAAAAATCAGACCCCTTAGATGGCCGGAAATAGCATTTTCCGGACTTATTCGAGGAATCTAACCTGTCGCTTTCTTCTTTTGTCGTTTGCAATAAAATGCTCACTTCAAAATATGTTCGCAAACTGCAAAGTGATCAGAGAGTTAAGAGCTAATTTGACCCCCAAAATGTAATTTCGCCCAAAAGACTGAGCCAAGCGCCACCATTGTTGGCCCGGAGCGTAAAGAAAATTTCGAAAAATCAGACCCCTCAGATGGTCAAAATAGAGTATTCATGCTTGTAAAGAGAATCTAAACATGTAATCGTTTTTATCGGCGACTAGTGGGATACAGAGTCAACCTTTTTAAGTTAAAATTGGAATTTGACAGAATTTGCCTAGTTCTATTTGTAGGAATTAAAAAGAATTGGCATCACTGAAGGACCTTGCAGAGACAATCCTTTCCCTTTGAAAATTTTTGAAAAATTGGGTGTCCTTATAAGCAATCTGGTGCTACACATGCTATCTTTCGAAGTAAAATCTGTGTTTCTTAAGTTAGACTACGTATTTTTAAGAACAAAGAAAAATGGCATCTGTGAGGGGGGCATGGCCCAATGGCATCCCCTTCGCACGCCACTAAGGAGGCCTAATATTGGCTCGATCGCACAGGATATCCTGTTAGAACAACTGCAGAAGGCCAGGCTACAAGGTACTCATTGACCCGTTTATTGTTACACCCCAAGTGAGCAGAAAGCTATTTTCTCGAACTAGCCTGTAAGCCTTCAAGGATAAGGCTAATTAAAAAATCTAAATATGCCAATGGATCGCGTTCATTCTAATTTCTAGACTAACTTTAAGTTTATGGTTGGCCATGGTTTGCTTCATCCCCATCCATCGTTATGTACACAGAGTAAAATCGGTATAGCTACTTTTATACTAGCTTGTAGAACAATATCCTCTGGGGTCTGCGTACCTAGTGACGTGTTAGCTTTCACATACTTTTACTGAATTCCCAAAGTGTACAACGCAGAGACTGTGTACAAGGGGATATAAGTTCGGGTTAACAGCCTTTCAGTGTTTGGCATGTTGTACTGTATCGGCTGTTGTTAAATACCTGAATAACAGCTTCCTGTGCACTGAAATGCACTAATCGTAACCCCCGTGCGTATACAAGAGAACATTCAATCAATTCTGTGCAACGCGAGTATGGCCGGTTCATGCGACACTGACGAAATATGAGTTAATTTGTTGCATGAAAATACGAATTATGTATGAGAAATGTCTCAATATTTCTTATTCTAACAAAAATTTTGAGATAGTTGTGAAAGCATAGGAAAATTCATCAAATTTTCCTATTTTCATCAAATCCCAAACATTTTTCCGGTTGGGGGGCAACTTGCCCCCTGCCCCCCCCCCCTTTTAGCTACGCCACTGGAAACGACTACCTTTGCTCAAGTTCCATTCAACATGCCAATTCCACTTCCCATTACAGTCACTTCGAGGTAATTATTTGAGATTAAACCTTGATTCGCCTGCACGCCCAAGAAGCACCATTCAATCTGTGATTTTGGTAAGGACAGATTCCTTATCAGTGTTGGCTTTACTGATCAAGCTGTCATTGGGGATGGCTGTCAGTGCTGTCATAGCCTTTAAAGTTAGCATCTGGACTCTTTGCAATTACATGAAGCTGGCTGACCAATTATGCTATCTCATATAATCCCCTCTTCGTTCGTGTAATGTGTCAGTAGAATCTTAATTTAACTTCAACCTTGGGGTGTCGTTCAATTTTTAGATGTCACGTCACGTGCTTTCACTCTATTGGAAAAATTTTGGAATTCAATGGGAGAAAATTTAGTTCTCTGATAGGGCTATACTGAAAAAATTGGGGCTTTTATTAAGTGATATGCCTTCATTAGCAGAATTAGGGAGAATGTTGGGGTGAGTAACGGAACGTTAGCTTTAGTTATTTTGTACTGAGAAGTAATGAGTATCCATCGAAATTGGAAAATTTTGCACACTTTTAACAATCTGAGGCTTATATGGGAGAAAAAATGTAATTTTATGACAGATTTGGGGGGTTTTAGGGAAGAATCTGATCTTCTTATGAGAAAATCAAATAGGGGATGATTTTCAGTTTTGTCAGAGATAGGGTAGAATATTTGAGTCAAATATGGTTGGAAGGAATTTGCACTTTGCAAGGCCCGGCAGTGCTGCCAGTAATTGGCCTTTGCAACAACCGAACCCATGTTGGGGTAAATGCAGTCTCAAGGGTCGCAACCTAACCACTATTACTTCACAGGACCTCACTTAGCTTTTTGGTGGAGTGGACATACCCGTTGGTGCACGAGACATATCGAAAAGTTTTGTACAAAAACGATCATTTGCTCATTTTACACCAAAATTTCTAAATTTTTCTAATTAAGGCCTGCTTAATCAGTTACGCTTCAATGATATATCTAAAGTAGGTGAAAGCAACCCATGAAACAGCGATTTTCATTCGAAATACATGATTTTTGACGATTTTAAAATTATGTGACGTCATAATCTGGGGGAATTTCCCCAAAATAATGTCTCATTTCATGTCACACAAACGCGATTTACGACAAAATTATAGATCCAAATAAAACCAACTCTTTTCCTCCTACCTATGACATGCATCTACCAGAAACGCGTTTAGCCATTTCTTTGTTTTTGTGGAGTATTAATCCTTTAAATTATGTAAATTTGGGGTGAAAAGCACTTTTTGCTTATAGACATTCCCATAAATTAATGATGTACGACGAAATTAAAGGGTGTACCCAATCAAAAATGTATTCACTGGGTGTGTAAAGGTACGAACATCACAAATCTGATTTCTTTAAACACAGCCTCGAGAACTACATTAAGCGAAAAACCGAACAATACACCATTCGCCCACACACTGTAACGCACTCATTTGTGAGGTTTATGATCGAAACTTTTCGATATGCAGGGCCAGGGGGCATACTTTCCCCAAATTCGGGCAGGAATCTGGAAAAAAATTCGAACAGCCCTTTTTTTTTTGAAAAAAGGGCATGGTTTTCAGAAAATTCTTAAATGTGGCCAAAATCTCGAAAAGATATTCCCGTAAAACGTAAAGAAGCGTCATATCTGCAAATAGTTGCAGTTGAAAAATCAACAAGATTTTAAAACTTCGCTTCAGCTAACTTCGGGCACCGCAAATAATCGTGAGTTTTACTTCGCAGATTATCACAACACAAACTGCCCCAACTGGTCGAATATCCAAATTCTTTCAAGCAATTTTGTCCGAAAATAGAAAATTATCATAGTAAGGGTTGCATAGTTACGAAAAATTAAACAGATAAAAAATCGCGACACATTTGAGAAGCCTATAAGGCTTAAAAGAAACAATCATTCTAGAGTGTTGTGTAACACAATGCTTGATATGGCCGATTTCCATACTTTAGTCATGGGCGTCCGCAGGCATGGCCAAGGGAATTGCCCCCCCCCCCCGAAAATCAAAAATTTGAAAAAACGTATAAAAATCAAAGAAAAAACCGACGAAAACGTGTTTACTCAGTTTCTATGCGAAAAATAGGTTTTAGAAATGCCACACTCAAAGAACAGTTGGGCAGAAACTGCTCAATGTTGGAGAAACATAGCACATGCTACATTTTTTAGCACAAAAAATGTTCAACAATTAGGGAATATCGCGTTGTTTTGCCCAACCTTTAGCAAACTTTTTCCTCAACTTTCTAGCATGTGCTGTTTTCCCAACTGTTTTTAGAGTGCATCTCCAGCGATCTGGGAGGCATTTCGGGCTGAAATTTTTGCACGTTTCGTGTCAATTCATGGTGATTAGGAGGTTTTGCCCCGACCCCCTAGTAGAAATTTTGCCCCCCCCCTAATTTTTTTCTGAGGACGCCCAAGACTGTGGTCTTGCAAAAAAAAAAGAAGAAAAAGAAAAAGAAAGGCCGAAATGGTCGAATATTCGGTTAAAGGTTAAAAAAAATGCTGGAGGTTTCAATTGCTTAATTATTCAACATACAGACAAAAGGGTGTCCGAGTGCAATGCCCAAAAGTTTGCTACGGCACATATCCTGCCCTACAGCCCAATACGGACAATGGTTATGAAAACAGACCATAATGATGCAGTGTAAGAATGTCTTCCCGCAAGTCTCATTGAAAATTCATTTAGGCACACCTTGTAATGTGACATTTTACTAAAGTTAAGTCATATATAGTCGAAAGTTTGGGCAGTCACACAATTTCATCAGTATATATAGGGTAAATAGGGTAAAATCCATTAGCATGTTTTCAATTCCGTTTTATAGTTTTTCCCCGAAAATGTGCAAGACCATTTCATCCACTGGTACTGGTAATTTTATAGCGACTGCTTAGATCCCCCTTTAAGCATGGGAAATGTCATTTTCGACTGTCTGGGGGGTCCGATTTTTCAGTTTCCTATTCGCTACGCGCTAGCCTTTTTTAATTTCTGAGGGGTCAGACTTTTCAAAATTTCCTGTACTTCTTGCCCCAAGTAATGGCGGCGCTCCACTTAGACCGCTTCATAGCAGAATTTAAGTTTCAAGTGACCTTAGATTAGATTCCCCTGTAAGTCTGGGAAATACCTTTTCGACTGTCTGAGTTGTCCAATACTTCAAAATTTTCTGTACGCTTCACGCCAACTAATGGTGGAGCTCAGCTTTTGCATTCTGGCTAAACTGAACGTTTATCTGCGGTTGAAACCTTAAAATAGCGACCACTTAGATCCCCTTTTAAGCTTTGGAAATGTCATTTTCAACTGTCTGAGTGGTACGAATTTTCAGATTTTCTGGACGATCGGCGCCAACCAGTGGTGGCGTCCGCTTAGGTTGTCTTTCGGGCAAAAATTACATTTTTCGGGCCGCAAAAAAACTTCTACCCCCAAACTGAAATGCCCCGCCTTCGCCTATGGAAATACCTTACTCAGGCGTAGACTGGAACAGCTGCTTGCAACATAGAGCGGGATTTCGAATTTGCAATCCTAGGACCCATAGTCCAGTGGAGTGATGAACTGAGCTGATCAGTAACTCAAAACGGTATTTGAATTTCAGAAAAATCACAAATTTTTCCCACCAGAACTAAAGACAATTAAACCTCGCCAATGCCATTTCCAGCCATCTGGGCAGTGTTAAAATCCAAAAGTTTCTTTGAACGCTCCACGGCAACGGGTGGTGGCGCTACGTACGCTAAGATAGTTAAACTCCAGCCTCATATAAAAGTATCCCGCCCCCATAGCTCACATGGAAAAAATCCTAGCAACGCCACTACCCAGTCCTGTAACAAGACCGAATGTTTGGCCTAACGGTAGAGCATCCGCCTCTCACGCGGAAGGCCCGAGTTCGACTCCTAGGTCGAGTCATTCCGAAGACTCTAAAATGGAACCTACAGCCGTTGTGTGCGATGGTCTGCATGAGCAATGGAGTAGGGGAAAAGCCAGTAAGCCACACTGGAAAAAACCTGTGACCGGCTCGACTTGAACCAACAGATTGGAAACTGGGCCGTACAAGTCTATCTAACTATACTAACTGTAAATGGAAATGAATCAGTCGTTATTCTAAGCCTTTTTTGAAATGAAAAAGATCTACTTCAGTAGAACATAAAGTAACTTGCTAAGTGATCAGAAAATTACCCGATAAAAGGTACCGCTACAATTAGATGTGATGGTTTTGTCTTTTCTCGTGGGCCGAAAACTATGCAACGGAATTTAAAACACACTCAAGCTTTTGAATCCGGCTATTAAAGGAAGTGTGACACCAAAATGACAAAGTCGGATATTTTAGGTAATAAGCATTGGAAATCAAGAAAATTGCCGCAATTCCCATCAAAATCAATTCAAAATTGGCCATTTTACAGGTGTTTTTCTGATTTGCACTTAATCATGCATAAATATGAGCTCAGTATATAAATCTTATGATTTTATAGGAGAGACATACCATATATGGCTAATATTATCCTTTGTACTTTCTTTTGTATCTTCATTTCAAGGGCAGCTGTAACATTAGTGTTTCCTGAAGGGTTTATTCTGAAAGTTGAAATATCGTCCTTGAAAATCATCAGTATCAATCACCAAACCATAAACTATCTGATGGGTAATTAAGAGATAATTAATGTAGGATTAACAAAAGAAATGTCAACACTCAACATCACTATTTTTGCATAACCAACAAGTTGCTTCAGAAACATTCAAACTTTGAAGAGGTATATCTTGAGAATGGTAAAAGATATTGGCATAAGTTCCAATGGATTCTTCCTTAAGAGACCTTGCTCCTTAACTACCAGATAAATTCAGGGCTTCTTGCTGACATGTCACACTACCTTTAAGAATATTCGTTACATACAATTGCAAGGTCCACTGTAAGGAAATGAAATTTGACTGACCGAACTCCAAATTTTAAATGATTTTATTTCCAACGTCTTTTGAAAATATGTCTTGTTACAAGGTGGCTTCAGATGAATTTTAGTCAGACTTTTGGGGAGACATTCTCACACCACATATCATTATGTGTAATTGAAAACGGCTCGGCCGATTTTATTACTGTTGCTAGAATTCAGCTGTAAGGGCAGGCCAGATGGCGGACCATTGGACACTGCATGCACTTGGACAACCTCTCGTCCGTTGTTATAAGGAAAATTAGGAACTGTGAGTTTCCTTGACGAATATAGTCTTCTAGTAGGCAAAACAAAGAAGATCGTACGGATGACTGAAGTTTATTTACGTGGACCTATAGATAAAAACTCCCCTTTGAAATTGGATTTCCTAAACGACATGGGAAGGGCGGTCCACCCCGAATGGGGCATGACCCCCGGTCCTCGGCTGTTGCCACCCTTGGTTTGGTCTGTACGTGGAACTTCCAGCTCCCTGGTCTGCAACACCAGTCTTGGACGGTTATGCAATTGTGACCTTGCGCGCACTGTCTGAAGATGGGACAAGATAGCCAACATGTAATGAAAGCCTAGCGGAGATAGTGAGAAGTTATTAAAATCATTCCGATCTGCAATAAAAATACCGTTACAAAAGAAAAAATGTAGTTCATTATCGTCCATCTAGTAATTTAAGTCCTTCACTTTTTTCATTTTTAGTTCTTCCCCGAAACAAATTCTGTCCATCCCCGACAGAGGAGGAGATAGGACAAGGTACATGGAATGAGGTACAACAGAACTTAGAAAATGGCATTGAAAATCGATTCCGATAAAAATTAAAATAGCCTTACAACAGGAAAAAGGTTCAAGATCACCCATCCAGTAAGTTTAGTACTTGTACTGTTTCTTTATTTATTTTTTATTCTTCTTTTTCTTCTTCTTCTTCTTCTTCTTCTTCTTCTTCTTCTTCTTCTTCTTCTTCTTCTTCTTCTTCTTCTTCTTCTTCTTCTTCTTCTTCTTCTTCTTCTTCTTCTTCTTCTTCTTCTTCTTCTTCTTCTTCTTCTTCTTCTTCTTCTTCTTCTTCTTCTTCTTTTTCTTCTTCTTCTTCTTTTTTTTTTTTTTTTTTTTATCAATTTTAGGCTTCCCCGACGGGGGGGGGGGGAGCAGTGTTCCATGACGGGCTCCCTTGACCGCGCAAAAACAGAGTATTTTCAGTCTATGAAATATATAGCATCAGAAGGAAAACTGATAATAGAGCTCTAAGGTGTTATCTTTGGAGTAAAAAACATTCACAATACAACAAAAAACCCTCCCGTCTGTCCGTTGAATTAATTGGGCAATTGAAAACGTCCCATGCAGCATGTTTTCAACCTTCGCCAGAATATTTTACTCTTTCGAGCAAAGTTGTGCAAGTGTTGAGAAAACCTTTTTTTTCAAAAGCTACCCGATTATGTCGCAAATCTTTGTTATCATTTTTATTTGTCATGAAAATTTTACTTGTGACGAAGCGTTTTCTGTTTTCCGAGCAAAGATTTGACGGTATCAAAATAATCGGCCTGTTCGGGCATTATGTTGCACAAGATTTAAAACAGGCCGAAAATGGTTGTTTCTTTTAAGCGTCAGGCTTCTCAAATTTGCCGCAATTTTTTATCTCTTTGATTTTTCGTAAATTATGTGTGTACTAAATGAATTTTGTCTCCGGAAAAATCCTTTAAAAATGATTTTGTCGGCATGCTTGTTTTATTATCACTTCTTGTGAGAAACTTGAAGCGACTAACTTTTACAACGACGAAGAATTTCCTCCATAGTTTTCATTCCCCCTGCCCACCTTCACCCACCCCTGTCTATTCGTATCAACAAATTCAGACCAACTGGTTACCAACTGATGGTCCAAGTAATGTTTTAAATAAATTATCAATCGGTTTACGTACAAATCCTTATTTCAGGGTCGCCCGGTCACCAGTCACCAGTTAGTGAGGTGTTTCATCAATTTCAAAAATTTACTGCTTTGACTGTTTAAATATCACTACATTACGGGTATGGTTGGCAACAGTAGACATAATTCCTTATTTAATGCAGACATTAAATCGAATCAATATCCGCATTAATTCGATTTAATGTCAGCTTTAAGTACGTAGTGTTAGCCAATCAGGGACCATTTTTTAATGCCGGCATTGAATAGTTTAATACTGGCATTAATCCTTTTATGCTGACATTAAATCGAATTAATGTCCATAATCAAATAGAATGCTGGCATTATACTGACATTAATCCTGACCAATCAGGTTGTGATGTTTGACTTCAATGAATGCCAACCATACAAGTTCGCTATTAGAAAGGGATGTGACATTTTTGTTTAAACTTTCTCTTTAATTGTGCACTTGAGCCAGAAATGACGTCAAGTAAACATTTTTAACGGAATGCAATTCATTATGGCGACGAAATATTCGTAGACCACCCCCCTTTTTTTGGGGGGGGGGGGGCTGATGTATGGAAAAGAGTTCTGTCAAATGATGCTAATTGATGAGAAAGAAATGTAACGCAGCAATATTTTGAAGATTAATATTAAAAAAAAGTCAAAAGGTCAAGGTTTTCATTTGAAAAGTATGCACAATATATTTAAGTTTCGTTTCTAAAATCCCGTTTTTATAATATACACAGTGTGTTTCTAAATCAGGTTGATGCATGTACTCATGTTGTGCTTAAAAAAGGAATAAATTTTCAAGGAAAAGTTTCTTATACAAATACATAGCAAGATGAAATGCGTTGTTTGCAACAATCAGAGAAATTCCTAACATTGAACTTAGCTGTCAGCACTTCGGTATATAGCTTTAACCTTCTTTGCAGCCTGCCGTTCTCATTGCAAACTTGTGTATTTACCCTGAGAGGAACACTTAACCCTTCCTCCCTTGGAGCGCCTGCACTAATTTATACTTTAAACATTTCACAGGAAGGTGATTTAGGGTACTTATTTTGTTGACGAAAGGAAAGACATTCACTGTCCAGTTTCACAGTTATCCTTGGGGTAACCGCATACCTCCGTTAGGCCTTTTGGCCAAACCTTGCCGAGCACCCAAATGATGCGGTATGAGGAAATATTTTACATGGAATATTGTTTATAAGAATGAAAATCGGACGAATATTTTCAGAGATGTGAAAAAAATTCGCATGAACTGACAAGTAGAATGCCAGCTACCAAGTGAGTTACACGTGCAAATAGGAAAGCGTTGGTTTCAAGCCCAACCAAATTAAACAAATTTTCTTCCAAATTTAGTTTCACAGGCTGCAGATGATCGACCTACACGGTAAACATTGCTTAAAATTGTTCTAACCCTTGCCAAAATATTCCTCGCAGTGACTTCTTCACGAATTCACTGCGACTTCGCCGCGAAGGAATTACTTCGCAGCTGGACGCCACCTGACTTCACCTTTGCTTCCAAGTCACTCCGACTTCACTGCAGAGACCTAGTAGGCTACTTCACCAGAGACTTCACTTTTGCTGTTATTTGAAAACAACCTTCTTAGTGGATTCCATAACATTGCAGTTGGTCTAAAGCACACCCTGGATGTAAGTTAGATGGCTAATGATTGTTTAATGACTAAAACAAGATAACACAGTTAGGATTCAAAGGGTGCACAGTTACATGCTGCTGGAATTGAATAGGACACTTTAGCCAATGTTACCAGAGAAAAGGCATTTTTTCGTGTGAAGCTTGTCTCTGTAATTGCGGCAGTTAACTCCATTCAAATCAACTTTGTTGCTCTATTGAGCAAACAGTCTTTGAAGAGGACAAACGGTTTTAACTTTATTGATTTCAAGATACCTGAACAGGAAGTTCTCTGATAGATTCTGAATTATTGATTGCCAGCTTGAGGTGGCTAAAACTTGCTATTCGCTTCTAGCGTCATGTAGGGATCAAGAGCTGCACAAGAATTATATTCCCTTTTGCCTAGCAACGTATTATGAAGGGGACTTAAAAAATGGTGTGGTGGAGGTGCAAAGCAAACAGCTGCCTGACCCTGCATTTATTAAGTATGCCGAAATACAGTATATTAGAGAAATTCGCTTTAAATTCTGCACTTTTCATCTGTTTTTGGTTTGTTTATACTCTCCATGCTTACCGGTGAGGTTTCTGAAGCTTCCAACTGAATCAACCTCTTCTTTGTCACAAACACTAAATTATGCATATAATTGGCAGCTACTACAACTCCAGATTAAGCGGTTCGTTTAACCATAGTTGTAATACCTTTACCTGGTTGGGAAACTCCTTACGTACACTGTGTATGCACAGACGTAAAAGTTTTATGTACGTTCATAGTTTTTGTAAGGTGCGTCCGTAACTGTTCGTAAAAGCATGTTGAGCAAGTTCAAAGAAGTTAATCACGTGACTTTGAAGATGCACACGATCGGTAGCGATATGGCTCCATTGAGTGATGTACAGTTTCTGCTGGGAAGTGAAATTAAAGTTGACCCAAGGACTAAAAAGGGAACTGCAAGAGGCCTCCCAAGAATTAAGTTTTTAAAATTTTTGAATAAATGAAGAAATCCCATATTCTCGGGTTTCCTTTTCCCTTTTTAAGCGTTAAATACTGGTTCCGAGGCCTGGCGTTTCGAGACCTTCTCTGGGGACCTTCACTAGGCCATACAGGCGTATCATACCGCAGTCAGTGTGCGGTAAGGGTGAAGTAGACCTACTTCATTACGCTAGGTGGGCTTCCTAAAATTTTGAACGACCATAGTTACTGATAAATATTGTATAATACACTCGCCTGATGAACCGTTACACTCGTTTGGTAACATGGTTTAATCCAAATAGTCTAACGTTATACAGTGCAACTGCTACTATGCTTCGCAACTTCGCGGAATTGTTGAGTGTGCTTACCAAGTTACCGTTGCTAGCCCAGACTTCGATTGTTCAGCTATTTTAGTTTGGGTACAGTTATTCTCGCTTTACGGCCGTTCTAATTGAAGACCGAAATCCTATTCAAACCTTTCGCAATAATATACGCCCCAATTGAAGTCATTACAGTTTGATACTTGTTTGCAAGAGACTCTCGAATAAATCAGTTTACCTTGTCTGCATATATACAGTACGTATGGAGAGTCCAACAACAAGGCTCTCGTGTACTATCAACGTCACGTGACTGACGAAAACCGGAACCTCAACATAAACAGTCAGTTCGAGGAGTTTCCCAACCAGGGAAAGGTATAACAACTATGGTCTTACCAATTAGCCACAGCTGCAGATAGGCCTGTCATACCGCGTCAGTATTCGCCACAGAGATGTTTTGTCGCAAAGTTGCAGCAGGAATGCTTCGCCTTGAGGTCGCGGCGGGATGCTTTGCTGAGAAGTCGCTGCAGGGATGTTTTGCAGTAAAGTCGCGGCAAGGATCCGTCTTGTGAAGTCACGGCTGAGGGAATTCCTGTTGGGGCAGGGCTTCTCATGCAAAGTAGCAGCAGTGCTTACTTGCATGTGAGAAGTGATGTCAGTGTGACTTCACCGCAAAGTTGCAGTGAATTCCCCATGAATGATCGCAGCAGGTCTATTTTCGGCGAGGAAAATTAACAGAATTAAAATTAAGAGAAACATAAGGATTACAGATATCACGGTGAGCATGGCTCTAGTGAGTAGTCACTCTGTGTTTATGCTTCGAACTACTCGATGTGCAACCTTGGAATTGTATGAGTAAATCGACGAGCAGTGTCAGTTGGAAGTTTTGTTCCGTAAAGATGTAAATTAGGAATCGCCGTCTGTCTTTCGTTCAAGTTTGAGCAAAAATATGTTTTTCATATGTGAAAGAGAAACCAAATCTGCATAGTGAGGTGAAACTTCCATTCAAATCGACATGTATTTCTGTGATATCAGGAGATGAAGTGGTTAGATCAGTTGTGTTCCAAAGTGATCTTCAGGGCAGCAGAGGTTATATGATCACTTCCTTATACTGACAAAGAATGATCGTTTCCCTTTGTTTCTTCAGTTTGTTGTGTTGACCATGAAGTTAATGGGAATATGACCTTCCAGTGGGGAACGCATAGTTTTTTAAGTTCTCATGCCACTTATGCAATCAGTTGATAACATGGGATTGTTGTAAGCTCAAAGAAAACCAAAAGACTGTTCGTAAATACGAGGATATGATGTCATACGTGCTTGACTTTTTGTTGAAAATGTGACACGTTTACCTGCTAATATGTTGAGAATCACACATCGAATTTCAAAGCAAATTTAATTGAAATGCTTGAAATTAGTGTAACATACCAAACCTTGATGTGACCTCAAACTCTTCTTTTAACTGAAGGGCCTTTCATGATTTCATCAGTCTCATCACGGCGACAAACAATTGTTTTCTTTTCCGTAGATGGAACAATTGGTTAAAGTTATCACACATGCTATATCGCGTGCAGTATCCATAAATATAATTCTATGGATATTCGTAGTTTTCTAACAGACTGGATGTCAAAAAGACAAAATCATGTTGATTTTAACCCTAATGCCTACTGATAACATAATAATACTGTATATTCATATATTAGAGAGTGATACTATTGCGAATCCTTAATAACCATCACAATTTCATGAAAAAATAAATATCTTGAGATTTCCAGAGAGGTACATGTTTCAGTTATTTTCCCTCATTATGTAACCATTGATGTGACCTGTCATGTACAGACTGACAAATGATAAGATCGTTGCAAACGAAAAGTTTGGGATTTGATCTTCTGTACGGTCTACAAAATGAACGATTCGATACCAACATGTTCTACGAATATCGTTCTTTATAAATTTTGCGTGCAATTGAAAATTTTCCCAAAGATAATTTACACTGAAACCTCCAACTGCGAGAGGTCCGAGGGAAGAAAACATTAAAACGTCAGACCAGATCATTATGTAGATATTCCTCTCTGTAACACAAGATAAGGAACAGTCCTTGCTGACATGAGTTAGAACATAATACTGCCACCTTAGCGTAACAAAAGCCCCTAAAATAGACAAGGGGATCATCAAAGACATATATATGTCAACACAGTCCTTGAAGCATCTGAAGTCTACCATTAAACGCTGAACAACCCTTTGACAAAATGGACCATCGCACTTTCTAATCAACTCAAGAACCAGGTCCAACTGAATTTGGAAAGAGAGCCGCATGATCAAAAGGAGATACACGAAGCAACCCCACATTACCTCGGTGATTAGGATCGTTAAGCAATTGAGGCCATGGACGATGTCAAAATGACCCTCTTGAACCAAGTTGATGTACGCTCTGTATGAGGAACCACATATTGGCCATGCAAGACAAATAACCAAAAACCACTTTGAAGGAAGTCCTGAAATGATAATATCAATGACATCAATTTATGTTGTAATTAGTTCCTATCAGATATGGAAATAATATTAAGATAAATTCAAACGTACCCTAAATGACATTGACTTGCGTACTATTTAAGAGATGATCTACTTGAAAAAGTACATCAGCTACGCAACACCTTTGCTATCCCAGTGAGCAATATCTGGCGGTCAGCCGGCCGCCATTGAAGGCTTTTGATTGGCCGTGAATAAGTGGTTGGCCACTGAAGGATCGCCGGAGGGCCATAAGGAGGTCCGCTGGCTACATCCGATTAGCAAACAAAATTGAATGCTGGGTGAATTTTTTTTGCTAATCAGTTTCATCACCGTCGGAGGACCTTCGGCAAACCACCTGACGTTTCTCCGACGGACCGCTGAAGAGGCCTACGGCGTTCCGTTGCCGAGCCGAACAAATTTGCGGACAAGGATAATTAAATTGATTAGAAATTAGTAAGTCGTTGGGCAGTGAAACCTATCACAAAAAAAGTTATATTAGTCTCCATTTACAAAATGACCACAGCAACCCCAGTGCTCCTTCAAACTAAGTCCCATTCATTTTCAAACATTGACCTTTCAGTGGGGCTTTCCAAAATAGTTCACGACTTTAGCTGTTTTGGTGCTCTTTCTTTTTGCTTTTAAGACAAGATCCAAACTAGTTACATATTGACCAACTTACTTTACGCATATTGTAGTAATCAGTACCTAATCATTCAAAACGAATAATTTGAACTCCCTTGGATTGAATCCTTACCTTGTTTTGGTAGATCCAAATACTGCAGTCGTTGAACAATGTATCTTTCATTTAGAGATAAAGCCCAGAGGCCATGTTCATGTCTAGATAAGACTCGAGTTATCTTAGAAGAAATATTCATTACAGGAAACACGAACAACGGACCAAGGAAATGAATGTAGGATATTGCATGCAAGACAAGGTTCTTCGTGGAGAAAAGCCTGTGCACCGAAAAGATGACTATGAAGACACCTAAAAATGTTACCAAAAGAAGAATGACGACAGAAACCGTGCGGCTTCCTGGATGGTTCCACCTTTGGAGCCCTTCGAGAGAGAATAAAATATACAAAATTACAAAATATTTTATTAAATATGCATTCATGTGTAATAAAACGCAAGTGCCAATTTTTCTATCACTCCCAACATATAGCAACATCAAATGCGGACTGTTTGCAGAACGGTCCATTCAAAACTGTTTCAATGTTTAGGTAAAAATTGGGAATCCCAAAAGTCAAAAGTTAAATCAAGTAAGGCAAGTAGAGCATGATTATCCTGAAAATGAAGCTGCATTTTTTTCTTTCCTAAGTAATTGACTCGATAATACTGCGCATATGCTTGTTGTTGTCAATAATAATACAATTTTGTCCAAATTTCGACTTATGATAAGATGCGACTCGAACCGTTCCAATTTGGGATTTTTGAGGTGGAAATTGGCTGTAGATTTTTTAAGAAGAACAAAAGATTTTCCATTTATATGAGGATATAATGTCAAATGTCTGCGTTCCATGTTCACTCTTTGTTGTGTATGTGACATCTTTACCTGCTCATATCTTGAGAACCACACATCAGATTTTCACGCAAATTTCACCACAACGCCTAGAATAAGTACCTTACCCTGTAATAAGTACCTTACCCTTTAACATGTCTACAGCTGATGTGACCTCAAACCCTTCTTTTAATTTATGCAATTTGGGCAAATAAAAGTATATCCTTCATTTCATTATCAAATATACACAGCCACACATACATGCTGAGCGTCGTATCCGAAATTTCTTCCGTGATACGCAAAACGCCTGCTGCTCACTTGTAAGGACAAAATATTTATCATGATAATAAAATGCCATTGTTACATTTACTTACCAATATCAGTCTCACTATAGATGGATACCCTACCATACCTGTCCCACCAACAAGTTTCACAGGCTTTGCAATACCTTTCATTGAGACAGGGCACTAAATGTGGCACATTATCCAAACATTTGTCTTCAAAGTGAGATGTTAGTTGATTGGAATCTTCCGTCAGGTCAGTTTTGTTGGTTCTAACGCGATGTGAACTCAAGACTGATTTGTAATTATCCACTTCACAGTCAACACACCATCTCTTTGTTACTATTTTGCGATAGTAAAATAGGCCTGTGAACTTCATAATAATCCAAATTATGAGTGGCCATTCCGAATTTATACGGCGAGATCTAAAACTTGATGAAGACTGTCCTCTATCTTCATGTTCTTCATTGATTTTTAATCTAGCCATCTCCATCCAATCCCTTGCAGCAGACATGGGTGTGAAGTTGTAGCGGCGACAATAACTTGTCAAAAATGTCAAGATTATGCTGATGTTACTCCATTCGTAAATAAACTACAGATAAGTTAAAAATTCGAAAGTCAAATTATCAAATTTCTCATATGCACCCAGCTAGAAATCTCGAAAAGGAAAGCAAATAATTTTCAGCTTTTTTAAATTTTCTAAAAAATTACCTTTCCGTTTCATTGCTGTGGTTTTTTAAGTGAAAGTCATGCATGTTTAGGAGAAGGGAATTGATATGAAATTTTAAAGTTAACGATAGAAACACGCATATTTGAACATGGTATGGACAGAAGATTGGCCCTACTGTTGATCTCTATCAGGTCTGGAGGTAAAATCGTGATAACAGTGGAGACAGATTTAAATACAATGTTTACAGATGTAAAGGACGTATCCCTTCGTTTTCTTTCGAACAAGGATCACAAATCCTCGTACTGGTGTTTTTTCAGATGAGAACCTTTTACCATTACGAAATACCATTTCAGAGTTTGCAAAAAGCCCCGAAAAGACCCTGGTCGCAGAGCGTGGACAATCGTATCTTCACTTCGATAACAAAACAGGGTAAAGAAAACAAGAATGTCTCTGACAAAGCTGAGGACTTCTTAAAATTAGGTTGGTCTGTGCAAATAAATAAATAAATAAATAAAATAAAATGAATAAATAAAAATAAAACAAAACAATGTGGGATTACCTCTCAACATTTAGGGCAGGCCAGACCCATTATCCATGGATCACAATTATTGTTGCATGAAACCAAGTTGACCAGCCAGAAAAAAAAATTAAATTGTGCCAGCCTCAATGTCTGTGGCCTTTCGGTGATGTTTCCCAAGCCGAGTACACCTGGTTTCAAGCCCAATGGCAAAATTGTTGTAAATTATGCCATTGTGTCTACGTCGCAGCTTCCCTTTATCACTGACTTACAATTGGTGATTTTGACTCCTGTCTTTCTGATATGCATGCTCCAGTTTGCATTGCTTTTTTATGTGGAGACTATTTTCCTAATGATTTACTTGAACTTCAAGATGATTTCCAGAGTAATATAGTAGATAACGTGGAAGATATTGTGACACTTACTTACGCCTTGCTTAAATCTTATTGAAATCATGATCTTGTTCATGCTTAACCTATAAGGATGTTTTTTTCGAATGATGATATTAAGTTAGTCGATGATCGCATTCATAAAGACATTCTTACCGTCTCTCAATCTAAAATTGGTTCATTGTCATCTATTTTGAATAATTTACTTTTTAATCCTGCAAAAGGAGTTAGGCATGTGCAAGCCTATCTCAGAAAGGAAGGTTTAACCAACTAGACGGTTTTTCAATAGACATTGGTTCATAAAGAGTGTGAGAGCAAAAGAAAGAAGTAAATGGATGCATTAAACAAAATCAGAAAAAGTGGTGTTTAGAAAAGCATCGTTGTGATTTGGAATTTAAAAATAAGCAAAGCTGTTGTGTTCAAACGTTTAATGAAAAGTGTAAATGATTTTACAAAGCAAATGTACACAGTTGTTTGAGAAGCTTAAAACATAATCCAAAGGATTATTGGAATATTCTGAGGGCCTCTGGTCCCTGTCCAGACAGTTCTAAAAGTGAACTGTTACTCAGCACTTTTCGAGTCACTTTAAAAAGCTCAACCAAGTGACGTAGGGGCAAACAAGCAACTTTAACCCATGCAACCAAACCCTCACCACCAATATGGATATCAATCTGCAATTCAAGTTTGGTGAAGTGCAGCAAGTTGCTAAAAAGTTGAAAAATTATTTATCAAGTGGTGTTGATAACGTAATAAACGAATATTTGAAAACAAAAAAATGCCCCGATGTTGTTTTGAAGCTTGTAGTCAAGGCGTTTAATCTGATGTTCTCATCGGGAATTGTTCCAACTGAGTGGTGCCTAGCTATTATTCTTCCTATTTATAAAAACCAGAAAGCCAAAAGGCTTAGTGATTCCTTGCCATCAAATACCTTTCCTGCTTTCAAATTGACAGTATTGATAGATTTTTCTTTACATTTTAGGCACAGAATTTGCTCAATTTTACCCCTGGTGACCTCAAATGACCTCTGACCTCTACCAAAAACAATAGGCTTCTTTCTCTCAACATGACAAATCTATATACCAAATATGAAGAGTATCGGTCACTCTTATCTGGAGATATCGTGTTTACAAGCCATTTTCGGTGTTTTCGCAATTTTACCGCTGGTGACCTCAAATGACCTTTGACCTCTATCAAAAGCATAGGCTTCTTTCTCTCAACATAACAAATCTATATACCAAATATGAAGAGTATCGGTCACTCTTATCTGGAGATATCGTGTTTACAAGCCATTTTCGGTGCTTTCGCAGTTTTACCGCTGGTGACCTCAAATGTTCTTCCACCTCTACCAAAAACAATAGGGGTCTACCTCTCAACATGACAAACCTATATATCAAGTATGAGAAGTGTGGGTCACTCCTATCTGAATATATCATGTTTACAAGCCAATAGGGTTCATTCTCTCAACATGAAAAATCTATATACCAAATATGAAGAGTATCGGTCACTCCGATCTGAAGATATCGTGTTTACAAGCCATTTTCGCCGTTTTCGCAATTTTATCGCTGGTGACCACAAATTATCTTGACCTCTACCAAAAACAATAGGGTTCTTCCTCTCAGCATTGCAAACCCATATACCAAGTATGCGAAGTGTCGGTCACACCTATCTGAAGATATCATGTTTACAAGCCATTTTCGAAGTTTTGGCAATTTTACCGCTGGTGACCTCAAATGACCTTTGACCTCTACCAAAAACATAGGCTTCTTTCTCTCAACATAACAAATCTATATACCAAATATGAAGAGTATCGGTCACTCCTATCTGAAGATATCGTGTTTACAAGCCATTTTCGGCGTTTTCGCAATTTTATCGCTGGTGACCTCAATTATCTTCACCTCTACCAAAAGCAATAGGGTTCTTCCTCTCAGCATTACATACCCATATACCAAGTATGCGAAGTGTCGGTCACTCCTATCTGAAGATATCATGTTTACAAGCCATTTTCGAAGTTTTCGCAATTTTATCGCTGGTGACCTCAAATGACCTTCCACTTCTACCAAAAACAATAGGGTTCTTCCCCTCAACATGACAAACCTATATACTAAGTATGAAAAGGGTAGGTCACTCCTACCTTAAGATATCGTGTTTACAAGCAAGTGTCACAAACACACACACACATACACGCACAAACACACGACCATCGCATAGATTCATTGCCTGCCTGTGGCAAGGAATCAATAAAGGGCTTGTCAAAGATCCAGATAATTACCGTGGCACTGCTTTACTTACTCGCATTGGGAGTTGTTAATAGTCTGTATCAAAGCAAGACCTACACTTTATTTGGAAAGCATTGATATGATAGGTGAAGATCAGGCTGGGTGTCGAGAGGGCTACAGAGCAAACGACCACATATTTGTTCTGCATTCATTAATTGACTTGTATCCTTCAAAGATAAAAAGAATGTACGGTGCTTTTGTAGATTACAAAAAAGCTTTTAATATTATTGACAGATCTTCATTGCGGAGCAAGCTATTAGCTAAGAACATTAATGGGAACATTATTCGTGTAGTTTATAATATTTATGAGAAAGCTAATTCCTGTGCGAAACAAGGCTGTTGGTGTGAGAGAGGGTGAGAATTTATCCCCATTATTGTTTGCTATTTTCCTAAATGACTTCGAATTGTTCTTGAGTAAATATATTACGGTGGCCTCTCCTTTGTCAATTCTGAATTCACAATAGCATTGAGCGATGCCGACATTGAATATTTTGTAAAGATGTATGTATTCTTGTACGCTGACAATACAGTTGTTATGGCCAACTCTCCGAATGAACTGCAGGTAGCTTTAAATGCTGTTAAAGATTATTGAAATTTGTGGCATTTGACTTTGAACACTGCTCAAACCAAGGTGGTCGTTTTCTCAAGGGATATAAAGTAAGAAAACCCCATGTGTTACCTTTTGGCAATGCAAGGCTACAGGTCGTTGATGATATCATTTATTTGGCCACAAATTTCAATTATAATGGTTCATTTAACAAAGCAATCAAGTAACTGGTAGAACAGGCCAGAAAGGCTATAAAATTTGTCATTACCAGTTGATGTCCAGTGTGATCTATTTTAAGAGACGATTCTTTCTATTTTGTGTTATGGCTGTGAAATTTGGGGATTTTCTTATCTAGACTTTGTTGAGGTTTTTCATCGTAAATTCTTTAAAATTATTTTAAAGATTAAGAAAACTACATCTAATTTTATGTTTTATGTGGAAACTGGCAGTACTCCTTTATCTTGTATTGTCGAGAAAAGAATGCTGAATTTATGGGTAAGAATTTCCGAGGATAAGGGTTCTAAGGTGTCACGTTTCTTGTTTCAGCTCTTGTTTGAACTGTATTTGTCAAATGAATTTCATTCAAAATGGGTTACTAAAGTGAAAGGTGTTTTAGACAAGCACGGTTTTACGGGAATATGGTTTAAATGTAAATATGTGCAGAAATAAAAGTCTTTTACCAGTAACTCACCAAATAATTAATGATATTATTATTAACTTGCAAAATTGGCACACTAAAGAGAGTAATAATAAAAGGTCCTTAAACTATATTATTATCGAGGTGAATGAAAAATCTGAACGTTTTCTTAAAAAATTGAAGTACTGGGATGGGGTTAATGTTTGTCGTTTCCGATGTGATGGTACCAAAATTACGACTGCTGTTGATTCTTTTAGCCCTCTTTTGTTTTCTTTATGAAATTCTGGGGATTTTGCTGACTAGTTTCACCTGGTAATTAAATACCCTTATTTCTCACTACAAAGAGCAATGTATATAACGAACGATTATTCTGTCTGGTCTGGTGTTTGGAAATATCAGGAGTTATTTAATGCTACAAGTGGTAATAAACTCCTTACGCTTGCTTAATTTGAGTCTTTTATTATAAAAAAATCTTGGATGAAATGGGTGATGTATTTGGTGGCGTATATACAGTCGAGGTCCAATGTTTTTGTTTTTTATTTATTAACTAAATTATGCCCTTAAAGCAATTAAGTCTTCATGTGTCAATGTAATTGACTACTGCTTTGATTATGTAATACATGTACACATTTTGTTTGTAACTCTCTTATACTCTAGTTGTGGTGGTGAATGGGGGAGGGGGGGGGGGGAAATACTCGTCGACACAATTCAAGATAGTTACACTTTCCAACAGCGTTATCTTATGCTTCAAGCGGAATGAGTAAAAAACACCCAAAGCTTATGTCGACTATTGAAAGGTAACATTTCATAAATGTTACTTTTGTGATTGACCAACATTTTGATTACTGTCAATTCTTTGTCCTCAAACACTATGAAACCTTTACTGAACAACTTAACGTGCAGGCTTACAATTGTCATTCTTGATACCGCTGAATAAAGCAGTTTATTTCATGAAAAGGAGATAATGTAGAAAATTTTATTTTGACGCAATGCTCAGTTATTGTTCAATTATTATATTAAAGTAAATGTATATGAATAAACCCCCTTGCAGTTTTCCTTCATGCAAATCTCAAAAGGCTGTATACAAGATTAAGAAAATTTAAATTTCATTCACGGCCTATCCGTGACGTCCGTTGCCTAACAACTTCTAACATCAAACTTAAACAAAAATGTGTTGTTATCAAGTTGTCGTGTTTGTAAACCTGAAAGTAAACTACAATCTGCATCATGGAACTTAACACTTACTCAAATAGCAAATTTGTTAGCGTATATTTAACATCAAGACGTACAGTAATAAACGAAATATCATTTTTGGTATAGACGAATCCGCTTGTTTTTAGTGACTGTAGGCCGCCATTAGTGGGATCCATCAGCCTAAAATCGTCTGTATTTATTTTTTGCATGAATTTCAAACCCTCATATTTAGTGAAATTTGATAATTTAAGATACAAATTTATGTAAAACCATCCATAATAGAAGTAAGCAAGGAAATCGAAAGATTTACAGGTGACGGACCCCAGTTATGGCCGACTGAAATCAGACCATCACTTGCTGTCCGGATTCGTGTATAGACCTTGTGCATATGATGTCACAGAGCAAAATGGACGCCCTCGCTCGGGGGCAAAACAAACCAACACAGAAAATATAGACAGCTGATTGTTCAACCAATCGAATACGCGTAAAGTCTGCTGCGCGTGCAGGGAGAATTCTTATGCGTGCCGCCTCGTGTTTCATTGTTTTTCCACACGGATGACGTCAATATGTCGTCAATGCACAAGGTCTATAGACTATTGGCAACTGATGCGAAAACTGCAACATCGTGATAAGAGTCTCTTAATAATTGACAGGTCAATGATTCGTTTTGGTGGTTATGTTTATAACAAACTTGTCTCGCACCTGCAACACGTGTTCCAAAATTTGAGTTTACATGAAAATTTGGAGAAACCATTCTTTTTTAATCCACCTAAGCATAACAAGGCATCTCAAGTTGAGCGTTTTGCATTAGATTGCGTCTTAATTGTCTTTTTGGTGTAAAAATTTGTACATAGTGTTGTATGCATCTATTGACGACCCAAAACAAGCCGGGAATGCTGTTCGATTTGTATATTGCACGTTGTGCCCCACTATTTCATGTCGCAATGAATTACCGAACTCGCTTATTAATGGAACTGTATTAGTCTACAAGTTTTATAACTCACTTGATTATTCTAAAATATGAATGTCCTCATTTATGTCAATGTCTTTTTCATCAAAATTAAATGCCATGTACAGGCTTACTACTGATAATATCGTTGTAAAAGAAAAATACGACACTTGATCTTCTGTACGCTCTAAAAAGCGAACGAGTTTGTTCCAAAATTTTCTGTGAGTTTTGTTTTGCATAAATTTGACTTGCACTTGAAAATTTTCCCAAAGATAATTTACGTTGAAACCTCCAACTGCGAGAGGTCCTAGGGAAGAAAACATAAGAACGTCTGTCCAAATCATTATGTTGATATTCCTCTCCGTGATACACCAAAGTGAAGAACAATTGTTATCAATGTGTGCTAGAATCAAATACTGCCACGTAAGACTGGTGGACGCTCCCAAAACACACAAAGGAATCATCATAGCCATGTAAACAGCAACACAATCTCTGAAGCACCTGAAGTCTACCGTGAGACGCCGGACGACCCTCTGGCAAAGTTCTTCATCACCTTCGCATTTCTTAATAAAGTTAAGAACCAATTCGAGTTGAATTTCGAAAGAAAGACGCATGAGGAAAAGGATATACACGAAACAGCCCCACATAAACTCTGTGATTCCAACAGTTAGGCAGTTGAGACGGTGGGCGATGTCCAAGTAGCCCTTTAGAGCAAACGTGATGTACGCTCTGTATGTTGAGCAACAGATAGGCCAGACAAGGCAGATTACCAAAAACCATTTTGAGGGGAGTCCTGGAAGGAGAACATCATTCTACAACTTTTTAGAATTGTAACTTTAAAAGGACATAAGCTTCAATTTTTTCTCAATTATCATGCTAGTAATCCGAAGTAAATATTCACAAACCATTAATTAGCTCTTATTTAGTGCACATTCGTTTCGTAAGCGTGAACAGTACTACCAATCTTTGATTTGTCAGGTACCCATACTCAATTGGCAATGTACGGAAGGTGGAAATGCCTCAGTAAACGTTAATTGGACCCATGGGCATCGATTTGGGGGAGGGTGACAGGGGGACATTTCCCCCACTTCTTTAGTGGAGGGGACACAAACGTAAAAGTCCCCCGGGCCACTTTTTGTCACCTGAAACTTAAAAGTTAGGTTCCACCAAAAAGACTTTACATGTAGGTAATGAAAGGTGTCTTTATAAATTACGATCGATTTTCAGTAACAATAATTCCACATGTGTACTTTGCAAATCCCCAAAATCTTCGCGCGTTCCGCGCGCTTGCATTGTCATTGATGGTCTTTTTTCAGTTGCATATCAAACATACTGACATATTCATCGGTCTCTATGATTATGTCGATGTTAGCGTGTATAGGCCAGCAGGTGTTAGTCATGAAGGAGCACATCATTTAGGAATTTGAAGGAAAGGAAATCGTCCCCTACTATATGTTTTAATGAAATCTGTAATCTTTAGTGAATGACCAGACTGGCAGGTTGAAATTGGAAAATACATTTTAAGGAAACTGAAAATGTATCAGTGCACAGGTTGCATGCAACTTTTCTATTGCAAAATTTCGACAGGCGCACATAACACATTCAAGAAACGATTCGACCATTTCGTATTTAGACCATTATCAGAGAAGTAAAGCACCCTGGCGTTTGTTAGATAAGAGCCTGATTCAATCTTTAATTAGCTACGGGTAGACCTCCATCCTCTGTCCGCAAATAGTGTATGATGAGGTGTCGTTCGAAAGGACATATTTTAAAGTTTTATGTATCATCAATCTTACATCGGGAGGCTTATATGCAACGTTGTCTCAGTAGCACCCGTGGGTACCACTCCCCCCCCCCCCCTCGATCTGTGGTTCTCCAGCAGTAGATTGAAGTGTGCTTTTGATCAATTCACGGATCTATTTTACCATTTCCATTACGAATGGTTCCCAAGTATTAGAACTTTCCGCATAAATCCTTCCCAAACTATCCCACTTTTCGCTGCGGTTCCAGTAACTTGTAAAGTACACCCGGTATTTAAATTCACATTGACCCTAGTCCGTTGAAGTAATTACCCACACTTTCAAAAGCATGTTCGGAAAACTTTGAGTTTTCCTAGTTACTCAAACTATTGCAACTTTTAGTACCATTTTGCATCTGGGCCCTCTTCTATAAGACACCCATTGCAGTAGCCAAAAGGGCAGGCGGCTCTGAGAAATGAAGGACTTAAAAATTTGCCATTGGTGAAACCACTCTACTGTGTGGTTTAGACAACTCATGAGATTGCGAATTCTCTCCTAAGCAGAAAGCTAGCTCATACCTTCAGTTTGGTCAATTTTTCCCAGCACTGAAAGTGACAAAAATCGGAAATTTGCTATATCTGACATTAGATCATCAAATGACACTTGTAACTACAGTGTTTTTTCTTCATAAATTTTCTTTTATTAAATTCCAATTTTTACCAATATAAGCTCTTGACACACACACACAAAGGAAAAAATCTTCGGCGAGCCTCATTTCTTATGCGTTGGATAACATTATGTAGCAGCAACTATCTTTCATGGTCCCCATTCAATCTCAGGTTTGCCAATAGGAAGTCAAAATTTTTTCAGTTATCCACCAACTTTTCACATTTCCATACAGGTTATCCAGAATACAAACCTTTCTGCAATACCAGCTCCATATTTTCAAATATTTGTCTCAAAACGGCAGAAAGTTCAGCGCGCTTTTCGCGCCGCCAGTTATGTCCCTAGTACAGCGGTGTTCACACTTAAAAAATCGTAAAATCTGGATCCTTGTCCCTACCCCTTCCTGCAAAAATGTCTAGGTAGGCCGCTGTAGATAAATTACAAAGACAGGAGAAAAAATTAGGCAGGGTGTCCCCCTCTCGAATTAGAAAATCAAATCGACCCCCTGATCGGACCATCTTACTTCACAAAACTTGTAACTTTTTATCCTTTTGCCTGTGTTAATTAATCTGAAACAAATAACTAAATTTGTAGTACTCTTTACCATTTTTTGAAAGATCCAAATACTGCAGTCGTTGAACAATGTACCTTGCATTCAAACCTGTTGCCCAAAGGCCAAGAACTCGACCAGAGAGTGCGCTTCTAACTTTAGAACAAATGTTCATAACAGGAAATATGAAGAGCGGACACAGGAATGACGCATAGGACATAAAATGTAAGAGCAGTTCTCTTTTGGCGAAGAGTTTGTTTTCCGTAAAGATAGTTTCGAAGAGAATAAGTGATACCACCAGAAGGAGAATAACAATAGATATCAACCCACTCCCTCGATGGTTCCATGCTTTAACCCCTGCAACAAAGAAAACAAATAAAAAATAAAGAAAATAAAAATTAATAATAATAATAAAGAATAAAAATTCAAATAAAATAATTAGAAAGGTAAACAGCAGCATAAGCAACGTAAAAACACTGATTTTCCCGTCCTGTGACATGAATAATAAATTTTCAGGCTAATATATTGAGCAGATGTAGGAGGCTCGTCTCAGGTAGATACATCGAAATATGTAGCTTACTGGAGGCAGTATATAAGTAATGGGACTAGCAGTCACAGTACGATGGTCGAGCATGAATTTTTACCCTTAGTACGCTGTTTATAATAGAAACGCTGTAGGCCCATTGTGTGACGTGAGAGCTAGGGTTAACCGACCCTAGGATTGGTAAAACTTAGGTCCCGGGATCTAACTAGTTTTGTTAAACTTAGTGCCTTAGTGATTTTTTTCAAACTTGAACGTACCTCGCTCTTTTAGTAGTGTACCCCTTGTGACTACGAAACTGAAACACACCAACCAAAATACAGTGTTCCTTAAGTCAAACATATATATATATATATATATATATATATATATATATATATATATATATATATATATATATATATATATATATATATATATATATATATATATATATATATATATATATATATATATATATATATATATATATATATATATTAATATATAACGGCTGGATTGACGCAGGTTATGCCTGTGTCAGTCTTGTAATTCCGTCTTGAAATCTACTCTGAGCTGCACTGAGGAGACCTAAAAAGGTCGAAACAGTACTGTCTGCAGATTGAGTATACATTAATATATATATTTATATATAATTCCGTGTGTTGGACGTAATAAATAAGCCGTCAAGTTCGATGTAATATACCAATAGAGGCGTATACCATGTTCTCAGGAATCCATCATCTTTTGAACCCCCTTCTACTTAGGCTTTGAATATTTGTAAAATATGAAACAAAACATCGTGGCGCGTATTGCAATCGCAAAAATCGTTACAACTTTTGTAAGCATTCCAATCATTCTTCATTGTTTACTTGAAGGGTTTACAAAGTTTGCGTAATGTGATAAATTGATAAAGATCTATTCAGGACGTTGATTGCTACGTCTACCAGCTCCCATTTTTTTCAATTTTCGCACACAAAGGTTTTTTTCCTGAAGTAATTTGTGCAACATTAGTGTACTCTACTTTGCGCAAATGAGTACCGTCGGCCAATATTCTGAGCAGTGTGGCAGGGTAAATCTATATTGACTCCAAAATTTACGAAACAGCCTATAACGTTCCTTTTAGTGTGATCATCTTCAGATCTTTTCGCAAAACTTAGTATAGTGAATATCTGAGCACCAAGAGCACGAACATACTTATGAACCATTTTTGCCGCTTTTTTGCCGCAATTTTGGCCGCTTACTCATCACTACTTCAAACAGAACGGTTGGATTCATGAACAATATAGGCCTATATCCTTAAAGTGTACCTCAAGTCTTGCATTTTAAAAATACGTGTTTTAGAGTTTGAAATAAAAACCTAAGTTGCTCATCGAACTCCCATTGTCAAAGTTCATTCGATCGTGGAGGTACTAAATGTTGAAGTATTTTCACCTTCCAAAATAGTCCATTGCACAATAATTTCCTGTCCTGTAAAAGTAGAAATGTTTTCACGACCTTGAAAGCCTTCTGTTTTGTTGCATAGCATGCTGTAGAGAGAGAGGGCTAACCAAATTATATCATCCCATATGAGTGACACTGCTATTTCATCTTGGTAACAATGTGCGATAACGTATATGCGATAACTTTCAGAAAAACAAAGAAATAAAAATATACTATTTGAGTAGTGCAGCAATGACATCAAAACTTATTACGCAATGCACCAATTTAAGTTGAGCATATAAACTTTAACATTCATATCACAGGTCAGGAATGACCTATGAAGATGGAGGGTGGACTGTTAGAATATATTTTTCTTGCTCTGTAATATATATTTTTAAAATGTAGACTTGAGGTACACTTTAACGAACTAAGGAGTTTGAGCTAGTAATAGGTTAAAGCTGAAAAGGGGTTGGAATAAATGCATTGAATCTCCCGAGGGGAAAGGGGTAATAACCTCGTGACAGAATAAAGGGCCCGTCACTGCTTGCAAGGGACTCCGACAGCTTTTTGCAACCAAACAAAGTACGCTGAACAATTGTCGTATTTCGTTATCAGGCAGGTAGCCAGGGTTGTTTTTTTTTGGGGAGGGGGGTGAGCACGGGATATATTGATCACCATTCAGGGGGTTAAAATTTAAGCCTTTAGGTGGATGTTAATTTGAAGAATTAACAATGGATTCCTACTCTGATATTTTTTGAAGGGCACGTGCTTACCGTGCTTGCGGTTTGTTGGCTAAGGAATGGGGTGGTGGACCCCTTCCTAGATACCTGCAACCAGTCTTATATCTTATATGTTGTAAAATATATCCTTTATCGGCTAAGAATGAAATAAACCTTTGAAAGATTCCTCATCCTTCTTTTTTCATTTAGGCAAAGGGTCAGAGACGTTCAAAGTCAACTTTTTATTTAAATATGCTTTTGTTTGATGGCTGCCTTAAAACCCCATTTTACAAATGATTGGGACATTGAAAATGGATTAATGGATAACATCGTAGAATCAAGATGTGACTACAGCAGGCCTATGGACAGTAATTATATATTTAGCTTTTGAATACTTCAGATATTAGAATAGGAAAGCCTCTCCTCGTTATACGAAGCAAGCATACCACAAAAGGGGAATTCAACTAAATGCATTTACTTACCAATTTCGGATTCAGTGTATACAGACACCTTTCCATACTTATCCCACCAACAAGTCTCACACGCTCTGCAGTACTCATTGTGTTTGGATGACAACAAATGGAAACCATTATCAAGACACTTCTGTTCGTAACATGTTGTAAGATCAATGGAATCCCACGGAATTACATCTGTTTTTGTGCGTCCTCCTTGCTTTCTACAAGGGCGTGATTTGTAATTTTCTATTTCACATGATATGCACCATCTTTCCGTAACCACGTTTCTGTGATAAAATAGACCTGTTATTTTCAGAATAAACCAAATCAAGGGTGGCCACTCACATTTTGTACTCTCTGATGAACGAATAGACTGTTGACATGAAAAAAAAGATGTCTCATCCAGCTTCCCATTTCTTACTAGTGACGACATCTCCATTGTGAGTCCAATCATTTAGTTGTAAAAACGTGGTACATTTTCTTATCTGCTCCAAGAACAATGCCAGATTTTTAAGCAACATTAGGTGCAAATAGAATGTTGTCAAGATTGAAATGAGAAAAGACCCACAATATGAAAACCCATGAGTTGACAAGAAGCAACATCCAGATTGCCAGTTGATTCACAACAGAAAGGAAAAGAAAAACTTAAACATATTGTAAGGTGGAACTTGATATGGTGTAGTTTCAATTTTAATTATCAAGCTTGTGTTTTTGCTTAACGTTACCTTCCGAAAGCAATTCGAAGCCAATGCAAACAGATGCATAAGAATACTGGTTACACTTTTGCCAATTCATTACATATTGAACTAGTTTACGAGCGACCTAGTTGATGGGAGAGAAAAAAGATCAACTTCAGCGTGTAGTTCACGCACAAATAATGACCAAGCAGTTTCATTTGTTTGACAGAAATGAAGGCGGAAAAAGCTTTGACATAACAAATCATGTCTGCAGCGATGGGAAAATTCCCAGGTGCTATTAACTTTCGAATTGATTGTTTTTAAATTCATAAGTGTAAAGTATGACACCGTCACTTCTACAGTACGTCACGGATTTTATTGAAGCAAGAAATCATTCAAGGACTAAAGAACCTAAAATATATACTATAGTTGTTAAAGGTATTAAGGTCTACGGAGACAAAATTCATTGATTTCAAAAAATGAAAAAAAAAGTCTTTCAAGAGGTAAAACCTGCATCCCAATAGCATAAAGAAATTTTAACAGAAGCGGATTTTTTCATCAGATTAAGGGCATTTTGGGAAATCTCTGTCACATTAAAGTAAATTTACATTCAATTAATTTACAATTTTAATGATGCTGCAGGGAATATTAATCAACATTTTATGTTTTACCCACATTTGGTGGATGGTAATACTTTTCTAATTTTTCATACTTTCTGAAGCTTTTGTTAAAAAGTTGAAGTTTTGTTCAAACAAAACTCATCGATCTGTAAGGAGAGATGTCTTGAGGTAGAAAAAAGTTTTGCGAAATTGTTTGGTATTAAATATTTTGCTTGTCTTTCTTGCAAGTCTTTAATGAAACTGGGAGATACAGGAATACAGATTAACTTCAAAGTTCAAAGTTGATCAATGTTGAGAGCACTCTGAAATTTTGTAAATAAATTTGTAGATGGGACATGCCTAATGGATATCTTTTAACAAGCCAAGTTACTTACATCAAACAGCGGTTGTTTTTTTGAATGGTATATAATAGTCCATAATATGTAAGAGAGTCAGGCTTTGAAATGAGGTCCCTTCAACAGTCTTTGCCTTCCATTTCGTTATGATAAGAACCAGGTCAATAGGTACTGAATTTATCTTATTCTACCAGAGCGATCCTTTAAAAAGGTAGAACAACAAACTGTTCCAGTTAATGGTTTTCACATACCGATGTTATTAACCCTTTACCGTTGTGCTCCGATCGGGGCATATCTGCGCGCCTCGGGAGTGGGCGGGAAAGCGGACGTAGCCCGCCCCGCATCGGCTTCCGCAGGCCGTTGACCCCGTGACCTTAAGCCATTGTCTCTCTCGTTGTTGTGGCCGAACTTTCGGGTAGCTCCTCGCAGTTTCGAGCTCCGCGTGAAACAGTAAAGATGGGTGACAGCCGACCTCTCCGCATGGGTCCGAGGGGAACCCAAACAACGGTAAAGGGTTAAAATAAGCCTGGGGAGTGTGTTTACTGCAAAGCTGATGCCACTGTCTCTGCGTGTGTGCACGTACACCTTGAGCCGAGTGGTGCAGATATTTTATATTAACCCTTTACCGTTGTGCTCCGATCGGGGCATATCTGCGCGCCTCGGGAGTGGGCGGGAAAGCGGACGTAGCCCGCCCCGCATCGGCTTCCGCAGGCCGTTGACCCGTGACCTTAAGCCATTGTCTCTCTCGTTGTTGTGGCCGAACTTTCGGGTAGCTACTCGCAGTTTCGAGCTCCGCGTGAAACAGTAAAGATGGGTGACAGCCGAGCTCTCCGCATGGGTCCAAAAGGACCCAAACAACGGTAAAGGATTAAAAATAGCTCTGTTTCCCTCACACACACGCGCACACATAGACCACGATCTGTTGTGATATTTGCCATGCTTCACATGTAATCTGCCAAAATTAAGTGTTTCTATATCAAGTATACTTGTCTGCTGTCCTAACAAATTGATTAAATAAATCAATCAATTGGTATTTAGAAATGCACTGACACACATGCAGTCGCCTGTAGTCAAGACAAACGTAACAAAGCCTCGTCAAAAATAAGTGGAACATAACCTTGCGTCCGTCCCTCATGCTAGCTACTTTGCACTTTTTTCCACTTCAAAATTGATTGGAAGAAACTTCCCAGTCTTGAGTACAAAACAACATTGAAACGAACGCAGAGAAGTTTGTTTCATTTACTTTTGGTGGCAATTGTATGATGCTTAGCTAGAAGATCGGTGATGTTTTGCAACAGAAAAATGAAGCTTTAAAGGTATTCTCTTAAAATGTACCTCGAGTAAAAAAAAATCAAAAATATAAATTCAAGAGCATGAAAAATGAATTCCAACAGTCTAACTCCCAACTTCATAGCACATTCATGAACAGAGCTATAAAATGTTGAAGTTTATTCACTCAAAACAAGTTGGCCGATTGCGCAATAATTTGTGACTTTCTTGTTGTACAACTAACATTACCTGCCTTTTTTTTCTTTTAAAATTTAAATGAATTTATGACCTTGGATTCGTCCTGTTTGCTTGCATAGCATGTTGCACAGAATTTGCTTAATTGTTACATCACCCCATAAGAGTTAGAGTGCCATCACACCTTGCTACAAGGTGCAGTGCTTTTCAGAATAAAAACCAAAGAAATACAAAGATTGTAATTTGAGTAGTACAGCAAATTATTGCGCAATGTACCATTTTTAGTAGACTGGAGAGACTTCACACCTTTTATATCTCATTTCAGGAATGTGCTATGAAGTTGAAAGTTGCACTGATAGAATTCATTTTTCATGGTCCGTAATGTATATTTTGATTTTGTTTTTACTTGAGATGGTACACTTTAATTTAAACGTCAGTTCAAACAAAAAGAAGTAGTTGCAGCTTACAATTAAGTATGATTCATGCATCGAAGGCACCGAAAGTATTTTAGCTCCATTAATTGCTTGGATCATGCACGATTACAAATGTTACCTGCCATGTTTCATTTCACTATTAGTTTCTCTTTTCTGGTCAATTTTCCCCTACACCAGCTCATTGAGACTCTGATATATACCATTATTAGTACAACGCAAATCGCTCTTATTATTCATACATATATTACTCACGTTTAACACTTCATCGGGATTTGAAGTGTACCTTTTGATGGAGATGAAAACTTCCCTTTCTTAACTTTATCATACTCACATCCTGGGTTAGTTACTTGTTTCTTCCTGCTTTCCATCCTAATCTTTCATCCTTCCTCTGTCTGGCAAGGCCTAAGTCGGCCTATCCGACCAAGTGTTTTTAGACTCACTCTATGTCCTTTTCCCATTTTTTCTCTGCCGACAGTCAGAGGTTAGACCTCTTTTTAAAATATGATCAAGCTCACATCATGTTAAATTCAAATCAAAGAGCGAAAATAGCCTAACCACAATATTTGAAGCGGAAAGTAATGAGATGATTTGATTGTGGTTGCTAATCAGTAGTCTTTAAAGTTATGCATGTTCGAAGTTTGAAGGATCCCCCCAAATCAGACCAATTCAGTGGCAGATATCAGTCATTTCATGTTGGTGTACAAGACCCATTTTTCATAAAGCGATATGGGTAAAACGCTTTGTCCTGCCGATATGGAACAACCACAGTAAGTGGACTGGAAACGATTTGGAAGAAAGCCTAAATGTTTATGTAGGTTTCACACCGATGAGAGAATTTGGCATCAGTGACCGCATTGTTTGGAATTCTCGTTTCATTTCTGACAGTTTTCGCAATGGAATACGCCTACTTCAGGTCATGATTGCCACGTGTTTGTGGGAATAAGCCTCAGTGTTATATGTACGAGATCCTGTCTTTGTTTTATCGAGAAATGTAAGCCTGTAAGCCAGACAACTGATTTTAGGAAAAGCAAAACTGGTTGATCTGACTGCTAGAAGAGTACAAAACAAAAATGCAAAATTTAATTCGGAATTTTCGGTTCCCCTGGAACCTTCATTAGAGATAATTGTATTGTGGACTTTCGGTTCAGGTCACAGTGAGGGATAATTGAGAAATGATGGTTCTATTTATAACGGCCATTCCTCCGATTGTCGACCTTGCTTCTCCATTCGTCCCTTAATACTCGATCAATATTGAGGATTGTTCTGATACCTTGGCTCCATACACGTATATCCTCACCAGGAAGATTATCTATTCATATTTTCAAGCTATTCTAAGTTTCTCACCATGCCGCTGTCCATGCTTGTGTGGCTGCTGAAGTTATTAAAACCAGTTGTCTTACCCTCCCCCTTTTCTTTCACTATCATTCTCTTCATTAAGTAATAATTTCATTTCCATTTTTGCTTTTCAAGTTTCTGTTCATCTCTTCCCCCATTTTTCTCTCTTTTGGGATTTTTTAACTTTTAGTTGGTCCAAATTTATTATCTTCCGTCTCATGCGGTGGGGGATGGTAACATTGTCAATGAACCAAAAACGCTATGCTTGAGGAAGAAATAGACATGAAGAAATATTTTAAGGAGCGTCACACCCCCCTTGTTTAATACGTTTATTCCCACTCTTCTTTTTTTTACCAGCATGCAAGCATATGTTCATATGTTCCTGAGCAGACATTTAGAAAAACACAATTTTAAATGTAAACAAAGTGAGAAATCTTACAGGGAAAAAGTGTACCATATAGAAAAATGTATCTTCGTAAATATTTGGTATTTTACTGACACCCCATTTTTATTTTTCACTTAGTTAATGTTCAGCTTTGTAACTCTTTCAAAGTCATCCGCATATGGAATTTGTATGCAAGTGGGGTATAGAAGCAAAATTTAATGTTCCTTGCCTATACTAGAGGGGCCCATAACAAAGACACGTGAAGATTAACTAACATTTAACTGTAAACTGTACCTCAATCAAATATCCTAGCACACTTGAATAAATATACAACAAAGATGGATGAGCCTCCGCTTGCCAAGGTATTTTTGGACACTCTCCGCAATTATATATTGTTTCAGTCAACCATACTAGGAAGCCCAATTGAAAACCGAATTCACTGGACACTAATTCCCCATGAAAAGCGATAATGGTGAGCCATGAAAATTGCCCTCCCAGAGTCAAAACAAGAAGAATCCATATTAAAGTTTTCAGTTCTTGTGTTTTAAATATATCATGCAGCTCTTGCTCTCTGGAATACTACAAATGTTCATTATGTATGCTAGTGTGAGCTTCAATTAACCATGAACTCCAGTTTTAATAAATTACGTCCTGGTGTCCGAATTGTACTGCCATATAAAAACCTACTATGGAAAGAATCATAGTGAAGGAGATGACAGGAGTTTTGCCTTCCACATTTCTAAGATATCTTGTTATCTCGTCCCAAAAGAACTGATGTTCTCCACCCATCATGCAGTAAACATTGGTGCGGAATCTCTCCCAGACGTAGCTGACATCCACTCCCCCGACCGCGAATGGACCCAAAATCACGAACATCGCGATCTCCAGCCAAATCATCGTATTGATGCTGTTTTGCAGATGAGCAACGTCATCGTTTTTGGCTTTATCTGAGTTCAACATATACTGCCAAGTGAGGTTCGTTGTAACTGCAAGGACACACATGGGAATCATTGCAGTCATGTAAATCCTAACGCATTGGTGGTAACATTTGAAGTCAACCGTAACCTGTCGAAGAACATTCTGGCAGAGGTCAGCTTGGCCTTCGAACCTCTTGAGATATTTCAAGATTAAGTCTAGTTGGATTTGGAACGATACCCTCATTGCATATAGCAAATAAATGAAACAACCCCACATGAACATAGAACTACCTGCCGAAAAACAGGCCAAGGATTTTCTGATGCCGGTATGATGTCTTAGTCCCAGTACCACATAGCATCGATACATTGCACATACGACAGGCGAAACCAAGCAGATGATTAGAAACAACTTTCCTGGAACCCCTGAAATAGACCACAAGATAAATATTGATTGTAGACTTTTTTATTTTACAGCTTTAGTAAAGACAGATATTCAATTAAATCCTCACAACCCAAACAGCTCCGATTCTCCTAACCTTCTTCCTCAAGCTCTTCCCACAAATGTCTAAAACTCATCCTCATACAGACAAAATCTTAATATGAGACACATTATTTTGCAGTTCTGAACTAAACGTCAATCAAAAGGCTGTGGCAATTACTATTCTGTGTGCTACTAACATTGTATTTTGGGATGAGAGGATTAGGTCATTAAAAATGACCGCAACCGAACATATTTTTTTTTAAATTCCGTCTTCTTTTCACATTGTTTGGTATAACTATTCATACTTTTAGCAGTCAATCTGAAAATTTATGGATTAATGTTAACTGACGTGAGGAAAGTACATTTGAAAGAAAATAGAAAAATAAAAATCATCTTCGACCGTTTCGAGAATCCTAAAACACAAATAAATAGAAAAAAAAAATAGGAAAAGATCACATTCATTTCGTCACATTCCTTCTTTAGAGTTAATTAACAGGATGGACAGAAACACATACTTCTGAAGTCTTAGTATGCCATGAATTTCAAACAGGGTAAGTGTAAATGATGTTACATTTAAATTTTAACTGAATGTCAAAAGGAGGATTTCCAAGCTTTTTCCCTTTGAAAATATATTAAGCCTTATGTAGAGAACTGTATTCACTATGGAGGACTACATTTTTAGTTAATAACTGACAGAGGCGAAAAAGGACTGCAGTGAAATCTCAAAGTTCAATTCGGTCACAACAAAGACTGTACTAACTGACCATTGTTTTGGAGGTCCAGAAACTGGAGACGTCGAATGATGAACCTGACATTTAACGATGTTGCCCAGATTCCTGGTCCTCTTCCCAAAAGAGAGCTCCGTACTTTTGAACAGAGATTCATCAATGGGTAGACGGCAAGGGCACATAGAAAGGAAGAATATGATAAGAGATGAAGAAGCTCCTTCCGTTTGCCAAACATGTCACCTATTACATACACAAGCTCGGTGCAAAGGAGGCTAATTATCACAAACAGAATGAACGTTGAAACGAACCAGCTACCCACGTGATTCCAATATGCGACTCCTGGAAGTAAATAAATATCATCACTTTTAGTTGTATTTCCGAATTTCTGCAATACGAGTTAAAAAACGCCTAATCAAAACATTTGAGCAAAATATTTTTAAGACCCTCCAATTTCCACTGGAAGGTGAGGGTGAGACCTTGAACAGACCAACTCCCAACACCGATATCAACTGCATGAACAAATACATCGACATGAAACTGCCTGTCATTATCCCCCCCTCCCTTCATAGCTGCTAGCTTAGATTAAAAAACAATAGGCTTTAGAGCGCAATGCATGTGCTCTCATTTTTTTGTCTCGTTGAAGCTCCCTGGTTTGCCTGATCGGTAATTAAATGTTATCAATTTTATGGACTGTTTCATGTGTAATTCTGTGACATTTCATGTTTTAAAACATAGAGGAAAGTTTTAATTCAGAAACTAAGGCATTTACTCTGTAGGGGGAAACCACTATTTCATGAATATTTAGAAAAAGGCGGACGGGGTCTTTAAATAAGAGACTTTAAGTAATTTGAGATATTTGTTTGCCGAATGAGGCTTAGGTTGTGTAAACGTCCCTTACTATACAACCCCATGTACCTTGTTACACTCTTAAAACACCAGGGTTAAATTTAACCAGGATCGGTTTTCTGTTTACTCCTACACAATCCTGGTGAAGTTTCCTAGCTAAAAATAACTCAAATCCTAGTTACTGCAACCAGAATTTGTGTTAGTGTAACCATGATTTGCCGTAGTTTTAAACGGAGTTTCATGGAAAGTTAACCAGAATAAATGTAGGAGTAAATAAAACGTCGATCCCTGGTAAAATTTAACCTCGGCATTTTAAGAGTGCATGTAAACGTTTAGAATTCAGTGGTAAAATCTCGTTTTCGCCACTCTTGTAATGAAAGCCTGCATAGAGCTAACCGGTAACCATATATGAACTAGTTTAAATTTTGTATCTAGCACTAGAGATAATTTGTTTTCAATGTAATTGCGTACGTTGTTCCCTGCAACACATTTTTGTTATGCTTGAAGTGCATTGTTTTATTAAGAAAATTGGTATGCAGCAACAGATTCAGTCATAGTCCAGATTGGAAAACATTTTGAGTCCACATAGGGATTTAAAGGAAGCTATTATGATTAAGTAAATTCGTACTTGAACCATAGTCCCAGGTATGATCCGAGGGATCTTAACACATTTTCAAAAGCAGAGTGTATTACCTATAGACTTTTCTGTGTAACGATGCATTCGTCCATGTCTGTCCCACCAACAAGCCTCACAGGCTTTGCAGCTTTTCTTATCGGAATTATGCTTCTGTCTTGAATTGGAACCAAAGCTTGAATACAGGAACCAGTTATCTGACCAATTTTCTCCAACAATCACTTCACCATGTTCGTTCTCGTAAGATATTGTAAGGTTATACAAGTTGTTAGAATCCAGCTGTCTCACACATTTCATTTTCCCACCTCTCATTTTTGTTGCAACTCGTTCGTAGTGGTCCATGTCACAGGTAACACATCTTCTATCACCTACAACAGTTTTGTGATAAAACATGCCGGTGATTTTCATGATGAACCAGAGAATAGGAGGCCAGCCATCTGTCAACCTTCCGTCAAACGATATGTTCTCTCTCTGTTCATGCTTTGAAAGAAGTGGCATTTTCTCCCCTGTGTCGCCGAGCGAAACCATGTTATTCGCAACTACACTAACTTTAGCTTAAACGGTGCTGTATATTTCTTAGAATTTATATGCGAAGAACTCGCTTAGCTTTAGTGGCCAATGTTGCTAGCCTGATGGACTCGTACTCAAGATTCCACACTTGTTGGACTCTGTTCATCTTTCCGACACCAATCGATTCGTGAATAAAACTTAACACTGCTTATAACGTGATAGAAAGAAAGAATCCACGATGGTAGTTATTAGTTGCATAGTGCGTTTCAAAAATCATTGGTTCCTGTTCACAACAGAATGATTACATAAATCTCACTCTTTTGTATGCCACCTTACCCGGCAATTTCCACAGTCAATTCAACGTAAACAGTTCAATAATTGGTTAATAAATCATCCGTCTCTTTAAAAACATTGGCCTACATGTTGTTCCCTACAGACACGTTTACAGACACAAAATTCATTTGATTTGGCATGTTCATCATGGCGGCAATCAGGAAGTTGTCACAACACTTTCCATATATCAGAAATGATAACTAATATTAAACAGGAATCAAAACTGAAACTTAGTCATGCGATCGATTGTGCCAAAACGGAAATTGTGACGGTGACAAGTCCCTGGTCAAGTAACTACAAAACATTTTGTTGTATTGAGTTTTTTTTTGACTGTTCACTTATTAAGTTTTCGACATCAGTCAACTGAAACTCACTGGAAAATAGACGGAGACACAACTAAGACATCTCTTTTCTTGCTTTTCTTCGCATACTGAAGTAGGTGTTGTTGCTTACCTTTGCTAAAGCAGTGTTGGGAAAAGATTTCGGAATATAGGGAAGTTTATGATATTTGTTTACATAGTTTACGAAGAAAGACGCTGACGCTGAATTATACCCACCCTCAGCCTTATAACTCGGCTGCAGTAGAGAGTGTAGATCGGCTTCCAAGCATAGCAATATGGTACTGTTAAATCTAAAACCTTTAAGTTAATTTTACTTGAGAAACAAAAATTTACCAATTTTTGAAGTATTTGACGACGTCGTTTTTCTTCTACATTCACATTTGCTCAGATGCAGTCGTATTTTAGTATGACCCTACGTCCGTTGTGGTTGATGTTTTGCGTAAGCGATGGAGCAGGGAAGACAATTTCAGTGACCATGACCTATAACTGGAAAAGGGGCCAAGGGGCAATGTGCAGCTCCAAGAAAAATCAGGAGATTGAAAGTTGAAAAGTTATATCCCACCAAATTAAACAAACCACATCTATTCTGGACGTCTCTTTGAACTCTTGTCAAATTTGGAAAAAGGAGTATTTTACAAGCTGGGCGGGAAAATCACAAAAAACATGGGCTCTGGAGGAGTTTTCTACGCAAGTCTCTTCAATATATTGGAATTGTAGATGATAAATTCCATATAATTGTTAGTGTCTTCCGAAGTCCTTGTGCTTCCATTCATCACACATCAGTGTGTTTTTCCTGCTCGTGAAATGCAGTGGACATTCAAGACTTCACAAGATTAACAAATTATCTTTCTATTAGTAGCGAAAACACGTTTTCATTAGCTTTGTATATGTGTCTCTTTTGTGGCATGAAGGTGGGGTGGGTTCATGCCAATTGATTGAAAAATTGTAGATCATTACCCTCACTCCACCCCTTGTATGTTACTGAAAGTAGGTAGCTAGTTCTGGACACGTAGGACACATTAGTATGTCTGTGTTTCAGTTTCTCTTTGTATAACGCACAGATAGGCTTCTTCAGATTGTGTCGTAATGATCCAGTTTCTCGGTTGTGGTTGGCTAATATTGATCCCTAAGCACGTTTCAGTGACAACACAGACGTAATATACAAATTTTGACAGAGTAAAACGAAAGTTACCGCACCATCCTAACAACCAAGCAGTAGGATTCGATCTTAGTTGTTCAGTGTTGTAATCGAGTCACCAGATTAGTGACTTGAGTCACCAGTTTTCAAACTTTTAAGTGACTCGAGTCCAGTCATTGACTCGAGTCACTGTACTATTTCAATGGTAAAATTACTCCTGTATTCTGTCGAGTCACTATCATTTTAGAGGAAGCGACTTGAGTCGTGACTTGTTACAACACTGCAGTTGTTTCAAACTCCACCCAGTCAAGGAAAGGAGTCATTTTTGATTACGATATGTTGAAACGAGGCAACAAGCTTTTAGTCCTGATTACGACTTGATGTAGGTCACTTATGAGGGCTTTTCCTTTCTAAATTGCTCCATATTCCGCTCCGATATGACCTACGAAGAGTGAATTTGGTTTGTTTTCAATATTATAATTGAAATTCGCATCACATTCTTGGATTCATTTACACATATAAAAATGATTCACCATAGTCAACTTTGTAATTTGTCACTGTTAAGAGAAGGTTGTCTTGTTTTGCGTATTAACGGAAACGGTTTAACTGTCTTGCAAATGAACGTGGAATGGTTTACCTGAAAAAAGTATCTTGAAATTTTCAGTACACCGTTTAAAATAAGAGTTCCTCTGGCTTGAAAGACTGTCCTATGCATGCCCCATTTCTGGTAATCAAGAACTATAAAAATGAAAATTGACATGCCGATAATAGAGAATCAGGTACCTGTAACTGTACTTCCCATCAAAGTGAATGTAAACGACAGGTTTGATATATTTAGACAATTTCAATAGCGTACTAGTGCGCATTTGTGTGCTTCCACCAATGCAATTACTTTGGTAACGAGAGTCATCAGTAAACGACACAATGGAAGCAGAGTAAGTGTCCTCTTCCATGTGTTCTGCTTGGGTGCTTCACTATTTTAAAATGTCATTAGAACAGGTTTCTCTCGACGAAATTTTGGAACCAAAGATTTGACTTTTCTCTGTAGGTAGATCTGATCTATGTGGACATTTATAACCTTTCTTAAGAAAGGCAAAGTCAAACCAGGCAAAGAAAATTAACTGAAAGTGTTAAATGTTTTGGTGTTTGACCAAAGAATTATACTATCAAGCGCTCGAAAAAAAGAGAAAAAACATAATGTGATATACAATTAATCTAAAGATACCAAGCGTTAGTCCAAAATTCACATGAGAAAATTTCATGGCATGAAAAATTAGCACTCAAACTGGGCCATTCTTTGACGTCATCCGACCGCAAGAAACTAAATGATCTTGGCTGGTGTCATGTAGTATGGTGCTAACTAACTGACTGACTGACTGACTACGAGCAACTCGCCCTTCCTTTTGTTCTACATTCCCAGGGCCCTTTCTCTTTCCCGTCACGTGTTAGCGGTTGACGTGACATATTACATCGCCCTGGTTCCACGTGCACACTGTAACCTATATTTTCAAGGTGTGGCCAAGTCCCCCCTTTGCAGCCTCCTCATTGGTCATCTATATCATTACACTCATTTGCATTGGTGCGTCATACCTTTTGACCAATCAGGGGACTGCAGGTGTTCGGAGCTCGCACGAGGTTCCTAAGACCGAGCCTGCGAGCTGGACTCTCGTACCGTAGACACAGAAGGATAAACATGTAGTCAACTTTGTATATATCTCAGTGATCATAATAGGCCAGCCGAATTAATCAAACCTGACCTTTTTTTTGGAACTCAAATCATCGAATAAAATCATTTAAAACCAACTGGAACTCTCTGTTCTTTTTTGTCTGGGGCTACACCTCAAGCTCACGTACAATTAACTTATTATCTAACACTGGTGTTAAGTCGTAAACTCTAGTAGAAGCAGACTAGGAGTCCATCGAATCACCACAATCGGTCTGAAAACATTTCTTTTTAGTCATTTACTATGCAATATGAAATCTCTGGAATTTGTAGCGCCATTTTGATCTGTTCCCTGTCTTGATATGTACAAAAATTACAAAATTAGGAATTACATTTAAAAGACTAAATGGTAATGAGATCTTTTGGCCTGCAAAATCTTGCAGGTTTTGCTTTGAAATATGATCGTTATTTTCACTAAATGTTGATCGATTTTTTTTTTATAACGTTTAAATTAGTGTCAAGTTACGCTCCGACCATTTAAACCGCAAGAATTCACCAATAAGGTTAATAAGGTCAATAAGGTTAAAAGGTTTGGTTGTTGTATTGCAGCGGGACAAACATATCTGTGATAATCCCCATATCACTTCGAAACAGCTCTCAACAAAGGCATGACTTAAAACCCGAAAGAAGCCTTTTTGTCGGGTAATCTGTGCTAATATCTCCTATTCAACACCAGCTGCACGAAAACCCTTGACCTGGTCGTTGCCATGAAAGATCTACTTCCCCGGTTCCTACACGGTAGGGAAAACGCTTCTTCGTTAGGAACAGGACTTGTTTTAATAATGTATGGGCAATGCTTCATCTTCAAATTTTTCCACATCGTCACTATACAGAATAGAACTTGTGTGTCAAAGTTCATAAATAATATCAGAAACCAAAGTCAGTGTAATGAGTTTTGCTAGGACAGACAATTGTTCAAACTGACATGGGCACCGTTTCCCGCAGGGACACGGGGACGCGTCCCCACCAAAAAATTCAGAAGTGGGGAATGGCATGTCCCCACCATCTTTTGAGTGAATTTTGGAAGTGCGACTATCCATGATATCCTGCTATACCGCGTTGTCGTAAAGATCTCAAGTGCTCATTAGGCGTTATCAAAAAAGCAACAAAACTCTAATGAATGAGTGAATGCAAAAGATGAAAACAAGTCTAATACGTTAATTGACAGCCATACTTGTTGTTTGCTCCATTAATGTATGCTTCCCGGTGGTGCTAACTTCAACCATGTCCCCAGCAGCCAAAAACAACACAAGCCTGTGTTAAAATTGCGTTGCTGACTTCAGCCGATTGACACAGTGTACGAGAGATCGAATTAAAAAAAAAAAAAAGTTTCCACAATGCTGCGTGTAGCCGCGTGGTCCCTCAGACGAGGGCGTTAAATGAAAGTCCTGATGGTAGAATAGCCACCTCTACCTGGTCTCTAAAGTTTTTAAGGTAAGAGTAACGTGTAAACACGATATTTGTTCACTTTCATACCGGTTTTCCTAAGTTCACATTTATGGGACCACACGCCCAATCGCGGTGCCCAAGGGGTGGTGAAGAAAGGTGAAGATGGCCTCATATTTTTGTTTTTGTACTTGATAAATTTATCATAGTAACTCTTATTCTTGAATTTTTTTTAATTACCATTTATCATGAAACACTTAATACTTAATACCGTGAAATATTAAAATGAATGACCCATTTTTTCATCATAATTGTGTTAAGGAAATGCAGTTTCCTGCAATCAAGGGGGTACATATTTCAAAAAAAAAATTCTGGTATGCTCTGCGCTAATTCCATGGTCGTAGATAGACACGTCCCACCAATTTTAAAAACAAAACGGCGTCCTTGCAAACTGATGAGGTTAGATTAATATTTAATGTTGATCTTCCATTCATTTGTAATATTCTAAGACTCCCTTTTTTGATTAGAAAGTACAGAAACAATGTTCTAATGTTCTCTAACTAAACATATTAACTAATGTGTAAAACATACAGACTTTAATTTGATTATAAAGTTTACAAACCATATTAACCTTAGTTACGGTTTGGGTACTGACAGTTTAATGATGTATGGCAGTTTTGTTATGAGAATGTTCTCTGGTGGTTGTAAACTCAAAATACAATCCTCGATCGACAAACAGATGGGACAAATCAAGCGAAAGAATCAGTGAATGGATTATCATCCCCAATTCTCCTATTCAGTGTTACAGCAGTCCAAAGTGTCATCAACCCTCAAGCAACCGTCCGATTTTTTAAAAAAATTCTGTCATAATTTCTTACAAAATTCCAGCCCGTATTTCAGATTGTGCAGGGGGAAGGGGCTATCTTCCCCTGCCTGGTAGGACAATACCCATGCGATGTTTTATCGTATTTTAGCAACGTTAGACAAGTGTAGTTGTCATATATAACGTCCGAACGTAACCAATTGTGGTTTGTGGATTAAGAGTGTTGTAACAGAATATCTCTAAATATTATTTGATCGTCGTGATTGCTGAAATGCTTTCTGTGCGGTCCCTGGACTTTGCACGTAAGGCGAAAAGTGTGTTCAAATGTCATTTTTTTATTACATTATTTGCGCTTTACCACCTGATTTGAAGAAAATAATTTGGAGAGCGGCATAATTTCGTATCCTCTCCTATTCAAGGATTTCACTACCGATGCTATCCCTAACCCCAGAAAAACTTCCCAACGGAATCATGCGAAGACGGTTCCACATTCTAACTTGCCGTATTGTCGTCTGACGTGTATCGTGATATGACGAGAGTATAGCACATCAACAATAGCTGTTTATTAGTTTCTTCCTCCCTACAGAAATATATCTGAAACTAGCTATGTACTAACACAGCACAGTGTACACTCACTGCACCGTGCACGCGCACCCAAGTGTAACGATTATAGACTTCTTATGCATTCGGCGAATATAAAGAAACTGAACGATAAATCAAGATGCATGTTAACTACCGTACTCTCTTTGCGAAAACACTGTAGCTAGCTGTTGGAATAAAACGTCCGACTAGATCTGCGTTTTAGCTCTGACTGGCGCAGAGAAAAAATTGTCGAGTCATGGTGGCAACTCCGCAATACGGATCGTCCTCTCACGGGGCTCCGTTTCTCAGCAGCATCACAACATCTTTTTCGTGTGTTACTTTGCAAACAGACGTCACTTTTAGTGAATGTTTACAATACATCCAAGTTATAGTAACATCCGGGTTCACAGAAAAATAGGTCGCGCACGATGGTGAAACGATTGATAGATGAAACTTTTATAATCCCCAGAGAATATTTCCAAGTGAGCATGTGCACAGGAGATCCGAAATTGTACTTTTGTATAACAGGAATCTTGAGTAGCATTGAATAAAATACACTGAAGTCCCATGGTTTCACCTTTAGTTAGCAATTTAACCAAACAATTATAATTACAGCGTCATAGCGCAGTTAAGTAAATGTACCCTAATAGGTCGTAACCTGAGAGTCCTGTCTTACTACTTGCATTTGAAAATGTTGTTACAAGATGGAACACACGAATGGCTTCAGACAAAACGTTACCGCCAATGTATGTTTTATGAAGAACAAAAGGCGAATGACACGTAGTCACCACCATAACCCCCATCCCCCTTAGCAACATATATACACTGCGAATTTTTGTTAGGGTCCTGACAGGAATCATAGTCTGTTTCCTTGTCATTAAGTAAAAGACGGTTCACCGTGGCCGTGCAATCCAAACCGGTCGCCATTTTGCATTTTCAGTTTCGAGCAGGTAGCTTACTTTCAGAAGGTAACTTAATCCCACAAAAAAAATAATGCATGGACAAAAACTATCTGAAACACTGATGTGGACATTTTCTAAAAAGACCGCCATTGAGGTAATTATGTCAATTTAGAATAAAAAACAAAAATAAAATCATTCAAAATATATTTCAGTCAAAACCCCTAAATAGTTTGTTTTGAGGCCACAGCATATTTTTATTAAGCATTATTTCTTATATTTTTTGCAGTACCATAATAGCCAACATAAGAAAATGGTCATCAGTACTTAAATTGAGTATAAATAACAAACATAATGATCGTAACCCCTTAGAAAATTGATTTGTCACAGATCTTTTCATATCTGGCCAAAATTAATGACAAATGTTCAAAACTTGTATTTTTTGAACATTTACTTTGGGATTCAGGTCAACCAAGACGGCGGAAAAGGCAAAATAGCATTTCTGATTTGGTTTCTTCGAAAACTCAGGCGCTCCTTAGAATTACATATGCTTTCCATCAGTATCAGTTTAAACAACTGAAAAAGTCGGCCGTGTTCCATTTGTAAGCAGTTTTGGGTAGATCAGTTTAATGACCGACTTGGCATCCTCTTGATGACGTCGTTCAAGTGTATTGCTTGCTTGAAACAGTGGCGTAGCTAGGATTTTTTTCATGGGGGCTTTGGGGTAGGACACTTTTGTAGGGGGCTGGAATTTACTATCAAAGCGTAGAGCCACAATCAGTTGGCGCGGAGCGTACAAGGAAAATTTTGGATTTTAACATCTCCCAGATGGCTGGAAATGGCATTTCTGGTAAGAAAAAAATTGTGATTTTTCTTAGATTCAAACGCTTTTTTGAGAAACTGATTAGCTCAGTTCATTACTTCACTGGACTGTGTATCCTAGGATTGCAAATCCGGAATTCTGCTGTATGCTGCAAGCAGCTGTTCCAGTGCACGCCTGAGCAAGGTATTTCCATAGGCTTAGGGGAGCATTTCAGTTTGGGGGCAGAAGATTTTTGCACGAAAAATGTTATTCTGCCCGGATGACAGTCAAAGCGGAGGGCCACCACTAGTTGGCGCTGACCGTCCAGAAAATTTGAAAATTCGCACCTCTCAGACAGTTGAAATGGCATTTCCTAGGATTACAGGGGGATCTAAGCAATCGCCATTTTGAGTTTCCTTTTGCAAACATTGTTCACTTAAAACTTAAATTCTGTTATGAAGCGGTCTAAGTGGTGCATAAGTTGGGGGCGAAACGTACAGGAAATCTGACCCTTTCGACAGTCAAAAATGTCATTTCGTAAGCTAATAGAGGGTCTAAGTAATCGCTACGTCGAGGTTCCGTTTTAAAAGAACTGTTCATTTGAAACTTATATTCTGCTGGGAAGAATATCTACGCGGGGCGCCACCACTGGTTTGCGCGGAGCGAACAGAAAATTTTGAAAAATCGGACCCCTGAGACAGTCGAAACTGACATTTCCCAAGATTATAGGGGGATTTAAGCAGTCACTATTTGATCAGAAAATTACGAGATAAAATGTGTCACTCCCAATTGATGAAATGGTCCCTCATATTTTCGGGGGAAAACCATAAAACGTGATTGAAAACATGCCACTGAATTTTACTCTATTGTGAATCTTCTCTGAATTAAATATATTGACACAATTGTGTGACTGCCCAAAATGCCGACTATATATGATTTTACTTTTGAAAAAATTTAACTTTACAAGGTGTGTTTAAATGAATTTTCAAGCAGGCTTATGGAAACGACATTCTCACACTGCATTATTAAAGTATCGATGAAAAACAAATTACAGGGTTGTCATAACCATTGCACGTATTCGGCTCTAGAGCAGGATAGGTGGCAAACTTTTGGGCACCTGACCACCCACCTGTCTGTCCGTTGAATTAATTTGGCAATTGAAAACACCACAGCATTTTTTTAAACTTTGCCCGAATATTTGACCATTTCGGGCAATTTTTGCAAGACTACAGTAAGACTGTGGGGATGATGAAAACTTTTTTCATATTCTGCCCAAATTGGTGGCAGATCTTTGTTATTTTCCATGAAAATTTTACTTTTAATATAGCGTGCTCTGTTTTCGGCAAAGATTTGAAGCTATTTAAAAAATCGGGTATTGTATTACACAAGATTTTTAAACAGGCCTAAGAATGATTGTTGCTTTTAAGCCACAGGCTTCTCAAATGTGTCGCGGTTTTTTTATCTGTTTGATTTTTCGTAACTATGTTACCCTTACTATGTTACTTTTCCATTTTCGGACAAGTACTTGGAAGAATTTGTATATCTGACAATTTCGGGAATTGTGTTGTGACTTTCTGTGAAGTAAAAGTTACGAACAATACCTTTTTGCGCCGCCCGAGGGTGTAGCGATTTTTTTTTTAAAACCTTGACTTGGTTTTTCATGAAAAGTTTTACTGCGACTATATGACGTTTCTTTCCTTTTTTCGGGCATATCTGTTTTAAGATTTCGGCCACATATAGGAATTTTCTGAAAAACCACCCCATCTTTTCAAACTGTAAACGCTGTCCGAATTTTTTCCAAAATTCTGCCCGTCTCGTACGCCACTGGGAATGTCCACTCAACCCAAGGGCTAAGTGAGGTCCTGTAAGGTAATACTAGTGGTAGAGTTGCGACCCTTGAACTGCATTGATCCACATGGTTTGGTAGTTGCACGGGCCAATAATTCTACCCCCCACACCAAGAATGATTTTGGAACGAATTTGTGCATCCCCAGAAATTGAAAAAACCCCAACAGGAAATAGAAGCAGGCCAGATGCTAGAACCGGACTTTACATCACACCAAGGTAGGCAAGTTCAGCCACTCTAAATGTACCAGAAAATTATCCATCAGAAACCCGACGAGTAAAAAGTCAAGAGTCCCCGAAGATATGAAGCTTGTCGCAGTCTTCCTGAATGTATTCCGAAATTCAGAGTCGGCCGCAAGTGTATCTATGTCACAGTAGCCGGGTAGCCCGGATTAAATATTATCACCGGCCAGCATGAATAAAATTTTTGGCCCAGATCGCCAGTGGGGGGGGGGGCTGCCCGGGGCCTGGGCGATTCAGACCGGGGGATCTAGCCCCAACCCCCTTCCCCGTAACTACGCCACTGGCTTGAACTTGGTTGTTTAAAATTTTGGAAGGCCCACCAACCATTTCTGTTATCTTGTGTATATTAAGTTGTTACCCTTTTTAATATTCGCCTGCATATGACTACAGCCATAAGAAATATCCATGAGAATCACCAGTGATTTAATGAACAAGTTGAAGTAAATCAATATTTGTGAATAACAAAAATTTTTAAACCCTTAGCCCTTTACCGTTGTGCTCCGATCGGGGCATATTTGCGCGCCTCGGGAGTGGGCGGAAAAGCGGACGTAGCCCGCCCCGCATCGGCTTCCGTAGGCCATTGACCCCGTGACCTTAAACTAATGTCTCTCTCGTTGTTGTGGCCGAATTTTCGGTTAGCTACTCGCAGTTTCGAGCTCCGCGTGAAACAGTAAAGATGGGTGACAGCCGACCTCTCCGCATGGGTCCGAAAGGACCCAAACAACGGTAAAGGGTTAAAATAAGCCTGTGGAGTGTGTTTACTGCAAAGCTGATGCCACTGTCTCTGCGTGTGTGCACGTAACCCTTGAGCCGAGTAGTGCAGATATTTTAGATTAAAGTGAAACATTACCTTATTCCAATTAGGAGCTTTTGTTGCGAATAATTTTAAAGCTTTTAATTCTTATGATCAGCATGTTTCCATTTGTCATATATGGTGTCGAATAAAATTTTGTCGAATAAAAATTGTTGATTTTGCAATTATGAAATTGGAAATATGCCCATGTATCACACAAGGTGGACCTTTAGTTTTAGGAAATTGAAACATATGTTCAGATCTACGGGATATACAAAAAAAGGTTAGCTAACAGGTCAGTCAAGTGTGTGTTACTTGCTCCCATGAACTGTGCGCCCAACGAAAGCATAGATCACTTGAAGGCAAAGATTATGGGACAAACTCACACGTCAGGTACACCCCGCACAGCCTTTTATTTACTAGGGTGACTTAGATGCATTTTCATCAAATAAGTTTACGCCACGTAATCATCGAAGCAACAAGAAGTGCAGAAAATATTAGAAAAATACAAAATCGAAGTAATAAAGATAATTGTTTGGTTGCAGGAATATTCAAAATCGGATAATAAAATATATAGAGAAAGAAAGTTTAAATACTTCAGGAAAGGTTGATTAAAAGTACATCTTTTCAGTATTGACAACATATTGATCTATTGAATTGTTTCAAGGTCATAAAAATGTACTGCATTGAAAAAAATTATGGATTGCTAACAAGAAACTTCAGGCTTAGTTCCAAGCAGGATGGTATGTTATCATAGGGCTCCCCGAAATTTGAAGAACCTTATGCCGTAGAGCCGATTATGAAGTACTATATTCATGTTTATATTGAGATACTGCTTTCACTGACACACCGAACTTTCAATTAGTAATAGTTCAATTTTTCTTTTACCATGATGACATTAAGTTAAAGAGTTGATTGCAAAAGGCAAAATAAAACTTATTAAGGGGGAAACCCTCATGGGCTGCAAAGACAGTAGGCTAAATCCGTAGATAGGTACTTCGAACGTTTAGCAAGCTTTTAGATCACGAGTTTCTTATCACTTTCACATTTCTTCTGGATAACTTCACATACGTTTCAGTCTTCAAATAAGCTTGAAATGTAATGTGCCACAAGAAAATCAGTAAATGTTCTCGTATTTCAGTTTCAGTCGGTCCTGGAAATTTGTGGCATCTGTCACATATAAATGATTATGACAAAGTTACATCATACTAAGTTTGAAACAATTCATGACCCGCAGAATCTCACCTTTTTTTACATGATCATGTTTCAATTTCTCAACATAGGCCGCTATATTTGCTTTACTTAATGGCTTCATTCGTAGAGGGGTTATGCGTGGTAATAGTTTCCATATTATTCTAGAAACTCAGTGATGGCGACATGACATACTGTAGCGTTTTGTTACTTTTCTTTAGAAGGGAAATGTTTCAAATGCCATGTGCTCCTAAAAAGTTGCTCAAATGTTTGACAGCATTTTGTGGTTCAGGGTTTAAGCTTTAAACTATGAAATTTCATGGACTTGAATGCATTTTGATTTATCATTATAAACAAACCCTTACTTGATAGTAGGCTATACAGACTGAGATATTATTGTAAAATTCTAGTGAAATGAAAATATATTTCCATCATTTTATGACAGAAATATGGATAAGGCGTAGTTGTTTGTTTGTCTTCTGTCTCAAAAGTAACCTTCAAGATCTGTTAAATTAGCACAGAATGGCTCCTGGATCACAAAGGTTGTTACTTGTATATCCCCAAGTTCAATTGCCATGAAGAATGTGATCACTGAGAAAACAATTGCAAAATTTATCCCGTAGTATTCATCTTCAATATATTTCATATGTTTCATTACTTTTCGCCAAAACCGTCCCGAGTGTTTCTTATCCCGACTGAGTGTGACAAGTCTGAGATAAAAATGTTTCCAGATGTACTCTACACTCACTCCACCGATCGCCCATATACTTACAAGAAGAAATGTGAAATTCTCTATCCATATGAGAATAGCAATGTGACCTCTTAAATACGTCAACGTAGGGATGTTCCTTGTATGGTTGTCACGTGCCATGTAATAGTCACTGTAAATTGATGTCGTGATAGACCATATTGTTGTAGGTACAAAGAAGATCATGTACAATGAAGCCAACTTGCGAAAACAGTTAAAGTCCTGTTTGACGCTCCCTAGTACCCGACGGCAGAAATCGAGGTCATGCTGATGCTTTTCTATACTTTTCCTGACCAAGAAAACTTGTCTCTGGAAAGAAACTCTGACCACATACATCAGGTATTGAAAACTTCCCCACATAAACGTTATATATCCACCGAAAAAGACTGACAATCCACTGTGAAAAGAGAAGCTGTGACAGAGGGTCCAGTATATCCATCCCCGATACACCATCATAAATAGGCAGCACGCATATATGGTAAGAAGTGCAAACTTGGCAGGAATACCTGTTACATGAAATTTGCAAAAGACTCTTATAAAAACTAGAAAACGACTGGTTTGTATACAGTTTATTCTGTGACAGTATGTAGACGAATCGCTCAATTGAGGTAAAGGGATAGCTGGTAGGGAAGAGACTGATTTTTATCGAGGGTTTCCACATATGTCTAAAATATTCCCATTGTGGTTCGGGACGTTGGGCTGGGCATTGCTGACCGCAAAGGTCAGAAATCTTGCTACGGTAAGATTAAGTACATTTTTGTATCAAAGGAAAGTGAAATTGTACTGTTAAATAACATTCTAAGTTAGCGCCTTCCACGGCCATAGGTATAGTCAAATCCGTGTTTATTCGTTGTGATCTAAGTGAATAACCTCAGGGACAAGGCCAATAACATTGTCCAAAACTGAATTTAACCTAACTATTTAAGTACGGAGCAAGAAGTCTGACCACTGTAAACACAAACAAGTCAAGTGGTATCTGAATTGACTAACTACGTAAGTCACTCTTTTTTGATAAATTTGTGATAACGTCTGACTAATTTCGTACTAATAGACAAAAGAATATCAGTCAATACTTAGACAAGGAGGCTCAATATTTTATATAGACTTTTTCAACTGGGGCAAATATTAGTCAATATTACTGACTAACGTAATTGGTCGATTCAGAGTTACACCTTCAAATCATGCCAACTAACTGTAGAGCTAACTAACTGTGAAACTTCGGAAAAATTAAAGTCACAATTTCAGAATTTGATATTATGTAAAACGAATGAATATATAAAACGAAATCGGGGTACCTCTGTTTGGAATATCAAGGAATTGTAGTCTTTTGATCATGTATCTGGCATTGAGGGCTGTTGACCAAGACAACTCTGGTGACCTTGTCTGTGTCCAAGAACGCATTTTGGATATTATGCTCATTGCAGGAAAAAGCAACAATTTCACCATGAACGTCCCGTACGAGAGGGCGTGGATGATCTGGTATTGTTTGCCCCATAAACTTCGCACGTAGTACACCAAATCATAGATTATTACAACTATGGAAACTGCCGTAACTGTAATGCACATCGTAGATCGTCCGTAGCTGGTTGCAAAGTTCAAACCTATCAAGTTGTTAAAGAAAATAATACGTGTATGATATGTCAGAGTCCCGACTTGGACCACGTATGGAGGAGGAACGTTCATGGAAAACGAACTTTATGACCATTAGAGTCTGGGAGACCAGTACCTCCATATTTACATGGTCGTATGTCTTATGCCTATGTCACGCAGTGGTGGATCTGTAATGATCATGGTCTATTACAAATGGTTATCAAATTGTGAGTCTTTTTGCGAGTTATTCCTAAAATATCCGTATTACAGAGAGCTCCGAGGCCTGTAAACCTTATCACAATGTCATCCTTACTATCTTTGCATTCGGGTAACAGATCCCAGATAAGCACAGCAATAACTAGTTACTAGTTACCGAGAGAAGAATCGTCACCTGAATGACATAGGGGGTTTTGGGGTGGGAATGAAAACTGTCTATGATGAACTTAAATGTAAGTTTGACTTCGCAAACCTATGACCACTATTAAAATTTTAATGCTTTAAAAAACGTACCATTTTGCATCTTAGTTAGCTGTACCTCAATGAACCTCCTCCTCCCAGATCACTGTTACCACGTAGTAACAAAGAAACGACCCCAACCCGTCCAATCGCACAAACTACACAATGCGTTGACATGGGAATTGTCTAACCACTCTTCCACAGTGTTATGGAGCCACTGAATTGATGTCTTCACAAGCCCCTCACTTCTAACAAAATAGATTTTCGATCTCAATCCGGTCAGTTGTAGTTAGAGTGAACTGCACCTTCCCAATTCTTTCAATTTTCTTTTTAAATTTAATTTAAAGCTCATTATGACACCTTCAAATCTTATCAAAAGTGCCACAACTAGTCTTAGTTTTTTTGCAAAGGTTGAAAAAAGTGCGACAACTAGACTCTGTTTTTTTGCATAAATTGTATTCCTAGTAGACGGGGACGGACTCCTCATCTCGTACGTAGTCCGGATTAACAGTGTTTCTTACTTGCCGCAATTGTGAGTACTAGTTTGGGGTAATTGACAGAAGTGGCTCTTTTTGGTGTGTAGGCTTAACCAGAATCCCGATTAGGCAGATGGGTAAATTGCATTTCCACAAAGACAAAACATGGAATTTGAAAATCCTTGTTGAAATTGAAACTGGTTCGTATCATTGTACGAACCTATTAAACCACGGTTTCTTAAAATACCTATCGGTACCGGACCATGCATGGTCTAAGCAGGCGCAACTTCAAAATAGTGTGTGGATTATTAAGAAATGCTAGTTGCCAAAAGACTACTCCATTGCAGAAATTATACTTCTAACACATCTAAGGCCTTTATATCAGTTGCCTCTTAATTGCGTAGCATCTTTGCTTAACCCTTTACCGTTGTTTGGGTCCTTTTGGACCCATAAGGAGAGCTCGGCTGTCACCCATCTTTACTGTTTCACGCGGAGCTCGAAACTGCGAGTAGCTACCCGAAAATTCGACCACAACAACGAGAGAGACAATAATTTAAGGTCACGGGGTCAATGGCCTACGGAAGCTGATGCGGGGCGGGCTACGTCCGCTTTTCCGCCCACTCCCGAGGCGCGCAAATATGCCCCTATCGGAGCACAACGGAAAAGGGTTAAGGATTCTAAGAGGATTGTCATAGTCGTGTATTTCAGGGGAAGATCAAAGATAAGTGATAAGAGGTAAGATTTATTACTTTAAATCTCAGTTTTGAAGGCAAACATGATTGGGTGAGTGAATTGCTCAGAGAATAAGCTTACCTACATTTTTCCCCAAGAGCCTGAATGAAGTATTGATTAAACTTTTACATATGGAATTAAATGCGCATAAAACAAAATACGATGTAAAATCAAATTTCGGTGACCTTTATATCATGTAAAAATAAATAAATAGAAAACGATGCTTGAACTTTCGGTTTGTCGGCTTTTCGGTTTAATGTCGACTTTTGAATTAGAAAGGTAGGCCTTAGCTTATTTTGCGACCTTTTGACTGGACATATTAAATTTTTGTACATGAGTAAAAAGGACAATGCATACGCACAAACATCAGATGAGTATATTAGGGAGTGTACCCGTTTTATTAAACTGAAAATACTGTTCCTTTCAATCTCCACTAAGCAGCATTCTCGAGTCGTGCCATAAAACCTCACATTAATGGCATGTTGAAGGAGGGTGGTCTCTATGATTAAAGTAGCATTTTAGGCGTGTTATATCGACTAATGGGAAAGCAGTAAAAGAAGATATCAGTTCCCGCTACAGTATATTCGTCTAGCTCAAACACTACAACAGTTAATAAATCGACCTTGAAATCTTATCAAAGAAGTTAAAAGTGATAAAAATGTTTTGAAAGCTAGAGTCCTGCAACGCTGACAAAGAAGCTATGGTCAGTTCTAAACTTGAGTAAAATATTTATCCATTACAATACTGAATTCCGCTAAAGAAGAGTCCATGCATGGACGGTTTAGTCATATACTTCTGTATCAAAATATGCTGTTTTGAGAATTCCAGTTGATTGAATGGAACCATTATGTTAGCAGCCTAGGCAATGAAAAACTACCCTGTTTATGCAGCTGCTCATTTCGCGGAGTACATCGTTCGTACTAAAACCGATCTGTTCGTCCTCATTATTTTTTTTATATTCGTTAGTAATATTAAATCGTTGACAATCTGAAAATGGTGTTTGTTTACCTAGGTCTTTATCTGTATATTTCTGAACCTCTCCATAATAATTCCACCAATAGCTGTGGCATACTTCGCAGTCAACTTCTCTTGAAACGTGCAAGTCACTTTTCGATAAAGGGAAAACTTCCTTGTCTGGAATTTCGTAACCTTGATTCGTGTTATCAAATGCCGAGTTTCTTAAGGCTTCCGTGAATGCTTCCTCCGAGTGCTGCTTCTGTATTAATAAATGGATTTCAAATCCATGGTAAGATGTTGATAGTTAAAGGGTCACTTAACTCAAAAATTACAGACTGCCCAAGGTCGTATTAGTGATAAAAAGGCCGAGAGGGTCAACCATTGACCGATCTCAATTTACCAACAATTTCCAAGGGTGTATATCGTTTTTTCAACGACCTCTTCCAAGTTTTGGTCTCACCAAAAAGAATCGCATTTATCTTAACCTCTTCACACCTCTTCTCTACGTATTTTGAATTTGTACAGCAAGTATGAAACGTAGCCGTTATTCTTAACTTAAGCTATCATTTTAACAAGAGTTTCTGCTTTTGCCACATGGTAACCTCATCATGCAGTAAGGATCATTTCCTGACCCTAAAGCATCCTTAAAGCCACGCACAGAGAGTACCCATGGTTCCCACCTTAAAATATTTTATCCTCATGAAAGTACATGACCACCATTAAAAGAACAACAACACTCTTCCTACCAGCAGAATCAATCATTATTCTAAGTATGAAAAACATGTATCATTCCCATTTTGGGATCATAACATTTTTCAAGCAATTTCAGTGATTTTGGGAACTTATCCTCTTTGTCTTCGGATAACCTGTCCTCTTCTGGATTCGAAGAATATAAACTTTTTATTTTTACCTTCAAAAATATGGTAACATACGTTTTGGTGTCTTGATATATGTACCTACCAAATGTGAAGTCACTTACTGTTACCTCAACATATCTTGGGTTATGTAATTTAAGAGGTTCCGCAGTTTCACCTCTGAGGATAACACAAAATCTTTGAAATTGAAAAGGGTTCCTTCTCCCTTTCAAGTACCGATACCCACGCGATTGTTACATCGCCACATGATAGATTTCTTGCTTGCTTTCGACTGGTACCTACTTGACGCTCAGCGAATGTAATGCAGTGTCAAACCTATCAAGCCTAACTACTCTGAAGGAAAGTAAAAAGGAAGTGTGGATTGAAAGAAAATCACAAGCAAACTTTGTGAATAATTTAAATCTGAAAGACAAGGCATATCCATTTTCCTAACGCCGTGTAACGAAGGTATGGATAAGCATTACTAATTTAAACCACTGTTCCTTCGTCTCCAATCTGGGGTGGTATCAGCTTCTTGAGATTTGTTACATTTACCTTTAAAACTGTTAACATATCATGCTATTAAGCGCATGTATATGAAACTTACCCGTCTTGGTATTTTGTGTTTGATGCGAACAATTTGACAGTGAAAACAGCGTCTTTCGGCCGTTAGTATTCTGTGAAAGAAGATTAATGCAACTGTCATCACAAACCGAATTGTGGATGGCATTTTCCTACAACGATTTGGTGCAATATGTACGCTTCCATAGTCCCTGGCGTCTCCATTTGACCCGTTGATCCTATCGAGAGACAGTTTACTCCTTCTATCATCCCTGCTGGAAGGAGAAAAGCGCCTTGTGACCCCCGAAGATTCCCATATCAATGTATCGCTTTCCGTTCCTTCATCACTGCTACTCATTTCACTCGGGCTATCTTCCATTTTCAAGAAGCTTAAAAAACTGCACTTTTCATGCAGAGACGTAAAGTTGTTTTGAACTAGTTGTAGCCACACGAATTTTCGCTTCGTTCATAATTGCTCTATTAAGTAATACATACCATTACATATGTTCTGGTTATGTTAAGAGAATTATCTGATCACTACAGGCTCACACTTACTTTACTGAAAACGAAACTGCCTTAAACAACATTTAGCATACGTATGTAAATACTATGAATCCATTTTAATGATAACCTATCTTAATTTCCTGTTGCATATATATGGCAATATTTTGAAAGAAGTTGAGGAAATTCACCGCACTTAAGCAACAAACAGCATACCTTCCTCGTTGTTATCAAGGAAAAGACTACCTTTTCTAAAGGGAGTGAAACTCCGCATTTTCGAAACCACAAAATCAGTTAATTTATGACATATGAAACGGTTACCCATTGCCATCGGAAACATTACAGGATGCAACGGACTATTTCATTGAAAAGATGACTTTTTTTATGTCGAAGTACACTCCCCCTAGAAAATGTCGAAGAATTAAAAAAAAAATAACCGGACGAGTCGGAATTTGGGATATAATGTAGGAGTATGGAGATACGATCTAATTCCTGGCAATGAATCTTAGGCAGCGTCATCTTTTAACAACTAAAACCCATCATTTCTTAGCCAAAGTGGATTCGTTTGAGCTCACTTTAGCGGTGTCGGCCTCCCAAGCAAACGTACCCTTCCAAGCAATGTACCGAAAAAATATTACCGAATCTTTAAAGAGCGCTATAATAGCCGTAACAAAAATTTTTTTCCTATATGCCTGTACCTGTAGCAAGCAATCTTGTTAACAATTACTTCTTTGTATCCCCGTGATTAACAAGGTATTAAAATAATATGATGTTAGAAGGTTGCGCTTTCGATTTACAAGAATGCTGATCAGTCACTCTGTCGTATCTGTCTAATAACACACATTAAGTGACTTAGTCTAGTAACATATAAATCTCGAGCATTAGAAAATATCGGTGACGTCGACTTTGACCAGAGTATAATCAAATTCAACACAACGTTTTTCTTAAACAACTGTGTACAAAATAGTAGGGTAAGTAAATATTCACATTTTCTGTCTAATTTGAACTCTACACTGCAGGTGTTCTCTGAAAACTGTAGGAGTTCTTTCCTCTGAAGTTTGGAAGTTTGAGCACAATGAGTGATAAACTCGTGGTTACAAACGTTTAACTGTGTTAGTATAAGTTTGCTATTGTTTTCCCCATAAGTTTGTATCACGTTGAAGTAGCAAATTTCAGAAAACTTCCACCGTAACACCATTATTGTATCTTTATTGGAAGGATACAGGATTTCAAGAGAACGGTGTGTTGTGGAGGGGGGGGGGGGGTATTCGAAAAGGGGAAGATTCGTACCTATAAGTGCATCACATGTACAGAAATTCCATAGGGTGTATGGAAAACTTGACATATTGACACTTGTACATCAAATTTGCTCTAGTCTGCAACGAATATTGGGCAGAACTTCAAATGTGTGGACTGGTGACGGGAATGAAAACCTCCCCTCTACACACAGTGCCTGCAGAGTGAAGTAAGTTCGTAACTTCCCAAAAGTTTGAATACTAGGTGAAGTATAAAATACTTTGAGAGTTGTCATAGGCGAAAATTCAGTTTTGCCTGGGGATTAAAAAATTACATTGCTTTGTTTTATGGATGCAGTTATGAAGTTGTTATGTACACTATTGAACTAAAAAAATCATCTCAGAAACTTCCTGATTGTTGTTCATCAAGTAAACATGTGCATAAATAAGGTTAAATGGTGAAAGAACTGATTTAAAATGTTCTTTGCTTTATTTTAATTTGTTTTTTTTGTCTGTTTTTTGCTTGTTCCACGACAGCCTCCTAAGCTGTAGGCAACACTCGAGGTTGTTCTAACCTTTACAAGATCACATACACACAACTAGCTCTATTTCGAGGCCATTGAAGACTTGTCACAGTTAAAAAAATCAAAATACCCCCACATGAAAGATGAGACATTGGTAATGAATGAAGTCAAGAAATTTCTAAACAACACGAACATTTTAATTGTGAGGTGGAAATTCATTCTTGTATAGGATACTCACCACCATTAGTTGCCTTAAACATAATGGCAAATGTTACTTTCGGATATGAATCTTAAGGGTAGTCCACACCCCTTCGATCCGACCACTCAAAATGTTCAACATTACACTTTTAATTGACGTGTTCTCTTTAAGAAATGTAAGTTTATGGGTCTACGACGTATGAGTTTTTTTACCCGAAGAATGGACCATTTGGTCTAAGATAAGATAAAAGCACTTTTTTGAGAGTGCATATTTGATGGGGATGAATATGATTTTGCAGTGATCGTTGATTGGCCTTCTTTGATCTCATTCGTTACGGGCAGACTCGGCTAATGCATAAATATTGGTTGTCATAACGGAACTTCCTATTCATATCCCTGGTAACATTTTCATATGAGTCTCTTGTGGGACCCGTTTATTGGCCCATATTGGGACAGGGTCCATATGGGCGCGCCATATAGCCCATATAGGATATATCCGGAGCCATGTAAACGACTGATACATGGGGAAAATATGGACTTGCCTTTAAATATCCCTCAGGGATGTGGGCTAACCATATGGGGAACCTTATTCATCTTGGTTGCAAAATTTTGGCTAATCCATATTAGGCTCGTAAAGGTGTTGTTGTGCGTACATTCATCCCAAATATACGTCACTGATATCAGAACATTAGGGACATTGCGCTTTCCTTTCGATTGCCTTGCTTTTACTTTGTTCCGGTATTAAGTCAAAGTGACTTTATATTTGTTACTCTCTTTTATCTAGTATGATCATTTCATCTCGCATCAACACGGAATTTTAAGTTATGAGTACAAATAAAATGCAGTTAAGGCCAGACTCATGTAAAGCCCCATAATCCATTTTTAGAAGTTCACAATAAGGGTTGCAAAATTTAAAGCAGAGAGTTGCCAACCAGATTCTCTCAATATCAAAATGTGGAAGGAATTTGCAAAAAAATCAAGACCGTACAAGGTAAATATTCAACATAAATTGGAAAGTTGAACTCTTGATCAACAAATCTTCAAGGTGTACTAATATATGAAAACAAAGAGACCTTGTGACTATTTCATGTGACTCGCAATTTGACATATCAAAATGTATAAATACATTTTTTACTAAAGTCGGTTCCTTTTCATCTATCATAGCAAACACAATAATGCAAACTACCAGCCTTGACTAGTTATAGGCTAAGAAGACATCAGAATAATGCAAGATTGCAGGTTTAGTTCTGGGAAACACTGGTACAGCATTAAGACATCAAATGAGCAAACACCTTTGCTGTCAAGACAAAACTCGGACGATGGAGCCCAATGTACAAATCTCTCATTGAGGAAGACCACAGAGGAAAATACTCCAAGTTCAAGGCTGACCCAAGAAGAGGAGAACAGTAAACTCCCACAGTTCATATGGCTGATGCTGAAGATTACTTGCGTATTTTGGCAAAAGAGGCTCATAGTTCGTAGAATATGTTTCCATTGCCAAATGAATCGGAACAAATGCCTCATCGAGGTAAGAGATATTAGTCTTGATAACCAGTTGCAAATTTGAAATGAGCTTTTATCTCCAGTGCTATCATTCATGAAGGTGGATTGGGTGGATCATTAGGAGCTTGTCACGAGGAAACATTAACACACCATTCAAGTCAAGCAATCCGTTTAAAGCTCTTGAGGACATGATGAGAGCGCTTTAAAGTATAGCGGAATTTACGTTTTTATAGAAAGGTCTAAATGTAATAAAAAGGAGGTAGTGGCAAATGAAATTACGTTACCTTCCAAATCCATCTTGAAGGTACTGACATCGCCAAAAGTAAGGATCAATGCTGGCACAGCTGCTTACTGTGCTATTGGGAAAGGTAGATTAATACAGATTCTCATCCTTTTCCCAAACAGAAACTGCAACCTTTTATTGTCACTGTAACATATGATTGTTTGAAAGCTAAAACATATCAAAGAAATGCACTGAAGTGTTCATTGACTCTTTTACTTAAATTTTAGGATGATGACGCAGGTGGCAGGAATAAGGGTTTTTTATCATATTTTGACGCCGATGGGCAAGGCTACGAATATGGGGAAGCCGAACTCGAACCGTGCCCAACGAACAGAGAGAATTTTCAATGCAAAATGTGTGACAGCTATTGGTGGAACAGCAAGGGTAAAGTTAAAAGATACACCGAACAAGAAATTGGTACGGTTCCGACCAACATTGTCATGTACTTTGCATTTTTTAAGTAGATGTTAAATTTTAATGGTAAAGATTGTAGCCGATATGTCCTTTTTTACGCTTTACACATCCACATAAAGTGTTAAAATTTTCACTCCTTTCAGACAAAAGCAGTAGGCAAAGTTTAATTATGCTCCTTTTAGGTACCGGTACATTTTAAGCAACGCTGTGTTGTTTTCGGAAGCAAACCTCAAACCTTAGAGTTCCGAACAATACACTTTTTTGAAGGACTAGTTTGATTTGAAATATAAAATGACCAGCTTATTGCTGAGTCTGTTTTAATAACCGTAGACTGATAGGAACCGAAACCAGCCAATCAAAGTTGTTAAATCCACTGCATGTGCCACCTTAGACATCACAGGCACTCGTATAAGAATCGTGTTTATCCAATGGCAAATATGTCGTCATTTTGATTTAAGTTACAACGATGTGCGCTCTTATCAATATGAGGGTGCTCTCCATGGATCCGCCGTCGTATAAATCAGCTTTGTTTGAAATGACGACCGTCCTTTAATATCCAATCGTACTTCTGATAATCTTCCAACTCCACCAATATCACAAAAATTATGAACTGTGTAAGCCTATGGCACATGAATGCAAAGTGTGAGATTCGGCAAATTATCTGAAACTGAAAATTATCATGTGAGAGAAACTTCCACCTTTGCTCATTGGTGAGATTTTCTTCCACAAATTTCCTCCACCAAAGCTTGAATTGGAATTAATATCTGTTTCCAATTTTCATGTTTCAATTCTGAGGCAACTGATCAGCATTTTGTGCAGTGTGACCAGAACCGGTGTCCCCTAAATGGCCATCGACGACAATACATCTGCTATTAACATGCATTACTGGCAAGAATCCCGTTCCCTACGATTAATACTGAACTTAGGCTACATGCATTTTGAAGTTCAACGTTACCTTGTCTCAGAATCTTGGCCTAGGTTAAGATGAAAGGTTCCAATTCTCAGATCTGAGATCCATTCATCAAGTTTTCTGTCTTGGATATGTTGTGTTTAGAAGGTGTCATGAGTTCAATTTCTTATGACCATTGACCTTCATTCAGAAGAGAAGGGACCATCCATGTAATGTAAAATTACTACATTTCGTTTTTAAATGCATTTCCCTAGTTTTTTTTTTATCATTTGACGTCTACTGCCTCCGTGATATTGCTCTCCACAACCCGATACTTCAATACAGGTTGGCAGCATATAGGATAAAATATTTATAGAACTACCTTGATTGAAATACTGTGTTTGGCAGATTTTAGATAATTAAGGTTGATCTTGTTTACCATAAAGAACTTTTGAATTCTACCAAAACAATATGGATCATCGACTCAACAAAGTATCCATATGGATATGGAACTAAAATTACGTACCTTAAGGCTATAGGTGCTACATTATTGACCAGCAAAACCATGTCTGGTACACACATACATACGTATAATGAAATACCACACATGCATATCGAACAATGGTTTCTGTGTAAGGTATCAAAAAAAAAAAAAAAAAGACTGCAGCGCCAGGTTTATTGTTAAAGCTATGAGTGCTTCTTTTTTGGCTGTTTAATCCAGCGCTAGTGATATAATCATTTTTGATCGTATGTAGGGGCACAACGCTGGAATGGTACAAGAAGCAGTTTGCTCTCTGTCGTGGTGTTAGTCTGCCTTCTTTTCATCAACGTTTGTGACATTAGCGTGTACATCAGGTATCAAGAGAAAGACAAAAACTCGAGGATTCACATCTTGTCATACGCAATTTACATGATAGAATTATCTTTGTACCCGTTCATGTGTCTCTACTCGAAGTTAAGAACCAGCACTCAGGAAGCTGCTCCAAAAATCTCCTGGTCTACATCATTGAATGCCCGTTTCATTATAAAGCGGATGCAATTTGTTGACTTCCGTCGTAAACGTGAGTTCAATGCACTTTATTTACTAGGACTATTTTTCTGTTTCGAGCTGCAAGCTGCGCAATGACTTCCATTGCTGTTCGTTCAAACGACTTTCATAATCAGAATAGGGCAAAGAAACTTGAAGTCCTTAACACAGTGAGGCCTCTGACAAAAACAGCTCACTAGTCTTGAATAATTTCGTTCAGTAGATGTGTTCAAAAGGAAACATTTGTCAGGCCCGGAAATGGGGTATGCATAAATTATGCACCTAGAACACATAGATCCTTTACACCATGAATACAGATTGTGGGCAGCATATGTAGTGACTAGATTCTACATATGTGATAAAGAACACGTCGCGTAAAGTCCAAAGTTCCACCAACGTCCAAAGACGGCCTATCCCAGCCAATTTGCCAAGTTTTTCCCCAAACAGGGTTCTGTAGGGACACTTGCTGGGACAGTCTTGTTCACATTCGTGTTTGTGAGGTGTCCCCATGAACAAAGTTCCTGGGCTAGCCTTTAGCAGCTGAAGCCCAATTTGAGCTCAGCTGCGCCAACCTTAAACAGCTTAAGCTCAGCGAGGCTTCAGCTGTCACTTACTTGGGGTCCAACGGGGCATGTTGTCTGTGATTTTGCCAATTGAAGAGTCAAGGAACGTACCCTCAAAGTTGATGAATGAGCCTCTCAATGTATACTAGTCTTTATACATCAAGTATATGCGAATCCTGCCCTTCAATATGAACAGAATTCATTTAAGCCTGTAAAATTTGTATTGCAACGGCTACTTGCCTTCAAAGAGACAAGTCATGCAAAATGTCCTGCACAGACATGGTAAAAATTAGGTCTTCCTGGCATATGGGTGGATCTGTTGTCAATTTTAACCTTTAAAGTGACTAAAATGGGTTGTTCAAAGACTCACGTCAAAACTGAAATGTTGATTACATTTGAAAATTGTGCAATTAAGATGTCAAAGAAAACCATTATCTTGGTTTTTTTCTTTTAACTAGTGAGAATAAAAAATCTAATTAATTCAATAAGAAGGCATCTTTTTTGTCAGCGTTAACATATCCCATTGAAAGGTTTGTTGTTTTTAAGGCCAAAGATAAGAATAGAGAAATAAATAATAATTATCAGATTACTTACAAACTCTGTCACACTTAAAATAATTTGTTGTGTCGGCAGATGTTTCGGAAAACAAAAATGTGAATTTTCAAACTTTAAAGCATAATATAGTAATTTCATTTTAAACGTGACTTTGTTTGACCCATGTATATTTAAGATTAATTTTCTTTTCCCCTTATTCTTCTTCCTCAATTTAGTGATAAAATTGAAGGTGTTTATTATTTCCATTTTAAGTAATTTTTGTCTGTCTTAGTGGTTTCCTCCAAAGTATTTAATTTTTCCATGGAAAAAAAACATTTTTAATAATATCACGCCTGTTGAAATAACATACGCTTCTATGGGGCAAATGTTATTCACGTAGTAATAACCTTTTCTTATCTACACATTACAGGTTTTCCTGGTGACGTCCTCCTCTTCATGTGTTTTGCATGGCCATTTGGTCTTGTAATTTTCCGACTCTTGATTTATATATATTTGTGCAAGGGCCTAAAAGGTTTAAGTTTCATAAGAATTATATCAATATTAAATACATTTGCTTCGATGCTTATCTGGTCCAACGCTCAATACATCATGTACCTTTGCAGGCTTTCCTTTCAACGCCAGCTTCAGTTAGTAGCAAATTATATAAAGGATAACCAAAAAGATCTCGATTTCTGTCGACAGTTAGTATGGCACGCCGCTCGGGACTTAAACTGTTACCGAAGATTTATTTTGGTATATATGTCAATATCGTTTCCGTTTTTCACGTGGGGAGCGACGACCGTTCTTTGTTGGCAATACGATCAAGGTTTCAAGCATGACGACGATACTTGTTTTTATATTGTCATTCTCGTGTGGCTTCAGATAGTAATGTTTCCATTGTTAAGTGTGCTCTCTTTAGGGGGCCTTGATGTTTCCTACATATGGGAATATTTTCGAATAAAAGTTTTCACCACGAGCAGGGAGAGAAAATCACAGTATTTTTGGAGAAAATTGTGTCATCACATTGAATATGTTGGAATTGACGCGCACAGAGTAAGTTGGACAATGGTGTTCTCCTTTATCAGTTCATTCATGGCTATATACACTTCTGATGTCAAGTCTCCCGCATCAACCTGATGCCTAACCTGGACAAACCAAATTTACGCTTGCGTCTTAAAGCAAAAACATGTTGGGATATGACTGTTAACAAAGCAACAAAGAGAAGGATAGTATTGGGTGAAAGCAAATGCAACTCCCAATTTTACATGTGCAAAAGATGAAAAATTTGGAACATTTAATACTTTAACAAAGCACATCCGTTTTAAGACGAGAGGTGCTTGCACGGTCACTGCGGTGTATTCAAAGCAATGCCCACTACCATAAATTAAAAATATTTGTTAGAAATGGAACGCATGCGTAGTGGAAAATTACATTGAAAATGTGTAGGTAAAAGGCACAGGCAATTATAGGAGTCGTCGGATTGATGGGATTACATATGACTCCTCATTGATATATACGAGTAATATACAAGAATAAATAAGCATGTATCTTGGGAAGTAAACAGTGGGATCTGTACTGAAATTTCAATGTTGAATTAGTTAACAAATTTTTATAGGAAAGGACTCGAAATCATCAGTTTTGTTTATATAAGCCAAACGCCTTAGTAACAAAAAGTGTCAATTTAATTTGATGGGCAAAATATCACGAATGGAATTTTGACCAATCTTACTTTTAAAACTTGATCTATTTCAATATGTTGTAAATTTCAGAGATAGAGCAAGGAAGATCTCACCTGAGTACGTACAGGCTTTTCTTATGCCGTCTTAATACACCCTGTTGTCATGCTGAAGTGTTTGAGCAAACCACAATCGCTACGCTAGCTTGAAAAAAATGTACAAAATGCGAACATACCAAAGTGGTCGCAAAGGTGACCGTTTACTGCCCAAAGCCAAGATTATTGGGCTTTAGTGTACCTGGCGTATTAAGCCTGTACGGTATCTCGATGTAAAGTAACATTACCGCGTTGTTGATCGAAGGTTAGATCGATCGTTATTTTTTTTTAAACAGGGCCTAGCTTTGATTTCCATGCTATCTTATATACCACATATATTCAAGCTCCTAGAAAAGGATTAACAGCTAGGTATATGGTTGCAATGTTGCTTTCTTTATCATTTATGTAACTGTTGCCTCAGGAAATTAACCTAAAGATTCTTTGATATTTTAAAGCTGAAACAATATCGTTATCAAAATTTTGGTCCTTTTGCGAGAATCACAGAATTTTTACATCAGCATTTTCAAGACAGAGAATGACGGTCATCAAATGAACTTTTGAAATGATCTTTTGCAATGAATTTTATGCCGGGATGATGTCAGGGTATTTTGATAGGGGCAAAGCAGTAGTTGTATACTCCTTTCCTTTTTTGCATCCTTTTTCTTCTCTTTTCACATTTTCTTGCGAATACAGGAAGGCGTTTGCACCCTGACGCCCCACCCACTTCCTGCTTCCATAAATAGCCCTTTAGAAAAAATACACCCCAATAAACCATGAAAAATATTGCAAAATGATCGGAATATTAATCAGAAAGAAGTACCACTTCCATTTGTTGGGAAAAATTTGTTACAGAAACACAAAGGATTGCCATGATCGTACGATTAATGGTCGTATATTGCTTTAATGCTTTATGTCGGTTTCTATGATAGGACTTGTATGACGTCATCAGTTGTCGCGTGCAAAGACAAATTTGGGCATCGAATACATCCCAGATAATCGAAAATGACATCTAGGAAGCCATTTGAATTGACTTTTGGTTTCCGCTAGATGTCTTCTTCACAAATAAATGTCTTTTAAATACGTTGCATTGCGAGAAATATTACAACCCAGTGGTACTTAGGCGCAAGAGACACATATTTATTGTATCAGGGGGATGCATATTAGTCATGGGGGCAACGACTATCTCGTATAGTATTTAATAATATGAACTAAAAGAAAGGTGGTTCTTTAATTTCATTCTAGTTTTACTCCAGTCATTCTTTGTGTTTTTACTAACTCCACTATGCTACCTACGATAATTAATTTGATTATCAAACAACGTTCCATCACCTGTTTTCTCGATTACGTTCTTCAGCACAGATGATCGAAGAGTTTTTTTAGACTACTTCTCGTCCTTATTTATTAGTACAACCCTAACATAGTCTTCTTGAGTGAACCGACTTTGAACTGATTTCATCTGTTTCCTTAATGGAGAAACTGCGTTTAAAATGTTCCAACATGGCGTTCAAAGAAAATAACTCAAGACATCATCAAACCATTCATTGTCAACCATACACCCCAGCAATAGCTTCATGTTCTCAAAATATTATGAACAAGAATAGCTATGGAAGTTGCATCATTTGAAATGTTGAAAGTTTTGGTGAACAAATTAATCTTGAGCAAGAAAAAACTAAATTTTAATCAGAGGGAAACTTATTTCTTGAAAAGAAGACCACCATTCTCCATTATCTTTCATCATTTATCACTCTGTGTCAATGACTGTTAGTTCAAAATGGATGAAATTTTCCTGTTAAACAAGCGCAATATTCCCTTTAATTTAACTTGGGAACAAACAATTGTTGAGGTAAAAATGTTGGCAATAAACAGTCCAAAATTCGATTTGAATTCTACATTATGCAAAACCATGAGACAAAAGGCTGGCTCTGTTGATTTCAGCGTACCAATCCACGTTCCCTTCTGAGATATATTTTACAAGCTTTTCACTTTTACTTTCTGTAAAAACCTATAGGAATAATCAGCTCTATGCAAAGTATCCATAAAGCAACTTGGAAGGGAGCAACTGGTTGAAAGAAAAAAATCCGATGGGGAGTGCAACTAGGCAGGGACGATACAACCATTGTATAGATGTCTAAAGGTCAAAAGATTGGCAATTTCAGTTTTGTGTCCTTTTGGGGACCTTTTGTCTGATCGAAGCACAACTCTTTCACTGGTAAAGATTTGATTCCTCCTCCATTGGCTCTTGTCTAGAGAGTGGAGCTCCCATTGAGAAAAGAGTTTCCTTTAGACCGACTGCAAAGTCAAGTGGTTAGAAATTGCACCCGGAAGGTCTAGAGTTCGTCTAATGCTCAGGTAAAACCAAAGACTTTAAGAATGGACCCTATTTCCATTGTGTTTGTTGCTCAGCATGATTAATGGAGTAGGGAAACAATCCAGTGTTATATTAGAGGGAGAGATTCCGTGGTTCGTGGCCGACCTGACTTTAACCAACTGAACCACCATAAAACTATATAACTCTCTATAAACTAATCCTCGTAGTAGTGTAAATGTGGCTAGGAATTTTTTGAGAAGAGTGGGGAAATTAATCGTATCTAGCGATGCAAATTTAGAAGCTCAATATTGTTGCCCCTAAAGTGGGCGAACCAAACCACTTTTGAAAATGAGCAACCCTTCAGACAGGCAGAATTTGCCTCTCCAGGTTTGTAAGTAATATCGAGGCGTTTGTTATGTGAGGTATTCTGAAATAAAATTTGTACGTTGGTAAAAACTGAGCAAACTGCGTGATGCTTCGAAAATTACCAAAGAAAATGCGCACCTTTTATTGGATGAAATGGAAAGTAACGTAAATGAGTCTATTCTCCGATTCTACCAACGGGTTCCTTCTAAGTTGTATCCGTTACACTAGATAAAGATGAATATAACTTTCAAGCTTTAAGCAACTTTAAGCAAACTTTCTTTTGCAAAAGAAAGCTCAAACCAAGGATTGCTTGGATTTTACTTTCCAGCCTGATAATGCCATTTCCATCTACCTGAAGGGTCACACTTTATCATAATTTTTGGTACACTCTGCCCCGACCGATTGTGACCCTCCGCGTAGATAGTCTTTTTGGCAACCACAAATTCCCACGCTCCTCATCCACTAACTTTATGTGTGCAGATCAATTAAATCACAACTGGAAAAACCTCTCGTTTCTGTTAGTTCAATTTCTAGGACAGATTTTCGACATAGTGCATACTCCGAAGCACCTGGTAATGTTCCATCAGATGTTACGGTAAAAGTAACAAATGATCATTTGGTAACGTTAAAATTTTGCGTTTTCTTTTCTGGTATTAGTGGTATTTTTGAGGTAACTGTAAGAACTTGTGTTGCTAAACTAAAAGATGTATTTACCGTTTTACGTGTTAATAGTTCTTTGAAAAAACGTTACATTAGGGGGGGGGGGGACACCCCACACCTTATATATCTAACCAAGTGGAACTTGCCCACCAACATGCCATTAAGAATTCAATCCGGCTCTTGAAACTTGTTACTATGCGAGTATAAGCGATTTGGATGACCTCGGCGGACTGCGAAGAGAAAATCATGTGTAATTGTGTAAAAGTGCCATCTGGCTAAGCTTTGTCAGCGCGCGGATGGTTTTGCCCAGGTTTGCCTGGGTTAAAGTTTCTCTTAAACAAGAGAATTTTCCAAATACTTTTTTTTAATGGAATTTTGAAGACCCGGAAGTGTCATTTACTACAATCTAGAAAAATACAGCTGTCATACGTAAAATTTTCATGAAAAACCAAAACGTTTCAAAAATAAAAGACCAATTCTTGTAAAAGTAAAAATTTCTGAGATGTTTTCAATTGCCAGATAAAACAGGAAGACTGAAGGGTACTTCGACCTGGGGAATATAGCGCCGAAACCCTTGCCCTTGAAATGGTAGTGAAATACTGGATCCGGGTATTTATTTATCATTTTATATTTCCTTTTTTTCTAATGACAAGTTCGCTGTGATATGTTTTAGATAAGTTAAAGGTTCGTTTTCGGCAAATTTATATAACACGTATTATATGGGCTTCCTGCCTAGTGCTGTTAGACAGGTCTTTAAATATAGGCTATCATAAAAGTACAAAACATTTGCTGTATGCCTCTTTTGCAGAAAAAAGTTCAAACCTCTTTGAACATTGCCTGTCACGTATTGCTTATATTATTGGAATTTCTATCCCGACGTTTAACTGATGAAATTAATGAACAAGCAGAGCAGAAATTAGAAAACTTTAAGCAGAGCACGATAGTAGTTAAAATATTCCCCAGTTAGTTACGTAGTTGATATTCTATTCTACAGTAACAGTACGTAAAATATTTAAGTGGAAATTATGTTCTTTACCTTTAATCCTACCAAAGAAAGACTTTTTCTCACACTCATAACAAACATACATTTTCCTGTCTGTTCGAATATTTCTTCAACTAATTTCAATGTATCTAAAGTCAAAACTTCAAATATATTTATTAAACAGCATGAAAAGTGAATTCTACCAGTTTCACTCCCACCTTTGAAAGACATTCTTGAGCCGACATAATAAATGTTGAAACTCATTTAAAAAACAAATTAGTTCATGGCGCAAAAAATTTTTCTTTGTAGTTGAATAACTTATATTACCTATTTGTTTCCTTTACAATAAAAAACGTTTTATTACCTTGATCACTTTTTGTTTGCTTGCTCAGCATGATGCACGGGGAGGGCTTAATTACATCACCACATAAGTGTAACAGTGCTATCACACCTTTGTACAAGGTGTAGTGGCTAAAACAAACAGAGAAAGGCAAAAATTTTAATTTGAGTAGTTCAAAAATCACATCACAAATTATTGCGTAATGTAACATTTTAATTTGAGTGAATAAACTTGAAAAATTTATATCTCGGCCCAAAAATGTCCTATGGAGATGGGCGTTTAGAATTCACCTTTCACGCTGTTCAGTAATTATTAATATATACGTCAAAAAGAAGACTTAACATTGAATAAAGTGACATAGTTGATACTAGTATTGATTCCTTCGTCTTACAAAGGCATTGGCTGGTAATGAGAAAACATTTAACCAATGAATATCAGGGCTAAAGTAATAATAAATTTTAAAGGGTTAATTAATACAGCCAGCAACCAACTGTTATTCAAAAGTAGCCACCACCCAAAGAAGAGAAAAAATTTGTATACCAATTTAGTTGGATCCGAATCATCGTACAAAAAGCACTTTGGAAGTTTAATTGGCTTTCACGAATTAAATATAAAATGGTAAATTATTAGAAGTAAACAGTGCTACACAGTACAACTGAAGGGCAAGATGCTCATTTGACACTTAACAAAAGAGATCCATCAGGCGAGATGAGTTGAAAGCGATTCGCCAAAGCTAAAGCTATGAATTTAAGTTTAGTATGTAGGAAGATGATTCTTTTATTAGAGTTATCTCTGTCCTTTTGTTAAGCCCTTGGGTGGATTGATGGTTACTTGGCGGTCCAATCCCCCTTTTCTTCTAACTAAAATCTTAAAAGCGTTAGTTGTGCTAAAAATTTGTTTAATGGCACTTGAAAATCGATGATCTTTGAGCACATGGTGCCCATGAGGTGAACAAGTGCTTTGAAGTTTACAAACCGTGGTTAATCGAAACTGGTCTCTGAAACTGAAACCTGTGCTTTCTCCCTATAGCAAGCAGGAAAAGTGTTTGCTTCAGCGAACAGAACAACTGTTTTCCTGTCCTTTGCTGTGCTTGGGTGACTTCCAACCGCATTTGGTAATTGATGCCAATTCAGGGTCACCGTCCCAATGTCTGATTCACCGGGTACGCTGTTAGTAGAATTCTAAAGCATTTGTCTTCCTAATGCGAATGTTTACAATGTTCAAAGTACTGGTATATGCGCATCTTTTTCCATGCTGCATGTCTAAAATATGATTTCGAAATCGAATTTTAAAAGAACAGTCGAAAGGCGAATAAAAAAGTTCTCAAAAAGTTGTAAATATTGTGTAATAACGTTCACCAACAGCAGTAGGCTAAAAATACATTGTCATCTGTGAGAAAACATTTAATTATTTTTGAGAAGGTCGATAAGCCTATTTAATCATGGATTCCTATTCTCTGAGTGACACTTTTTAGCCAGATTAGCAATAACGTAATATCGCAGAGTGCGATTGTGGTACTTTTTGTGTTTCTTTAGCCCTTTCTTGATGCATTTTCGGAACTGACATAGTTTGAAGAGCGTATGCTTTTAATTTCCTTCTCACTTTCGTGTGGACCTAACATTTGGCCTACCCGCACCTAGGCCTACAGTCACAGTTTGCAGCAACTCACCAAAATGGTAATTACAAACGATACGGTAATTTTTGGAAGGTAAGGATTCTTAGGATGTGGTTTTGTAAAAAACTCCTTTCAAACTTTTTGAAAGCTTGTTTGAACAGCCTCAACTTCTTAAACTCAGCATTTGTCTTGTGGCTATAGAGAGGACATCACTTTTCTTCATTTTCTATTTTCTGCACGTTGTGTACAGTTAAGTAAAGCTACTAAATATCCGTAACCCTTAGTGGACAGTGAGGTACATCTACAGTGCCACTTTCCCATAACAGCGAATTATCTCCAATCAATGAATCTACACTTTCCCAGCTGTAACTTAAATTAGAATATGACGAACGTGGGTGCACAGACTCATGTTTTTGGAATGCAACACACATGCACACGGACTTCCTATACAGAAATTCGTGGGCGCAGTTTGCAAATCAGAGTGAATCTTTGCCGTCAGTAAAAACGCCTCATAAATATTAATGAGGCCGAATTGCTCGTTTCAAAGTACAAAACTGGTGGCGTTTTTTGCCTTTAAGTCTGCAAGTCAAATTTTTCTTCAGAAAAATTGGAGCTTAGACTTACAGTATATGAAATGAGCTCTTTTAAAAATGCTATGCCCCTGCCAAGTTGCTTCGGACTTTTCCTGTAAATCTGATTGTCGGTATACCCCACGTATTGCAACTTGCATTTACCAAAAGTGGGCCAAATAAATGAATTTAAATTAGTACAGGGACATCCAGATTAATTGGATTAAATTTAGCAGTAGCTGTACTGGAGAAATGAGACCTTTATGCAAAGTAATTTTTACCCAAATCACACCTTACGTTTTCACATTTAAATTACTCTTTTGCATTGATAACCTTGGCATATGTGTTTTTTCAGAAGGCTGAAAAGAGATTCACATTTCCCATAAGCTAAGGAACAATAGAATGTTCTAGGAAAAACTCAGAACTTTCAGGAGGTGTTTCTTGAAGATGTTTTCCATCTTGAGATTTCTTTTGATAGAGGCCTGCTAAAACAAAGGAAAATTAACTGGCTTTTCATTGTGACTTCTCTTTAGTTTTCTCGTCTAAGTACTTTGGGACCTTATTAATTTCACTCTGCATCAGTGGCGTAGACAGGATGGATTTTTTTTTTTTTGGGGGGGGGGGACTGGGTAACATGGGGGGGGGGTTGGTACCTCCGAGGGTCAGGTACGGCGAGACCACCATCTGTTGGAGCGGAACGTACAAGAAAATTTTGGGTTTTACAAACCCTCCCTTTCTCTTTGGAAAAATTGTGAACTTCAGGAGGACGTAGATAGCAAATGTTGCAATATTTGAATAGATTTCAGCTTCAACAGAAAAAACCAAATTAGCTGTGTCCCCCTCTGAAAAACTTTCTTTGCGTTAGATTTGCTAGGTGCAAAATAGTGCTATGTTTGGCAAAACTTTGATCTGATTATATGCCTACGTTTTAGGATTTTCCTTTTTGGGGAGCATGAAAATTTTCAAAATAAACATTCTTAGTCTCTCTAGACTACCAAAGAAACAATGTTTTCCGGTTTTCAGTGGTGTTTAGATGCAAAATGTTGCAGTATTTGTTCAGTCATCGGTACATTACGTAGTCAAAGTTAAAATACTATGAGTAAATCTCTTAAAGTATTTAAACCACAAAGCAGAAGTATGAACCATGCGGGAAACACATGAAATGCGGACCTTGTGGACATTTTACAAATCCGCCCGGACGCCAGTGCGAACTAGTAAAAAGAGGACTTGTCGAAAAAATCGTTCTACAGGGGCGCTTGTCGTGGGTAGGAGTGAGGCACGACATTTGCCTACTTGTTATGGATGGATGGGAAGAATTATTCGAAGGCAGTACCTTACCCTTAAAGAGCCATGCTCTCACCCCAAACCACAATTTTTGGTAGGGGTGTACTGAAATTCTCCATTCGCTCAGCTCCTCGATTGACAGCTAATGCAAGCAATGCAGAATACCAAAGCTTTTATTACACAATGATGAACTGTACTGAGAGTGTTTTGCTTATCTAAAATCGACTCGAAGCAATCAACTGAGATTGTTTTTGGATGATGATGATGAATTTCAGACAGTCGTGGGAGGAGCTTAAGAAAGAAGGTTAGAAGAGTTGGTACTGTTTGGGGTGAGAAATCAGGGCCTTTAAGGCGTATTTTGTGTATAATAAAGTATAGGAATGGTCGTGTAAGAATGGTCTCCAGTGTACGATTGCCTTGTTTAGAGTTAATCAACCAGCCCTTCGAAAGGCAGAAAGGGTCTTAACCTAACAAAGTAAAATTCGAGTTTGCCGTCGAAACGTTCGTTTCATCTTCGAAGTGTAATGCAATAAACGACAGTGCAGATTATATACGGTATCTAATTTAGTAAAAGTAATCATTTTGAAGTTATTACTTGATTTCATAAGTGCACACAAAATGTGTTTTACACACATCTATGCATGTTTTCTTAATTGTTACACATTTTATTTATTTTCTATTTTTGAAGGAAATACTTCAAAGTGTATTCCGTTCAAACATTTTATTTTTTCTCAATTACTTTATCAGGAGGCAAAAAAATCTCGGGGGGGGGGGGTGAAGAAAATGTGGGGGAGGGCTAGGCTCCCCAGGCCTCCCCGTGGCTACTCCACTGCTCTGCATAAAGTCATGGGCATAATCTCTTCATGCAACATCATTTGCGTACTCTAAAAGCTCTCCTTGCAAACCTTAATTAATAGAGCAAATCCTTGTAAAGATGGACACAATTTTTTTTAGTTAGAAATGGTAAATTGTTATGATGATCATCGGTAGGGTTAAAATCTAACTCAGCGAAACGTAAGTTGTTGTAAACAATTGTTGGAGTATTAATACAATATCCATAGACATTCTTATTTCTTCCGTTCCTACGTGTTTCTTACCTAATACATTGTTCTTATAGTAGAGAAAGCTTTAAATTTTGACGCCAGCAAGTTTGCAACGGCATCCCCTAAATCAGCCCAAACGTACTGTCGTTTCGGGTGTACTGTGGATTAAAGAAAAATCCTTAATTGCATTTTTTCTGCAGGGTTCGATTGAACAATTTCACCTTAAGTTTCCCCAACAGTAGTGCAATTTGCAATAAGGTAGGAAGCATCTTGATTTCCAAGACTCAAAGCCATATACACGCCAATAACGGGAAATACGGCCGAGAGAAATGTATTATAAGAACGCGCGTCCGAAATTAACTGCATACTTGTTGTAAGATTTCTCCAAAACAATTCATGCCGATGGCTTTGCAATTTTAGAAGGTCATCGAAAAACGTTTTCCACAAGTACACGACATTTGAACCCCCAAGAGCAAGATAAAAAATGAACACTGCCGACAAAGTTTGCGACACAGCTAGGTTGAAGAAGGAGTTTTGAACTCTCAAGTCTGCAGCATCGATGCACTCTGGATCCAATAAATATTTCCAAGATGTGTTTGCGGCCAAAGCTATTATTGCAATTGGTAACATGACTGAAGTATATAAATTCACGCAACGTCTGTAACACTCGAAATCAGTGGCAATGTCTAGAACGAGAGAGCGGCAAAGATCAGTCTGACCTTCGTGGTCCATGATAAATGACAGTGCCAAGGCTAACTGACGTTGGAATGAGACTCTGATGATGTACAAGACGTAAGCAAAATATCCTCCCATTTGCATCATAATAAAGCCGACGACAGAAGTGCGAATTGCATCCGCGTATTCTCTTGAGTCTTGTTGGTTCATGACTTTTATGAAAAGATATGATCGGAAACACGAATTCCACAGAGGCAGACAGATGCATAGAAAGAGCAGAAATTTCCCGGGAAGTCCTATAGAAATGTAATGAAGGAAAATGTTAACTAAGTTCCAAAGCCGACTTTGACTTTTGGACTTTGATCAGATTTTCGTGAGTTTTTATCAAAATCGTCTTCGTTGTGACAAAAAAAGAAAGGGAAGAAACCGAAATTTGCCAATTTGAGTAGATATATGATTTGCAATGCAAGACTACGAAATTAAATGTATACGAAATATTCCGTGACGTCATGTTCGATAAAGCTGTCTGGCGATATGACGTCTCGGAAAAATCATTAAGAGTTTCCTTAACCCTATGATGCAAATTATATTACACTAGTTGGCAGTCAGTTTTCACTTTTCCGACTAGAGATGGAGAAGAATTTATTAAAGTCACAAAAGTTGGTTCTGAGTTCGACCCCAATTCGTTGAAGTGTGATGGCGGCGTACGTAAGCCATTTTTTGGTTTGTTAACAGGCTATGGATAACAACGCAATATGATATTAATACGTCTGTGAGAATGCACACTCGAGAATATACTTAAACAATTTTGTGTAAAAGAAGGAATACTCACAAAAATGAGTACTTCCGCTGGATGTAAGCGAATACTTCAACTCAATTTGTGTTAAATATTACACAAATTCAGTTGAAGTACTTATTTAGAGTAGAAACACTAATTTCGTGAATATCCCAATTTTTAAACGGAAATATTTTTTCAATGTAGGTTCTTCACCTGTAGATCCAGTTGCACTTAATTTTTCGGGTAGTAAACAGGCAATTGTGCTAAATTTACTAAATGATACCTCACAAAGAGATGCAAAACAAACCCCTCTTTCTCGGTAGGAAACATTTTATGTGTTGACTGAGTGACTACAAAAGACAGAATAACTGCCATAGTGAGAATGTTTTCTCTTTTAAGCCTGTAAAATCTTTGTTTGTAGAGTTATTTCCCATGCTTACACATATCTCAAACGACTGTCACTAGACGCTCTTAAAAATATGACCAAGTGTTTTAAAAGGGTCATCACTCTCTCCTTGACAATTACAGATCGTCAATGAAATTCTTAAAACATTAAATATTGAACACATATTATGTTATTTTGAAATGAAACTTTGATCTCAGATAGGATTATTTAACATCCTATGCTCCAACAGACAGGGAAATGATATATATCCGTTAGCAATTTATAATAGTAGCAGCGAACTTTGTACAGAACCACATTTCAAAAACTAGTTAAGTTAAATCAAAATATGCGATCTTCTCCATAATTGTGGCTAAGTATCGCAAAATGTTTATAAAAATACTATAACTTCTTTTTTGTTTCCACCGTCTTAATCGTGTGAAAGACAGGAAATATCTAACAATAACCGAGGTTACTGAATTGACAGGACTGCACTTGTATAATGTATGGTGCTTTAGCCGTCTACCAACACGTTGCTTGAAGTTACTTCCATAAATCCTAAGTGTCATATGTTTTGTCATGAATTACCAGATGCTGAATACAAATGGGAACATGAAGAAAAGCACAAAATGCGTTTGGACTAATGTAGCATGTGGCAAACTAAGGTTAAGTGAGGAAGGTGTGTAGATGTGTGGAAAGGTACGCTTTTCAGTATGGTCATTTCAATTATTTAGACGTTCATGCAGAGAAAATTGTTGTCCTATGTTTCGAATTGATTCCATTGTGTTACCATTCGTTAAACCGTCCTTTCCCCATTACGCAATTTCATGTTATTAACCTACCGCTTGTGATTACATGTGCAGAAGTGTGTCATGCAACAAGTTTATTTTTAGTAAAGGTGACAACGCAGAAAGAAATAAACTTTACGGCACTCACCTGCAACGCCAAGATTAAGAAACTGAGCTCTTCTGACAATGAAACGTAAATTAAATGCTGTGGCCCAGGAGATGATGGGGAGGGATTCTTTGAATAAACTTCTCATGTGAGAACACAAAGCAACCACAATAGATGAAAGGAGGAATACGTAAAAAGAAATTTCGGTTATTAATTCCGTTGTGTGCCCTTGGTTGTCCCAAAGCTTCGCAAACGGATATGATACGTCATAGATACAGAAAAATAGTAGCACCAGCAGTACACAAATAGAGAGCACCTTGCTTCCACGATGGTTCCAATGAGCAACACCTACAAAATAATATGTAAACATGCCGGTGTAAAAACGATTTAACCCAAAGTTATTCGTCATTAATGTCATACATTTTTTTTGCATATTTATCTCCGTATGTTGCTGTTCTGTTAATCCACCGTATTTTTTTACAGCGTATTAATGGTGGCTTGTCCTAAGAACAGTGTGGAATAGTATTTCCTGTTTCAGTTTCCGAGGGGACTAACGGGCTTCACCGTGAAGTTTCGACTGGAAATACAAAAGTGGTATATTCGATTTTTTTCAGAATTGCACTATTTTTTGCGAGGAAATGGTCTTTTCAATCACGATTGCAAATGATACAGAGGTGTATTTGCTTTTACTTTTCAGTTTTTCATTTGGGGTCATGAGGACTAGTGTCACAGTGGTTAGTACCAAATGTGGACTAGTCATATCATTGCTAAACCGACTGTATTAACTGAGAGGGACTTTTAAGTAAGCATTAATCACCTTTCGTCCAATTTCTTCAATCTCAGTGAACAAATCTTAAGACATGTACAAGTCTTTAGAAAATGACTTCTGATCGCTTAAAATCAACGTCAAAGTAAAAACTTACAGGAAAATTAAGAAAAAAGAGGTAAAAGTTGCCAAAAGAAGTAAACGACATTTTAGTCTGCTTTAAGAAAAAGTTACATTAGGAAATATTCGGATACCTATGAAAAAGTAATTTGTAAGATTTGGACATTAAATTAAATGAAAAAAGAAGAACTTGTCACCACTTGCTACTCCTAGTATTAGAAAATACACTGTCATAAACACTTGTCAGTAATGAAGCTTTTGAGTAAAACTTTCTAACGAAAACATATAAATAAAAGGTGAATCAAAGACAGGAGTAATGGGACCCCTGTGCCGACCCCGCTGATGCCACCCTCATAATTGACTACAATACGACCGTTCAAAACTTACATGTATTTTTGCCTTCACTTTGGAAACATGTAGCAAGACACACATGTTTGTACGGAAGCGTATTGTTGTCACATGGAAAAAAAATCGTACGTCCGAAAAGATTTTTGAATGTTCCAAAAGTTTTTTCGTACAAACGAAAAGATTTTTTTCATATGACAACAATAGACTTCCGTATGTTTGAACCTTAACGTTATGAATTTTATTTTCCTCTAAATGTTGTAAGAGTATATCCATGTTTCCAAAGTTGGGGGTGAAGGTGTTAAGGACGTTTTAACTTGTATACACTTTTTATAAGATGCAATACGAAACCAAGTTGTAAAATGGTTCCGTAAATTGAAGTCATTAAAATTTAGCAAGTTAACTCGATTTTCATCCCCTTTTTAGGACGATATTAACCGTCCTTACCTATATCATCTTCTGTGTAATTGTAGGACTGTCCGTAGGAATCCCACCAAAAGGTTTGACAGACTTGGCAGTTGCCGTCACTTCTTGCATCAAGTAAGCTTTCCAAATCATGTTGTTTTGCTTTTTCCAAATTTCCATCATACAAGATTATTAAAGATTCAAAAGCGCTTCCTCCTTTTGGAAAATGTCCATTTTTCCATCTGGCACTAAATTCATACTTTCTTCGCAGGTCCTTAACTGAACAAGTGAAACATTTTCTTTCAGTGACAATTGTTCTATGATGAAAAACGCATAGTATCTTCATCAAGGCCCAAAACAAATGAGGCCATTTGTTATGACGAGGTGGCACAGTATTGTTAACTCCTAGGACATCTTTCGAAAAACTTAAATTTTGATCCATTGGAACTTGTACAAATATCATGAATAATACAAACATATAACAAAGCTAACAGAAAATTTGGCATTAGATCAATCAGTTTCATTTGGTACCTCTCAAATTAAATGAAGTTCTAAGATAGATTTGCGTCTTTTCAGAATTTATATCTTTGTAGAGGATAGGGTCGAAACTTTGACTTTGTGAACCATTAACTAGAAACACATATTGGTAATATTAAATCAAATACTTGAGGCTTATGTGTATATTCTAGATAAACAGACGCTTGGTAAGTGTATTTACCTAAATGGGAAAGGAAACTTAAAACCCAACTACAAGAAGAAAATAACGGAACCGATACTAATTTTCTCTCAAAAACTTAAAACAAATTTGGTTTGTGTGATGAAATGAACTATTCCGATCAAGGGACATATGTATTGCCCAGAGTCTATTTAGTAGTGAGCCTGTCTGAGAAAGGATGGAAGAAAAAGGAAATGATTGTCTACACAATTTATACCAGAGGTCCATGAATAGCTGATTACTTAATTGTTCGTATTACCAATACCGGAGGTGCTACATAAGTGATGTCACAATGTACATGTACATCATGATACATTTAATCTAGCTGATATGTTAACATGAGCCCTTTGATGCCATTCTGAATCTCATACTGTACAGTGTTTCTTAGGAGAAAGATTCATTCGAGTTGGGTCGAAAATCAAAGAAAACTGAACATCGAAAACAATGTTCCTTACACAGAATAAAAACATTACAAAGCATGGCTGTGACTTTTTTCTTTCTGCATTTAATGTAACAAAGAAGTTACGGAATACTGCAAACATGTAAGTTGGAAGGTAAAAATCACCTTGATTATCAAAAGAGCTTGCTTATCAAAAGTTGCAAAATTCATATTAATTGTTTTCATATACCAAGTGTGAAAAGCACGTACATTTTGTAAAGCAAAGGTATTTTTACGGTTATCTTCGTTACAGCTGTAAGAACGGTAAGCGCGTTAATCTTTGTAAACAAATTCAACATTAAGGCCGATTGATATGTTATCTGGGAGCATTCCCTACAGCTTTCTGTCTTGGTCTGAAGTTTGAACAAACCTATTTGAACGCCACGGACGGTCTAGATTTACAAACGGAATCTCCCTGAAATAAGACATAAATGGCCTTTACTTGAAGCAGGGAGCTAGAAGAGTCAAGATTGTTGTATTTTCTGTTTATCTTATCTGAACGTCATGCCCTAGCTGGCAGCTCCTCTAAGAGGATTAAGTAATGGCTAACTTGGATCAACAATGTACCATTTTGTGAGCATCCAATTATAATGTAATAGATCCATTTTTTCAGTAGTTCAGCTAAGCAAACAGACACAATGGAGCAAGGTGTGAAACAGGTTGTCAGGTCCAGAATTTATTACAACACTTTTTTGGCAAAAACGGAGGTATCAGGTTCACAGTTTCTTATAGGGAGGAATTTCGAAATGTTACGCTATACAAAGAGCAAAATGTCGGCTTAAAAGGTTCGTCCAGCCTTACAAGAGCAGGAATATTGGAAAGTGTAGACAACCCTTTAGCGTTAAATAAAATACATGAACAGTTTTGTCCGTAAGATTAATTTACTTTGAGGGAGCTGATTTGATTACATTGATTTCAAAGTAATGTAGGTAAACTGTTAAAAATTGTGGAATGTAACTGGTATCCTACTTTGTCACCTGATCTGTGTCCTCAAGTGATTATGCTCTCATGTGTTCACGTGGTGAAAGAAGATTATTGCCAATAAATACATACTTGACTTGTATTTTAGCTAACTGTAAAAATGAGGAACTTTTGTGTATTTTGGTGTATCTGACTGCCAATCGATTATTCCCATGTGAACGATAACCGTACCAAGCGTGTGTGTAGTGTGCTTTATTTCCACCCTAAGGTCATCAGAAAAGTGACCGTTGTTTCAAAAAGTGAGAAGGACAGTTTGTTTCATCATGGAATTTCCTTCTGCAACCCACCAGCTCTCACACATTTCATCACTGTGGGGCATTATTCATAAGTCAGTCATCTAGACAGCAATGTGTCTCCCAGTAGGTAGATTTAACAGTATCAGCTTTTGACAGAAATTGAGGATTAAGATTTAATTTGGTGATAGGTAAACCTTTAAGAAGACTCATTGCTGCGGAATTAAACTATCTGTCTCGAGTTTTTCCTACTGTGTATCAGTTTTGAATCCGTGCCTATTGATTTGAACGCATACCACCCCTTCCAAGAGGCAAAACTACACATTTGATAGGCTTTCATATAAATAAAAGTTATAGGAAAATTAAATTAGCACATGTGTCCTTACAGATACTTTGGGTAAAGTCAACAGATTGAAACCTTCATTGTTTCCATAAACTCATGAACATTTACCTTCGCCTTTCCTTTATTTTATTGGAAGAAGTTATGAAAACTTCAAAGTTTGCGTTGTAAATAAAACTGTTTTGTCGAAGTAATGAATGAAAAGTATTTTGTTTGTTGAGTTAATACGGGATAAGTCCTGGCTCGTTTTAGATGTAGGCCATACATCTTACACAGAAGGCTAAGAAAATTTGTTTATTGTTTTAGTTGGAACCATCCCGTAATTTTGGGAGCAAATGTATTTGAATTGCTTACTTAACAACTCGTGCGAAACCTTCCAAAATTTGTAATTATTGATTTTAAATACTCTCTCCTACTCATTTCTTTTACTGTCCTGCGATATTTTTTACCGGCTTTTAAAGGGTAACATAGCCATCGCTTACATTATTGTCTATACGAGAATACTTTGACCAAGCTTTAAATGCAGGTATGTTTCCCACTATGATATTACCTGTACACACATTAACTGGTCACGGTAAAAAGGGGGTTCAACCACTTAACGTTCTCTGCATACACCGTACAAAATGACGTAGCTTTTGCTCAATTTCTAAAAGAGGGAATGATGGTTGTTCGTCTCTCACGAATTTATTCCCTAGTTCCCAAACATGCAGTGCACTAATTTTAACAGAATAGGTGTTACTTCCGTCAACAGTATTTTGCATTCTTCAAACTGTCCCCTTTTAATAATTTTTACATATTTAGATTTGTTAAGAAGGAAGTTGTCATCTCAATGAAAATCAGAGAGTAGTATGATAATGTGACAAATGTGACATCGTTTATTTAGGGTTTGTGTGACGATATAATTCTTATGTTATGAGACTAGAAAGAAAACAAAATGTTGGGTCTTGCGAGAATATATTAGTTATAGTATTCTAAGTCAAGAAAGCAGCCAGTGGTGGGGAGAGAAAATGTTTCAAGCATTACAGCATATTATTTGGAGATCATTTAAGCTTAAGAAATGGGATACAGATGGTGTAACTTCACATTCTTTATTGAACGGGAAGTTTCATCTTTTTCACACTTGAAGATGCATGTTTTATATCAGGTGGGTTGTTGTAACTTTTCATTAACCATTAATAAGCTTCATTCACCTAATGTTCGTAAGTTCGTATTAAGAATGAAGTCTTTTCCACTTTACTAAATTACTCATGCGTATTTGTAAGTCATTGGAAATGCTGCCTTTGAGTTAAAGATCAATCAACGCTGGACCGTGCATTGGTTGAGAATAATGCACGATCGGGGTTTATCGCGGGGTAACGCACGGTCACCTGACCACAATGGACCAATAGGAGTTGTGAATTATTGCCAAGTTTGAATGAATATTCTATAGAAAATATTTTTCTGATGCTTTTACAAACAATTAATTTAAAATTTTCACAACTATTATCCGAGTCAGATCAACATTATTAAAGGGGAAATGTGATAATCGGTCTGCAACTAGGCCTCGCACGACAGACTCATGATGCAGAATTTTGAAGCTCTGGATGACAGTTTGGTCATGTGAAGTCAAATTTGTCCCTTGGAAACATACTTCCTCAAAAGAGCAGAAATCCATTTGGAGTATTCTTTTTGTTTTTGTCCCTTGGGTCATGGCCAGAGAGCGGTGGAGGCTTTGGAAAAAGCTTAGTCTGAAATTAGTAACTGAAAAATGTTTTATTTTAGGATCTTAAAAAAATGAAATGAAAAAAAAAAATGGAATCCTTGGGGGGGGGGGGGGGGCATGGCCCCATGTCCCCCCTTTTGTACGCCACTGATGTGGGGTATTTTGTTAAGAGATTCGTTTTTTTTCTTTTCAGGGAGTTCAACCCTTCGACAAGCCCGTGAGGGGTTTTGTTCTTCTTGCTTCACGTCATTTAGGACTGACTTTGTTGACATTCATTATTATATGTTGAATGTTTATGCAAATGCATGATGATGTACAAGTCCTACAAGTTCCTATAATATTTTATAGGAACCAAATCTATGCAAGATATTATCAGTTTGGTCCAAAATTGGAGCCGTATTGAAATTTATTTGGTTAGGAATTTCATACCTGTTCCAAATATGGACCAAGTATGGAAATGCCATTCTGCCCATTTAGGAATTGTGTGATTAAGATAAAATTGTATATTACCCAGTTAAATACATGACGGCAAAAAACGTTAAAGGCCCAACTCTCTCATCCCAAACAGTACCAATTCTCCTAACCTTCTTACTTAAGCCCCTCCCACAATTGTCTGAAATTCCTCCTCATCCAGACGTACACAATCCAGGTTTATTGCTTCAGGGTGAGAATAAACAGCTCAATGTGTATAATCAAAACACTCTCAGTACAGTTGATGCTGTGTAATGTAACCGTTGGTAATCTGCATTGTTTGAATAAGCTGTCAATTAAAGGGCTGGGCCAATTGAGAATTTTGATACTCCCGTATAAGAATTGTAGTTTGGTGTGAGAGGAATGGTCCTTTAATATGGGCATTAAAGGGGTAGTTTAAGCAAAAAATTTATTTTTAAATGTGAAAGAGGAACAAAATCTACAAGGAGTGGTGAAAGTTCCATTTAAATCGGACATGTAAATCTTGAGATATCAGTAAATGAAGTCAGTAGATTTGCGTTCAAAAGTGAGTTTGAGGGCAGCAGAGCTTATATTACTTCCTCACATTGACAAGGACAGCTTTGCTTCCCTTTGCTTTATCAGACTGTTGTGTTGAACATGAAGTTAGTAGGAGTATGACCTCCCTGTGGGGATGCAAAGTTTGTAAAATTCTCATTCCACTTATGCACTCACATTTTAATAATATGGGATTGTTGAGGAGAAAATCCCGTACTAAGTTTAAAGAAAAGCAAAAGACTGCCCATTAATGTGGTGATGTAATGTCAAATGTGCTTGCTTCAAGTTCACATTTTCTTGAAAATGTGAAACTCTACGTGCTCATATCTTGGGAACCACACAACGGATTTCAATGCAAATTTCACTGGAATGCTCAGAATAAGCATCCCTCTAACATACCAAATCCTGTCGTGACCTTAAACCCTTCTTTTAAAGGTTTAGATGTGGCTAAAGACTTCATATCTCGACAGATAAAAATCCAACATCTGCATCTGATATAAGTGAGACACAATAACCATCTTCCCCATAGATGGAAGTTTATTTTGGATATCGAGTAAGGGTAATCTGATGTAGTCGTACTACTTGAGTCGATGTACGAATAGGCCATGTCCCTTATGTTTTTTTTTTTTCAAATTCCAATAAGAGTAATGAATTTTGTCCTCCTGGATCCATACCCCTATTGACGGGCCAGTCTTATAGTACGCTGACTCCAATAGTATACACGTGTTACTTGCGTCAGTAATATTCTTCCTCATTCTGTAATCATTTCATAACTTTACTTATTTTCATTCGTTAAGAAGGAAGTTGTGTTCTGAAAATAAAAAAAAACATTGAAGCATGACAAATATGACATATTTTGCCTAGAGATTCATTGAAAATATGAATATTTATGTAGGGAAACAGAAAAGGAAATCGACAATTGGATCTTGTTAAAATAATTAAGTTATATAATTCGAAACTAGACCAGCAGCCTTTTCAGAGAAGAGTTAACTTTCCAAGCATTAAATAAGATCATTTAGAAACTTTGAAACCTTTTGTAGAAATGGGGTACAGATGGTGTCATTTCAAGTGCTTTGTGGCTGTAACGGGAAGCTTTATCTTTTTCCACGTCTTCGCTACCCTTGATGTTCCATGCTTTATATCAGGTGAGATGAACAGTATAAGATTTATTTACCTAAACCATTTTGTACTTCATTCACAGCACATCGTCATATGTAATGTTAAAAGTAGCAGTAGCTGTCTTGTCCTGTTTACCGAAACCTAATTTGGTTAAATCTGTGGAAATACAATGTAGATCATTTCGTATTGGCGAAACAATTATCTCAGATGGTTTCAGTGACAACAAAAGCTGTTTTTTGCCTGGTAGAGCACAGCATTTACGACTAGCAACGGACAGATAATTCCGTTCATTCCATTTCTTCGATACAACAGCTGAGTTGCTGTGACATGACTTTAAAAAGACATAATACATAGTTTAGAATAATTGGTGAGCAATCAAATATAACGAGGAGTTTCGCAACATGTATCGCAATATCTACTGATCTATCATGCACTTAAAAAAATGTTTTACCATCTAACCTTTTCACCTTTTTTCAGAATTAGATGCTTGCGATGTTTGCAATTGCTCTGACATAACATTTATTGACTGCAGCAACAGGGGTCTGAAAGCCATGCCTTCTAACATACCACGTGAAGTACAATACTTGTAATAAATTCCTTTTCAAAGTTTTATAATTTTCTTAAAAAATCTGACCTTTTGATTTTCTCATCCGAAATAAACAGATGAAGCTCATCATTCATAAGAATAATTATGTTGATCGTTGAAACTTTCGTTTTTTCATTAAGATTGTAAGTACCATCACCTTTTATGATTACTATAATTCCCTTTAATAGCTAATGAACTGGTATTTTAAGCCCCTCCTCCCCACATGAATCTACAAGTTTCATCGAGCGAATGTTCTGCAGGGCACTATGGGTAATGCCACCGAAACAAACCACAACCACAGGGTTCCATTTTAAGGGTTTGGTTGTACGTTTTAGAGTCTCTGGTAGGGGCTCTAGTATTAATCAGATTAAGAACGTAGAAAAGCCGGATTCAGTAACCAAGTTGAGCATATGGTGTGTGGCTATGATAAGCCATTGGAAAAGAAGCTGCTAAAATCAGATTATTTTAAAATGTTGTACCAGCATGATGCCTAAGATGCCTGTTAAGTTTTTAAAAAATCTGATGTTTTTGTTGTAAGGTACGTTGTGCATCAGGCAAATGTTGCAAATTAATTTTGATTTGAGGTTGTGGAGTTGTCAGTGCCTGACAATTTTATCTGGTTTCGTGAAACATGAAGTTAAGAAGATCGTAGGTTTGTTTGATAAGGGAAAAAGAGTTTATTCATGGTTTATTTGGTAGTCATTTTCTACCTAACTTCTAGCCATATGAAACCTTTTTTTGCGCGATTGTAGACCCATGTAGCACAATTTAATGCTTTGTGAACTCGATACTGTAAAGATTATTACTGCAATAAAAATGACGGCCATACTTACCTCTTAATGTCGGAAATTTTATTGGCTCAATTTGTAATAGAGGATACATAAATTTGCATACATATCAAATATATTTCCTACGGTGGCTAAAAATACCTAATTGTGATACTTGTATCTGTTAAACTAACTTGAGCTGTGTGCATTCTCATCGTTTATAAATGTATCATGACGCGTTTGACTAAATTTACGATCGTGTAAACGGTTATTTTGATATTATATTCCAACCTACCCTTTGCAAGGATCCTTTCCTGATATTTTTCTGTTTTTGTCTTTGTTTTGTTTGTTTTGGTTTATTTATGGCTTCATTTAAAGTACTATTCAGTAAACCGCCCTCTTACGTGAAATGAAGCTACGTTATTGTTTGTTGTCATTATTTTCAAGGATTAATTTGTTAAATTGGGCAATGATATAATAATTAGGAAGTTGGCATGTGTCTTCCACATGAAAAAGTTTATCTATCGTAGAGTGAGTATATCGCAAAAGTAGGGAACTTAAATCTCGTCTAGTACTCAGAAAATTTCATTCCTCAACACCAATTTGTCACGACAGCTTAATGAAACTTCCCCTCACTTTTACCCACAAAATGTTCCTGTCTGTACCTCTGCGTAGACATTCACCCTTTTTTAGCACATGTAGCAGAAAATCTACCTTTGAAAATCTTGTCATGCATGCAGAAAGTCTCCTTTTAAAAATATTTACAAAAACTTATTATCATTCGTTTGTCAATGTTGCTCCCGTGTCATTTTTTGTCTACAATTTTTCATTTTTCCGTTATATGCCCCTTAACATAACTTGCAATATACTGGTCCCTTTCTTCCTCAAATTGACCATCCTTCTACCCTTTCAAAGAGGGATAATATTAAAATATGTTTCATACTTCTTTGAGCATGATTTAACCATCAGTATTTCATATAGCGATTCATGAACAAATTATAGTACTTCCCGATTGTATTTATGACTTTTATTGAATTTCGCAGGAAAATGGAGAAAAACGAAATCACCTGCGTTCCAGCTAATTTCATGGAGCAGTTTATAAAGTTGCGCAGTTTGTAAGTTTCATTTAAGCTAAGATATTTGTTAACTTGCCTCTAAAGTAAATACTGTAGATAAGAGTACCTTTTTGAAACATTGCCAGAAAGTGTTTTCTCTTTAAGTTTAATGAAACTGAAATGATATTTCAACATATTCTCACCCTGAAGACACATGATGAATGATTCTTATTTTACGACGATAGTAAATGGGGTTATTGAAAAACGATAAGAAAAAAAAAAAAACCCCTTTACATGATGAAAAAAATTAGATAAACTCCAAAGCAATGAATAACAATCAAAGGAAAGATATTCGTAGACATGTATATTTGTATTACCACAACAAAATCATGATTCTATCTGGCTTTTATATGCCCATCCATTCCTTAGTTTTTTAGAAAATAACACGAATGTGAGATTTGAGAAGTTAATGAAATGTTTTTCCAAGTAAAATGCCTAGTCTTTTTGTTATTTAGAGTTAGAAAGCTTAAAAAACCCACCGTGTGCCTCCAGGACAGGTTTTCGTTTTACCCGAGGAACATGGGCGTTCGCAAAGGTGGGGGGCACTTGGCCCCCGCTTGAAAATCCAACTTGTACAAGAATTAATTGAAAATTAAAATAAAAAATATTTAAAAATAAATCATCAAAATATCCTCACTCACAACGTCAGTTTCTTCTCGTGAAATATGCCAACATTTGACATTTTGAATAGCAAAAGAGAAGATGGTATGCTGAATAGTGAAATCGTAATTTGGGGACCATCATTCGTGATATCTATTGGAAATTTGTAATTGTAAAAACTATGCCAAAATTGTTCTAGTTGTCAGGTTTGTAGTGTGCATATGGCACCCGACTATTGATGAATACGTTGGTCTTGGGTTGGTCCCGTGCTGATCTCAAGTGGCGAAGCTCGGATGTATCTGGGATATACAGGGTGAATATGGGGGGGGGGGGATGTATGATTCATAATTGGGTATCGGATATAGGCCTATATAGACTGTTTGACAGTTGTTAGTTCTATCGTGCAAAGGCGTGCAAGGCCGTGACCGAGAGGCAAATTTCCCTTCAACAATTTTTTACATTGAAAATTCTAAAAATCTAAAACTTACAGACTTCAAATTCCCGTTTCTGGGCTGGGTACATGCAGCTTAGAACACTCGACAAGTGTCGTTTCCGGCCATCTGGAGGGTTTGTAAGGCCCAACATTTTCTTCTACTCCGTTGTAAATACAGTGGCGGTCTCTGCTTATGCATCAATCTGCACGTTAGTAGTTATAGTTTAGTTAACATAAGCATTCGCAGGAAAGCAACTTTCTTAGCTGGGGTGTTTGCGAGGGGGTTAAGAGAGATAGAGTATCAGTGATTTGGAATCAAGAAAACTTAAATTCTAGAAAATTCTATCTCCTGAATCTGGGCTTCATGACTTGCACGAAATCGTCATGACTTGGCTGAATTAAATCGATAGAAAACCGCAAATAGCATACTGAGCTTGGCATTTCTGACAGGTGCTACAGCCCAAACAAAGACTCTAGGTGTACCTTACTGCAGACTTAAAATATCAATAAATAATGCTTGTTTAAAATTATAAAGTAACACGCATTTTGTTATTTCGAAACATTATTTGATATCTTTTTTGTCCCAAATATCACTAATTTGAGAGACTGGTCTGTAAATTTTCTATATTCCCGCATTTTTAATTGTAATTCTTGCATAGCTTCAGTGCATATAAAAATATTTTCCTGGTTCGAGATTCCTCGGTAACTGATTTGACCACCTAAATCTGTCCTATTCACATTACACGTTGAAATACAAATCAGTCCTGATAATCGTTTGGAGGAGGATACCCAGAATCCTACGTTTAACCGCAAAAATACGTCACTTCATGGCGAGATTAGAAATGAAGGTGAAATCATAAAATTCCAGCTTTCAAGTGACAGGATTTTCTAATCGTTACCCAATTCTGATTGCTGCAGGCCCTCAAGAGTGGCAAAACGTTCACTCAAGTGAAAGACTAAAATTATTTTGACACGAGAAGTTGATAATTCTTATTGCCGGTACAAGTCAATTCATTTTTGTTTTCTTATAACGCTTTCTATGTGGGATCAAGCTAATGGAACATTACGCTAAATAACTTTGCTTTATGTATGTTCTTTTTCTTTCAGAAGTATTTCTGAAAACAAGTTGGAAAATCCATTCATTCTTCCCAAGAACCTGGTAGAATTGTAAATAGTGATATCAAATATTTTACGTATTTTACCTAGGCCTTTTGAAATTTACAAAAAATAACAAAATAATTTTGACGCATATAGGATATCGTAACATGGAATTTTAACTGAAGAGAAGGGTCGAACAATCTATCAGGAACAGTGGAAGAATCAATACACGGACAAAAATTTTCAAAGATAGGGCAAATTTGATTCGATCAACTTTGTTCCAGGCTTTGTTTCCCCTCTCACATTTAAACAGATATTTCCGCCAAACCGTGAATTCTTTTTTTGTGTTTGTCTTTTATTTGCCAGGCCTATAAATAATTAAAGACGGTACATGTATTTATATGAAATAGGACGAGCATTGTGATACATACATATTGAAAGTCATTTTTCTCGTTAAAAAAATATGGTTTTCGTTTTATTTCCTCAATGTTGATTAAAACAGGTAATATTAATTGCGAAAGTTGTAAATGCCGTTTTCTTTTCTTTTATAAATAGCAGAGGGAATCAAAATAAGATAAAAAGCACTTCCTTGTTTTTTACTCATTGCCACAAGCTACAATTAGTGTAAGTATGATTTCAACGTTAAGCTAATTCTTCCGATAAATGCTTTACCTCTAACTCTAAAGGTAGAGAAATGTAGATAGCAATCTCCAGAAATTTATATCAGGATTTGAAGGCAGTAGCAATTGGGAAGCTGACCTCGGGGTCACAGTAGTATATTAAGTTCTGATGACGTCACACAATTTTGAATTTTAGCCGCGTACGGAAACCTACACTTCGAAAAAATGGCTTATTCATTCTGAATAATTCCAATTTCGATCAAGAAAACTACGATACTTACCAGACTAACTTCGCAAGTTATCATAATTTGGAGCGAAATTATCGGCTAAGAGGCACAAGAATCACTGGATGATTTTAGGTCACCCAAGCCGATCGTTGGGCGAATGGTCACAAATTTGTCCCATCTACGAAGTCCATAACGAGCACCAAATGCTGACATTTTTTCAGGAATAATACTTAATCACATAGGTTCGTTGATAAATAATTCCAATTTTCCTTGAGACGGTCAATCCCGCTTTGTTTATTCTACGAATCTGGTGCAGTACACATGTTTTAAGTCAGCCATCTTGAAACGTAATTCATGATGGTACCTAGTATATTGCAGCACTGCGATACAAGATCCAATACATGCCATGCATCAGGCGGACATACGTTAGTGATGGGAGAGTATGTACATATAATGAATAGATGGAGCATAACAAAGACACACACTTTTTAGAGCATTTTTAGTAAAGATAAAAGGATAACAAGAAAGGTACCACTACATTTTGGAAATATTGTTTGTTCTCTCTCTTTCAAATTATTTTTCAACATATTCTTACCTTGAAGATGGAAAATGTGCATTTTTAGACTTCTCAAGTGAGCACTAGCTCGCTCCTTCAGTTTTCTCGAAAACCTTATGAAGAAGAATCTAACCCAGGTTTACTCTATGACAAGCGCTATATACTAAATACGAATTTCTTTTGAATATTTAACTTTCCATTTTTCTTCGATTGCCAAAAAATACTCAATTAAGCAATACCTTATGATTAGCAATGTCGGACATTTTTAATGGGTATCCATTTCCGCTCTGCGTAGGCTAACTCGAGTACGGTTTCCCATAAGGCATTTCACCGCGAGTGCCGAGGGTGTAAAAATTGCGCAATAACGGTCACAAATGAGAGGCCTGCTTTCCAACTGTAGAGGTACATGCTGTTTTGACTGGAGTAAAAAAATTGATTTTCTAACCTCAGTAATCTATTGTTCAAGTGAGGTATATCAAGTTTCCAAACCCACTGCTGGAGGTCTATTATTATCACTTCACGGAGCTTCTAGTCAACTAGAGTTGCAATTACACGGTACTTTGGGCAGGATTGTAATCAAAACTCCCTCTGCGTGCTCTGCATACTGTGGACAAGGTTTTTTGACTTTGATTAAACGTCTTTGCATGGAGTATTACTGTCAATCATCAAATTGTGTAATTGGGCAAGAAAGGAAACCAAATGTATATTTTTACTGTGACCACTTTGTCATGTACTTCTGTTGTGCACAGTATAGTTGAACGTATCCAACGAAAACTGTTTGTCGGAGAGCTTTTTTATTTGTTATTGTTTTGTAGTTAACACAACGCTCCACACTTTGTCATTCAGCAACTAAGTAAGGTTAACTTAGGGTAAAATAATTTTTTACTACCTGGTCTTGTCGTAAAGAGCTTGTATTGCTTTTGTAAATTATAGATATGAAATCATCTCCTTCAGTATTTTATTAATACAACCAGGGCACTTAGTTGCACGAATCTGTATTTCAATTGTTTTCAGACATTTGCAAATAAACTCCATAAGTAAGATCACGGATAGAAGTTTTCAAAATTGTTCCAAGATGGACATGTTGTAAGTATTGTAACGAGTCTTGAACTGACCGGCAAGTGTGTATTGTACTTTAGAGCTTGAGTCATATCATTAGGACTACAGACGACTCGACGAATCATGTAATTGGATAAAGTGGTAGCTGTGTGAATACTGACCTCGATTACTTCCAGATTCGCTATGTTGTCAGCAATCAGCCGAATCGAACATATTCTGTAGTAGTCTGATAGTTGAATGAATTCGGTGTATTATATTTCTAAGATTACTGCAAATTTTCTTCGAGGAAGGAGTTTTGTGGGTTGGCAGGCGGTCGGCAGGCGGTCGGCAGGCGGTGTGTAGTTTAAACACGTTCAAGGAACCACACATAATTATGAGATGCACACAACTTTAAAATAACTTACTACATTCCCAGTTTGACGTTTTACCTTTCGGCAAAAGAATGAATTAATGGTTGTTTAATAAATATCTACCCGAAAATATCGAAATGATTTTGGTGAAACTTCCATTTTAATATTTATTATTTGTTATTTTTTATTTGTGTTTTGGATTTGAAACTTTCACACAAGAGTAAAATGTTAATGTTATATCTCTACTTATGAATCAAACAGTAAACAGTATTTGTACTTCATTATCGAGTCATTGTTTCCTCCGTTAAATTTATGTTGCCCCTTCGAATCACGAAAAGTCTTTCTAGGCTTTGTCCATTCGAAGCAGTACAAGATAGAAAACAATGTACGATAATCTCTTACACAAAGACTAGGTTAGACAGTATTGAGGTCATTAAAGATTTAAAAAAATTCATTCATTTTATCTCATCCTTTTTTCTTCTATTTTTTCGGAAATTAAATGTTGGTTTCAGTGCACCACTCAAGATAACGAGTATTCATTGCGTAAATTAAAACGCCAAACATTATCTAAATTTTTGAAAAATGTAATGTAGAGTATGTTAAGACTCCATTCGTGTCTCTAAGCTAAAAAGAACTTGCCATTTGCATTTGCCAGCCCAGTGCCAGAGTACATGTTTATGCAATTGCTTAACTAATCAGAAAATAAAAAGTATATGAAATACTATTACGCTATTCTTATAAATTTTTGCAGAGAAATTTCTGCAAATCCGATTAAGAGGTTAAGCAACCTCAGTTTAATTGGACTGGACAAGATTACCACTCTGTGAGTAAATACAATGTTAAAAAATTTTTTTTTTGTTTTTCTGAACGTTGGACCATTACACACGCAAATAAGTCTTTGATCGTAGAACAAAAAGCGACAGATTAATGTATTATTTGGGATGAGGTATATATTTGAGTGATTGCTGGAAGAAGTGTTTGAGTGTCCGAGTAATTCGTATGAGTAATAAATAATCCAATTCAGCAGAAAATTTCTCCAATTATGCACAAATTCCTTTTACATCCAGAATACATAAATGCAAACATAAATGTAATATCACCTTGTTCCTAAAAGAGAAATTTTGCTGAATCCTCGTAGAACTTTACTACTTTGTCTAATTCTGAATTTACAGCCGCATGTCGGGACTTTCCGGATATAACTCTTTGCACGAATTCCAGTCTGGTGCTTTTGAAAGCGTTTGTGAGAACCTCAAAACACTGTAAGTTGTATCAAGTATTGTTTAAAGTGGGTTTAATTAGGTTGAGACTTGTTAAAGTGTTTTTTCATATTCCACACACACACACACACATATATATATATATACAAAAAAAGAAGGAACAAGATGGTGACGCTTTCATTACATCCAGTGAATATATATATATATATATATATATATATATATATATATATATATATATATATATATATATATATATATTAATATTACAGGGGACGCGTTCCTATGACACTCCTCTGACGTAACAATGGAGAACTTAACCCAACAGTATTTATAATTAGTTGACCGCGCTCAATCACATAGGCCTCAATGGCTCAGTGGTCAGAGCATCCGCCTTGTAAGCGGGAGGTCGCTGGTTCGAATCCTGCTTGAGGCTAAGTTTTCCATTTCAAAAAAATAAATCCTCTTTCAGTATAAGGCTATGCCTATGTTTGAGGAAAAAATGACCTAAGGTCTTCATGCGACTTTTCAATACCGCACTGGTTCACTTATTCATATAAGGTCGCTACGTCACTCGACTTATATATATATATAAATATATATATATGTATACTAGAACCTTAAAGTTTTTCCTTTCACTCCCTTCTTGTGCATTTAGCCTTGTATATAAGTGTAAATAATTTTATTGGTCATAGAGTTGGCTGAGGAAGACTGAAAAAATAGTAGAAAGCTTCCAACAACATCGTGAATCTTGTGCATTTTTTGGAACGTAGTTGAATATGGTATTTTCTACTCCATATATAACTATATATATGTAACTATAAAGACAAAAAACAGAGGCCACCAGACACACGAAATATTACTGTCATCCATAAAAGTTTATTAAATGTTGAAAAGTAAAACAGGAGAGGGGAATCTCAAAGCAGTTTGAGGAAGACACTGGTAAAACGTAAAAAGTTAAAAGTGTAAAATTGTACAACGTTTCGAAAGGGTAAACCTTTCTTGATCACGTACACATGCAAACTGATGCTTAATCTCGGACAAAAACCTTCTAACAAAAGAGACAGCTGCAGAGGAGGGCTTACAGGTTATATGTCAAATCCTTAACATTTATACCTACTGGAGCGAACGTGTTAAGACGATAAATCCATTTTAGTTCTACTTCTTCTCTAATTGCCTTACTATTGTTGTGGAGTTTTTCTATCCCTATCAGCTCAAAATTTTTACAGCTTTGAAAATGTTTTCCCGAGGGGGTAGTCGCTTTTCGAACTTCCTGCAAGTGACCACGATCTCTAATCCTAAGCTCTCCTCCTGTTTCTCCCACGTATTCCCTTTTACAGTCAAGACAGTTTACCAAATACTCTACGCCTTTAGTACAACAAGTAATTGAATGAAACAAGTTAAACTTTTGACCCGTAGAGAAGCTCCGAATACATTTGGTTTTTTGAGAGAAGCACAACTGACACACCGAACTAAATGTGTCTTAAAACACCCCTTAGTCTCACTAGTTGAATGGTCGGGTAACTTGGCTCTAACTAGCAAGGACTTGAGGTTAGGGGGCTGTCTGTAAATGACAGCTGGGCGACTCGGGAATTTGTTACGAAAGGTTTCAGACATCTGTAAAATCGGGAAATGTTTTTTCAAAATCTGGACCAGAGGAGGCAGACGTGGGTTCCGGGTAGTAACAAAAGGGGCAACAATCTCCTTTTTCTTATAAGTCTCAGGTCCCGGGTGAAGCAAATTAGATTGGGGAACATTCCTAGCTTTGGAAATTTTATTCCTAACTGTAGAAGCGGGATAACCACGTTTAACTAAATTTTGTTGGAGAATACCAAGATTCCTATTAAGGTCCCTTTCCTCTGAACAAATGGCTTTGATCCTATATGTAACTATATATATATAACTATATATAACTATATAACTATATAACTATAACTATATATATATGTATATATATATATATAATTATACATATAAGTATATATATATATGTGTGTGTTTATATATATATGTATATATATATATTTATATATATATATATATATATATATATATATACATATATATATAATTGGGATTTAGGCGGAATATGGTATGAAATAATGCGATTGTTTGGAGAACTCGGACTTCAGGTGTAGGAACGGTTTCGTCTTAACATTTACACACTGCCTTGTATTGGTAAGCGTAACTAAAAACTTAAGTCTTTACTTCTTAATTTACCATTTAATCTTTATGGAATTACTTCAATTTTGACCAAAATACGAACATGTATTTGTTGACACTGGCGAGTTACGGGTGAAATAGCGAGTTTAAAGTTATCCGAATTCAAATGTCTGTAATTTATTGTATTTTAATGTATTTTTATTATTTAAAAGTAACCATTTCAGACCAAACTTCACTCCTTTTGCAGTTACCTCTCGAATTTTCCAAACGTTGTGGCGTTTCCTGAAGGTTTGTTTACTAATTGCAAAACTGTCTTGCATTTGTGAGTATCACTCTTACCTAATTAAATATGAAGACGAACTGTTGTAGAAAGTACTGAATGACTATTGTATATTCGAAGGCATTATTTTTCCGTAACCTTTACGTTATTCTTTATTTTTTGTACCTTAGTTTTACAGCTATTTTTACCAAGCTGGAAGCTTCAACAGAGCTATTGTTGGCGTGCACGACAGGCTGAAATGTCTGACATCACCATTTCACTTGCGCTAATAGGTGCTTGGAATCATTGAGTCTCTTGCAACTCCCTGTTGGAACTTCCCTTTTTTCTTCAGATTTTGTTTAAGCTTGATGGATGTATATTAGGGAAGGAAATATCTTTTATGTTGCAGCCGTTTTCTCTTAACTTTACCGTTTTTTGACTTCGGGAGGTAGCTTTCCTTTACAACCCAAACTCCCTTCTAGTCTTCAAGTTTTGTCCTGTACATCTATACTTCGTATGGAAAGTTCAGTTAGTGCTGAACGAATCTTTATCATTTGAGCCAATAACTGTACCTTTTGTTAAAACAAATAGTTTGAAAACATTTTTTTTAGTTTCAAATGGTCTGTTTGCAAAAAACGATCGAGTAGTTCCATGAACAGATATCTTGATTTGTTGCCAGACATCTGAACGATAGAGTGTGGCTTTTTCGTGTATCTGCCCCATTATTTGATCCATTTTGTATACTTGCTGCGAAAAACTTAATTGTTTTAGTGACTTGGCACGGTTTGTTTTACTAACAGGTAGTTATTGATTTCCACACACAAACGGATTTTAGATTTCTGGAATTTAGTGTTGAGAAAGAGCGTGCTCAGAATAACCTCGGCCTTCCTGCTCATTTATAAAACAGCCGATGGCGGACATGTACAGTGACAATAAATAAACAGTACCGCCTTTGCTCACTGGACTTGAGGTGTCATTTTTCTATCTGAGTAACGGAAGCAGTTTTGAGTTTCACTATAATCTACTTGCTCTTAGGTAATATGCGTTGATTAAATTCCAAAAAAAGGGACAAAAAAAAAAAAAAAAAAAAAAAAAGAAAGAGAGAGAAGGAGTATAAGCGCAGGGGTAGAAATACGATGTTTGACAGTTTTCGCCATTGTGAGAAATAGACATGTGAAGCCATATAACAGTTAACCATAGCAAGTGTCTTGTTTTGAAATGCAAATGACCTGTAAGACAAACATTGGTGCAGGAGTTGATGAGTAATACATGTAATTCGAGGGGACAAATCACAGTCGGTTTCTTAGAGGTTATTTCACCAACTATTCAAAACTTTACGCAATTTAAATGTAGCAATGTTCCCATCTCAGTTATGCCGATTTGATGGCACAACTAAAACATCACTACCTCACTTTAAGTTTTGGATTCTTGTACTTCTAATTTGAAAAATATGGATAGTATTGAAAAATATCTATCTCTCCTTCCTATTAGCGAATTCAGAGATTCCTCCGATGCTTAATCGTTGCTGTTGCACAATGGTATCTGGAGCCTACAGGTACATAATGGTATCTGAGACCTACGGCTTGGGGCACTTTGACAAAAAAAAAAAATTAAAATCCAAGTCCGACACGCTGTTGCATTTTAAAGAGGTAAATTTGAAAAACGGAGTTTTTAAATTTGAGAACATTTTGAAATTTTGAGAAAAAAAATTGGTAAAACTGCACTGTAGTTATCCAAGGTGCTATCAACTGATTTGCGAGTCAAATCCTTGCCAAGTAGGACATTTTTTACGATTAATGACGATTTTGGTTTCAGTGTCAAAAGCTGGCGATAAGGGAAAATTATCCAACTGTCCTCTTAATTCTAGCTACGACAATCAGCAGAAAGATTTTACCTCTTAGTAATACATGTAACGGTGAATGCGATATCAGCAAAGTCAGCCATCCAAGCTATGCTGTTTCATGATTACATCATAATGTTTGATTTATGTAACGTTGCATAAAGGGCAAAATGGTCTCATGGTGGACCATACTTCGGGGATGGACAGGGTGAAGTCAACTGGGGTATTCACCATTAACAGCTACTAGTTTCACGTCGAGCAAAACATCTTATTCAGTTTAAGGTTATCCATGTCGAAACCAGCGTGGCCTGTTTCCAATGTACTTATTCCAAGTCATGGATACGGTGTAAGGCCGCGGTGCCCCTTCATTGGCGTATATAAGCCATTCTCGGTTTGGAAGGGGGGGGGGCAAGCCCTAATCCGCCCGAACAATAATTACACTAACATTAATGTCCGATTTTCGAGAATGCTGACATGTCTTTACAATCTTTATTGTCTGCTTGGGGCGGATAATTCTCTCTTCAAAAGATGTAAGACAACGAGAAACACCCTCTAATTAGAGCGTTACCATTAGTTGGCAAGGGAAAATTTTATCCCTTAGAAAGCCGGAATGGCAGTTTCCAGTGTAGCACGCAGCATATAATCAGTCCGTTTTAGAATTTTGCATTGCAATAAAGCGTTCCCCTGTTCCCGAAAAGTCAATTCGCTGTTCAAAACATTTCGCCAGAGGGCATTTCTTTTCTGGCCTATATGCCTCTGACTCCCGTAAAAGAAACCAAATGAAAGCAAACCGTTTACACTTTTTTGGTACACGGGAAAAAAATTAGCGAGATCAACGGTCAACTTTAAAACTGCGTTTGAATTACTGTTGTGTTTTAAAATATTTTTTGAAGCAAAGAACTTTATTTCATCCTGAAACATAATTACATAGCAACAAAATTAGGAAAAGAAATAGATATTGCAGATATTCATAGTCTGATACGATTATGTTAAAATAACCCTGACAAGGTATTAATCATTGCATGTAAAATAATACAATCTTTAGAATTAATAAATTAAAGAAATCACAAACATGACTGTCGACACGCTTAAAGTAAGGCTCTCAAGAATCATGCAGTTATCAGCATGAATTAAACACAAAATAAACTACATCCAGTTATTATCAGGACCACATGACAGATTGCCTTTATACTTTGCCCTTGTAAAGAGCGGAGGGGGAGGGGCTAAATGTCCATTCTCCATACCTTATTGGGAAATGAACCAATTTTAGACCTTCTTTGCTTTTTGAAACACAATTTTAAATATGGGGGCCTGTATAGGGGGAGGTTTTCAAATTTATGAGCAAAATACCGGGAACCGCACTGACGTTAACCAATGTGACTATGATCTGGTTTCACATTTTCGACATATTATAGAGCTAGATATTATACCCCTGTCCCTCGTAGCTAACGCTGGGAACATATTTGGAACCATACTTTTTCAAAAGTCTCTCCGAATGTAACACGAAGAGACAATGGTGGAACCAAATGTTTACTTCTAAAAGGCTCCCTAAAAGCTATCTCCTCGCGAAGGATCATCAAACCTAACTTGCCAACTTCCATGTATTCCGTGCCTTTACGTCATATGCCTATCATAAATAATTCCATTCTAGACTCCTTGAAAAGAAAGGCTATACTTAATCTAATCTTAGTCATGAAGATTGAGAAAAATCTAATTTTGTTTTCCGTACGTGTTATAATAAGTTGAGCAACTACAACGTCTACAGTAAAAATTTTGCAAGGTTGATTGATGTATGCTTTTAATTCATTAAAAGCATACATCCACGTCTCATCAACCTCGCAAACTGTTTGCCTTTAATTCATTAAAATACCAAAGTACATTTAAAAAAGGGTTGAAAGTCAAAGCAGGATTTGGTAAATTAGAGGGGTTCTTATTCTGAGCATTTCGGTGGAATTTGCATTGAAATCCGATGTGTGGTTCCCAAGATATGAGCACGTAAAGTTTTTACATTTTCAACAAAAAGTGAAATTGAAGCAAGCACATATGACATTACATCCCCACATTAATGGGCATCCTTTTGTTTTTCTTTAAACTTTAAACTATTCTGGATTTCCTCCTCAACAATCCCATATTATTAAAATGTGATCGCATAAGTGGCATGAGAATTTTACACACTTTGTATCCCCCACAGGGAGGTCATACTCCTATTAACTTCAAGGTTAACACAACAGTCTGATAAAACAAAGGGAAACAAAACATTCCTTGTCAATGTGAAGAATTGATATAAGCTCTGCTGCCCTCAAACTCACTTTTGAACACAAATCTACTGACTTCATTTACTGATATCTCAAGGAATATATGTCCGATTTGAATGGAACTTTCACCACACAGTGTAGATTTTGTTCCTCTTTCAAATTTTTGCTTTAACTTACCCTTTAGGTTTAAAATGCCCATATTTTACCTAGGAATAGAGTATTTCCATATGGTGTATAGAATATATATTGGAATATACTCCTTTTTCACCTAAGACTTTATTCAACTGCTTCCAGATTATGCGGTTTAACTTGTAATGGATGGCGGAATTTTCACCCAATACTTAGTTTGTGCTAACCAATATCATCCGGGTGACACTTTACTTCAGTTACCATACTGGCAATGGCACGGCCTTCACGAAATTTTCTCATTTTCTGTATGGAATATGACTACACTTATCGAACCCTACAATCTAAAAACAGTTGGGTAAAAAGCGTTGGGCAAGCTCCAAAGTGCTCAACATGGGCAAAGTATTGCCCAACAAATAGGTAAACATTCTACCGATATTTGTTGGGTAAATTGACGTTGGGTAAAATCCAAGTGTTGGTAAAAGGTGTTGGACAACTTTTAAAGTAACCAAAAGTGGGGTTCAATGTAACTGACAAATCAGATAATAAGTAAAAATTCAGTTATGTTTTACGGATAATTATTTTAATAATAGTGGTTACTTAAGATTTCATGAGATTTAATTTGGTAAATGAAAAGCTAGCGATGGAATAGCAGCACAAATCTGGACGAAATTTCTTATTCACTGTATATTAACTAAGTGCATCGCCATTGTTGCCCCAACCAATTTTTAAGGGCAAACGTTGTAAGTTCTATGGAACTTTGTTAAATCTGTATCCTCCTTCTTATCATATAATTAAATACCTGGTTATATGAAAATTCAAATAAGCACCCATCAGTATAACTGTTGGGCAACAGTATAGCTGTTTGGCAAATGTGGTGGGTAGCAATTTTAAACATTTATTTACAAATTAGTAGGGTCAAATGGTTGGGTAATTTCTTTTGCCCACTTAATGACAAAAACGTTTAAACCAAGTTGGGCAGTTTTTTACCCAAATCCGGTCAGGTAGAATACGGAACCAACGGTTGGGTAATTTCATACCCAGGCGCCCGTTTAGGTAATACTTTTTTTAGAGCCAATGGGCAATGCTACATGACTGGGATGAACTAGGCACAGGAACTCATTCATGCTATAAACTAATTGCTAGATGAAGGGTTTATAAGCTTGTCAGTCCAATATTACACATGGTATGTGTAAATAGGATGGACCATGATCTTGTACCAAACTATCAGAAATGGAACGGTTCATAATAGTCGAGGTATCGAGCCACTGGAACAATTCATTTTACTTTCAATGAAATAGGTGACATTTTAATGATAAATTTCCCCGGAAAAAACAATGTTGGGATGAAAGGTTGAAAAAACAAGACTTACACTGACTATGTACAGTATTTGTGTCTTTTAACATTTACAAGTTTGAATGAAAATTTGATGTTTACTGATTGTAAAAATGTGCAGAAAATTATTAACTCTCCGTGGATTTTGATGAAATTTTATGTGTTTTTATGATTAATTTACAAAAATCTGTAAAAATCTCTGATTCGTTTATACAGAGAAATGAAATAAGTGATAAAACTCTTAATGTAGTTTTAACATATATAACTATATTTTAAACATCAGAGGCGTTTTATCTTTGATGCTAAGGGACAACTGTAGGTGCAAGTCTCAGATTGTGACATTTAATCCATTCATTTCTTTCGAAGGCAAAATAATTGTACTATTTTTTTCATATTTTCCAATTGGGAACTGCCGTTTCTGGAGAGTTCATATTTTGAGGGGGAAAATGCGGCTTCCTCAGACCGGGGGGCGGGACGTTTGCCTGTCTTCGAGCGTTATGAATATTTATGAGCACTAAGTGTGTTGGCACGATCTTCTTGAACATTTTTGGGAGGATGGATTACAAAAATTTGGTGTCTAAAGTTTAGTTTAGGACAAAAAATGTAGCAAAATTGTTCGACATCTCAAAATCGGTGAACAACTTTCGAAGACAAAGCTTTTTATTCCCTTATCAACAAAGATTTTAAAATTCCCCGAATTTTTCTTTCAAAAAATCGATACAAAATGCAAGATTGCTTTGAACGTTATCTCCGTTGAATTTGAAGGGTAGGATCGCAACGCATCGTGGGAGAAATTTGAAAATGGCTGCACCCATGGCGAAATATTCCCCTGATTGGGTGAAAATTGATGTCCCCCGAAAGCGAATATTTCCGTCCCGAATTGACGATCCGCGCCAACTTAGTCCTGCTGGTAGCTTACACGCCAATATTTTTCCATCCCGCTGTAACATACCTGACTGCCCTTTTCTGGCTAATCCTGGATCGGCCGCTTGATACAGTCCCGGTTGCAAGTAGTTTTTTTTAGAAGGATGGCAACGGAAGCCATACCAATGGTCTGATAAGCTTTTAAAATTAGGTCGAAGTAGACTAAATCCTCCATTAAAATACAAATTTTCGACTCTGTCTTGTAATACTGTCACCGGATTGAGGAAGAGCCGGCTAATGTTTTTTAATCTTTTGAACTTTAATCCTTATGCTTACCCTGATCATGGTTTTGAAAGAAATTTAAACTTAAGTATAGGAAGAAACAATCTTTTCCATTTCCATCCCAGGGAAAGCAAAATGCCGTCCTCGTCATTTACTCTTGATGTTGTTTTTAGCACTAAATACATACATACGTTACTAGGACTAAGGGACTGTTTGAAGAAAACCTTTCCCTATAACGTTCAATTCTTACTATCAGTGACAATAAATAAATAATTAAATTTTGAATGTTTAAGCAAGCTTGTGTTCACTAGACATTTGCTTTCTAAGTATTCCTTTAGCAAAGATATCTATGACATAGGCCTACCACAAAGTCCACGATAATCTCTCAGCGAATATGCGTGACGCCATAGCCTGTTTGAATCTGATTTAGAGACATGGGCATTATTGAGAATATATCCTACGTATAAATTCACAGGGTTGAAATTTTGCTACGAATGTCGCACTGTCTTAAATAGATCGTCTCCATTCGTGTAATAATTTCTTTTATAGTCGATACGTTATAACCACGGACTTCCTATACATGGGCAGAGCATACAACACGGTACACTATCCCTACCGTGCGTGTGAGAAAAGGCGTACCAAAATGGCTGTCTGCTGTGGTTTTGTGTGAAAGTTTTAACTTGCTCGAGTTAATCCACAGATTTTGCCCCCAGAATTGAAATAATGCACGGTAATTTTAAATCACTGCACGTATTGCAGGAATATGATATTGTTTCTCATTCAAGTTAGTTTTTGTTTTAAATATTACAGAGTCGTTGTCAAATCATACAAATAATAGCTTCGCGGCGACTATCTTGGGGCCCCTTTTTTGTCCCAATCTGTGGCGACAATCTACGGATAGGACGCGTTTCATGATCTGTCCATGTATATAGGAAGTCCGTGGTTATGACTGATAAACTCATATTCCTTACTTAGTCTTATACATGCCTTTAAATGATGTTATTTGCACAATGTTTCTTTAATAATTACAGCGAAATTGCTTCAAATGGGCTAACAAGTATTAACCCTGCTTCATTTCCGTGGTTGAAGGTTCTACAAGAATTGTAAGTATGGAGTGACGGCAACTCGGCTGGAAGAGGGGGGGGGGGGGGGGACGGTGGACGCATTGCTCCCCAGTCAGAGTCTTTTTGCCTTAGATATCTCAAAATCCCGAACCAGATACACCTATCCTGAGACAGAGTTTGTGACCAAGAGACATTTCGGAACTCTGCCCTCTGATTTTCAAACAAGTTCGATCCGCCTTGGAATCTAGTAGAAAACCTAGGCAGTACAGGAAAACGAGGCGTGAGTTCATGGGGCAATCGCCCTCCCAATTCGGGCAAAACATGATGAACGGTGACATTATTCGGACTCTTGCCCCCTCAATGAAAATTATCCCTGTACTCATATGTCAAGCAGGACTTGGGACAGATTTGCTTAAGGAAAATATACCTATCCTGAGACTAAGCTGTCATTCAGATATATGTTAAACCCTTAAAGCGAAGTCCCCTGTTCATGCTTTACAGGCTTTCAAAATATCATACCTCCCTTCTTTTTATTTTAAATGCTAACAACGGCAACTCAACCCCACCCGTTTCTTTCATTCTCTTTTTGGTCTTTTTATTTTTCAGTCATACAGTTTACGTGTGAATGAGACCCTAAAAATTATTAGCAAGATCAAAAATTCATTAACTTAGGGAGAAGTAGAAAAACACTTCACATGTGATGAAAACTAAAGTACATGTCGATAATATTATTCTTCAGAAGAAACTAATTTTGACCAATCGAACCAGGTTTTACCCATGCCGAATGACCAACAATTTAAAATTCAAGTTTATTGAATTGATATACATGGTTTATCAAATTGATTAAACATTTTTGTTGACTTTTCAAGGGAGAAATCAAAAAACCTGATTATTCGGTCGACGAACTGAGCTTTTTTAAACTATTGGGCATTTACCAAGGTTAAACTAAGTTTATCAGCCTAAAAGTTCAATCTTATAATAATATATCTTGCTTATTTAATCGATAAAAGGGTTGATAGATTCAATAAGCAACGCCTATCGAACTATTGGGCATGTATTGTCGTGAATAAACCAAGGTTGTGGACTTTTAAGTGATAAATTTGAAAAAAAAAAATCCTGGTTCATTCTTCGTCGCATCAAGTTGATGCATGAAGCAAAATATTGATCTTAGCTCATACTGACATAGTTCATAGACAGTGAGGGAAGCACTGGCTCAAATATTACCTGCATAGACAAGAGGAAGATGTCTCCCACATTGGGAGCAATATCGCTTTTCTGAGATTTAATTATATAAGGAGTTACAGGTGGAGATAAAACACGTAATTCTGTTTGGTTTATCAGTTAATACATTATTGGTAAAGGTTAGATTAAAAAAGCCTCAATCGCTTTACCTCCTTCCTAAACATGTCCTTTCTTCTTTCCAAAACTTCATTTTTCTCTTTTCTTTGAAGGAATATTGCTCAAAACAAGTTCACCTCTCTCTCAGAAAGGTCTTTCGAGCGCTTCAGAAAAGTCGGCGTCCTGTAAGAGCATTTCAGTCATTCTGCTTATTGCAGTGAATAAATTTTTTTTTGTCTGATGGAATCGATATTTGGTCAAGATACAGAATGTATGCATTGACATCACGGGAAATCATTTTTGGAGGAAATTAACAAGTAGGGAAATGTGGCACTTCCGAAGCCGTATTGAGGTGAAATTAGTGGTGTCGCCCAAGATAGGAGTTTGGTTAACCACAAAAGTAATTAACAGACCCCTCCTGAGACTTATTGTTTCATCCAAAGTCTATGGTAAGCCTCAGAGCTGCCGTGGACTTTGCACCCTGGACCCCACGCTCAGGAATATGCTTTTTGGGCTCGGTTGAATTCTGTGTCCGAAAATTTTTGTACCTAACATTGTCCTTTGCCTTTGGGTCGCCGCCCATTATTGACATTTATGGCGCCGTCACGTCACTGCGTCAAATTTACCTGTACCCGTACTTTGTTACGCACCTTTAAATATGTATTAACCTTCCAGCAAATGGTCATCCCATCTGCATTGTTGTCATGAAAAGTCTACTCAATTGGCAATTTTCACAAAGACTAGAGATAAACACTTTACACGTTTCTCAATGGGTCTAATGAAAGTCTGGTGACATGAACATGACCACACTCTAATATCAAAAGAGTGAACTAAGTCACTCTTTAATCGAGTGAAAAGTATAAATGCGCTCCATAAGAGTGATAATTCACTCCAAGAGGAGTGAAGTTCCCTCCAAAAAGAGTGAAGTAAACTCCAAAAAGAGTGAAATTCTCTTAAAACGAGTGAAGTTTCCCTCTTGATGGAGTGCCCACAGAGATCGCTCGTAAAAAAAGAGCGATCATTGCAGGCACTCGTGGAAGAGTGAATTTTCCCTCTTCCTCTAGTGAATTTCACTCTTTTTGGAGCGAACTTCACTCTTTTTGGAGGGAACTTCACTCCTCTTGGAGTGAATTATCACTCTTATGGAGCGAATTTATACTTTTTACTCAATCAAAGAGTGACTAAGTTCACTCTTTTGATTTTAGAGCGAAAGTTGGTATTTCTCTTCAAGGCATTAAAACCTAAAATAGCCAACAATTCCCATCAACAATTGTCATCATACAAATTAACCATTTTACAGGGTAACTCCTGATTTTCCTTAATCATGCAGAAACATGATCCAAATACGCGAATATGCAAATGTAAGGCTAAAAGAGGGACATGGCATTTAAGGCTAATGTTATCCTTCGTTTTGTAACCTTTATTCAAGGACAGTGGAAATATCACCATGTACCTAGAATATTATTTTGGAATTTCAAATTGTGTTCTTGAAAACCATCATCATTATCTACCAAAACTATTTGATGAGTAATTAGGGGATAAGTTATATTAGGTTAATGAATGGGATGTCAACATTGTGCATTAACCAACAAGAAACATTCAAACTTCAAAGAGGTACATTGTTAAAAATCGTTGTGCATTCAAAGAACAAAACATAAAGATACATGCGGATTTCAGGGGAATACTGGCAAATATTTTGTGGACCTTGTTTTTTAATTCCTATGTATCTCTTTTTACAGCACTTTTTACAGTGTAAAAGCGTATGCGAATAGTTAGTGAAGGCGGCTATTAACGGGGTCCATCAGCTTGCCATCGTCCGATATCTACTGTATATATGCAAATTCTAAGCCCTCATAGTCAGTGGAATTGCAGGAATCAAAAATATTTTAGCCTATGTTTATCCCATATTCACGAAATCGAAGACTTTGAAAGATTTAAGCTGATGGACCTCTGATATATTCGACTAAGTAAGACCATCAATGGACCATTCGGATTCGTCTATTTGTAAACAATGCAAAGGTATTTAGCTCTCAATTATAGTCAGGATATTTTGATGACATGTTCCCTTAGCCTTTAGCGTTGCACTTAGTAGGTGGATTTTGCATTTTCGTAGTCTTCCATGAATCTTCGAATCAGTACACAGGCCAACTGTGTTCATTCGTTAATATTAAACTATCGATTGCAATATAGTACGTGCTTTTCTCCGCTGAATGGCGCACTGCCTACTGTCTGATGTCATAATTATACACAAGGTCTATTGCTGCATACGCAGTTCTATCATTCATTCTAAGAAGTATTTCCCCATTGATTTTTTTCTTCTCAGACTGCTTGCCTCTACGGGACTATTGGAGATTCCAGAGAAACTGTTTTCTAACACTTCTGTTACAATTTTACTGTGAGTTGTAGAGACTGACTCCATATTGATCATTGTTTTATTTTGGAAGAATATTACGGTTAATGGTTCCTGAACGAAGTCTTGAGCTTACCACGTTTCAATCGTGGAAAATAATCGGTATTTAAATTTAATTCCAGCATAACCAATTGGTCTATTGAAAAGGAATCATAACTAGCTTCAAGGTCCTGACCTTTGATAAAAACAAATAAATAATTAAAAAGCGACAATTGAAAGCCGTAATAAATTAGCATCTTCAGGCGAGGATCTAAGTGAGAGCCTAGCTTTCTCGGTCTAATCCCATCCTCTTCGTTATATCAGCAGTAACATTACGCAATGATAAATTGGTATAATATTAATCTTGGAGAATATTTAAGTTAATTAAGTCTCACCTTCCTCTATACTCACAACATAAATACCAACTAGAAGAATATCGCGTGATATTCAGTCCAGGTGAATATCTACAGGACTTTTCCGAAGCCACTTGACTTCTCCACTAAATAACAAGCAGTTTGTAACAGCGTTATGAGCTTTTTTCTCACAGTGGCAAGCTACAATAGGATAGTATCCCCTATCCTCGTTCAATGCTGAAATTCTTGAAATTTGGAGTATTTTTTAGACACAACATAAAGTTGGAAGCGGGATGTTGTAGACCATCGCATCTGATCATTTTTTTGTATAGGATTATAGGCCACGTGAGCATTAGTAACATGGGCATACGCAAACGGTTGGTTCATTGTAGTGTGCTGTGAGGATTGATTATCTCAGCTTTCAACGTTGGTTCTTTGTATGGAGAAGGCAGGGGTGTACAAACGTCCCTTACTCAAAATCCATTTATGGGTCATATGTGGAAATCAATATAGGGGCCATATATGGACTTTTATATGGGACCCATGGTTGAACCAGATAAGGAATTTGAATGTGGCTTTAACAAAAATTGGGCAGATATAACTTAATATGAAGCTAAGGAATATATGTGCCATATTAAATTTGTTATTGTTCAAATCTCATTGTGACAACAACGGTGCATATGGCAAATCCGTATATGTGCTTATAGGGATTTTATACCCAGATCATATTTGGGTCATATATTGATTGTGAAACTGGCTTTAGTTTGAATGATTCATGGATTCATGATTGTCATGAGTTTATTAGTGTCTAGACCATTTCTGCACCCAACATTAATTAATGCACTACCTTTGTGTAAAGAGTATCAAAAGCTTTGCTTAACCAGTAAACTTTTTTAAAGTCCTCCCGGTCCTCTGGCAAAGGGCCGTATGGCGAAACCAAACATTTAAACTGCTTCTAAAAGAAGCTATTAGGTCCAGTGAAGGACATACACTTGACCAACCTTACGGCCTTCAGATCATTTACATCATTAGTCTGTCATGTATGGCTCCATTCTACACTCGATGGGAAGTACAGATACTACGCATGATCTTAGCCAAAAGGCCGAGAAGCGCAGCATAACGTAAGAGTATACGAGCATCTCTCACTTAGTTTAAAGTTCATCGTATTAAATTTACTTTCGTATTTGAAGTAGGTACGTTATTTAATACTGAACAGCAAGACTGCTTTGAAATTCCCACTTTTAAATGTTTACATTGCATTGTTGGTTTTAATAACCGCATGGGACAATATTTCAACATAAATTTTGTTGAAGGCTTTATGATATTTCACATTTTACTTTCTCTATCATTGAAAAGAAAATCAGGGCTCTAAATTCCTGACCACGAATACATTGGAAATTCATTTGCATACTAGTTTAACCCTTTACCGTTGTTTGGGTCCTATTGGACCCATATGGAGAGCGCGGCTGTCACCCATCATCACTGTTTCACGCGGAGCTCGAGACTGCAAGTAGCTACCCGAAAATTCGGCCACAACAACGAGAGAGACAATAGTTTAAGGTCACGGGGTCAATAACCTACGGAAGCTAATGCGGGGCGTGCTACGTCCGCTTTTCCGCCCTCTCCCGGGGGGTGCAAATATGTCCCGAATGGAGCACAACGGTAAAGGGTTAACATTGCTGAATATTAGGTAAATGGTTGGAATGTTATGTTTTTGGATGGCTGACACTTATTCATCTACCAAAGGAGTCCTCAGTGTGGAACAGGTACGCCAAATAAACCAAAAAGTAATAATATGGCCTTACCAAACTTTTTTTTTTTGTGTATTTCATATTCATTTTATAACGTTATATCAAAATTTATGTGGTCATATAAAAGTTAGTATGTATATCTGCCATGATTATTCATTACTTTATATATGTCGGATATGCCCATTTCAAAATTTATACTGTAACGTGGTACATTCTTTACAACTATTATCAAGCTTGATAAGACCATATAAAACTTTATATGTATATCTGGTGGGTTATTTTATTAAGTTGAATCAAGCTTCATATATATATATATATACATATATATGTATATATATATATATAAATATGTGTATATATATATATGTGTGTGTGTATATATATATATATATATATATATATATATATATATATATATATATATATATATATATATATATATATATATATATATATATATATATATATATATATATATATATATATATATATATAACCGTTATAGTAAAAGTTAATTAATAAATAATGTCAACCAGGCAATGGTAAAGTGCGCAACCCTGTGAAGGGAGCTGTAATATTCAAAAGGTTGCTATAGGTTTTTACAACATAGCTTTACAGAACTGTTTCGTAAGGGCCAATAATGTAGGTCCTCACTCCTCAGAAGCCTGAAGTAGAATGATGTCAATGACGTTGAACACGTATGTGTTCACTGCTTTCATAACTTATCATAAAGAACATTCCACAAAGCATCAACAGGAGACTATCCAACATTTCTTCCGACGAAAACACATTCAACACATCATCGCCCGTATACCAAGAAGCATTACAAAGAAGTGGCTATGGGTGCAACCTTAAGTACGAGACCAATCACCTAGCACCAGTCATCCCAAGGGCGCCCCGAAACGAAGACGAAATAGGAACATAACCTGGTTCAACCCCCCGTATAGTGATAGTGTCACAACCAACATTGGCAAGAAATTCTTTAACCTCTTGGACAGCTGCTTCCTACCTGGACACAAACTACATACTTTACTCAACAGAAACACAGTGAAACTGAGTTACAGCTGCATGGCAAACATAAACCAAATTATATCAGCGCACAACAAATGCATACTGGCGAAACAGGAAGTACAACCAGAAACACGAAGCAACTGCAACTGCAGAAAGCAAAGCGACTGCCCATTGGAAGGCAACTGCCTCACGAACAACATTGTGTACCAAGCAACTGTAACACGCCACGACAACCACAACGAAGAAACATACATTGGTCTAACAGAGAACACATTCAAAACAAGATACACCGCCCACAAGTCTAGCTTTAAACACAAAGACAGAAGAAACGCAACTGCACCCAGTGAATACATCTGGAAACTAAAGGATACAAATGTAGAACACTCCGTAAAATGGAAACTCATGAACAAAGCCCGAGCATACTCCACATCCTCTAAAACTTGTAATCCCTGTCTGGAAGAAAAGTTCTTCATTATACTCAAATCTTCCTTAGCAACTCTAAATAAAATAAAAGAAACGAACTGATAAGCTCTTGTAGACACAGGAATAAACATCTTCTGTGTAATTATTCTAATAGGTAATGCATCTTAATTGACTCGCTGTACACCGTTCTTGCCTGTTCACAACGAACACGTGCTTTAAAACGGACACGTTCAAAAGCAGCGAACACATACGTAGTTAATGTTATTGACATCCTTCTACTTCAGGCTTCTGAGGAGTGAGGACCTACCTTATTGGCCCTTACGAAACAGTTCTGTAAAGCTATGTTGTAAGAACTTATTGCAACCTCTCCAACATTACAGCTCCCTTCATAGGGTTGAGCACTTAACCATTGCCTGGTTGACATTATTAATTATTAATTTTTACTATTACGGTTATATATATATATATATATATATATATATATATATATTTCACTAATTCGGCACTTAGGGGGAAAGTTGTTGTTGAAAAGTCGACCTTAAGGGGAAAAATTTTTTGTGGCGAAATATAAGTTTCGCCGTAACGTTTCTACACACTTTTTCTATAGGAATACGTAAACGGATAAGGGCGCCCTCCTAGATTTACAAAGTAGATGCAATTACTTCAAAGTTGTCAAATTTACGGACACCTAGCTGTTAACACGAACGGATGGCTGGCCATTGAAATAACGTTGTTTATACTTTTGGACGTTAGGGCGAACACTTTTTCTTATGTATTTCATTGTTATTTTTTCTCCCTATGTACGCGCAGATATAACAATTTCCCCCTTAGGTGGGAATTAGCGTTATATATATATATATATATATATATATATATATATATATATATATATATATATATATATATATATATATATATATATATATATATATATATATATATATATAAGATGAAAACGTGTAAAAAACAACTCATAATTGACGAAATAGGAATACTGGTTAAAACATTTATTGTTGAAATTTTCGATCCACCTAGGATCGTCCTCGGCAACTTATAGACTGGCAAAATGACTGTCAAAAGGGTAGTAGCAACATTGAAAGATTTAAAACCCTAAAAGAATTCAAAATGGACCCCAACCAATTCTATATATATTTTTGCGGTTAATTCATTGCAGCGGACGCCAAGTGGCTTAAGGTTTAATGACGTAATGTTCTCAGTAAGACATTATTATTCGCTGAAACTGAATTTCATGGATAAATTGACGTTAAAACAAATTTTCTAACCTGAAAAATCGATCTAAGTTTCTTGGAATTATAGATAATTTTAAGCATAAAAATTGCAACAAAACAATGCTCAGTTCCTTGATCTCGTGCAGGGTGAATGTTTTCTCTAACTTAGTAAACAATCGTTGTGGTTAAATGACGTCAAAATATCGGCCATTTCATGCCCTGGTCGGCCAGCTCGTTCCGCACTTCTTCAAAGGGAGAAAGTTTCTCATGAGATGACATTACATCAAGTTAAATATTGCTTCATATGGCCATATCAGATTTGATTAAGGTATCACAGGGTTTCATATGTGGATTCATATGGCAATATAAAACTTTATAACAGCCAGATATATCCAGATATTAGTCAGACATCACTTTTAGGTAACACGGCCTTCAAAAGCTAGTATCTCAAGTAAGGTTAGGTTATATGGAGTTTTATGATCCAGTTTCTAACCAACTGGTTTAATTGGTTGCCAACGGCATTTTCTCCAGTTGTGTTCACTGGGTTGCAATCCCTGCTTCATTGCTCATGCTGAACACCGAGCACAAAGAAAAATTTCATTTAAATCAATATCTCAAGTGTCAAAACTTTTTACAAGAAAGATTACAATTACACTCACAATAGGCAATCTGCTGAATTTACGTTTTCGGTAATGGCCCTTTATTCCATTGCCAAACGAATCGTACGTTGTTAGTTGAGGAAAAATCTGTGCAACGTTACCCAAAATGTTCAAGACGAATAAGTCATATTTTAAGATGAAAGTTAATTTCTGGATTAGTGATAAGAACAAAGGCAGGACAGAAAAATTGTTACCTAATTCGAATGTCTCAGGCTTACCAAAAGTTGAAACGTTCTGAAATTAATAAATCACATAATCTATATTTTTTCTGACCGATTGAATTGAAAGAAACCCCACCAGGGTCATCCAATTTTCATTGTAATGTTTTCAGCTCAGTTCTACATTTTCACTAGTCTTTGTCTTTTCCAGGGATTTAGGAAACAACCAGTTGAAGAGAATTCCAGAAAAACTGTTTGCCTCTCCTTCAACATACCACTCCATGGTTACTTTGACGTTAAGTGGGAATAAACTTGAAAATATCCCACGAGAGTTATTGTGGAACCTACCTGAGCTTAAACAGTTGTAAGAAAGTGAAAATTATAAAATTTTCTCAAGACAGATTTGCTTCATTTGATTATTTAATGTGGAAATGAGCATCTTATGACATCTATGGCTAGCTGAATTTCTTATAAAACTATATGTTATTAAATTTTTAATAATATTTAAATGCCACTATTCAACAGCTTCGGAATTTATTCAATTCACCCAAAGGAACCCTAATATGCCGTTCACACGAATCCGAACTTACTCCATACATACACTATTAAATATCAGGACCTAGGATCAAACCACTGAAGTGACATAGATATTCCATCTAAGATGGCTACCTAACCAAAGAAAAACTCAAAAAAGATCTGTTTTGTCAAAAACTTAAATATCTTGGTAAGATCAAGAAATTATATTTAAATTGGAAGAAAAATATTGAAAAAAACCTTGTCTTCCAAAAAAAGAAGAAAAAGGTGGCACATCGAGAAAGGCTTTGAAAAAACAGTTCTCAAAAAAAGAAAAAAGAATTAAAAAGATAAGAACGTAGACAAAATAAAAAATGCAGAAAATCGTCTGACCATCACAACTGGGGAGAATCGGACAGAAACAGAATTTTCCGACGAGCTCTCTCACATTTTGGGGGAGCAGTGGTAGACGCAGTTGGGGAGTTCTCGGACACCGGCACGTGACGTTTTCACAGTAGACAAAAATCGAATTCCATAAATTCCATGCACATTAGGTGGCGAAGCTAAGTTGGACTTAGTCGCAGTTTATCTAACCAGGCCTTATTTAAGTCGGAATAAGTCCTGCTTTGAATGCGATTAGAATCTTTCAAGGTCGGAATTTAGAGGGGATAAATTTTCCTCTTTACACTTAATTAAAATGCACGTCTCTGTTTGCTGAACTTACGAAGCCATTAGCTAACCAGACCCATACCTATACCAGTTTGACGAGAAGTGCAACATTGTTTGTGGTATAGCACAACATTTTCTTTTGAACATAGGTTTATTGAATGTTTGTTACTCACATTTTTCAAACCTCCAGACATCTGTTTCAAAATAACTTGAAACAATTGCCAGAAGGAATGCTATCTTTTACCAGCGTGAGAAATATGTAAGTATGACACGTCTACAGGAATTAAAAACTGTGTTGTAAAAATTAATCTCTTACTCTGGCAATGTTGTGCAATCAGCTTCTTTAAGGTACTGATTAGAGCAGAACATGTCACCCATCACCAGCAGAACATATATGTTCTGCTGGTGATGGGTGACAGTCACCCAGCAGAACGTAATCACCCGTTTGCGCTAGCTTGACATTGCTACATCCGTTGTGAAGGTTTCATAAGTTGATGAAGATGCGGACATAGAGGTCTTTTTAGACCTGCGTCCAATGATGTTCCTACGGTATCCTAAGGTATGAGACAACAAGTAGGGCAAGTGAAGAAAACTTTAATTGACAGTTAACCGATCGTATTTTTAGCAAAGGTTGTAGTTACGCACATGTGACCATTCGTCGCATGACAGGTTTTCCCATTTTCATTAATTACCCGACTTGCCAATGGCAACTCGGGTAAGAAGGATCAGGGAACTTAATTGATTTGTTCCGGGAGGGCTTCGTTTTGGCACATCTTTTCAGTGTGTCACGCGTGGGTGACTTTCAACAATGCAAGGCTTTAGATGTCAAGATGATGTCCATGTACGCTAAGTATGCTAAGTATGCTAAGTTTGAGCTAAACAGAGTTAAGAGGATCACTTGTGTTGGAGTTTCTCTAAATTCTAGCAACTGAGCATTTTCTGTAATGTGTTTTTTTCACCAAAGAAACACTTTTTTTCAACCCATCAAAGATATGTCACACTGAATTTCCAATCACGGAACTGAGATAGCATGCAAAGAATGTATCATCAGCAACTATGTCATATTCAGTTATGCCTTTTGATTCTTCAAATATATATTTATCACAATTCGCACCTTTAACGTGTTGTTCCATTCCAATTTAAAGATACTTGTTCGGAAATCAAATATCAGAACTAACGCAAAATCTCTTCGAAGCAAACTCTTCTGGTAGTGTAACCGTTTTGTGAGTACTGTCCATATTTCCATGGGAAATAAGTATTGTTCCCTTTTATGATGAAATGCTATAATGTCTGTATGGGTATTCAGTATCATTATCCTACTGCTTGATATCTGGACCACAGAGTCGTTTGAGTGAAGTGAGGCCGCATATGACATTAACCAGTCACGAAACGACCCAGAATAAGAAGGATATTTGAAAACTACACGTATTTTAAGGATCGACGGAATTTCGTCCCGCTTTTCTAGTTTTTAATTCTGAATCTTTTTCTCCTGTTGAATAAATAAGTACGAGCATCTTTAACGGAGAAGTGCAAAATATCAGCTGATGAAATATATCCGTTACTGGCGTAACAAGTTTCCACCAGAGATTTTCCAGCTCCCTACTTGCAATATACATTAAGATATCACTGCAAAGCCTTCATCTTTTCATCAATGTTGTTTATATTATGGTATGTTTTGACAATATTTAGATGAAACTTCATTCTTATTTTAATATTTTACGACTGTAATTTTACACAGCCAAGTGCAAAACAATCCATTGGAATTCATTTCGACTAATTTCCTGTCTGGTATGGGAGACCATGGTGAGGTGTAAGTAACTTGGTATTGTAGTACTGCACTTATTCGTACTTAAGATACTTATTGTACGATGTTTGTCCGTATAGACATAAGGAAATGTGAGAAAAAGGAAATAGTTGGTTACATTTAGAAAGTTATAAAAGTGGTTCTCATAGTTACACCAATTCCTTTATGGATGAGCCATTTTTAACAGTAGATACATCTTTGTTTGTTTGTCTGTTTGTTTAAGTTTAACACCTCAAATGCTAATCTTATATAATCCTGGCGACTGGTAAAAAGCCTACATAATGATTAATATTTAAAGTAGTAAAACCGGTTAATCGCTTAGAACACATCGTCGCAAAAGTTAAATTCAGAAGAAAATAATGTTAAGTAACATGACCGGAAAGAGAAGCATGACTTTGTGCAATATCATTTGCAAGGAAAAGATAATAAAGCACATTGAACGTACGATCTCATTTTTTTTTCTTTTTCTTTTTTTGCTTTGTAGTATCTCATGAATTGAAAATAGAATTGTAGAAATAATCCGTAATCGGATCTTGTTGACTGAGAATGAGAGACATCCTCGTCAGATGTAAATAAATTTCAGGAAAGGAAATAATGTATGAAACTATGAAATCCTAGATTGTATGGTGACATTATCTATTCTTCCTATTCTTTAGGATATTATCCTGTGGAAATCTTAGAATACAACGCTTCAGCACGAATGTTACCCTGTAAGACATTTTTGCTTCGATTGCTTTATTGCATGTTTATACATAGAACTAGGAAGTCATTATAAACAAAGCCTTGAAAATGTACTTTGTGTCCTTAAACTGGAATCATCACATTTAATGGATCTCCTTAAAAAATGAAATAAAATGAAAGCCTTTGAATGTAGGTAGTTCATGTTACGCAGTCATAGTCCTGTATACTTACAGAGCAATTTTCTTATATTTTAGGACATGTGTACCTGATTCATTTGCAACGTCATTGGTAGTAGTAGGAGAAATTGGAAAGCTGCTTCGTGACAAAGGATTCGATTGCAAAATTACTGGCAATGTGTACAATTGCACCTCATGCAGGGTAGGCTACTATGGAAACAGTTTGTTAGAAGCATGCGTTCCATGCCCAAAAGGTATGTCCTTGACATCTATTTCACCGGTCTAAGTATTTCACATATGCCGTTCGAAAGTACTTTTCAAATAGCATGAGACACAACACAGAGCTATGTAAATCATTGGGCAGGCTTCAGCATTACTTTAATTTTACTTCACATGTCAGATAACATCAGCTGCTCTGTCATTATTTTGTAGTGACGTTCTGTTTCGAAATATTTTACGTATGAACAGGATTAACCCCGTAGGGAAAATGAAAAAAAAAAGGTTTCCAATTTCGTAAAAGCAAATTTCCAATCTACATAGAGCCTTTGGCCACCGAGAGATCACTGATATGAAAGGGTACGCTCAGTAAAACTGTGTTGTGGCTCTCATGACGATTGTGGGGTGGGATTTGAAGTAACAATACCGAATCTAAGAATCATCGTGTTTGTCAGGTGTTCCGACGGAGGGCCCAACTAGGCTAACCATTCCTACCTAAAGCACGGTTAAAGCTCAGCTTAGCTTCAGTTAAGGTTGTTCTTCCGTTAGAGTTTTTTCCACCTGCGCTTCAGGTAAAGACTACAACAGTTTGACCCCGGGTGGGAACACCTGAAAAACACCAGTGGGTCCCAGCTGGGGTACACCAAGTTGACCATCTGGAGCCTAGTCGAAACCCAACTGGGCATGTTGACTGGGATGTACTAATATAATGTCATGACATTAAAATTTGTGGAGAAATTACCAAAAAATCGATAAAACGCTGTCTGGAATATGAACTATTTAAGCGTTTATTTTATGTTTTAGGGGGATTCTACCAGGACGAAGTCGGCCAGTATACAAATGGAAGCAACATTATGCAATGTAAACAATGCAACGATGGAACATTTGTGAAAGACGGTGGTGGAGACAGCCCCCTCAAGTGCAAGGTTTGTCCTGAAGGTACAATAAAATCAAGACAAGCCAATTTTCGCGCCTGTTTTTGTCAGGAAAATTACTACCGCCGGGAACGATTTGGTGGGTGCCAACTTTGCCCAGATGCAGGTATGAAGTGCTCCAAAGATTACGTAACACTGAAATCAGGTTACTATTGGAACTGGAGTTACACCGATGTAAATATTTACAAAAAATATATTTTAAACCTTCAGACACTTAATGAGTCGTACGACATCAAAACCGTCAATTTCACGGAGCCGTTGCCTAAAGCCATGGAATGTCCACAACATTTCAAATGTTTGAACGATAACGGTGATATTGAGGGAAATTGTGCGATTGGCTACAGTGGATGGATGTGTTCTGCATGTCAAGATGGCTTCTTTCCGCTACTGGGGTATTGTCATAGCTGTCCGAAATTTTGGGTATTTTTCCTTGAAGTAATGGTAATCGTCTGTTTTTGTATAAGCTTTGCCGCTTATCTTATCTACTGTTACAGGAGGGAGTCGTCGAGTGAGCACCGTTCAGTTGTAGATATAGTTCTTGCAAGGGGCAAGATTCTTCTAGGATACTACCAAATAATGGGGGAATTTTTTAATTCCCTCCATACGATTTATTGGCCAGAAGTTTTCAAGCAGGTGTCAGAGTGGCTTGGACTTCTTCAATTTAACATATCTTCAATTTTAATTAAACCTAGTTGTTTTATAAAACAACTTATTTTAACACCTTACACGGAATTCATCATAGGCATCAATACCCCTCTTTTGACCATATTCATTTCAGCAGTCGTTTTCATACTATGTCGTAAAGTCATTATTCGTTCGCGAGAAATGAGTTTCTTTAATTTAACCGAAAATGAATCAAGGCTCAGGGGTTTTCAGGATAAACTGTTTTCAATAACTTTGTTGATTTTGTTCGTTACTTACACTTCAACCTGCAATGTTACGTTTGCCCTTTTTGGACCAGCTTGTGACAGTTTCTCGTTGGATGAGAATAAAATGCATAATATCAGTCTTTTGAGATCCGACTACTCAATCGACTGCACCTCACAAATCCATCGAAAATATGAAATTGCTTCTTACATTGCTTCAGTTTACGTCATCGGTTTCCCTACTGCACTTTGGTATTTGCTATGGAAATCTTCGAACAAAACTCGACAAAATGATATTCCTTTCAGATGTGAAACAGGGATTAAAAATCCAACTTGGTTTCGATTCCTTTGTGAGAATTACAAAGCTCGTTTCTGGTTTTGGGAAATCATCGAACTCATCAGAAAGATGTCGCAAACGTTCGTAGTAGTGCTTTTTGGCTGGAATAGTTCTCTATCGATAAGTGTTTCTCTGACACTTGCTGTCATCTTCTTGTGCCTCCATACCTCCTATTCCCCAATGAGAGACAAGTTTGAGCATTATTTGCAGGTAATTTGAAATAGCCTTTAAATATTTTTGAGTGAAAGTAATTATAATCAACATTGCCAGAATAACTGACATTATCGAAAAATTCATGCAAATTTGATAAAACTAATTTGGAAGCTTTTTGTATAAAAGTTTTTCAGTTTAGTTTATATTTTCGTATTAATTTATAGCTCGCATCGTTGTGGGCCATCTTCCTGAATATGCTGGTAGCTGCAGTGCGTGTTCCAGACAAGATCAATTCTGTCTACGTCCAAACAGGGATGACCGTTATACTGATCCTGCTGAACCTGAGTGTTGTTGTCATGGTTATCGGTATGTTCTTCATTTTTTATCTGTAACCTTAAAGTACTAAAGGGTCTCAGATTACCAGTAAGCTTCAATAGTGAACCTTCCGGTAACTCCCAAAACAATGTTTTCTTATCAAGCCATTTGAATCGAAATCGAGTATCCAAATTTCATTTAATTTAATTTCATTTCATCTATTTGTTTCACCACTCAAAAATTATGACATAGTTTAAAAAAAATACGGAAGATAAAATGAGAGCGGAAGGAAGTATAACTAAAAGCCAAAGGCTTGTGGTGAGTTCACTCCCTAAAAAAGAAATAAATGTGCATGTGGTCATGAACAAGAAAATTGAGAAATAGGAAAATAGGTTTAGGTAACAGATTACGTGATGTGACAGTTTTTAAATTTATAACGTCCTGTTACTTCGGGGGGTTTGTGGTTTTGAAAAAAATACTGGCTCTAATCCCGAGGCTTTGAAAAGATAATGTCAGTGACGAATAACTCTTTTCTGAATAGTAAACAACCTTTTAATTTTGGAGGGGTTAGCACTAGACCAGATAGTACAACAATATGTGAGATATATTTAATGCTACCAATAGATCCTGTATCAGAATAACATGTATTTTGTTCGTAAATTGACATGTCTGTGGAATACATTCTAAAGCATGACCGTTTAGATTGTGAGCTTCAAAGTATTAACTTCGATTGCATTATTGAACAAATGTATACTTTTTGCAGTTCAAGCACACAAGTCAAATTCAAAACAACTCCGAAGATAAAACTTGTTTCATTTATTTCGATTCCTTTCTGCTACGTATCTGAACAGCTTGCTTTCTCATTTTTGTCACAGGAAAGATGTTAGTAAGCGTTGCCAAATTCTTGTACCAGACTTGTAGTTGTCGGCATATTGCAAGGTTCCTCTCATCATTTTACAGACAAAATAAGCACAATACAATGACCATGTTTGCAGAAACTGAGGAAACCTATGCAACGGAACAATCTCCAATGATTACTTAATATGACATCGGAATGATTTGGAGCGTGAAGTTAACATTGTGTATCTTGCAGGGATTATATGTGAAATAAGATGCTTTCTTTTCTTTTCTTCACTCTCAACAAGTCTCATTTTCAAAATGGATTTTCCACCTTTATTTGGACAGCTCCTTTTGCCTGGCTTGTTGCCATCTTTACAAAATTTCATCGCAATACGAAATCCTCATAACTTATGCCCCCTGCCTGAGAAGGATCTACTACTTGTGGCACGTAGGACAAGCTTAGGAGTCGGGGTTTTATTTAAAAAAAATGACATTCCCTCAGAAAAGGGCAGATTCCTTGTATAAGTGTTACAACTACTTGTCTCAGGTGCGGCAAGTAGTTAGGATGACCAGACGAGCTACTTGTCTCACATATGACGAATAATCATGGGTTATTGCCAAAAGTGATCCTTTCTCTGAATATTGTCGACATAAATCCCAGTTAAAACAGACATATTTGATAAAAAGGAGAAAATACATGGAAATTCATTTTGAAATTAGAACTTTGTTTTCCTTCCCCTTACCTCTTTGTTTTTCCTCTCCTTTTCCCTTTCCTGTTCTACCTTTCCTTTCCTATAATTCCTCTACTTTTTCCATTTCCTCTCTTTAATTTTCTTTTTTCTTTTCTTTTTCTTCGTTTTCCTTTCTTTTGTTGTGTCTTTTCTTTTCATAACGGTACCTTTCAAGGCTTGTTGTAAAGGTGTATTACGCTTTTACATTTCTTTGCCGGGAGCACAGAAGTTGCGATAAAGGAATTGTCGTAATACAATGTAAAGCCTCAGTGTAAGTTGCTAATTTAATAATATAATGTGAAGCTTAAGTGTAGATAAAAGAATTTTCGCCATTTTCTAGTTTTTTTCTAGTTATTTTTAGGCATTTATACTGTAGTAATAGAATAGACACGTCCAAAAGTGTTTGAAAACTATTACATTAATCTTGCTATTTTCGTAATCAAAGATGTAGTGCCAAAAAGAAAACGAGTTTAACGTGCTTGTATAAAACTGTAAAAACCTTTTTAAGGAGCTATTGGCCCGATTGTTTTGGTCTTAAATATAACATTTGAAAGTTGCAATGTAGTTTAATCAAGTTTTATTATCTCACTTGTTGCTCTGAAAAGTGTATTTGGTCCATTTGGGCCTTTTGGGCTCTTTTTACATTTACACAGAACCACTGTTTTGTAAGTTATATTTTATAACTAGTTATATTTTGGGATATAAGAGTGTCAAAAACAACTTTGTTCTCAAAAGTGCAATCATGGCACGATTTTGGACTCGAAATTTGAACCCTTCTTGGAAAGACCATTGTCCAAAAGGTTTGTTTCTAAGTTACCGGTATGATTTTGAAGCTTGCAATATGACTGTGTCAATTGCTGTTTAATATCAGCGTTGTTCTGAAAAGTAAAACTTTATCTTATTTGAGCCCTATGGATCCATTGTAACTCATAATTAACAATTAGGATACCATGATACCATTTTCGTTCTAAAACTTGTATTTTGAGGTCATTTCAAGGGTCATAAGGGTTCCGCCTGTCTTTTTGCCCCAAATGCTTACTTACGAGTTTCATTCGATGGTCCCCATTGGTAATTCTTTTGAATGAAAACTTAGGTTTAACTTTTCTTCAAAGTCGTCCTAGAATAGGGGTGGGCAACTTTTTTTATTGAAAGGGCCAGATATGAGGAATGAAAACTTTACCGGGCCGCAATTAACCAACGTCCTGCTGTTGATTTCGAAACTTTAATTCTGAGGAGTTTCAAACAATATTAATCTTTATTCATAAAAAAGCATAACCTCCATATAGTATTGATGATAAGTAAAGGAGAAAACAGGCATAACCACGTGCGGATCCAGACATTTGTTAAAGGGAGGGGGTGCATGACAGAGAGAGAGAGAGAGAAGTGTGTGGGTGAGTTAGCTGAGATCCTCTGCCCAAAATATGTAATCCTGCCCGAAAAGCTATCTAAGCGTAGCGCCACTATAAGTTGGCGCGGATCGAGCAGAAAATTTTAAAATTGCGACCCTTCAGACAGCCGAAAACGGTATTTCCAGGCTTGTAAGAAGAATTTAAGCCGTCGATATTTTGAGCTTTTTTGAATTAAGGGTGAGGTCTGAGAAAGCATTCTTAGATATTCTCGTAGATTAACATCATGCTAATTTTCATGTATTTGTTATTGCTGATGTGGCAAAAGGAGCTTGAGACGGGAATGCCTCCCCCTCTCCATGGATCCGTGCTTGTCACCCTTGAGAAATCTCGCGGGCCGGAAAAAAAAAATCACTGGCGGGCCGCATGCAGCCCCCTGGCCGTAGGTTGCCCACCCTTGTCCTAGAACAATGTTTGTTGCGTACACATTCTTTTTGAGTCGAATTTGTGTCGCCAGTGTTAAATCTTCCTTTGAAACAGGGGCGTAGCCAGGATTTTCTTGTGGGGGGGGGGGGGCAAAGTCGACTCATCGTCCCCAATCTTGACCGACGTGACTATCTAAGCGGAGCGCCACCATCGGTTGGCGCGGAGCCTACAAGAAAATTTTTGGTTTTAGAAACCCCTCGGATGGCAGGAAACGGCACTTCCCGAGTGTTTTATGCTGCATGTTCCCAGTCTAGAAATATGGATCTCATTTCTGATATTTCTCAATTAATGCAAAAAAAAAAAAAAAAATCAATCTATGAAAAATGTTAATACATGTTTCTAAGCGGAGCTCTAACATCGATTGGCGCGGAGCGTACAAGAAAATTTTTGGTTTTACAAACCCCTCAGATGGCCGGAAACGGCACTTCCCGAGTGTTTTAAGCAAGAATACGTTCAGCCCCACTTCGAAATTCTCCCCGCTTCTTAATTGGAGCACTTTACAAATATTGAGGGACTGAACATACCTTTAGCCCAAACTTTTTCATTTTTCATCGCCGCCACTGGGGTGTGACAGTTTCTTGAGGGAGCGAAGCGCCCAAGTGAGGAGCAGAGCGACCGAACGGGAAAAGGTGTGGTTCTCCCCCTCCTGCCCCAGGAGATTTTGCAATTTTACATCAAAATTGAGCGATCTGGTGAACACCTAAGTTGGAATTTTTGGACATTTTCAATCTTGTATCAATGTTTTCCTTATTCCCTCGAGAGTTAGCAGGGTTAGTGTGTGACTGTAAGAGGGTTACTCGGTACGAGTAAATGGGGCCCTAGGGAATTGTGTCGCACTGGAACAAAACAGCTACTCATATGGCTTACATTTATTTGGCTAAACCAGCGGAATTGACATTTTGCCCTGAAAAACGCCAAAACTCCATTTAAATAAAAAAAAAATTAAAAATAAGAAAAATTAGGTATGGGCGGGACTAAGTGCGAACCCCCTGAACCCCCTGACCACGGGCCTGTCTCCCTGGGTGTCACATTCCCCTTTTGGAATGTTTTGCTGTCTCGAAGAGCTTAGATGCAATATGGTGCTATATTTTGTTCTTTTTATACTAGATTCCAGTGTTCTCCACAGGGAGTTTTAGAGGGCCGACACGTCCTCCTAGTGAAATTGACAGCCCCTCCAAAATAGTTGCCGCTCTCCAAAAAATGCAGCTTCCATTTCTAGTTCATTGCTTCATTACACATATACAAGTCATAACTGGAAAAATGTGTCTTCCCTCCACGCTTGGCGCCAGGATTTGCCCGACGAAGGGCCACTCTCCGAACGGGGAGGGGCAGGGTGGGTAGGGACCCAAGCCCCGACAGCCAGGATGCCGTCGATGAGTTGATGAGGGAGGTTTGAAGAAAACCTGTGAACTATACCTGTCATTGCGAGCCATATACGACATCAAATTTGTATATGCTAGAGGAAGATATTTCCGCACTGATTTAACCGTGGAAAATGGGGCAAAAATTTTGGGGGTTAGCCTACACTAGAAAGAATCTGTACTTATTTAAATCTTATATAGGTCAATAAATTGTCCCGGCATTTGGGCCCTATCGGACACAAATTATATTGCAATTTCTTCTTCGAGTCCGTACCGCACGACTGACACAAGAGATATATAACTAAGTTTAGCGAAATGAGATGAAATTCCCGACATGAACATTAATTCATTTATTCTACTTATTAATTTACATGAAAAGATGGGAAGGGTTTGTACTTTATTAGCTCTAGGTAACGGAACTGAGGAAGAGTGTGCAAAGCGTACCGAACATTTTGGGGTTTATCGCAGAAATATCTCTTGTGAAACCCAAAGTAACTAAACCAACCATGAGAAGGCGACAGGTTATCCCCGACAGGGGGGGGGGGGCATGCCAGCGACCACAAGTTCCACAGCCCCTATGTCGAGAGGGTGGTATGAAGGAGACTAACTATCCCATATCATTGCAGCCTTGGGCACACTTTCCACAATGTTCCTTAATATTTTAAAAGCCGAGTTAGTGTTCTTTTGAATCTGAATCGTGAAATTGCAAAGCGCGCGAAATTTTTGGGTGGGCTCACAAAAATAACATAGCCTATGTAATCATTAAGAACAAAAAGAAAAAAAATAAAAACTGTAGGGGTTGTAGACCGTATCGGGGATAATATACATTGTGTCGAAACCACCTGGAATACCCGATAAAATAGCCAAACTATGCTCCGTGAGTGGCTCACCATCTGACCTATCACATGACACACACAAGAGAACAGTAACTATAGGCTTTGTGATGTGGGATAAAATTTACGACCTCTGCATAACCTGTGCACTCTGCCTACCAGTTACTTGGTAAGAGGACTTAAAATTTCTAGACACGTGGAATGGAAGTACTGAAAAAACTGGAGTGAATCTACAGCGCGCGTAGCGGGCCGAAAATTTGGGGTTCTTATTAGGGAAATTGTCCCTTGAGAGCAAAAAACAGGTTAACCATCGGGGAGACTAGTCGCCGTCAAGGAATGCATACTTTATCGTAACGACTAAGAGCCCCCCCCCCGAAAAACTGCAAAAAAAAAAGGCCCGGTTCCCTCCCTCCTCTTGCCGTTTATTTTTTTTTTTATTTTTTTTTTATTTTTTGGCTCCCCTTCATTTTTTCAACATCGCCCATCGCGTCCCCAAAATTTCTGTGGGGGGGGGGCACTCTGCCCCCTGCCCCCCCCCCCGCTGGCTACGCTACTGCTTTGATATTTTCAAAACGGCTGGCAACAGAACAAGTTGATTACCGTCCAAATCGAACACATCGGACGAATAGGCCTACAGAACGTTGGATCTTCTTTTAATGATACCAATGAGCCTAACACCGTCGTCCATTTTCTACTGCGCAGGGAGGCTTGTAAGTAGAATCTAAGCGGTCGATATTTTTAGCATTTTTGAATTAAGGGTGAGTCTGAGAAAGCTTTCTTAGACATTCTCGTAGATTAACATCATGCTAACTTTCACGTATTTGTTATTGCTGATGTAACAAAAGGAGCTTGAAACTGGAATGCCTCCCCCTCTTTATGGATCCGTGCTTGTTACCCAACAGCATTCAACAGCACTGATCGAGTGGTGCTGGGTTGTAGTGGCGAAGTGCAAAGTTTTTCTATTCCTTGAGAAATCTCGCGGGCCGCAAATAAATCACTGGCGGGCCGCATGCAGCCCTCGGGCCGTAGGTTGCCCACCCCTGTCCTAGAACAATGTTTGTTGCGTACACATTCTTTGGGAGTCGAATTTGTGTCGCCAGTATTAAATCTTCCATTGATATTTTTAAAACAGCTGGCAACAGAACAAGTCAATTACCGTCCAAATCGAACACGTCGGACGAATACAGAACGTTGAATCTTCCTTTAATGATGCCAATTCCTCACACCGTCGTTCATTTTCCACCGCGCAGTGACATGATTGCAGGTGTTAGTCGGATACATATTGACTGAGCAGACGATTAAGCGGATGGGTTTTGAAACAATGGGGATATTGAACATCACATATACATGGGTACTGACCGTTTGCTTTGGATCGGGGATACTCGCACTACTGTGTTTATTGTATGTGTGTAAGATGATTGAATTTAAGATAATATGCAGCAGCTTTTATAACTCGGGACGTAAAGACTGTCTGACGATTGCAAGGTCCTTCCTGTGTAGCTAAGCCATTGCAGAGAGCGGCGGCAACTCTCTGGTCTATGGCATGCAACCTATATCCCAGAGAGTTGTCTCAGTCTTCTAATTATCCTTGAAATACCTACGATCCGCCCATATCCTATTCGTAGAGTGATTTTGTAGCCTACTTACCAATCCCGACTTTCATAACTTCCCCGACTCACACCCTCTATAGACGAATCCGATTAGCGCGTGTTTTCAGTGACTGTAGGCCGCCATTAATGGGGTCCATCAGCCTAAAACCGTCTATATTTATGCCTTACATGAATTTCAAACCCTCAAATTTAGTGAACTTAGAGAATTCACGATACAAATAAGCCATAAACCATCCATGTTAGAGAAAAGCATGGAAATCGAAAGATTTAAAGGTGTGGGACCCCAGTTATGGCCGACTGAAATCAGACTATCACTTGCTGTCCGGATTCGTGTATAGGACAAAACAATGATTCTGAAACATGATGCATGTGCGGGAGTTTTCTTTTTCCTGACGATTTGGATGATGCAGGAAATGTGCGTAGGTCACACATCGGCCTGAACTCGCTCATGAAATAAGGTTGTCAGACATATATTTCTGTGTCTTGCCATAAATTTCCCGCGGTATGAAAAGAGAACCCGGCACTTTGAACGGAAGATCTTAACAATGGATATATTTGCTAAGATCAAATAATCTGAATCTAATGAGAACGAATCATGAAAAAGCCGACTCTGAAAGGATTTTGTTCACATTTTCTTACGAGTTTGTATTTTGTAAATGTTCACTGACCTGTGAATCTGTTTAGAAAGAACGTTCAAGAAATTAAAAGAAAGTTAACTGATTCAATTTGCCGAAACCATCCATGAAATTAAGTTAATATTCTATTGATAGAAGTCAAACAACCTTTTGAAAGCGTAAATCGGTGTAAAGTATGAGTCTTTGTGACATAGCAACATTCTACGCCTTTTTTAGGTCATTCCTCAATCGGCTTGCAGTATTACGGAGTAGTAGTTCGAGAAAGCTTAATTACCGATGAATAAGCGAAGTTGTCTTTATCCTAAAGCATTTTCATGGTTTCATGCTTCGTTGAGTCGTAAGCCAACTCTTCCTCCTTATCTTTATTTCTTCAGGTAAGTAGTAAACCGTTATATTTTTTATTCTGAATCGTATACAATTTTTCACAATCTTAGCCGAAACTTGAAGGCCTAATCTGCTCCCTCGAAATTTGGATTTTGCAGTAGTCCATAGAATTCTCAATTGACAAAGCTCTTTGATTGACAGCAAGTTCAATAATGCAAAGTTCTGTTATTCATGTTACACAGCATGCGCTGTTATGAGAGCGTTTTTATTACACATTTGGGTTTGTATACTCACCCTAAAGCAATAAGCTGAGGTTGTTTTTTGGATGAAGATGAGTTTTAGATAGTTGTAAGAGGGCTTGTCTTAGTAGGTTAAATCGGAACAGTTTGGGGTGAGAGGACTAGGCCCAGTGGCGTAGCTAGGATTTTTTTCCAGGGGGGGGGGCAAAGGTATGAAATTTCCCCAAAACTTTTTCCGGTGTATTTCATATAAAATATGCAAATTTACAAGTTTAACAAAATTACCATGTTATTTTGTAATATAAGCTGCATTTGAATCTTAAAGTATAAAATAGATCAATCGGAAAAAACAAATTATACTATTTTGGTAAACAATATCTGGTTTATTTGTATGTAGTAATGCAGTGGCGTACGCAGGATTTCTCTGAAGGGGGGGGGGGGTGCAGTATGGTCTAAGGGAGGACTATCCGGAAATTTTTATGACGTTTTCAAGGAGCCTAGATGCAAAATGGTGCAAACAGTGTTAAAAGTTGAATTGTGGTGGTTCTTGAGGATAAAACTGAAACTTTTGTGTCTTTACATACATTCTTATGCCATTTATTCTACCTTACGAAGTACAACTTGTCATTGTCACTTTTAGGGGTCAAAATAAACGAGAATTGATCGGTACAGGATTGTGGTTTTTCTTGGCCACAAAACTTTATTTTATCGTAAAGATTATCTAAGCGGAGCGCCACCATTGGTTGGCGCGAAGCGTAGAGAAAATTCCGAAAAATCAGACCCTCAGATGGCCAGAAATAGCATTTTCCTGATTTATACGATGAATCTAAAGAGTCGCTATCTTTTTTTGTCGTTTGCAAATGCTCACTTCAAAATATATTTGCAAACTGCAAAGTGATCAGATAGTTAAGAGCTAAGTTGACCCCGAAAATGTAATTTTGCCCGTTAAGAAAATTTCGAAAAATCAGACCCTCAGACGGCCAAAAATGTCGTATTCATGCTTGTAAAGAGAATCCTAACATGTAGTATTTTTTTAATCGATTCCACCACTGGGATACAGAGTGCACCTTTTTAAGTAAAAAAAAAATGGAATTGGACAGAGCTTGCCTATTTGTAGGAATTAAAAAAATTGGCATCACTGAGGGGCCTTGCAAAGGCAATCCTTCCTCTTTAAAAAATTTTGAAAAATAATTGTCCTTATATGCAATCTGGTGCCACATATGCTATCTTTTGAAGTACAATCTGTGTTATTAAGTTTGACTCCGTATTTTTAAGAACAAAGAAAAATGGCATCGGTGAGGGGTGGGGGGGGGGTGAGCATGTCCAAATGGTCCCCCCTTCGCAGGCCACTGAAAGGAGGCCTAATAGTGGCTCGATCACACAGGATATATTGTAAGCAGCAGTCTGTTAAGTGTAGAAGGCTGCAAGGTACTGATGGACCAGTTTATTGTTACACCCCAAGTGAGCAGAAAGCTATTTTCCCGAACTAGCCTGTAAGCCTCCAAGGATTACGATAAGTAACAAAATATAAGTATACCTATGTATCCCGTTCATTCTAATTTCTATACTAACGTTAAGTCTATCGTTGGCCATGGATTGTTTCAGCCCCATCCATCGTTATGTAAACAGAGTAAAATCGGTATAGTTTAAACCCCTCCCGCTACTAGCTTGTAGGACAATATAACCCTGTGGGTCTACATCAGGGACTTGTCAGTTTTCACATCCTTTCACTGAATCCCCAAAGTGTACAACGTAGAGAATGTGAAGTGTGTACAAGGGAATAAGTTCGGGTTTGAAACGCGAGTAGGGCCGATTCATGCGACACTGACGAACGTGTGTTAATTTGTTGCATGAAAATACGAATTATGTATGAGAAATGTCTCACAATTTCTTATTCTAACAAAAATTTGGAGAAATTTTTGTTGGAATATGAGAATTCATCAAATTTTCCCAAAATATTTTCCAGGGGGGAAACTTGCCCCCCCCCTGCCCCTCAGTAGCTACGCCACTGACTAGGCCTCTTATTCAAAATAAAGTTCACAGTTTGTTAATTTTGGGATAGTGCTGTGGCATTGACCTTGAATCAATTTTTCTATATAGTATAAGGCTGTACTACTACTATGTACACCTACTGTCCCCAAAGTGGAAACACAACCACTTATTCACATTGGGAGCATTACTGAACCTCGGTTTCCAATATCTTCAGAAAATTTTGTACATGGCACATTTCGCAAACACAGCACCATTGTTACGTTGTGGTAGCACATTACGAGTGCTTAAGTCAAAAGTTAACATGTTCTCTCGCTAGTTAAAACATGACTTTCCATTTAAACAAAATTTTGTAAAATTTTCTGCAGCTATCATTCACGTAATCTTTTCCAGTCGCTATGTATTTTAAGCGTGTGGTGATTTGTTCTGTAACCGCCCATTCTATATCGAGCGGAAGGTCAAGTCGTGAGAGCATCCGACTTGCAGTCGGGAAGTCAAGAGTTCGATCCATGTCCGGGTTATACCGAACACTTTAAACAATGGAACCCACTGCCGTTGTGCTTGGTGCTCCGCATTTGAAAATAGAAGGGAAAACAAGCCAGTGAGTCACATAGCTGAAATCAAAAGCCAAAGGCTTCTTGGCTTACAATAGTTTCGTAAATACGAAGATTACGAGATTGTTCTAATTTATGTCCCCCCCCCCCTTCGCAACACACTTTTCTGAAACGCTATAGAAAGCTAACATTTTTCGCGCCTCCACAGTGATACCCGTAAGGTGTTCTATTTATGGTCAACACCCATTACTACCGCTACACTAACTTTTGGGGAGTTGCAAAGTGATAATTTTAGCCTGCTTCAAATTTTTGCCTCTTCTAGAGACATCAAGTGATCAAATTAGCAGTTAGTTTTCGGCCCATTGATCACGTGATCATGAAGAGCTGCAATATTTGCGTTTGGTCTGAGAAAAAGAAAGTTACAATAGCTTATCAGTGATTAAACACACACACACACAGACACATAAAAAACAGTACTTCAAAAGTGAGGTAGAGGGAAAACTGAGGACACAAGAAAATGTCTAAGGTGATATAGATAGTGTCACCAAAAGCACTTGCGTGCGCAGTGCCGTAACCAGCTGAGGGGCAGGGGGCAAACTGCCCCCAGGACACAAAAAAGGGGGAAGGGAAGAAAAAAGCGGGAAGGGAAGGAAGGAAAGAAAAGAAAGGAAAAAGAGGAAAAGAGAGGGAAGAAGGGAAACAGAAAAAAAAATTAAAAAGGAGGGGAAGGAAAGGAAAGATCGGCGGAAGAAAAAGGGAAAACGACAAAGAAGGGGAAAGGAAAGAAAAGGGAAAGGAAAATAAGAAAAATGAGAAGAGAAGGAAAGAGGGTCAACCATAACATCAAAAGCAATAACATCGATGCATTCATGGAGCACTGTTTGGTCAATATTCATTTTAAAAAATATATGAACATTCATTTAGTCGCCTTAAATTAATAAAATAACATCTGAGGTCCACTTTATCGGAGGAAAGATTTTCCTCTCTTGCTCTTTGCCAGAAAGTCCCTTACTCCAAATCCAGATAAGGATTGATATCTGGATATATACAGGTCTGGTTAAATACAGCCTTTATATGGCCATATCGAGCCAGATATACAGCCATATTAAATGCTTTGATATAATATATCAAGTTTCATATGGCCATATCAAGCCAGAGATAACTTGATGAAATGCCTTCCCAGATATGCAAATTACATTTTATATGGCCATATCAAGCCAGATATATATTGATGAAGTACCTTTCCAGATATACAAATAAAGTTTTATATGGCCATATTAAGCCAGATATAAATTGATGAAATGCCTTCCCAGATATGCAAATAAAGTTTATATGACCATATCAAGCCATATATAAATTTATAAACTACCTTCCCAGATATACATATAAAGTTTTATATGGCCATATCAAGCCAGATATCAATTGATGAAATGCCTTCCCAGATATGCAAATTAAATTTTATATGTCCATATTAAGCCAGATATAACTTAATGAAATACCTTCCCACATAAGCAAATAAAGTTTTATATGGCAAGTGTTACGCAAGGATGCACCTGCTCTCTACTACTTTTTATTGGCAAGTTGCCCTTTTGTCAAGCAACAGCTGAGCAGTTCATTAAAAGTACGTGGTTGACTGTGTGATTCGTTTTTAATTATGTAAACCGGAGGATGAGGCTTTAAATACTTCTCTGGATTAAAGAGATGCCAACTATTGTTAAGCGGGACTGCTTTAATTTAGCGAGAGGTTCCTCGTGGCAGACGCCTTTCAGCTTCGGACTGGTAAACTAGACTTGGTCTGTCTCTCTCTACAAACCTGTGGCTCCTCCGTTTTGTTTTCCTCAGGCCCAGGCTCCTCGCCTCTCGTCTCCCAGTCGCCTGCCTTATTCTCACGGACCTTATACCGGATTCTTTCCTTCGTGCGGGTTTAACCAGCTCTTATTTTCCTTTGACTTTCGTTTTCGGCGTGGCAAGGATTTCCGAGTCCGCATCGTCGCTATCTAGTAGTGTGCTGTCGACCCCAGCACTAACTGTAACGGTATACTTCGCCTTACTTCTGAAATCGTGCCTCGGAGCCGCCAACACTAACTTGAACGAGCCTCACCTAAGAAAGTGAACCTCCAGCTGGTCACCTGATGTCTTAGTCACCCTATCGGAGGTACCTCCATGCGCGTTTAAGTTTAACATTTGTAAGTACCTTTTAAGTTTATCCTATATTGTATTTGTTTTAATGTTGGGAAGTCAGAGCCAAGAATTAAACTTCAAAGTTAACACGACGATCTCTCTCATTTATTTCTGTGCCTGCCGATGTTCCTTCAAAAACCCAACCTCATAATAACTGCGCTTCGTAACACCAGATCAAGCCAGATATTAATTGATGAAATGCCTTCCCAGATATGCAAATAAAGTTTGATATGGCCATATCAAGCCAGATATTCATTGATGAAATGCCTTCCCAGATACGTAAATAATGGCCATATCAAGCCAGATATAACTGAATAAAATACCATGACAGAATTAAATATGAACTGTTACATAGCCATATTAATACTTTTTGGTTTAATTTGTGTACCTGTCCTACATAAAGACCTTCTCTGGAAGCTGAACAAGTATCAGCAAACCAAAATCAGAACATTCAAACAATATTCATACATATTATACTAACATAGGCAAATGACTTTCCAATGTGGGCGTGGTCAGGAAGTTTGGGCCTTGATTTTCTTTTTATTGTGATTAAGAAAGAAATATGTGAAAAATAATGAAACCATCAACAAAATTTATGTTGGGATATTGCCCCATATGATAATTTAAACCAAAAATGCAGTGTAAACATTTAAAATTAGGAATTTCAAAGCAGTTTTTTCTTCACTATTAAGTGATTAAGCAACTTCAAATACTTAAGTCAATGTTTTACAATGGGCATTTAACTTTGTTATAGATGTTCAGATAGTCCTTAACTTTATGCTGGCTCAGAAGGCTTCTTCGGGAAGCAGTATCAAGTTTGATTTCGCCGAACGGTCCTTTGCCAGAAAGTCGGGAGGACTTTGGAAAAAGTATTCTGGCCCAGAAGGCTTTTGATACGCTTTACACCAAGGTAGTGCACTAATAACTTTTGGTCCAGTCATATATGGTCCAGATATGGGACACATATGCACCATACTTGTCTCCTTAATATGGGATCAATACAGCAAATCTTTATATATACCAGATATGGTACTGCTTTATATGGGATCAGTATGGAACAGCTTTATATAAACCATATATGGTATTGCATTGTATGGTTCATATCTGTTCCAGATAAAGACCTGATCCAGATAAAATTTTATGTGGCCCTTATATGAAATAGATCTGGTTCTGGCACAGATCAAGGTTATATCTGTCCAATTTTTTATCTGGCCCAGATATAAATCCCATATCCGAATTTGAAGGGCTTTAGAAAAGCAATCATTCTCAGATTTGCCACCAATATTTGAAGAAAGTGGAGATACCTCAGTAATCCCCACCTCCGTCCAACTTTTTAAACTTCCTCACAGGAAATCCAGAATCCAAAGCTTTCTGCAAAATAAACTCCATATCAACAAATATAAGCTCCATCTTCGAATTAAAAGGGCAGAAATCTTGCGCGAAAGCGCGCTGCAATACATCCCCAATACAGTGTTGTTCACATTTGCAAGAAAAATCGTTCAACTTAGCTACTACTTACAAGCCCGAGACATGCCATTTCCGGCTGTTTGAGTGGTCGCGGTTTTTCAAAATTTTCTGTACGCTCCGCGCCAACTTCATAATCTAGGCAAGGGAATCATTGGCCTACCGTACTCAAATGCTCTCATACACACCTGTCATCACATACATTTCAACCCTTTCAGTTGTGTAGTCTTTGCAGATGGATTCTTTAGTTATTGAAGTGTCAGAATTTTATCAATGTTCAATGTTGCAGAGCAGTGGCGTAGCTACAGGAGCCAGGGTCGATTGCGCCCTTGCTAGAAAAAGTGAAAAGTAACACCAGTCAAATACAGTGCGGTTTTCCCACGTTTTTCTTCATAAAATTCCAAAAAAATAAAAGTTCCATATTTGAAATTATTAGTTTTTAAAAAACAAAAATTTCCGCGCTCTTCCCACGCCTTCAATTGTCGGCCTTAAAACTATAACTTATCGCTCATAAAGCAGTCAGTTGATAATTTGTCCCAGTAGCCACAGTGTCGTTTCCCTAAAATTTTCTTCTATATAGGCTTTCATTTTAGTCTAAAAAAGGCAGCAAAGTTCTAGAGTTTCTTAATGTGGCCGAGAAGCCTTAATCCGCACTCCTTAGATAACACAATCTTCAGTCGACATGATATATCAGATATATGCTATTAGGAAACGCAGATAGTCACCCCAAATATGCACATTTTCTTATGGCAAACCCTGGATCTAATCCATTTTCTGCAATACAAGCTCCACATTTTCAAATGTGTAAAAGGACCGAAATTTTCGGTAAGTACCTTACACAGCAGTGTTCACACTTAAGAAAAAAAATCAGATTTATTTTCAAAAAGTTGTTCTTGATCGTAGAAAGGGCAAAAAATAAGCATAAAATGTACCTTTTGTCAATGGGTAGGGTGAGTTGCATGGTTCAAAATTGCCCCCTCCCCTTAACACTTCCCTTAAGGCCCTAAGACACCCACAAACTAACACAGCTCAACCAAGGCAAAATCGGGAAACCTCTATGCTATTGTCCCCCTCCCCCCTGGAAAATCAGGTCTGGTTACGTCACTGTGCTTGCGTAGAAGACTGTGGAGCATATTCCTTGATCAGTCTTGATCAGTCATATCCTGACCATATATGGTATGATGGTTTGTAAAGCCTTTAAGGGGAACTGAACAAACCGAGTCTGCTCGGCGGGGTTTTAAAGCACAAGCTTTCTAAGGCAGGGTCGATGAGACCGCCGTAGAGATCTCGTGGGGTTCAATAAGGCCATGCCTCCATACGTTCTACAGGTTTTGGTACATCTGTGGGTGAAAAAAATAATTCTAAGCATATGTATATTTTACTTAAGCAGAATGATTCATGAACCGCCAAGGACCCCTGTTTCATTGGGAAAAATCTTCATGGGTTAGGGGTCTAGGGTAATGGTCCGGCCCCGAATCTGTGAGGTTGCAGCATACGGCATATCTCTGCGTGGAAAACAAACTGCATGGTGCACACTTTCCTTTGGCTCACAAGGGACTTAGCCCCAATGTAGGGCTAGATGGAACCCAATGAGCATGTGCAGCCCCGAGAAGCTTTGAGGTCTTAGTAGGTCTAAACCAATATCTCAGAGCCACGGTGAAAAAAGTGTCAGAAAAGGTAGGCCTAATATTAGGTCTTCACTATATTTCGTTCATGTACGTCTGGGTGAAGTGGGTCCGACTATGGGGGAAAATATCCCCAGCTGGTGCCACCACTGAATTTCTAGGCTGAAAAGAAATCACCTTTCGCCTAGCATATCGTGATGGTCGAAAACCAGCCTCCCGGTTGTCGAAAGGTGTATATGCCCGGAAGTTGAACCCAGAGGCCCAACACTTTCCTTTTAATATTAGGCCTAACACACGTTCGCACCAGCCCAAATTCTAGGAAGGGGTGTTCCGATAGGTTACAACAGATATTAGTCAGGTATGGCCATATACTGTTCTTACTTGTTATACTAATTGGCTATAATTTCTCTTCCAGTGTCGTTATAATTTATCAACGACTAGCTATAGCCTACATGTCTTGAAAAGCGAAATGGCGATCGCTGGCTTCCAGTCTGCGTTGGACATTAAAGCCTACAATTTTATACAGCTAAAAGTTATAGGCTACGCAGAAAACGTTAAACGAACAAAAACCTCAACGAGAGTATTAGAGTCGCAGTCTACACTAGACTCCACATACTAGTTAACAAAGCCTTAGATAATCTTTACAGTACACTCTTAAATCAAAAGAGCAAACTTGATCACTGTCTAATAGAGCGAAATGTGTGAATTCACTCCATTACGGTGTTAATTCACTCCCAGAGGAGTGAAATCCACTCCAAGAAGAGTGAAATTCACTATAGCAAGAGGGAAAATTTACTCATCCATGAGTGTCTAGTACAATGATCACTCCCCTTTTTAGAGTGATCACTCCCTTTTTTAGAGTGATCATTGTGGGCACTCCATCAAGAGTGAAACTTCCCTCGTTTAGAGAGAGTTTCACTCCTTTTGGAGTGAATTATCACTCTAATGGAGTGAATTTACACTTTACACGCTACCAAAGAGTGACAGATTTCACTCTTTTGATTTTAGAGTGTAGGGGACATTGGGGTTAGTTGAACCGGCAGGTGAGTTGAGCCACCCCCCATAATCTCCAAGAAGAATAACTTGAAGAATATTACGTCGTACCCTCTATGAAAGAAGGCAACACTAGTACACTTTGTATGACATGCATGGTAGAATAACACTTGAGGTAAGACAATGATCGGCAAAATATTGAATTTTCATGTTGAAAGTGATTTTTCAGAAAAAAAAAATGTTTTGTCGTCTGTGCCTATACTACACACCGATAAATAGTCTGATCTTTTGATATTATGTCAGTTAGGAGTAATCATCGCACATCAGTAAAATTTCATCACTGTGAGATTTCACGATCTGTCGGCATGTGGAACCCTTAACCAGACATCTCATTGTGGGGCAAGTTGAGTCTATCAGTGTGTTACAAGGTGAGCCGGCTCTACTTAACCCAATTGGCTGCTCATCATACCCCATAAGTAGTTCATCCTTTACCATATAATGTAATGTGTAATATCAGTGGTTGTCTCAAAGGCTGCAAAATATTTGCTATGTATAGACAGTATCGCTCCGTAAGGAGGAGGAGATATTGCAGTCACTTTGTCTATGGGGCTATATATGGCAATGCCAGCTTAAATCGCAATGGTTACCCCGTTAACGGTACATTTTCTCAATGTACAAGTCTCAAGGTCTAACCCATGTTGAGGAACCCCGAGGTGACTTTAGGTACTGGGCTGAGAGAGGGGTCAGTCCTGTGTGTGTATGTGTTTTTCCTTGTATCTTGTAAACGGCTGGACCGATTTTCTTCAAATTTAGTCGAATGGTACCTTAGGCAGAACACTTGGATTTTAATACACAGACGGGAGTGAAGGTCAAAGGTCAAATTTAGTGAAATCATCTTTTCTGATATATTCGCCAATTGAGCGAATCCCTGGGATGAAGTTCGATTAAGATTCTACCGAGACATAACACGAACGGAGGGATTACGTGAGAAAGCGTGAACGGTTTCGGACCTCAGTTTTCAAAGATTGTCATGATGATGAACACAAATTAAGTACAGGGAGGGCATGCAATGTATCAAACTGTCCAACGACTGTTATGGCCGGATGGGAGGGCACGTAATCCCTCCGTTCGTGTTATGTCTCGGTAGAATCTTAATCGAACTTCATCCCAGGGATTCGCTCAATTGGCGATTCTACCTCGCCATTCCACTACACTACGGTATTACGTGAGACTTGAAAGCTGTGTTCACAACATGACAAAAAAACATTTAATTCCAGTTCCATTAGCTTTATTATCTCCTTGAACTGCCCCCTTAGGGCACAACAAATCACAAAGTCTTCTTGAATTTGTTCCTTTAAGTACTTCTTAGGGATCATAAAATGTACATATAATGAGTTGAAATTTCTCTTCTAAATCATTTGCTTTTCCTTTTTTTTTTTTTTCCAAAAATTTAATAAGCAATGTCTTTTGTTTGTATTAAAGTGATCATATACTACGTCAACGCAACTTCGCTACTACTCTGATAAAATAGTTTCAGCAAACTCTAGAGGGCTTTCTAGTGGTTTGTTATAAAACTGGGCAAAGGTATTCTCTGATGCCCATCCTGCTGTCTTAAGAATAATTTCGACTGGTACATTTTTACTTTGGGCCGCTGACACTGCTGCAGACCTTGTGCTATGTGCTGTGTACTTTCTTATGTCAATTCCAGCGGTTTGCATGACTTCACGTAGCCATCGGCCCAATGTATCTCTTGAAACAGGTCGATAGGGCTTTGCATATGTAATGAAAAGTTGTGTTATATCACCTCTAAGTGGCTTTGTCACTTTAATGTAGTGAGTAAGTAAATGATAGACATCTAACTTTACATCGTGTTTGTAAGCAGGTAAATCTACCTGCAACTGTTTGTTTCCTGGCCTTGTCTGCTTTAGTAGAGAAGGTATGACAAATGATATTTTGGATTCTGTCACATACATATTCCTTAAATCAAGAGCTTGCAAAGTTTGCAGCCGCTGAGCTGTTATTAAGGCAACAAGCATAACCAACTTAAGAGTAAGGAGTTTAAGAGATAATTCAACAGTAGGGTGTAGGGTCCTTAAGTATCCTAACACAGTAGAAATATTCCAAGTTTCCTTATATTTAGGTTTTGGTGGCCTCAGTTCGTGGACACCTTTCATAAAGCGATTAAATAAAGGATGGCACCCCACTGATGTATTGTTGCTACTGTCCAGCAATGCTGAAAGGGATGACCTAGCTGTATTAATTGTACTGTAGCTAAGGTCTTGTTTGAAACGATAAGTTAAATATTGTAACACCTGGTTCACAGTTGGATGAAATGGATTAATTTCTCTTCCAGTACAGAAGCGAACCCATTTTTCATGGTAAGTTTGGTACTGTTTTTGGGTGGACTTTCTCCACGACGCCATAAGTATGTTGGCAGTGTCATCTGGTATTTTCTGATCTCTGAATCTCTGCCTGAGATAAGGCATGCTAAGAGTTGTAGTTTTTGATGTAGAGGATGTACTTGATTTGGGGCATCTGGTAGCTTCAGAACATTCTTTCCCTTTGGTAAGAGTCTTGGTGTAGCTATGGTCATGGCAAAGACCTGCGTATACCATGTCTTTGTTGGCCATAAGGGTAGGATTATTACCCCTTTCGCTTGATCCATTTTTACCTTCTGCAAGACTCTAGAAATCAAGGCAAATGGAGGAAAAGCATAAAAGTAGTATTCTTTCCAGTTGAAAGAGAAGGCATCTATATGCCGAGCATCTTGATGTGGTTTCCAAGACACAAAGGTGGCCAGCTGCTTATTAGCATGGGATGCAAATAGGTCTATTTCTGGCTCACCCCATAGCGTGCTAATTGCTTCAAAAATTTTGGGGCATAGCTGCCATTCTACATTATCCCTAAAAATCCTGGATAATCTATCAGCACAAACATTGTTTTTCCCTGGCAAATGGCAGCAACTTAGCCATATATTTCGGGATACAGCCCATTCCCAAATCATTTTAGTTACTTTGTTACACTGGCTGGAGTGAGTTCCACCCATATTAGCTATGTAAGTCACCGCAGTTGAATTATCAGTGTAGAATCTAATATGTTTGTTATTTAATTCACCACATAAAACTGAAAGAGCATTATAAATAGCCATCAGCTCTTGAACATTAATGTGAAGCATTTTCTCCTTGTCACTCCATTTACCTTGGGCTTTGGTAGAAAAGGTGGAGCAATACACACCCCAACCAATGGAAGAAGCATCTGTTTCTATTAAAATATCGGGCTCAGAGGGTAAAATGTCATCAAAGGCAGATGGGAGAGGTTTCTCCCACCAGGACAATTCCTCATAAGCCTCGTTTGTCATTCTTATTGTTGCTTCAAATTCCCCTCGACAGATACTTAGGGTCTGAATTTTTAGAGTCTCCATACACCTATAGTGTAAGGGACCATGCTTCACCTCGGGGAATAAAGATACCAGCATGCCTATAACATGGGCTAGATCTCTGACAGTTTTTCGCTGTTTCCTCTTGAATTTGGAAATTTCAGAGAGGGTATTGTATACTCTTTCTGGTTTAGGTTTGATCGTCATGTTTTCTGAATCGAGGACAAACCCCAAAAAGGCTAAAGTCCTCTTTGGTTCCATCACTGACTTTTCTGGATGAATCACAAACCCCAAATCCTGGAAAATTTGGGAAATCATTTGCACTGCATACATGCATTTCTCTTTTGTGTTTGCATGAACAAATATGTCATCTATGTAACTCACACATGAGATGTCCATTGTACGAAGTTCTGCTAATATTGGTTTTAGCAGCTAGGCCATTGAGAAGGCACGTAAACAGAAACAAGTGGTCTTTGTATAAAAATCTTAGGTATTTTCTACTGGAGACTGCCACTGGGACAGAGTAATATGCATCTTTTAAGTCTACTGATGCCATGAACCCTTTAGGTTCCATCAGCCTAAGGGCTGACTGCAAGGAATCCATTTTAAAGTGATAATACTTTACACTTTGATTTAATTCCTTCAGATTTAGTATCATTCGGAATGAGCCATTTGGCTTTGGTCTGAGGAAAACAGGGGATATGAATTCCCCTTCAATGTGAGAGGTTTCCTCAATAACTTGTTTATCCAATAGTTTTTTCAGTTCTTCTTCTAAAAGTTTTTCCTCTGTCTTACTCAAAGGCTTATAAACAGTTTGGGACTTGCAATAATTAATTGGCAAGAGCTCATCAAACTCAATTTCATAACCCGTAACACAGGTTAATATAAACTGGTCACTAGTAACATTCTGCCACTGTGGCAGGAAAAATTTTAGTCTACCAGCAACAAATGAACTTACCTCACCTTTTACTGTCTCTCCAGTTTTGTTAGTTCTTTCCGCACTTGTCTGTTGTACGGAAGTTGTCGCCTGCCTAAAAAAGGCTGATATCGCCAATTTCCTCGTGCTGCCCCACGGTTTGGTCTTGTTGAGCCTCTGAATGTGGGGTTACTTTGACGGTAAGAGCCCCTAGTTTTGCCTCCAGTATGGGTAATGCATCGTTTGCTCAATCTATTGGCATTGGCAATATCTCTTATTTGTTGAGAAATATCATTCCCAAATAAGAGAGAAGAGCTTTGCTCTGCTTTAGAACAAATGGCTTTAAATTCCTGCTTGATTTCTGGTCTGATCAAATCTCTGCGCAGTGTGTTTACTGCAATGTTATTTGTGCCCATTAGGACAAGAGCATCAGTGATTTTAGACATCAAATTTTGCTTATCTTGGCTAGATTTGCCACATATTATCTCATTTATGAGAGTTGTTAGTGCCACCATAGCTTTTATGTTGTTATTCTGAATCTTTTGCAGTGATAAGTCCTTAGACTTGGTGGATGCGTGAAGGTTGTCCCAAACTAGTTGGTTAACCTGGGTTACTTGCAAGTAGTCAACATTTCCAGGCTTGTGGTACTTGTCTAATTTCTCTTTAATCTTAGTTTGTGGCAATTTATGACTGCACATGTTGTTTACCAATTTGGCTAGGGGTTCAGCAATATTGCAACCCGTTTGACTATCATATTGTAGGTCTGAGGCAAGTGAATGTAAAATTGATACTTCCTCAGAAACACTTTCCTCAACTACTTTCACATCGGGGTGAGGTTGAGGTGAACTTGCTGCATTAAGCAATTCTTGTATTTCTTCCTCATAGTCGAGGTCCAATACATCACCCTCATGCATTACGTTAGACGTTTTACTAGGGCTGAGTTCTTCAGGCTGTGCCTGGTTTTGATCATGTGTTTCACCTTGATTCATTTTTTGCATTATGATTTGCATCTGGTTTTGCATTTGCATCACCATATCTTTTAATTCAATATTAGTGTTGGGGGTACTAGACCTCCTCTTGTTTTCTGCAATGTCAGGGGACAAACTCTCTCCCTCAGCAGAAATGACTGATTCTTCAGCCATTGCAAAAAGATTATCCTCCTCCATCAAGTTCGAGGGGTAGATTCAATGTTCCCTGTGGGATTTAATTTCTACAGTCCCCTGTGGGGTTATCAGCTTCAGAGCTCTTGCTCGGTCTAGGCCTAAGCGTTATTGCAAAGTTCGGTAGGCCTATGCCTACTAACACTTACTGCTATGATCCCGGTGGGATGTATTTTTCAGTAACGTTACAGTAAGTTTTCACTTAGGCCTATCGTTAGAACTAGCCTAGAATGAAATAGGCTATCAGTGTAATTTTTTAATAAGCTACACTTACCTTGAGAGTTGACGTTAGGCTAGGCTAACTAGGGTAGCCTAGTTATTAAGACTAAGTTAATTTCGTTATGCCTATTCAGGCGAATAATGATATTAACGTTAGTTAGCGTTTGCTGTGCATCTTCCTGTGGGTCAGGCAGTAACGTTTCTTCTTAGGCCCTATGAGTGACCTAATTTTTGACAACCGGCTAGATTCCTCGAAGGAACAGCCAGTAGTACACACTCTCAAAGTGGGTTGTATTTTAATGCAAGAGCCGAGTTAAAACCACCACCAATAGTTAATTTATGACGCTTACCAGAGGCAGAGGCTTACGTGGTAGTGAATGATGCTCTAGTAGACTACATACATACAGCAGTCTGTATTTTATTACTTTCTACAAGGGCCAAGCAATGTACCAGCTTTCAGCTTAGAAATCGCCTTCCAATTCCTGTGGAAGCACAGTAAAAAAATATATACTTACCAACTGAAGTCAGCAAGCTCCAGCACTAAGTCCAAAATTGAACTTTAGCGGTGGAGCTCGCGAAGAAGAGCTCCGTCACAATACGTGGTTACTCTTCGAAACCAAATCACACACTGAGGTCCGAAACCGTTCACGCTTTCTCACGTAATACCGTAGTGTAGTGGAATGGCGAGGTAGAATCCCAAAACAAAAGGTCATCCTGACAGGAAACTTCACACATATAATGATTGCATCTAGACCTACCAAAATATGTGGTTGCCATAGCAACAGAGGTCAAAGGTCAAGTGTTAGAATGTAACAAAATTTTTCAAGGAATAATTTGCTCGTAAAACAACCTTTTTGTCTTTTAAACTCCTCTTAGTGGGCTGGACCGATTCTTTTCAAAATTGGTAGGTGGGTACCCCAGGGTAGGAACTTGTCCCGCAGACCCTCGGAAGTAAAAGTCAAAGTTCAGAGGTCAAAGGTCACATTTTTCAAAAGACCACCTTTTTTACTATTTTGTACTAAAACTTCAAAAGAAAACATTCAGTTTTCATGAAACTTCACACGTATATTAGGGTAGACCAGTTCTCTCAAAATATGTAGTTTCCATGGCAACCAAGGTCAAAGGTCATGTGACAGGCGGTCAAATACTTTTTTGTATTTACTAACAAAATTTTAAACGAATTTTCAACGAAAGCATCCCACAAATCTGAAAGTTTAAGTGTAAAAGGCTAGGTATGACAAGTTGTACCGATATGTGTGGTTTTCATGGCAACCAAGGACATAGTTCACGTCACAGATGGTCAAAGGTCAATGTTTTGTAACCAGCCTATTTTTCATCAATTGATATAAGTAAGCTCGACTGAGCCTAATGCCTAGACTTCGTAGTAGCAGTCTCGTCTTCACAACTCAAATTCTTATTTCACTAGCTGGTATGCTGCAGTGAGATTTTTAAGCTCCTGCTCGCACTTCACTTTGATAGCCCTTATATCTAGAGTTTTCCCATATGGTCTATGCATGCAGACAGTTGTTTTCACTCAAAAGTTGCTGTAACTGTTAGACCTAGTAGTATGAAAGTTTAAGTCTAAGCTACGGCCAGACTTGAAATCTAAAGCTGGTTAGCGGTGTGTAGGCTAGGTCTGGGGCTTAGGCATGGCTAGACCTACGCCATTCATAGGCTTGAGCTATAACCGAAGATATGAAACTGTGGGTGACTAACATTAGGTTAGGTATGGGGCCTACCTATCTTACCTATTAGTGCCCTTAAAACTTGGCGGTTCTGAAGCATCGCCAAAAACGTACGTGACAATTTTCTTGCCACGTGCTAGGATTCGCCACAGGCCAGCACGCAGAAAATGTTTGTGCGTCGGCGGAAATCTTCTAACGCCACGCGTTCAACATGGCGCACACGCCCATTTTCTTAATAGAGACGCACTTGATGTGCGTATCAGCTCGACACACATGAAGTTTGCCGTCGCGTCAAAATGGAGAATACGCCCAGCTAGCGCGTGAATAATTAAAATAACAATTACTTTTGTAATCGTTGCGTCCATATCCATATCAGTTTAGTGAGCCATCCCTTCCGATCATGTTAACTTCTAACTTACAAATTTACATTTTTTACGTCCGAAAAAAAATGTTGTGTTTAGTCTGTGTAGCCTTTACCGACAGCCAGCGACTGATGCCAGACTTTCATAGACCTATAGACAAATCCAAGTGCGCAGTCAAATGATGGTGATGGTGAGATTTAAGTCCGCCATTACTGGGAGCCATCCAGTATTTCCTATTTTTGTATGCCTGTAGGCTACCAAAAATTCCTTTTGAACGCTACTTGAAAAGGAGTATGAGGGAAGGGCCTATGGTACAGTTATACAAAAAAAGAATTATAGTTCCAAGAACTTGATTGGTCTTTGCCATATTCTTTCCCCTCGCTATCTTACGAAAAGAAAAAAACTTCCGTCCCTTGGAACGAAAAAAAAAAAATGGCTTCCCTTGGACTTTAAATAGGAATTTGAAAGGATTGTGGCATAGAGTTAATGGTAATTTTTGTTAATGACATTCTACTGTAGCATAAAAACAGCACAGATAAAACTTCTAGCACATAAATAGTTCCAGTTCTATAACCAACTTGCGCACATGTTAGCGATGAGATATGCAACTCCGTGGATTGCCCTCTTGTTTTATTTTTGACGGGAGGGGAGGATGTTGTTCTGCCAACAGATCTGGGGCGGTCGCACAGAAGCGTTGATATCGAGAGCTTTGATAGCGCTATCAATCCTTTATCAATACTTCTACTAACAGTACCGGCCGCACAGAAGCGTTAATCCCTCTACCAAAACCACTTACAATACTGAAAGCCAATTTTGACAATACAGAAACTTTGAAGTAAGGGGATTAGCTATCAGATCTGATAGCTTATAAGTTAAAGGCCGCACAGAAACTATCACTATTGGTAAAGTTTTACCAATTCACTAACAGTGACCAAGGCACCGTTAATGATGTTGATAGCACAGTTAGAATTTGCCTATACACAGATGTGGGTTGCAGAGGCAGATATTAACTTTGAGATGAAGGAGCGAAAAGACAAAAGATACAATCCTTTTCAAAAGGAAAGTGAAAGTTTGTTTGCGCATATATATCACTTTTCAAAACCACAGTTTTTTTAGTCTTTTTACATTATGTACAATTTGAATGTAAAAATATCGGGAAAATGTGTTTGAGACAAAACTTCACAAACACTTCTTGCAAGTATGGAATTTTAGTTTATGAACAGAAAAACAGTTACTCAAAATTGTAAAACAAACCAAAATAAAAAAGAAGAGGAAAAACCCAAAGAAACAACAACACGCAATCGATTAAAAATGGGCGAAACTGTGAAAGTTCCCATACTATCACATTTTGAACTGTAGTAAGAATTGCAAGTATTCATTCTGCTAAATGCAAAACTTTATATTTAGCCTATATGAGAGAAAAAGACCATGGGGATATCAGTAAATGCATGATATTTGTTGACGTGAATAAAGCATCAAGTAAAAATTATGCGGGCACATTTCCGATGTCCCAGTATAGTTTTGATGTTATCGCTGGGAGGATTCCCGCAATGTATGGCGCATTTGAAGAGTGGGAACCATGATGTTATTTTCCTCCAATAAGTGGCAAGAAACGACACTTCACTGTTACTTTGTTTAACTCTCAACGATAATTGTTTATGCAACTTGAAATGCAACGAGACAAGAAGTTACATTCATAATGGAATATGATTAAATGATGACCAGGTTCAACGCAGAGACAGAGAGAGGGGCTTAAAGGGCTCAAGAGAATCCCGTATAAAGCTAAAACCCCAATTTTATTGAGCGCAAATCCAAAACATTGGTATGGAGGAGTATTCATAAACATGTATCAGCATAACGAAGCCCCGAGTGGCTGACTTACAGTTCATCTAGAAATTAGAATAGACGGGATCCATGAGCATACTTAGATTTTGTTACTTAGCCTAATCCTTGAAGCCTTGCAGGCTAGTTCGGGAAATAGCTTTCTGCTCACTTGGGGTATAACAATAAACAGGTTCATGAATACCTTGTAGCCCTCTACACTTATACTGCTGTTTTAACAGGATATCCTGAGTTATCGAGCCACTATAAGGTCTCCTTTCAGTTGCGTACGAAGGGGAGGGCGGGGGGGGGGGGGTTGGCCATGCCCGCCACCTCGTGAATGCCAAACAAAATAGAAAAAATACGAAGTCATACTTTACAAACACAGATTTTACTTCCAAAGGTAGCATATGTGGCACCATATGACATATAAGGACTCCCAATTTACAGAAGTGTCCAAAGGGGGAGGACTGTCCCTGCAAGGCCCTTCAGTGACGCCAATTTTTTTTATTCCTACAAATAGGCAAATTCTGTCAAATTCCAATTTTTTCTTAAAAAGGTAGCCTCTGTATCCCACTGGTGGCACCCATTAAAATAAAGACCGCATGTTTAGATTCTCCTTACAAGCATGAATACGCAATTTTTGGCCATCTGAGGAGTATGATTTTTCGAATTTTTTTCTACGCTACGCACCAACCAGTGGTGGCGCTTCGCTCAGTCTTTTGGGCAAAATAACATTTTGGGGGTAAAAGTAGCTCTTAACTCTCTGATCACTTTGCAGTTTGTGAACATATTTTGAAGAGAGCATTTTATTGCAAACGACAAAGATCGAAGATAGCGACTTGTTAGATTCCTCGTATAAGTCTGGAAAATGCTATTTCGGCGGGTCATGTGAGGGGTTTGATTTTTGAAATTTCTCTACGCTCCGCGCCAACAATGGTGGCGCTCCGCTTAGATAATCTTTATGACAAAATAACGTTTCGTGCCAGGAAAAATCGCAACTCCTATACCGATCAATGCTCATTTATCTTGGCTCCTAAAGGTCTGCAAACTTAATGATAAGTTTTATCTCCTAAGGTATCATAAATGGCGAAGGAATGCGTGTAATGACACGAAAGTTTCAGAGCATGAACCAACAAGATTCAGCTTTTAACAATGTTCCTGTGAAAGTCGAAAATCTTGCACCATTTTGCATCTAGGCTGCTTGAAAACGTCAAAAAAATTCCAAAGGGGAGGAGGACACTCCCCCCTAGGCTGGCAATCGCTCAACGTACTGAATGCCCCCCCCCCCCCCCACACACACACACCTTCAGAGAAATCCTGCGTACGCCACTGCGTTAGTACATAGAAATAAACCATATATTGTTGACCAAAATAAGCATACTACGAGTAGTGTTATTTCCAATTGCTTCTATTTTATACATTATGATTAAAATACAGGTAATTTTACATAATGGCATGGGCATGCATGTTGTTAAACTTGTAAATTTGCATATCTCACATAAAATACATACGCTTTGACCGGGAAAATTGGGGAAATTTCATGCGTTTGCCCCCTTTGGAAAATATCCTAGTTACGCCACTGGAACCCCCTTATGAAAAACCTCTTTACGCTCCTGAATATGATGTAGAGTGAGTATTTTCTGTAAATGTTTAAAAAAAATGAAGAGTCACCTAAGACTGTAAGGTTTTTAACAAGCTTTTTTCTGATATGTGTAAAATTTACTTCAAATCATAGTTATAGTCATGAACTTAGAGGAAAAATGCAGTCATCCCAATTTGAATAAGTGTAGTAGTTTATCCTATTTCGTAAATGACTCTTGAAGATCCTGAGACAATATTTTTCTAGCTGAATTCTACAATTTAAAAAGGTTACCCGATGTTTTACATCTCGTATGCCATATCTACGTCCTCAAATTTCTTGAAAGGTACAAGGAAAGAGTAATGAGGAAATTGCCTCAACAAAGGCTTGGAACCATGGGCGTTCGCAGAAATTTTTACAAGGGGGAGGGGCAAGGTCATTCATGGATGATTGAATTGTGTGCACTATCTAAGCGGACCGCCACCATAGGTTGGCGCGGAATGTACAAGAAAATTTTGGGCCTTACAAACCCTCCAGATGGCCGGAAACGACACTTGACGAGTGTTATAAGCTGCATGTACCCAGCCCTGAAACAGGAGTTTCATGTCTGTAATTTTTAGATTTTTAGAATTTTCAACGTAAAAAATTGTTGAAGGGAAATCTGCCTCTCGGTAACGGTCTCGCACGCCTATGCACGATAAAACTTACAACTGTCAAACAGCCTATATAGGCCTATATCCGTTACCCAGTTATGAATCATACCCCCCCCCCCCCCACCCATAATCACCTTGTATATCTCAGTTACATCGGCGCGTCGTCACTTGAGATCAGCACGGGACCAAACCAAGACCAACGCATTCATCAATAGTCGGATGCCATATGCACACTACATACCTGAAAACTAGTACAATTTTGGCATAGTTTTTACAATTTCAAATTTCCAATAGATATCACGAATGATGGTCCCCAAATTACGATCATTTCACTATTCAGCATACCATCTTTTCTTTTGCTATTCCTGGTCAAATGTCCGCATATTTCAGGAGTAAAAACTGACGCTGTGAGTGAAGATATTTTGATGATTTATTTTTAATTTTTATTTCAATTTTTAATTAATTTTTCCACAAGTTTGATTTTCCGGGGGGGGGGGGGCAAGTGCCCCCCTTGCCTCCCCCGTCCGGACGCCCATGCTTGGAACAATGAACATATTACATCAAGAGGCCATCGACACATTTAAGATTGATAGGAGTGGTCATTACATCTAACTGTATTTGCATTGGAATTATCGTGCTAATACCTTTGGATAACACTTAGAGGAAATGTTATCTTATGTCTGCAAGGACTGTGCTCGAACAAAGTCAAAGCTGCATAAAAGATATTAATCATGGTAAGTCATGCATGTCAAAGGCGAATCTAGTGTGGTACAACAAGAAAAGTGTACTTTCCCATTTTCACCTTTCATATACGATGCCGATTTATTTACTTTAATATTAATATACTTTGGAATCGTTTTATGTTTGCCTAAAGGCAGTGGCGTAGCCGCGGGGAGGGTTTTGGGAGTTAGAAACCCCCCATGACCCAACCTTGCAGATGCCAAACGGACATGAAATAACGGTTTTTCTCTCTATGCTCAGACTTTCCCTCATATCGTGCCCCAAATACCCCCCCCCCCCATGACACCAAAACCCTCCCCATGACACAATCCTGGCTACGCGCCGGCCTGGGGCTATCACTTGCAGTATTTCCTTCAAATCTTTCAGTCCATCTGTAGCATCGGGTTCGTCCAGGGCAGGTTTTTCCCCTCTTCTCCCGGATACTGCAGTCAATCTTGTCTTTACACCCTTTGGCTTTGCCGTTTGTCCGTGATACTTCGCAGACTCCTGTCTGCTGAACTAACTGCAATAACGTCTACTCTATTATTTTAAATATTTGTTCTTTAGTTTTTCAAAAATTTCATTGTTGTGCTTAGCTTGCAGCGTCTTATTAAATCGAATGAAATTATCCTGTATTACACTAGTTTCTTCTTTAGAGAAATCTGGAGCACGGCATCGTTTTGGCTTGTTCGGCGCTATATTTGATTGCTAAGTTCTAACTTCTTCTTAAAATAAGAACTTCGACCATTTTTGTCAAGTATCACTTAACTTGCCCTTGTTAAGCTCCCTCAAAAAGGGAGTGCGACAAGCAGCTTATCCTTTGTTCCAGAAAGTCCCGGTTTACAATAATGTCCCTTCAAGTGAAGATTACCGAGCAAAGCAACTGGGAAATACCCTATTCGTAAGCAAGCTTTGACGTCAATAACATGTTAATTGAGCCTAAAAGCATTCTATCAGTAAGCAGCTCTATCAACATCTTCTGTGTGTGGTCATTTTGCACCTGTTGTTAGTAGCAGGTTTGATAGGCAGTTGATAGCGCTATCAAAACTTCTGCTATCAGCGCCTCTGTGCGATCGCCCGTTCCCCAATCATATTTTTACCGTAAAAAGAAATTAACTTGAAAACGTTTTTACGGGAGATTTAAAAGTAAGGGATGAGAAAGTTGATATGTAAATAAAACAGAAAAAAAAATGAATTCATGTGGGTTTGGAAATGCCACGTGATCTGGAATGTGCTTGTGGTCAAGCATTTCCGGTACGTTTCTGCGCCAACTTATGGTCAGTGGCGATGCGCTGAGTTAGTCTTTCTCATCCCCCACCTTAGTCCAAATTCTGGACCCAATGTCGAACTTCATTTTGAGTGGGCAGGCTTTTTACGGTGACCTCAGACTTCGTCCTCCTTTCTTGACTTGCGCCACTGAAGTCTTGAGGAATAGTCTAGGCACCAAATCATTTGTGGCCAGAGCCTCATGATAAATCCGGCATTGTGTACAAACAGCATAACGGACAATTTGATTTGGCGGTGTTCCAACTCATGTCCTTACGACTAAAAGTTCAAAGATGTGCAGACTACTGAGACCCATGTTAAATTTGAAGTACCGAGTCTCTCTTTTGAAGACTTATAGGATTTGACTTACAGAAACTCTGATTTAAGCAACAAATATTGCATTATTTCCAAAAGATGTCCAAAGAGAAGGGGGACCGCCCTTCCCCCCATACTTACCTCCCAGGACGGCGACCTTTAAGTGTCATTCTGCACCAGATTGCCTCGGAGGGTACTTAAATGTTCAAAAAATAATGTAAGGGGGACACCCCTCTCCGTTTACCCCTCCTCAGTCCTCCAATTTTAATATGCGGTGAGCTACCACAGGAAAGACCCCGTCTTTAAAAATAACGTTCTACATAGACATATGATAATATTCGCCCTACCTTTCCCCTCAAATCAATAATTAGACCTTGGCGGGGTCCCTGGTAGAAGGAAAGGCCCTTCAACTTCGCCAGATCCGACGTCTCACATCAACGTAAGGAAGTGGGGGTAAAGAGCCTTCAAGTGACACCATCACCCCGAACATGTAATAAGGTACTTTCCTGTCACTCCTATGATATTCCAAAAATTATTAAAACGTTCGTTTGAATTAAAAGTTAAAATCATTCTCGCTTTATCTTCAACAGTCCAAAATACTCTAGTCTCCAATTGCCTTTTGCTGAGTTTACTTCGTCATTTGCCAAATGAATGTCAGCACCTAACATGCTACATCTTCATGCTTACTGAAAACAAAGTAATTTTACTATCAACATCACTAACGATGCCTTGGTCACTTTTACTGAGTCGTTTATAGCATTACCAGTAGTGATTGTAAGGCCCAGCCTACTGCTGGCTATCAGGCTATCAGCGCGGATAGGCTAATCCCCTTATCAGTAAGCTTCTGTGCGGTCAAAATTTGCCATCAGTACTGATAGTTGTGTTGGTAGCGCTATCAACGCCCCTGTGCCGCCGCCCCAGGTGAATGACTGACCAGGGGAGAGGTCTAAGGGGAGGGGTGTTGAACACTTTTGAATATTCAAATGCTGTTAGCTGTTGTTCCTGTGATGTATTTGTCCTCTTTCAAATCAATTTGAAATTCAGGATTTCTTTTCATTTACGACAAATTAGGAAGTTAACTGAATGCCGACTGTGACCCGTTTGCTTATAAAACCAGGTCACATTTTTTCAGTGGGAATGGAAGACTCAGTCACCAGTCGCATCTCAACTATGGGCATATTCTCTTTTCCCGAATTGCTGAAGGTCTCGGTCTTTTCTGACGATCGTTGTCGCAGCAGCCACATAGTGAATTTGCAGACGGCCCAAAAGTTTGCCAAAATCGGCTGAATTATTTAGGGTGACCCTAGGTCTTTGCCCCCCTATCAATGAAGTGTGAAGAAACCGTTTTCCAAGTCGGGACTCTCCAGAAAGGTTTAGTAGTGCCACAAGTGGATCCCCCAAGCACAGTGTGTAAGACTATGAACAAACTACTATTCTGAGGGCTTTCGAATTCACAGACCGTCGGATAGGCTAAATTACAGGGTTAGTATCCATACAATGAATAGACCCATTCGTTGACTTACTGTACATGTACATTAATCGATTATGAGATGTTACTAGATAACGTTAGATGGCAACTGATGTTCTCCATCCAAAAACGGAAACTCCATAAAGGGGCGAAGATTATTAGTTTGCATAACACACCGCCTAAAGTGTTCCTTAACATCCACCATTTACGAATCTGTGTTTCTTGTTACAATAGGCTGTATATGTGACTCTTGTATTCTGCATTAAATAAAGTTGAATGTTCCGACATGTCAGTCCAGAGTCCCTGTTCAAGTTTACCTCTTCAGTGCAGGCATATAGTGTGTTAGTGGCTCAATTTACCTGCGTTGGATCAACTTAACTACTTTTCTGGCTCAAATTACCCTACGGGTAAGGTAAGTTGAGCCATTTTGTTTCCAGATTTTTGAAGGCCGTATCTAATTAATAGTAATTAATTAACTTCATGTATTGTGATCACAGTTTCCAGCCTATTGGTTCAAGTCGAGCCGACCACGGCCTTTTTCCAGTTGTGGCTCACCAGCTTGTTTCCCTATTCAATTGATTATTCGGAACATCACACACAATGGCAGTAGGTTCCTTTTTGAGAGTCTTTGGTAGGACTCCCGTACGTAGAATACAACCGTATACAATGCTCTGCCAAGTCTGGTGCCTGTTCCGTTGGAACGTCGCGTCGCCGACTGAGGAGCAAAGCATCATTACGGCAGTATATCCGCATTTGGGAAAAATATTTCTTCAATTAGTGCATTTTTAATTCCTGGAATCTAGCGACTTTTTTATTTGTTTTGGAAATTGACTGATTCAACGTTTTTAAAAAGTATCAAACTGTACCTTATATACAAAAATCTGTTACCTGATATGTCCAAATTGTTTCTTAGTTAAAACTGTTCGAATTTTTTCAATCTCCACACTAAGCAAAATTTTGAGACACTGAAGTTGAAAAAAATGAAGTTGAAACTAGTTCTGGTTATGATAAAAGACAGTCCGCACTGTGGCCAGACTACTGTAGGTGCATTTTAAGTTGGTTTTGGTAGCTCTCTCTGCCAGTTTTTCCTTTTTGTCACATATTTAACTGGACGAATTTCCATGTTCTGTAAATAGTTGTTTCTGGGGTAGCATAGTATGTGCATATTATTGCAAATAAGCACAACTCTGGTCCAATATACAAACTGTCGTAAAGATATTCTTAGAGGGTGTAAAGAGAAAATCCGCATTTTTTAAATGTATTTCATTGTTTCATGACGTCACAGGTTTCCAAAAGGGGGTTACGGCGGCATAAAATTACAATTGTAAGCTAAAAAGGCCGTGACCGGCTCCACTAAAAGCAGTTGGTTATAAACTGGACCGCAAAACTTCGTCTAACTAACTAAGTGTACCTATTCCCCTTTCCTCAGTGTTATAAAATCTAGCGTAAGCCTTTTTTCAACTGTGCCGGCAATACGCTGATATGATCAACATCACTAATTTAACTATGGAATTCTAACTCATATGTTGGAATGACTTTATGACAAAGGCGTATTTACCATTTGAGATAAATATATGCATACACACATGCACACATACAAAAATATTTGAAAATTAAGTCTTTCATCTCTGTTTTCTCCGGTTCCTATGAGTTAACGCGGTACTTTAAGCGTTTGTGCTACAATTTCAACAACACCACATCCTTTTGTCTTCTTAGTGGTTATACAGATGAGGTAGGTATACCTCATCCTAATATGTATTTTGATACACCTGTAGAAGGTCGTCTTCAAGTAACGTGAAGTAATGATTTACCCATCCGTCGACCAAAGAAAATATTAAGCAGGTATCAGGTTTCAAAAAAGAAGCTGCTAATCACTCTTTAACCTGTTATAAACATGCTTGTACTTGCTTGCAATGTTTTCGGAAGGAAACTAAGCCGGAATTTGTCAACACAGTCTTACAACAAGGAAGTATCCAAAGTAATGTCTCTCTTCATTTCTTGCAATAAACAGGAATTAGTATTTGATACGTACTATGTAAACATAGCCTAGATGGCTACAGTCAAAATAAATTGGAAGAAGTATTTTCCTTGACTATTATTTTTAATATTATTCACTCTCGGTTCAGCCTTCAAAATTCTTACATTTTAATTGGAACTCCACTTTTGAAGGTTTAATCCAACATATGTTACCTGACCAACAAAAAGTGCCTGTCATTTTTTTCATATTACAGGTTAAGAAACTTCCATGGATTTCCAGTCCTTTACGATGGAGAGGATGAGGAGCTTCAGCAGACAGAAAGAAAAATGGCCATCTTTGTTTTGGATTTTATTAATGATTCTTGGTTTATTTCACCATAAATCCCTAGTGAACCCCAGAAAATGTTTTGCTTGCCATGTAAAACATATCAGAAGGAAAAAAGGTGAATTCAGAGGAACATCTTTCCGGAAGGTTACAGGAGAAGGGTTTAAGACCATCTTTTCTTTGAAGCTTTCTTACGAAGGCAATGATAGGGAAGAAGTTAATACAAGACATAGGAGACTACTTGAAGTTGATGATGAAAAGGACGATTGTGCAGTATGTGCGTCGTTATGGTGGGATTCTGACCGTCAACCGTGCATATACACAGAAGAAGAAATAGGTATTTTATAGTCTTTACTTTATTTAGGGTTTTAAGCACAGATTAATATGCGTTTTTAAAGAATTACTTTAAAACATTGGCATAACTAGACCTTTCTCGGGGGGGGGGGGGCAAGCACCCAAACCTTTTCCCAATCGATTTTGTTTATTCAACGGGCATTTAACCTGGCTTTAATTGAATCTTTGTTTTATAGATTCATAAATTATGAAGAAAAATTTCAGTTTCCATTTCATGTAGTCCCCTCTTCCCCTTCAATGATTCCTTTTTTTTTTTAAATTAATCTAAAGTTAGTTAAATGGTGCAGTTTCTAACCAACTGGTTTAAGTCGAATTGTCTACAGCCTTTTACCCAGTTGTAGCTTACTGGTTTGTTTTCCCAACTCCATTGCTTACGCTGAGCACCAAGTACACTGGCAGAAGCTCCATTTCTTAAGTCTTTGTAATGAACCGGCCCGGAATAGAACTCCAGACCTACCGGCTTCCAGTCTCTCTTACCGGCTAATCAGTATAAAATGCTTACTTGTATGCTTTTCTTTCCCTTCCTTTCCTGTGATTTCTTTCAACTTACTAATTTTTTAAAATTAAGATTTTAGTTTACGTTACGATCAAGTCGGTCATTTCAAACTAGATATTTTTTATCAACTCCTTCCGGGTATAGATATTTTATTAATTTATTTAATTTATTTTGTAAAGTTTTGGTATGGTAATTTTTTGACATACCATTGGGTTATGACAGATGTTTTAAAATCTCTCGCTTTGAGACAGAAATTTTGGAAACAAGAAATTCTTCACGCCGTGACTTTGCTCCCAAAGAAGTTAACAAAGACATTGCATGAGATCAAGGGCGATGCGAGGTGGAACAAGCATCCGACTTTGTAACATAATCTGTGACCTCAAGCGATATCTTTTCGTTTTGCTTCACTTCCTTCCTTGGAATTAGATGTTATCAGCTAGAGAAATAAAGATATTGTAAAATTAAATAGAAAGTTTCGTCTTGTAAAGTCTTCCTTCGTGTTATTCGAAACCTAAAAGAAAGTATAATTGGTAAGGTGACCATTACGTAGATAACGTGTTATACGTTTAGTTGAGCGACTTCGTTGAAAAGTCCTCCTCTACAATGTGTTAACTTGGCCTTTCTCTACAAATTATAAACAACACGGTTATTCCAAACTCTTGAGGCACATTCTATCACAACCAGGGTCATAGCGCACAATTTAGTTTTGAGAAAAGTTCAGTTGAATTGGAAAAATGTGGAAAAGTTTTTGAAAATTTTGAAGTTTAAAATTTAAAAGTTTGAAATTTATAACTATTCTTTGATGTTTTCTTCAAAAACTTATAGAGACGACAATCATTTAAGTGGTGAAACCCAGTCGACTTTGTTGTTCTTAAGACATAGCTGCTCAGGAAATGGATTCTGGATAAAGAGTCGTCAAGTAGATATGTTTAAACTTGCTATTTGTTTCAAGTGTCACTTGGTAACAAGGGGTCAAAACCTGAAAACCTTTCACACAAAATATCTCAAAATACGAAACACGGACTCTTTTCATATTTGGCATATTCTTGCCATGCTAAGAAGAAGATCATTATTGTTTTCGATTGAGATCAGACGCCATTTGAGGTTAAAGAATGTGAACATTAAAAAAACTAAAATTTGGCTTGCAAACACTCAAGACAGCAATGACCGATATTTTTCATATTTGGTCAATAGATTTGTCATGCTGACAGGAAAAAAAGGTTCATTGCTTCCTAAGAGCTCAAAAGTCATTTGACGTCTCCAGAGGTCAAAACCCGAAAATCTCGTGAACACAATGTCGTACATAATAGCAATGACCAACACGTTCCATATTTAATAAATTGAAATGTTGAGAGAAAAGACCATATTGACTTAGTAGACGTCAATTGTCGTTTGAGGTCAATGGTACTGAAAATGCGAAGACCTAGAAAATAGCTTGAGAGCATCACATTCCCAAAAAAAAAAAAGGAATGCACGATACTTGTCATATTTGACACAAAGATTTTTCTTACTAAGAACGAGAGTCTTTTGGTTTTAAGTAAAGTTCAAAGATCATTTGGGGTCACCAGTCGTCAAAAGGTAATTTCCAAAATCCCAAGGTAATCGTCTTTGTTCACAAGAGTTAAAAGAGCAGAATTTTCCACATTTTCCGTTGCCAACTTTCTTCTGTCGATAGAAAGTCACTACGCCTTTTTGGTATCTGGGTTTTCTTCAAAATGGACCAGTATAACGTTATTCTTCATTACACTTTTCTTCGCTGTCCTTTTCGCTTCGTTTAAAATGCTCACCTTTCTTCCTTTCCATAATTATCTTTCTCTTCCAGTACTAAAGGTTGCACATTTTAAGTTCCTTCGCCAACAAGCCTTTCGAAGTTCCCCCATTTATTTCCTAGTAGTTCATACATCCCATTTGTTTTTTTTATGCACAGTTAAACTACCTTTAGCCGTCCTATGCTTGTTTCGGCCTCGCTCTTTCTCGATCGGTTCAGTTTTTCATACAGCCCCTAGCCCTGCCTATTACAGTTACTCATCCCATCGCCTTTTGATGTAAGCAGTCAACTTCATCAGGGCCGTTTTCTTTCTTCATTCCCTTCATGCCTCCTTCATTTTCCATTTACGCTTCCATCCCCTTTAATCTTTTAGTTCACTTATATACTTCCCTCCTTTTGCTTACCGAAAGCAAAACCTAAGGAGTCACTTTGCTCGACCTTGGAAAACTTTGAGAATGACGATGGATTGCAAAGTGTCATTGACTTTCCCAAATTGTTATAAATACGAATAACGAACTACCGTGTTTTTAACGCCATTGCATTAGGCATTGCTATTACAGGAACAAAGTCAACACCGTTCATCTTGCCAATATCCATGAAAAATAACCAGCTGGCCTTGAGTGAATGTTTACAAACTAAACTATGACTAGGGATAAACTTTACTGCTGGAAACTTCAAGAAATATAACTCGTTTGTAATGATGAACGCGTTTTTCGTTAATTTCGGAACATGCAGTACCTATTTGATATGCTTTTTCGTTTCACATATCAGTAATTAGATAGATTGGTTTTGAAATTTTTGATGGTATTCCCGCATTCATTTAAAGCTCGATTCTACTCACATTATACAGGAACATGCAAATCAATCCTAACAAATATTTTGAAGGTGGAAGCCCACTGTCTTGAGGTTAACCGCAAAAATACGTCACTGCACTGCTAGATTCAGAAATCAAAGTGAAAGTATAAGTTCACGGTTCAAGGGGAAGATTTTTTTTTTTAATTTTTAAGGGGTTATCAGATATCTTATGTTCTTTGACATATTAATTTAGTACAAAAATGTTTTCCCACCCTGTGAAAAAGGTTCTTGGGAGAGGTTACCCATTTTTATAATTACTTCATACGTTAAAAGTTGATCCCTGTATTATGCTAACATTGACCGACCGTACATTTGCACATGCAGCTTATTACAACAGGCAACCTTACGTGCGTAATTAACATGGACGTGGTTGCTTAGATCGCGAAAAATATCTTTCAACACATTTTATCGGCTCAGGAATGTCCTATGAATATGGGAGTTGGGCTTTTAGAATTCATTTTTCATGTTGCTAATATGTATTTTTTACTATTTTGACTTGAGGTGCACTTTATCATGCACTTGGGGTTAGGACCAGGCCTGCACCTTATAACCTGGGCTTGCCTACTCAGATCTATCTAAAATTACAGGCATTTATTTGGGGTTATTAGGGGATATTAAGGTTTGAGCAGGAATTGCTTTTCACTCGTTATTATCGACCCACAAATCCACAGCTCATTTCACTTTCAGTGGACGAAGGGGACATCTGACAATTATCCTTTTTTTCGTTGTCTTAATTTTCTTATTTTCTTTTAAGGAGGAAGACGGTGGTCTGCCCCTCTCTGGCTACGTTATTGGCCTTAGACATAAACCGGGGTTCATATTTCTTATATAATATCGGGTGAACAAAGAAGGCACATGAATTAATCCGAACTAGCCCTGCATTTTCTGTTGTTGCTAGGATATAATGATGTGTTCATTCACGAATGCTTGAACGTTGCCTGATTGCATATAACAAGGCCATCCAACCTTTTAATTGGTTTTGAAGATTTCCATGTCGATCTATTTTTATTTTTGCAGGTGCCAGTAGATGGAATAACCGTGTCAGCAGAACGCTTTCCCTCTTTCTTCTCATTCTTCTTTTGAGCCTTAGTTTCTACTGCATCATGTTTGTCGTTTTAAAACTAAGGAACCAACCAGGTAGGACCACCGAGCTAGTAGTCGAAATTACCTACACTCTGTTCATCGTTTCGAATTCATTTGTAGTACTATGTTGCAAGCTAAGATGCATCTTTAAGGGTGAGGCATCTCTCTTCCAATGGTCTTCAATGTTGAATGCGAGATACGTCATTAAGAGAGCTCAACTACTTGGCTTGCATACCAATGGTAAGTTAAATGTGATCTTTCATTTTCCAATGAATAATTCTTTACCTACCATTGTAGGGTAAATGCGCACTGTTTAACAAGGTGTTTCTTGATTGGTCGTTGCCATTGTATTGTATCGATTGTATTCTTTGATGGGGTTAGGGATTAGGTTATCGCTAGCCAGTAAGGAAATTTCTTGTTAAACAGTGCGCATTGCCCCAATTATATCCACATAAGCATTGGAAATACTATGTTGTGAAAATATGTAATATTACCGAAATGGGAGCTATGACTACGAATGTTTGGGGGCATTTTGAGTGTCCACATAAAAACAACAAAACAAGTAATTGAATTATATTTACCTGAGGACTTATTGAATCTGATTTTTGAATAGACAAACAAGAAAAGATGATTTTGTTACAGTCGTTAAATCAAACTTATCTTTGAAAGGTGGATCTGTCTTCAGACTTTATAAAACTTATATCGATAAACAAAACTTACATTGATAAACAGTTTAGACTTTTCTAAAAAACATTGAAACAACACAAACGTTTTCCAATTCCGTTTGTTAAGCTGCAGTAGTATCCTTTTGGGTAAATTTGCTTCCTGTCGCAGAGGCCAATAACATCAACAGTTATTATGTGTTTATTGAAAGTGATCAAGAACATGAAGTACTTCGAACAATTGGATTTTTTTTCTCTCCAGGACTGCCAAGCAAGTTTTTCCTCTTCCTGTGTATTTTCTGGCCTCTCATAAATTCGTCTTTACGATGCGTTATGTTTCTCAGCTTCACAGAACCCAACGAAGGTGCAGCATATATCCGTGCTCTCCTCACATGTATCGTTGGTCTGATGTTGATGCAAACTTGGGGTATTTTCGCGTACGTTGTGTACATTGTAAGGGTATCATTTCAACGCCAATTCTCATTACTTTTATCTTTCATAGAAGAGCACGAAGGCCATATAGATCTCTGCCGAGGTGTGCTTTTAGATGTTATAACAGATTTTGCGTATTTTAGACGATTCCTTAAAGTCTATATTTCGTTTATGCTACCGGTTGCATTCGTAGGTATGGCTTCAAATCTGTCTTGGGGGTATTTGATAGATGACGGATGCGGTAGCAATGAAGACGCTGTGCTTGTTCAAACTTTTATATCAATTGTGGCATGGTCTCAAATTATCCAGGGAGTGTTCATATTTCTGTTATCTCAAGGAGCAGTAGACGTTAAGTATTTGTGGGATAATTTCTTTAGCGACGTTATTAAGTTACACTCAGACCGCTACGACCACTTTTGGCAGAAGATGATTCGCTGTATGTCTTTTGTTAAGAAAGACGATAATGGTCTTTTTTTGGTGTCAGTGGTATTTTCGGTGATAGGAGTGTATACAGCTTTAAACATTCAAATCCAGGATACCTCATACTTGGCCAGAGGTTGCAATGGAACGAACGAAACGAATTACGGTTAAAGGAATACAGTACTCAGTTGAACTTTATTATCAAACGACACGTGAGATCACCCACTGTTCTTCTATTTCCCCTTCAGTCACGCAATTGCTTGGTGAATCAACGTTTTACACAAATCTATCATTATTCAAAAAAAAAAAAAAAAAATGTCACGCAATTGAGTGTTTTCTTCAAAAAGAAAAAGCGGTCATTTCAATTTGAATTAGAGTTTTAGCTTTTCCTGGTTGATGAGTGGATTTTAAGAATCATATGACAATATTTTTCTAAATGTACAGACTCTTTTTCAAATAACATCTACATATGATCGTTGTGCATCGTTTAAGTGGTTGTCATTTTGAACAAAGGAAAATTCTATCCTAACAATCCGTTGTAATCGCTACTTGGGAAATGGCATATTGTGAAATTTATGGAAATTACCTTCAATGCTTTAACTTGTGTGTGCAATCTTTTTCTCTTTCTATAACTATACGTGTAGCAAATCACGGAAGTCTTCAGGCTGAAAGATATATGCAAACTCTTTTTAGATTTGGGAGAGTAATCCAAATCATTTCGGTAATGATTGGGTTCGCTTTGTTCCCACAGTTTGTTCTGCATATAATTCATTCAGTTCACCACATTTAGGAAATCTTTGCCCATACGAACTACCTTTTGGTTGTAAACCACCATCTATGGTTAACATTGCATTTGATCCAATGTCTGATTTGACTCATTCTGATCATGAATATTTGTCCTTACTTAAAAGCGTTTGACCAAATTTTCAGTACTATGCGAAAAAAAAACAACAACCAAGAGGCACAGAATGTAAAAATAACGAACCAGTTAGACAGGCGCCTCCAGTATATTGTAGGACAGTTTGTTTACTTTAACAAACCTTCTTTTCTGTGGTTCTATCCAATTCACAGAAACTTAATGCGGAATGCCGTGTGTGGTCCCCTTGTACGTAACCAAATTTTAGATCGCACCCATTATCTTTTATCGACTCCTAATGGTGATATACTGCAAGATGTTTTTCATTTTAATAGACTGAAACCATGGTTCTTTTTTGAAAAGCAAAATATTTCCACTGTGAATAAGTTAAAGCAAGTGTTGCAAAAACAGAAAGGCAAAAAATCTTCTGAGACAATTCAGAAGTTTGAAACACGAATTGCATAAAAGTTCAAAGGTAGAAAACACAGTTCAGTCAAATCATCGCGTCGATTCGATATATTTTGTTGACGAAGATGATAGGACAGTAAACCAATCAAACATCGCTCCCAAAAATATGTTGTGCTCAAAGGAAAGAAATTCAGACCTTACACCCTTATAGAGCACATGGATGCTAACAAAAATATAGCATGCCCACGTCAGTTATCGCAAAAAGAAATAGATTGTCATTTACAAAACTCAAAGAAAACATATGGTGGTTTTCACAATATCAGAACTAGATATCATGCAGGTAATTTGCAACTGTTTGTGTCAATTATTGCAAATTCCGGTAGAGGTTAGACCAAAGTTTTCAAAATTTTTGGTGGATCGTGGACCGCTGCGCAGGAAACGAAGGTATAATAGATTCATTGCTCGATCTGAAAATAGAAATTCGTGGCATTGCGCAAAGAATTTTAAAACAGTTAATTCCCCCCGGCACCTTCGAGGAAACAATAAATCTTGTGTATAAACCAAGTGTTTTGAAGTCATAGAACCCCATTCAAAATTATTTCATTAAATTTGATTATTTCATGTGATTTTGTCTTCTACCTTCATTTTGCATATTAACTTGAGAAGTATTACCATGTAACAAAGACAAATGTTACATTGACTCACGGAAGTGAAATTTCTACACTGTTAAAAATTTCTGTAAATTTACAGACTTTTTTTAACTTAAACTTTTTGTATGTTACTTTTAATAGAGATTTTCTGTATCTTTACAGACAATTTGTTTTGTTACAATAAAAAAAGGTTGTTTAACATTTTTTTCTGTTTATTTGAAAAACCATTTCTGTCTGCTTTTTTAACCAAATTTTACTGCTTAGTGAAACTTTTTCTGTAAATTTACAGAAATTTTAACAGTATTTTGTGTTTTTCTGATTTCACATAAAAATACTGTCATTTAACAAACATTTTGTTTTTAAGCTGAAAAAGAAACAAAAATAAGCCCCAAAAAACAAATAAGAAATAGCCAGAAAATTTTCAATATATAACATGCATCGTTCTGAGAAGTTTCAGTTAAAGAAAAAAAATTTTGGTTAATTTATGGCCCTAGTTGAAAATTAACTTACATTTATTATAAAAGCATACTAAGTTATTACGTTCTTAGTTATAAATATCATACAACTGGTGTTTTGTCACACATTTTTAAGTAAAAAGAAATTGTAAGGCCCTAATTTCAGAGCACTGATAATTGGTATACTGATGTCAACTCATCACCACAGACGCTCATGCACTTGATCGGAGCAAATTAAAAACGTTTCACAAATTTACTTGAAAGAGTCTGTAAATTTACCACTTTATGACGTAAATCTCATTTTGCATAAATGGGTGGAGCTTATTTTGTAGGCATTTTCCTAACAAAAGAATTGCTGTTGCTTTGAAAAATATCTTCTTTGGCGTTTTTTAATCAGGAAGTGATAAACTTATTGTTTACCTTGTCTGGAAATGTTGCAACCAATGTATTTGCATTCTTTGTCGTATTTATTTTAAAAACAATTATTATATTGTACAAAAAATGTGACTTTCCAATTACAAAGTTCCTTGAGATAGCAGTCTATTTGACAACAATATGACAACAAAGAATCCTCAATGTGTTTTGATTGAAAACATCTTCGTAACGACACATTACGTTGATAAGCAAATACCTGATCTACGTAGTGATAAAGTGTATGTTACGCAATAACATATGAAAGGTAAGAAAGCGATATTAAAATAAATGTTAAAACGTCGGGAATGAAAACAGTAGACTGTAAATTCATATAAAATTAAGGTAAACAAAACAGAAAAATTCTGTAATTCGATTTTACAGTAGACTTTTTTAAACTAATTTACAAGCAAAAACTGTAAAGAAAAAACAAACCCTTAATGTTTTTTCATGATTACAGTCTGGCTGTAAAAAAAACATTATTTGGTTGGAAAAAAATTTGCCATAAAAATTATGTAAATTTACAGAGAAATTTTTTAACAGTGTAGTTGTTGCGAATATTTTTAATTAACTCTTTCCGCATTTCAAGTGTTCATGTTTATTTTTTTTTTCTTATTTTTCTGTAAGTATGTGCTTATGATGTTGTAACAGTGTTACAAAGAGTACCAAACACAGTTATTTTTTTGTTTACTCAGAAGAATTTTCGTAGTTATAGAAGTAAACCAAACAGTTTCGATTGAATATTTACATGTTGACTTCCACATTATGGTATAGCACTTGGAAAATTTGGTCATATAATTGAATTGAACTTCTGCAAAAGAGGTCACAAACTGAAAGAAATTTAGTTCTGTGACACAATTTTTCTGAAACAAAGCATGTTTTCCTGTTTTGTGACATTTAACTCTGCTCTTTTTTAAAGTTTTGTTACCTTTTACAGATTTTTGTACCTTTAAACTTCATTTGTTTACTTTCTTATGTTGTACAGTTCTATTTCTTTGTTCCATTTTAACATTTCATTTTTTCATTGAATTATATCCATGCGTAAGTTCTCAAATTTGTGTTAAAATTTGTCGCTACATTTTAAAAAGAACACAGAGAATGTCGTGTAGTTATTTCTATTTCTTCCAACATTCTGTTAGTAATCCCTCATTCATAAGTAACAAATAGCTTCCTGCTAAAAAGACCACAACTTGTTACCTAAACCAGTATATTCTCTCTATTTGTATGTTCTCTTTGTTTGCCACTTCTCACCCATTAATGAATTCTTATGACTCAGATATTGTGGATAAACTGAGAGAGGTAATTCTACGATAGCTCTATTTACCTTTGAAACATGGGATTAGCTTATTCACATGAAGGACATTATGAAATCTAAGAGTTCATTGACCAGCCCTTTCTAAAGGGTTGTCACTCACCTCCCAGCCTTATAGGCGTGGCTGAAGTTTACTTTGAATCTCTATGATTGGTCAAAATAGATGAAGTCACAACTAGTTCATTATACGTAACCAATCACATAGCCCCCACAAGAAGTTCAAGATTGACTCAGAAAGTTTAGGAGAGATAGATGAGAGATAGACATAGAGACAGATAATAAAGAGAGACAGAGATAGAGAGAGAGAGAAAACACTTACTTAAAGGTAAAGAGCTGTCCCCCCAAACTTATTTTGAAGAAATTAAAGCTAAATAACACAATTTTCATCTTATTTCTCTTCAAAGTATCTTTCATTACATTTTATAAATTTACTATTGCATATTCAAGGTAAACCAAGCAGTTATTTCTGGTAAATTTCACATCTGAAGAGAAAAAACATTGTCACATGACTCCCAACAGCCAATCATGAAAGTGGACAGTCTACTACACTTCTTCAATTTGGGATGACTGCTCCTGCCCTTTAAGGGATGAAGTCGAACATTAATAACAAGTTCATTTTTATAAGGTCGACATCTTTGCAAGGACTGAGGCAAATAAAACCAAGTAGAACGTGAACTCCAAACTAATTTGTGTCTTTGCTTATTTTCTGATACCGTTCGACAAAGAACATTGTCTTGTGAGTCAAAATAAAAAATAAAATAAAATAAAAAACACGAAAAAGTGGTCGCCGTTGTTTAAGAGTTTACTAAATATACGAGGCCTATTCCACACTTTGTGTCTCGTAACAGAAATAATACTTTTAAGAGTCATATGAAGAATATTCTCGCAAGCAGGGATTTATATCTAACAGAAAACCCAGTAAAAAGTTTTCTGTCTTTGATTCCTGGGCGTTATCGTACGAAGATGAGGAAAAGAGAAAAGTGAGACTTGATGAGGATGAGATTGGCATTCTTGCAGAAAATGATGACGAAATCGAATGCAGAGTATGCCAGAGTTCATGGTGGAATTCTAAAGGACAACCGAGTCTGTGAATGGAAAACAGATATAGGTATTATCTAGGTATATCGATTGCTATTACATCTTGCCTATGATTTTCTCCTTGCATGCATTTAGGTCCAGTAGGAACGATTGTGAAATAGCGACAACATTATATATCATCAAACGTTTGAAAATTAAAGTATTTTGTGTTTGAATCTTGGAAGGACAATAACTGTTTTCGAGAGAATTTCTATTGATTTTTATTTTCCTCTTTGCCATATGTTCCAACACTCCAAAATTTGTAATCATAACCTACTACCAACAACCCTTATCCTTATCCCGATGAGTTGCTAGGAAGCCCGTCAATGAAACCATGCAGGCCGGGATCAATGTAATACTGTATGGGAGACTATATAGAGTAGATCCATGTGATTGCCAGGCACAAGAGGTAGGTCAACTTAATAAACTTCACTCTCCTCATCATCATTGAGGCGCTGCGGAGCAGTAGGCCTAGTCGTTGGGTGGGGCATCACGGGCCGCATGACCCCATACACTTCTGGATGTGGGCCTAGTCGGGAAAAATCAGCAACTCAGGGAAATCCCAGTCGGAGGTCATGGTAGTCTGGTCGAGTTTGTCCGAGCAGTAGGAGCTAATTGCACAAATGACGGCCGTTATGCGTGTTTCAATATGCCTCCATATGTTTTTAAATAACACCATTTTACACCTCATCCCTCCTATAAAGCAAAAAGCAAACATTTTCCAAAGGGGCCTCATTCAGAACAGCAAATAAGCCGAACCATTGCCAACGTTATATGTTACTAACTTCAATTTGAAGGCCCAACTACGAATAACCGGCAACTGAATTCCTGACAAAGGCCTACCCCTAACTCAGTTACATCATCTAGTACCTTCCCATTGCTGGCGTTACGAGACATGATTTTTTCAGTGAGTCACTTTGATGGGGAAAATTGTCGGTGTTCCAGTATTGTGCCCTGCCCATTTTGGCTTGTGGAATTCACCATTCCCCCCCCCCCGCCCGACCACCTGAATTCGGCTGCGCATGATAGGTGAAGGGTGCCGCAGAATGTTAGGAACAATAACCCTTATCCCTTACTTAACCCTTATAACGACTTGCCCTAATGCTAGTAACCCCAACCCCCACACTGATCCCAATTGAAAACAGCTGGCTGGAAAACCGGAAGGAATTAACTCTACAATTTCAGGAAGTGACATAAGCGTCGGAGAGTCCTCAAACTCTCTTGGGAAAGTTTTCCTCGATTTACATTACACATAGTATTAAATGCACAGTGTATAGTCTAGCACTGGATCCAGCGAACTGTAACGGCAGCTCCAAACCCCTGCTCGATCAGTGCCACAGTAGGCCTATAGTTTTAGGCTCCGAATACAGCACTTGCGCTTGGGACTCAGGATAAGCAACGAAGTAGGGAAAACAAGCCCGACTAAACCAATTGGATAACAACTGAGCGTTAAACTGCATCTAACGAACCGACTAAGCGATTTCACTGACCAAATTCCAATGGAGCGTTGCATGTTCCTTTGCGAATTATAAGTAGCCTAGACAGCTACATATACACGCCTCGCCACGTTACACAATTATCACCGACACACACGTTCGTACGGTAGGCGTACTGTTTCACACGAACAGTACAAGTATTGTAAAAATATGTATTTACACGAAAGGGGAATTGAAGAGTGAACAGCACTTCCACATGGGACAACACTGGCGGGTGAATTTTCAGAAAAAAATAATTCGGAAAAAGTAAACTGGATGTTTTGTCATTCTTTACATGTGACTGTTTAAGCCCTGCTAAAGAACAAAAATAGCTAGAATAAGATGAATTTCATATAACTCAAGCACTGAATATGAAAAGTAAGGTAACTGAGACGATAATCTGGGGTTTTATTTTTAAATATGGAAACACTGGAGAAAAAACAGAATCCCCTTTGACTAGGCCTTTTCACTACGCCCTCTGACCCGAGCAGGGTAATTTCACTTTTTCCACAACACTGATGTGTCAATTTTCAGGAAAGAATTATTTGGCAAATATGATCTGGATGTGCGTTAGTTCAATAAAAGAACAAAAGTTGATACGTTAAGGTTACTTGTATTTAATCAAGGCAATAAATATGAAATTTAAGGTAATATGAGACCATGACATTGAATATTCCCTCTGTACGTATGGAAACACTGCGAAACAACGTGGCGAAATCGTCCTGCGTAGTTGTCCAATGGTGTGGATACGTCTGCAGTGATCGCGTGCCAATCTCAATATACGGCAGATAAGAAAATGCATCTGAGGACGAGCCACAGAAGAAGGCGGAAAAGCACCCGAGCAAGTCTGGAAATAATACAATCGAAGCCGTGGGCTTCGATTAACTAGAAGCGCTGATGAATGACCTTGTTTGAAGTGGGTACGGACCACAGTATATACCTGTAAGCAGGGACTGTCTTAACAGCTCCCAGCTGAAAGGAAAGAAAAATTTGGTCTCAAATGAACTGCCTTGCGCCTATTCCTTACGTCTCTAATTATCTTTTAATAAAGGGAATACTGAACAAGCAAGATAAAATATGGTAGCATTGGGCTACTACCTGAACCAAAGTATTACTATTTATAGCTACGTGGATGTTGAGAGAATTAATAATTGCCAGTGATAGGAAGCTACACTCTAAGGATTTATCATCCGTAGGCCTATCATTTTTATTTTGAAAGGAAGGGAGGGGGTGAAAACTATTGAACCAATTCCATGACTTTTCCTGTTAATTATATGTCAAGATAAGTTCCCACCACACCCTCAAGTAATTGCGGTCCAATCCATCAATCCGAGGGGGCCGGATTGTACCTTTGAAGCAGTTTTCTAAAGGTCCATATCAATATGCAAGCTAATTAAGTCTCAGTAATCAAAATTTAAACAGCAGTTCTCTATCACTTTAAGTCGACGATCGATTTTATGAAGCTGGGTGTAATGTTGACTGGGAAGTGTGTAGGATCACGGAATTTTCCGGGAGGGATAGGGCAGCCTTTCATCAAAGGGTCCTGTGGACCGCTTACTGAATAATGCAACGTCCAGTTGACCGATGGCGTATAGTTTGGTTGGTCAAAATTCCTTCTAGATCGGTAGATTGCTGGACTGCCCACCTCCTATTATGCTTATAAGTTAAACCTAAATTTTGGCTAAATAGTTGTTGCTTATAAAATTTATAAATTTCTGCCAAAATGATTCTCTTGAAAAGAATGAAATATCAATCCACAAGGCAATGGAGTGAGGTAAAATTTATTACTTAACAATGCTACTGAAGCGTGATACGATAAGAAGGTTAGTCATGTGCGCATATTGCGAAAGCACGCTCAATGAATGTGCTAGAAAACAAAAGGAGCCTATACACTTATCGTTCTTTTGGTAAAAGAAGGGACGAAGCCGCGTTCTATGAGAGAGTATAGCCTATGTAACGATTGCCGGGTTTACCACTTTAACTCCTTTTAAATGTCTAGTTATATGCCTAACGAGAGTGCGATTTTGCAGGTGGCAGGGGTGTTATTTTTTGCTTGCCTATTGTGCCAGAAAATATTCGACCCCAACTGATTACGTCACTGTTCATCACACAGCACCATGCCATATCTCGCCACTGAATTGTAATATGATTTAACTACATTTTATTGTGGACCTATATATTCACAAAGGAAATGATGAGTGGAAGATTCGGCACTAGTATATACCTTCCGGTTTCGAAGACGGTCTCACAAAAATAAACAGGAGATAGGTCTGTCACGAAAGTAACTACCACTGCATGTATCCTGCACTTCTACTCTGGTGAAACATTAAATGGAGGGCCTTCTAGCTCGATGGCCACCTTTTTCAGTAACTTTAATGCAAGTTGAAAACTTGTTGGTTATCTTGTTTAGGTTTTATAGGTATTCGCACAGACAGGTTTCTGCCAAATCAGGTTTTAATGTGGAATGAGCTATACGGACTTTTGTTTTTGGCTTAATAAGAACACATCTTTTTCACTCTTCTATTTTTGAGTATCTCAAGGCACGAAGATTCAAGCTGGCGCAGCTGTGAAATCGAACAAAATATGTGTATTTTGCTCGTACGTCCAACTTACAGAACACAACATGCTTAGAGGACCGGCCGAAATTTCACCTTCAGTCCAGATATATGACACAAATAAGGGTACAGACGCACATTAAAAATTACATATTTTTGTGGGTAAACAGCTTCTCAGTTAAAGTTTGACTGACATTATTTTCAAAAGGTGTGAGTTGCCTAGACATATTACACAACATGCACAGAAACTGTTTTGAACACTCCTGGCCAATTACAGACCTGTAAGACAGCGTGTTTTGTCTAACGGTAGAGCATTCGCCTCTCACGCGGAAGACCAGAGCGCGGTTCCCTGGTCAAAACATACCAAAGACTCATAAAATGGAACCTACTGCCGTTGTGCGTGATGCTCCGCATAAGCAATGGAGTAGGGAAAACAAGCAAGTGAGCCACAACCGGAAAAAAGGCCGTGACCGGCTCGACTTGAACCAATAGTTTGGAAACTGGGCCGTAAAACCAGGGAGGTGTGATTAGATGGAGCTCTATCGAGAACCTCCCTGATCTAACTAACTAACTAAAGACCAATAAATACCAACCAAAATATGCCATCAAGAATGTATTAGGTTTGTGCTTGCATGCAAAGGGGGCAGTGTATAAGGAGCTAAAACAGATTGAGCTGGCAAATGCTGGTACACCTCGATTATCGGTGAAAAGCGGAACTGCGTTCGGCCTCGTCACTGGGATGAAGCTGGGCGAAGTTGGCCATTGTTGTTCAAGTCTTTCACCTTCAAGGGTGTGCGCCACACCTCATTGAGCATAGTAACCTTAATTATTGCTTCGATAATCTGGCCAGTGGCTGCCAAAATCGGGTTACCCTGCTCTAGTTATGTGGGGACATTAGCGTGTAATTATCAATCGGCAGTGTGAAGATTATTGCAATCCTCAGATCTGAGTCAACTTGTACAAGAGTTGCTGATGAGCATCAGCATGTACAGTAACTGGTGTGTCCCTATCGATTTCTTGTTCCCATGAAAAATGATTACTGAAAGCATATTCAATGACGGTTGTTCAGTATGGTTCCTCATGATAAGGACTGGAAAATCTCTTAGTTTTAGAAATTTCATAGTTGTTGTAAGTCAAACGTGCGGTGTTGACATTCGAACTTAAAATCGTCCACGTTTCCACGCAATATTCAAACGAAACATTAATATTTGATAATAACTTGAACGCGGTAGGTACGCTTACCAGTGGCGTAGCCACGGGGTGAGGGGGTGTTTGGGGGTTAGAACTCCCATGACTCAACCTTGCAATGCAAAAAACATCTAAAAGAGTGGTTTCTTCTCTCTTTCCAGCAAGATTTTTCCCACATGTCGTGGCCCAACCCCCTCCCCCCGTGCCACAATCCTCAATACACGCGTGAAGCTTTTTCTTCAATTTTAATGCTTTTTTTCATGAATCGTGGGTGAGAGGTATTGTGTTGGAAGACTTGTGTGGTACTTACGAAAGAATTTGAATTTTATCAGTCATAGATTCAGTTTATAAGAATTTTACTCTAGGCTTCGGTGTCTTCATGATATTGGTGTTGCTTGACCCTCAGGGCTGAACTCGCCAAAATCCCTACAAGAGAGACTATTGGTGGGGTCTATCATTTTCAGGCTTTCCGATAAAGGGACTAGCTTTTTCTTCTTAAATTGTAAACATTAGATAGGCTAGCTTAATTTCTTCATTGTGAAAAGGCGTATGAAAGAGCCCAAGTTTTATCCCTCATTCAGTACTATTCGACCAGCAATGCAATAATTGTTATTAACTGCTCCTTTAACGAAAGGCTTTAAAAGATCTTGCCCTTTGACCTTCTTACTTAAAATTTGTCCTCATATTCCCACTCAAAACAAAGCATAAGTTGTCCAATCTCATGACCACTTTCCATCCGGTTGGACTATTCTATGTTCATTAAGGAGAGTTACACACTTTAAATTCACATTTGTGTGGTGACTCATGAAGTGTCCATTTTAAAAAAAATTAAGTGATGTTATACAGCTTATATTACTCACTTATTACTCACATATTATTAACACGTAATAATCTGATTACCTTTGAAGAAAAAGTATGGAAACTTTTAACCATAGCATTACACTGTAATATGGTGCCGGATGGACATTGGCGGTGATCCTTCTGTCCTTCCTGCTTAACCTTTTAACGTTGTTTGGGTCCTTTTGGACAAAGAGGGAGAGCGTGGCTGTCACCCATCTTTACTGTTTCACGCGGAGCTCGAAACTGCGAGTAGCTAACCGAAAATTTGGCCACAACAACGAGAGAGACAATAGTTTAAGGTCACGGGGTCAATAGCCTACGGAAGCTGATGCGGGGCGTGCTACGTCCGCTTTTCCTCCCACCCCCGAGGCGCGCAAACATGCCCCGATTGGAACACAACGGTAAAGGGGTAATAAACTGACAGATCTTAAACACTAGGCTACTTTCATTGAGGAAATGTATATGAAGGATGGTGAGTTTTATCCCTCATAGTATACTGCACACTTTATTGATTACTGATGACTTATTTCCTTATCGCAGTATCTATGAGAGATCTTGGTTTTTAACCTTCATAGCAGGACTTGCCTCAATTTTTACTAAAGCAGAGCACTGAATATATTCAGCGCTTCAGATGTAGATGCTTATTATGTTTCATTCTTAATCATTGAAAGCAATAAGTAACTTCCATTGTGGGAGTGTATGAGGGATCTTGAATTTTTCCCTTATAATAAGGGGTCAATGAGATAACAAATTGAAAAAATGAAACTCTTTAACTCGTCACTGACGGCGGCGGGATTATCAATTTTGACCTCCATAGTAAATTCATAAACAGCTCACGTGTAGGTGGGGTCTTTGGGACATTTTTTTTTATTTTAAACTGAACTTGAAAAACAACTCGCCTTGCGAAAATGTTAAATGTTTAAATGAGGAGAGTAGAGCAAATTACTAAAAATGCTTTATGGATGTTATTTCTGTTTAAAATTTGTTTTTTGACCAGTACATTATCTGTTTTATTAATCTGCTTGATTTTTCAGCTCATCTACTAAAAAATGAGCTTTAAATTATTTGTTCATTTTTTTTCATTTAGGTGAAGGTGTCTGGTTTTGTGGGTTTTTGTGTTTAGTGTAGTTACAAGAAGTTTTCTGGCAGTTTAGTTTATATTGGCATTTTTACTGTACTAGCAGAGCAGACACAACCAGAAATGCTTTGAAAACAGTAAACGTAATCTTGCTATTTTGAAACCAACGATTTAGAGGCAAAAGTATTTCCGTAATGACTTTAACTTTGTTGTATAAATCTGTAAGACCATTGTTAAGGAGCTATATTGCCCTGATTGTTTCGGTCTTAAATATCACTTTTGAAAATTGCATTGTTAGTTAATTATTAAGTTAATTAAGTTTTATAAAGTCAAGTGTTGCTCTGAAAAGTGTACTTGGTTTCATCGTCGGCTCTTGGGGTCCATTCTAGCCCTTCTTCAGATGAGTGGCCCAGGAACAGTCTTTCTTAAGTTATAATTTAATAAGTAGTTATATTTAGGGATATCACAGTGTCAATGACAGCTTTGTTTAAAAAAAAAAAAACAATGGCAAGATTTTGGACTACAAACTTGAACCCTTCTTAAAGGAACATCGTCCAAAAAGTTTGTGTCTATTGTGTGATATTGAGGTTTGCGATATCAATGTGTCAATTGCTGTTTAATATCAGAATTGTTCTACAAAGTTAAATTGAACCCCATCTGAGCCATGGAGACCAATTGTGTCTCTTATTAGTAAATTTACAATTATGAATATAATTTTTGTTGGTGTACTAGGAGGTCTTTCGTAGGGTCCCTCCTGACCTCTTGTCCGCATATTTTGCACTTAAAAGAAGGGTTTAAGGTCACAAGCGGACTTTGTATGTTACAGGGGTACCTATTCTAAGCATTTTGGTGAAATTTGCATTGAGATCCGATGTGTGGTTCTCAAGATATGAACACATAAAGTTGTCACATTTTCAACAAAAAATGAACTTGAAGAAATCTCATATGACATTGTATCCACAGAAATTAGTGCACAGCCTTTTGCTTTTCTTTAAATATTAAAATTGATTTTCTCCTTAACATTACCTTTTTATGAAAATGTGAATGCATAAGTGGCACTAAAACTTTACAAACTTGGCATCTCCCACAGAAAGGTCCTATTCCTATTTACTTCAAGGTCAACAATAGCAGTCTGATAACACAAAGGGAAACAAGGCCTTCCTTGTCAATGTTAGGCAGTGAAATAAGCTCTGCTGCCCTCAAATTCACTTTTACACACAAATCTACTCACTTCATTCATTGATTTCACGAGAAATACATGATTGTCCGATTTCAATGGAACTTTCACCACACTGTGCAGATTTGGCCCCTCTTTCACATATAAATATTAAATTTTTCTTAGACTTCCGCTTTAAGAATGGGTTTCATTTGATCCTATTTACTTTATTGACCGGTCTTTTTGTACCCATCGGTAATTCTGTTGCATACAATCATTTGATCTTCTTAAGTCATCCCCAAAAAATGTTTGTTGTGTACACATTGTGTGAATTTAGGTCTGTTTCGCCAACATACAATCTTTAATTGGAATTTTAAAACGGCTGACAACAAAACAAGTTGACTACCGTCGAAATCGAACACATTTTTAAAGATGTGTGCAGAACGTTGTATCTCCTTTTAAAATGTCAATGAGCTTAGCACCGGCCGTTCCATTTCATGGAAGTGATTCCAGATGTCAGTCGTAGACACATTGACATAGGATTAGGCGGGTGAACTTTGAGACGATGGGGGTATTGTACTAATGTCATATACATGTGTTCTGGCCTTTTGCTTCCGATCGAACATACTTTCAGCAATAGAAACTGCTGTATCGAAGAGAAGAAATATTTCAAAAATCACACGCGTATGTATTTAATTTATTTCTACCGCAATGTAACCAGGCCAATGTAAACGACAGTATCTTATGGTGGCAATTAGAATACTTTAGCAACTGCATCTCACTTTTGTGATATTTCTCCCTGTGCGAAAGTGTCATTATATGCAAAATAGTGAAAAATTTTGTCATTCTTATGCTTCACGAAGCAATTACTAGTAGCGTCGAGGGAAATCCGGGATGTCAGGGGGCTGGACCCAATAGCCACGTCAACGTCACATGTACAGTACACAATTAGCATTGTTAACTATACCATGTAAAGACATATCTCATAAGTTTGGTCCTCTTTTCTTATAGTTCCTTCGTTTTGTGTTTTTTTTTTTTTTTTTTGACGCTAGGTCATCTAGACAAATCATCATCACGAGCCGGGCTTCAAAAGCTGGCATAAGCTGGCGTCCTCGAATTTCAATAAATCGTACGCTTAAGATTTAAGTGGAGGGGGTTCCTATAAAATATTTTGAAAAAGTAAGCTACATTTGAAATAAAATTGAAAATGGTATTTGTAGGAAGTAAGTAAAAGAGGGAGGAGACATTTCCAAATGGCCCCCTGTTAGAGACAACGAAAAGCTACATGAACGCGCAAAAAATCTTGGAAATTTAGGAAGGATCGGCAAAAACGGTGCTCTATGAGTAGTAGACATGGGACAAGAACTGTATAAAACCTTTCTATATTATTGATATTTTAAGCAAGATAGTGGTAGAGCAAGAAAGCCAGTTGTAATATCTGATTCAAAAAACAAAATGATCGCAACTTTTAATTCCAGTACTCCAAAAGTGATTTTCATCTAACCTAAATTTCGACAGGAATATTTCGGGTAGGGGGAGAGCAGACCCCACCACCACCAGTCAGTTTGACATACTGAATATCCATATAAGCATATAAATTATTAAAATTTGGGAAAATTGGCTTCGAGCCGTATAACACTGGGTATAAGGAGTCTTACCGATGTTATTTTAATTGAATGTACAACAAATCACATATTTATTCTCTAGGAAACATCAGCAACAATAGCAAACTAATATCCATCTAGCAGACATGATGGTTACTATAAACTTTAGAATGTGTTGCCTGAATTAAACGCAAAACTTTTGAAATCGCTTAAGACACACAATGCAAAAAAGGTTGAATGAACTTTTTAAATTTTAAATGTAAAAAACCAAACTGCTATACATGTAATTTATGTTGATTTATCGAGCACGGTGATTAGACCTAAAAACATTTTGATAAGAGACAGAAAACTTTTGTGATTTTCTATGCTAAAACTGTTCACATATTTCGTTTCTACATACATCAATACTCCTTTAAATGGTTACTGAAGAACATTTACTTATATTACTAACATCATGCAATTGTTTGCTTCAATCCAAACTACACCACATAAACACGACATCACATAAGCGCCCAACCGAAGTAGATGCACCATGTGAATTCAATATCCGGACTTCTCAGTTATTCTGCTAGCATATCAATTAGAGGAGTTCCTTCTGTTGGAAACCTTTCTTCAGTTTCTTCAAACGACGGCGTCACACCTTTTCTTCTTCTATTCCAAACTGAAAAATACCTTTCAATGGATCGGCTACTGCAGGATTGGTACATAAACATGACAAGGCTGACCAATACCTTTCCTGTTACAAAAATAAAAAAAAGCCAGTGTAAGAGTGGCGTAATTAACAACAGTAACACTTGAAACGCAAACGTGCAAAAACACAGACCCCATTAAGTTATTAAATGTTCTGCCTTTTTTGAAAAAAAAAAGTGTTTGATAAACAAAACGACTTCAAATTTTTAATGAGCTCTCCTTGGTTGGTTACGCAATCAAAACGTTTTCCTCCAAATTCAAACTCTGGAGTCTTTTTTTTTGGGGGGGGGGGTGGCTTGGTTATCTCTATGACTTACAAACCAATATGCCATGTGTAACTTTGATTATTTTATGCTACTTTGGTATTTGTACTAATCTTGGGAAGAAAACAATTTTTGACTGTAAACAGCAACTAGATCTAACAGCCCCTACATATTAATTATGGAACCTTATATTACATGTTCAATGTAGTAGAAAAATAAACCATATACCAATACAATACAAACAACACTTTAGTCTAGAAGGATCGGTATCAGTGTCAGTGTGTTGGTATATTAGTCCTACTTGGGAAGAAACTTTTCGTAAGTAGAAAGAAATTTCTAGCAAACCCAAGTTATTACATTTTAAAACACTGTAGAACATGTTCCGTGTAGCATAAATATGAACCACATACCAATAACAACAAAAACAACGCTCAGGTTCAGCAGGAGCAGTATAATAGACATTGCTGTTTGGACGTAGACAGAATTTAGCCCACCAAGGAAACGTACTGCAGCTACCAGCATGCTCAAGAAAATGGCCCAAAGCGACCCGAGCTATAAATAAAATGAATATAAATGTAAAGGAAAGAATTCTTTTTTTCAAAATAAGCAAACTTGTATCAGGTAAAAGCAGCCGTTCATTTAGAAATAATTGTTGTGCTGCTCAAAATTCGGAAAGAGTGTGAGGGGTATTAAATATTACCTGTAAATAATGTTCAAACTTGTCTCTCATCGGAGAATAGGAGGTATGGAGGCACAAAAAGATTACAGCAAGTGCTAGGGAAACACTTATCGAAAAGGAACTACTCCAGCCAAAAAGAACTACTACGAGCGTTTGTGACATCTTCCTCAAGAGTTCGATGATTTCCCAGAACCAGAAGCGAGCTTTGTAATTTTCGCAAAGGAACCGAAACCAAATTGGATCGATAGGCTGCGCTTCACATTCGTAGTAAGTATCATTTTGTTGAGTTTTCTTTGAATATCTCCATAACAAATATAAAAGTGCCGTAGGAAACGCAATGACGTAAACCGAAGCAATGTATGAAGCAATTTCATACTTTTGATGAGTTTGTGTGGTGCAGTCGATTGAGTAGTCAGATCGCAAAAGACTTATTTTATGAAGTTTCTGTTCATCCAATGAGAAGCTGTCACAAGCTGGTCCAAACAGGGCAAATGTAACATTACATGTTGAAGTGTAAGTAATGAACAAAATAAACAAAGTCAGTGATAAAAGTTTATCCTGAATTCCCCTCATCCTTGATTCATTTCCCTCAATATTAAATAAACCCAGTCCTAGTGGACGAGCAATTGCCATACGACATGACACGTAAAAGACCACTGAAGAGAATAGTATTAGAACCGGGGTAGTGATGCCTATGATAAATTCAGTGTACGGCGTTAATATTAGCTGTTGAATAAAACAGCTAGGTTTGATTAAAATTGAGGAAACGTTAAACTGGAGGAGTCCCAGCCATTCAGACACCTGCTTGAAAACTTCCGGCCAGTAAACTGTATGTAGTGAGTCCCAAAATTCCCCCATTATTTGGTAGTATGCTAAAAGAATCTTTCCCCTTGCAAGAACAATATCTACAATAGAACGGTGCCCACTCGACTTTTCCCTTCTGTAAGAGTGGATAAGATAGACGGCAAAGCATACACAAACACAAACGATGCCTAATACTTCAAGGAAAAATACCCAAAATTTCGGACAGCTGTGACAATACCCCAAAATCGGAAAGAAGCCATCTTGACAAGCAGTACACATCCATCCACTGTAGCCAACCGCACAATTTCCCTCAATGTCACCGTTATCGTTTGAGCATTTGAAACGTTGAGGGCATTCAATGGCCACAGGCAACGGCTCTGTGAAATTGACAGTCGCTTTGTCGTATGAATCATTGAATGTCTGAAGGTTCAAAATGAACTTTTTGTAAATATTCACATCGGTGTAACTCCAGTTCCAATAGTAGCCTGATTTCAGTGTTACATAATCTTTGGAGCACTTCATACCTTTATCTGGACAAAGTTGACATGGACCGAATCGTTCTCTGCGGTAGTAATTTTCCTGACAGAAGCAGGCGCGAAAATTGGCTTGTATTGATTTTATGGTACCTTCAGGACAAACCTTGCACTTGAGGGGACTGTCTCCACCGCCATCTTTGACAAATGTTCCATTGTTACATTTTTTGCATTGTATGGTTTTGATGTCATTTGAGTATTGACCAACTTCGTCCTGGTAGAACCCCCCTACAAATACAAAAGGATGGCGAAATATAATTTTTTGTAAGGTATGGAGGTTCATCAATTTGTTGTAAAATTTTACTTTTCAAAACCTTTTATCAAAAATATCACTCTTACTTAAATCGGGTATGGCATTTCAGATGCCACTCCAAAGTTAAACGTGTAGGGTACTGCACAAGATCGTAAGGGTATTGTGTTTTGATTGCAGAAGGCACCATAATGAGCAAAATTTTGATTAAGTGAAAGACTGGATCATGGATAACGCTTGTTCGTCGGTTATGCGAAGTTATTTCGTTGGTATGAAGTGTACTTTCCGTTGTCATTTTGCTTGGTGCTCAGCAAAAGCAATGGAGTAGGGAAAATATGCCAGTTTGCCACAACTAGAAAAAAGGCCGTGACCGGCTCGACCTGAACTAATTGGTAGGAAACTGGGCCGTTAAACTCCATCAAACCTAACTTAACCTGACATGTGTCTTTCCAACATCCCAATCACCCAATATTTAACAGGTCTGACAAAGCGTTTCTAAATATTTTGACCCAACAGCAGACAACCATTTTGCTACGCCTATACTTATACGTATGGTAGGGACAATCTAACGTGCAGCATGCCCTGTCCATGTATAGGAAATTCGTGGTTCATAACGTATTGTTGCAAAAACTTATACGCCCTTAATGTTGGCACAAGCAACTGGCATAACTTGACTTGTCAATTAAGGAAAATTAAAGTAATACATTGACCTGAGCAACATTTTCCATATCTCTGTACTTTAGATAACCATTGATCATTATACGATTATTAAAAGACCAGTAGACGTAGCTGAAACGAGTATACCTTTTGGGCAGGGAACACATGCTTCCAACAAACTGTTTCCATAGTATCCTAGCCTGCATGATGTGCAGTTGGCGAAAAATTCGTAATGATTGCAATCGAATCCTTTGTTTTGAAGAAGCTTTCCAATATCTTTTGCGGTAGTCAATGATGTTACAAACGAGTTTGGTACGCATGTCCTGAAATAAATGAAGGAGTGGGATGGTTTTGTAGGACGACTGCAATAATGTCTTAAAAGAGCTCTCAAATATAGTCCCCCAAATAATCAACGAACAAAAGGAACCACTTCGTTTTGATGCTGCCTTTTTTTTTAATATTAACAATTAAAAAAAAAAAAAAAACGTGGAGTAAAGTAAGTGAGTCAAATTTTTCAAACTTACAAGTTTATATTCTTGCTGAAGGGTTGTATTAGTAACTTTTCACACGATAATATCCTAGAGGAAAAAAAGATGTGAGTAAAACAATTATCATTATGCACTAACCGATTGCATAACTCCATTATTGTATTCACTCTGCTCACTCCCATGGTTATTGACATAGCCCAGTACCATACGATTTTAACTTAATATTGATTCTTTTTATTTGGAAAACGTACATGCCAGAACGATGCCACAGAACCAAAGGAGCTGGCTAATGAATTGGTATGCTGGCAACAGATTTGGATGTATTCATTTTATAAAATTCTTATGATTGACTTGGACCTTGGTATATTACGACGCAGGCGTCAAAACAAAACACATTGAAATAATTTTGTTAAAAGATTGTAACGTAAATTTCAATCTTTCATAGCGCAATTTCTGGCAAAACGAGTGGACTGGAAGAAGAATAAGAACATATAAATTATAAAAACTTTACACATGTTGGACTAAATGTTTGGCAAAAGAGGACTGGTAAATTATTGGTCTCTAAAATCCTCTTTCGTGTGATCAACTTGTTACGCGAGGTTTCTCACATCATTCTTATAGTATTATAGTAAGTTTACAATCACTCAGTTGAAAGTGGAGTTTAAGCAGTACATTTCATACATCAAGTCTTCTCCAGATTTAGCTCATTTTGATCCCGATTCCAGTACGTCGACCACAATTTTCACAACGGAAACAAGAATTGAACTTAGTCGGAGTCTGGAATAGGAGGTCAGAAATCTGACTCCTAGAGTAAATTTAAGAGATATCATCGTAAAAAAAATGATATCAAGCATTTACCGTTAAAACTGTAATTACTGAATAAATTTGATTTCGAGCTTAATTCGGGGAGATTGTTTTCTTTCAGGACGGAGCAAAATCAACATAGTATCCTCTGTAAAACAATGTTGTTTTTAAAACAGTCGCAACTAAAATGAGATCACATACTGACATGTTTCCTTACTAGTGACGTGATGGTAAAAGTAACACCATTGTTGATATAATGCATGGACTAAGAAATAAATAAAAAAACAAATGGTAATTTATTTCAAGCCAAATGATTCATGTGTGCAGAATAATGCATATAGTTGAGGAGAGGAAGTTGTTATTGAGACCTTATTCATACACTCTAAAAACTGTTGGGTAAAAAGCGTTGGGCAAAATCCAAAGGGTTCAATATGGGCAATATGTTGCCAACAAATGGGTACACAATCTACCAATATTTTTGGGTAAGTTAAGGTTGGGTAAAATTCAAGAAAGTGTCGGTTAAAGGTGTTGGACAAGTTTTAAAGTACCCAACATTTCGACAAAATGTAACTGACCAATTAGATGATTACTTAAAGATCACTCAAGTTTTACAGATAATTATTTAATAAAAGGGGTTCATTGATATCTAATGGTTAAATACGATTGGATTTGTTAAATAAAAAGCTAGAGGTAGAACAACAGTAAATATCTGGACGAAAATACTTAAAGCATAATGGTCGTATAGAAAAAAAATTTCACTTCTACGTAATCAATGGGAGAAAAAAACAAAGTTCACGATTGAGTTTGTTATTTCAAACTGCACGCCTCACTCTTTATTAACCAAGTGCCCCCAACCAGTCTAGAATGGAGCCATGCATGAGAGGCCAATAATGTAAATGGTCTGAAGGCCTTGAGGTTCTTCAAGTGTTGCCCTTAAGTGGACGTATAGCTTCTTCGGGAAGCAGTTTCAAGTTTGGTTTCGCCGAACGGCCCTTTGTCAGAGGGTCGGGAGGACTTTGGAAAAAGTACTCTTGGAGGGCAAACGGTGTAAGTTGTAGGGTACTTTGTTAAATTTCCTAATCGCCCAAATCATATAATTACATATCAGGTTATATTGAAATCCAAACGAGCACCCAACACGACAGCTGTTGGGCAAACGTGTTGGTACAAATTGTAACCATTTTGGGGTCAAAATTAGTTGGGTAATTTGTTTTGCCCAACTAATGAGTAAAACACTTAACCAACTGAGTTGGGCAGTTTTTTACGCAATTCTGGAAAGAAGGCATACGGAACCAACGGTTGGGTAATAATTTTCTAGAGTGTATGATGCCACATAGCACTTAGAGTGCAAATATACTCAGTGGAGGTGGCTTCCGCCTCACTTTAGATGTCGCGCAATAAGATCGAACACAAATACATTAAATCCAGTCCAAAAAACTCTACATAAAATGGCACAACCGCGCACCCTAAAATCAAAAGAGTCAACTTAGTCACTCTTTGATAGAGTGGAAAGTGTCAATTCACTCGATAAGAGTGACAATTCACTCCAAAGAGAGTGAAATTTACTCCAAAAGGAGTAAAATTCACTTCAGGCAGGGGGCAAATTCACTCTTCAACGAGTGCATGTATTTGATAACCCCTTTTTTTAAAGAGTGATTGCTTGTAGGTCCTTTATGGAGAGTGAAAAATCGCTCGTTTAGAGGGAATTTCAGTATGGCGTGAATTTCAATCTTCTTGGAATGCTATATCACTCAAAGCGAGTGTAATTCGCACTTTTAACTCTATCAAAGAGTGACTGAGTCCACTCTTTTGATTTAAGAGTGTAAGGATCGGGACGTATACGCCTAAAAGTTCACAGCCCCGAAAATGAAGTTTAAACACTTTAATAATAGTTCTGAAACATGTTTTAAAATATGAGAGCTTTCTAATACCATTAAACCTCTTACTTCTGTAGGAGTATCGAATCAGTTGTTAGTTTAGCACCACAGGGCACAATGTTCGCGGGTTCTGGCAAAAATTTCTAATTTCCGGTTCGTGATTACTGGTGCGCATGCTGAAACTTAATTTTAATAAAATGATATAACACTCGAAGATACTTACACCTCTGTGTGGTCTCTCATAACAGACAGAAAATCAGTCGAAATGAATTCCAAGGGATTACGCTGCACTTGGCTGTATTAAATTAGAATTAACTTTGAAAATCATAAATGAAAGCACAATTTAATATGACTCAAACATAACATCTTTAATAAACTATACAGTTGTTAGGAAATTGTTTCCAAGTTTAGTGGTTTTAATTTACCGAATGATGCTAGTGAGAGTTGTGAGTGGTAGGAAGTTGAGCAGTGTGAATTTGAAGTGCTTATCGACAGGCTTCAGTCACAGTATTCTAAAAAAACGCTTTTTGGATTAATTGCTATAAGACCTTGTTGAGAATGGCAAAATGTTTGAAGGTATGATGGGAGTACCTTCTTTCGCACCCATTGAAAAACAAAAGCTGTGCATTGTTTGCATGGAATGTAATTTTTGCACTACATTTTGAGAATTTAACAATATTGTCCAAGTTAACTTCACAACTTACAGGCTCTGTTGTGTGCGTTAGGTGGGTTTTGGCACGAGGATCAAATATGTTACTACATATAGAAAAAAATTGTGTTGCTCGCCCCTGTACGCCTTAAATGCACCCTGTAATATTTCCTAACAAAATTAAATGTAAGACTATTTTTTTAATTTGCAACTTAATGTGAAATATATGCTCACAATACCGATAAACTGCTGGAATAGTTTGCTTCAAAAAGATTTGTGGTTAGTTCCGATATTTGATTTCCAAACAAGTATCTCAAAAGTAAAAAGAAACAGAAAAATTACAACCATGTTTATTTTTGCATACGTTTGATAGATAAGTGATGGATGATATGATAGTTTTTTCAGCATGCCACATATGCTTGTGGTTAATTTGCATTTACAATCAGTTGTTCACCAGTTTGACAGGTACATCGGAGTCTCAAGTTCCGCACAACATCTAAAGGACAAAATTTATCCTTGTTCGCAAGTGAAAAATGCTTTCTGCTTCAGTAACCTCTAATGACATTACATGTAACACCCTTTATCTCAAGTTATGGATACTAAGGACGAAAGTCGGGACAGACGATTCAATTACGCAAAAGTTGATTAACTTTATTTTCCAAGCTCATTTGAGAATCATCGAAATTAAGTACACTACAAATGAACTTAGCTGATGTGCTTGGTAACAAAGAGTTCCTTTGTAACATATAACAACATTCTGGTTAGCAAAACCTTCAAAAGTTGTATATTCTTAAGGTTTAGATAAAACGCAACGTTGCAATGGGCACATGACTAGTTCTTTAACACATGTACAACAAAAGCTTCGTTATCGGATCTCGCCTACATTTTCCAAGAATTTCATCCTCAGTTCTGAAATTTGACTTTTAAAATCCAAATGTAATTGAGAAACTTTAAATTAGTTTGCAAAATTAAAAAAAAGAATGGTAACTTTAGATGCCATCAGAGTTTTTGGCTTTAATGTAACATTTTTTCATTCCAGTTTCAAAAGGTCTAATTATAGCTTGTCAAAGAGGATGAGCACTGAGAAATCACACGCGCGCAATATAAATGATACGAAATCTCTTCTAGGCCCTGTAGGAGATCGTCATATAGTTATTAAAATGCATTATCGACGTAATGATCCCTAGGGCCTCAAAGGTATGATTTCAATCTAGAGTTCGTATGAGGAATCCACATCTCCTACAAGGCTAGTGAATGTCTTGTGTAAGTTTTATTATAGTTCATTAGAGAATTTGCTCAGACTCATAAGCGTATACGGGAGCATTTCAGTTTGTCGGGGGCAGAGGATTCTCTGCCCGAAAAATGTAATTCTGCCCGAAAGACTATCTAAGCGGAGCGCCACCATTAGTTGGCGCGGAGCGTACAGAAAATTTTGAAGAATCGCAACCCCTCAGACAGCCGGAAATGGCCTTTCCCAGGCTTATAAGCAGAATCAAAGCCGTCGATATTTTGAACTTTTGTTTGCAATAAAATTTTCACCAAAAATGGGCAAATCTACAAAAAGGTCAGAAAACTCCCAGATGAAATGTACCACTACCGTAGGATGACTACATTAAGTTATAATTATTGGAAAATGAGTTTGTTTGCGCGTTCTACAAACTATTTTACGTCATGCAGCATGAGATTATCATCAATATAATTTTGAAAATTGAAAAACTTCAGAAACCCTCGAAAATCCCAAGGCTTCTCAATTTCGAGGGAGGATGGCATTGCATAGCATTCCGGCTGCCTATTAAATATAAGTTTCGTGGAACTTTACAAGGATCCCGTGTGTTTTACCAACCTGTTTAGCTCAGATTCAGAGGCTCGAATTACCTGAGTGGGGATGCCATGCAACGAATTGGCTATTAAAAACCGATTAACTCAATTTTCGCGCGATTCCCAAGCAAGGTAGCAGCCTGTTTATATGCACTTGAACAAACAAGGGCGCAAATTATTTCCTAGTGAGCAAACGACCTAAGTCCATATCAACGGTTTTTGCACACTTGATGCCCACAAACCGTACCCATTAAATAAAAACAAACGTGGCCAGATCATCGGCATAGTCGCATGGACCCCTTTTGCCTCAGGCAAGGGAATACAAAATTAAAAACGAAATGAAATCTTCACGATACCTTTACGTTTCATTCATAACGAGATAGTTTAGTTGCATGACATTGACGATGTTTTCTACTGGTAACCAATCGACAAAAGAAATCATGAGTATAGACCCATGACAAACAAAAAGTTGTAACAAATACAAATTGGAATGTTTTGTGAACAAAAAATTTGGTTCCACAGCACTGCAGGTTAAAAAGTTTCGCACAATTTTAAGAGGATCATTTTGAAAAGTGCAAAATCGTCATCTCATACATATGCTGCCCAAGTACCTCTCGACCAAGTGCGTTTCAGCCTTCTGGTGACTATTGGTGATTGTCATTTAGTAATATGGTGCGCCACAAGATAGCTTTTGATTTATTTGTTCGGGCAAAATTTTAGGGACTGTATACATCCTCTCCCCCCTTGTAATCTGGCAATTAAAAATATCCCAAAACTTTTTTGCAACTTTTGCCCGAATATTGTGTCATTTCGGGCAAAGGTTTGCGCAAGAATATGAAGTGAGGCTGACGAAAAATTGTTTTTTCATAAGCTGTTCGAATGTGTCGCGAATTTTGGTATCTTTTAGAGTTCCATGGAAATTGTACCGTGACTTTGATGCTTTTTTATAATTTTAAGGGTTTGAAGGAATTCGGGCGCGCCTAGGAGTTTTCTGTGTAAGTAGAAACAAACCAGGTTTTAAGACTCAAACGGCTGACGAATTTTTCCAGATCCCTGCCCGAATTTTAGGTCTTGAGAAAATTTGGGGGGTAGTCTGCCCGCCCCCCGCCGCGTACGCCTGTGCTCAGACTGAAGCTTGACAACTTTTCTTGTACTTGGTTTCAAGAACTTAATCCCAAAGACAAAAATTGTTTAATTCAACTCACATTAAGTGGGCAAATGTTTTAATGAATTTTAAGAAATTGGTACAGTTTCACACTGTGATTGCCAAAATAATCTGTGTGAACAAATAAGTCGTAAAACCAATTTTGAAGCAGTAAAATTGGTTACGAAGTCATGAAAATATCAATGAAATTTTCAATGTAACGCCACTCCGCAATGGGCAGTTGAAAAGCAAACAGATGTAAGCAAATACGTCATTCGGTCAGTACACTTGGCCTTGTGACGTGAGATTATTGCCCATTTAAGGTGCCAGGTGTTCATGGGAAGCCATTTTCTCATTATCTCTTTGTTTTAAAAATTCTTTTCGAGGCTTTAAACATCGTTTCTAAACGTTTCTAACGTTAAAAAACTAAAAAAAAAAACTAAAAATAAAAAAGTAAGAGGATCAAGAAATGAAAAACTTCATTCTCATGTGTTAAAAGCTGAAGGTATTCATTATTTTTACCTAAATCATTGCACAATCAACATATATAAATCTCTCAGATTTCACATTTAAATTTTTGAAACTATTGTATAAAATGAACTTAAACTAGTTTTTGAAACAGTCTCTTTACCGTTGTTTAGAATTCAACTTTGAGTACTCATGAAAATTATATAATCACTTACGTCACAGCTTTCAAGGATCAGAAAAGAAGGAAAGCAAGACCATTTTTGAATAAAAGCATTGTTTACGATGACGAAAAAAATAGAACATACCAAAGAATATTATTTTTTCTTTGTTTCATGAGAAATTTTGCGAAAGCACGGGTTTTGTACTATTTTGTGTGCCCCTCTTTGAAAAAAAAAACCGCTTACTGTTGACATTGTACAAATAAGTAAATGTAACACATCAGAAGCCTAGGAGACCTTTGGCTACTTTGGTAATTAGATATTTTATGTATACTTACAAACTTGTTACACTGGTATAGGATAACAATCCTTCAGGCAATTGCTTTATGCTATTTTGAAAGAGATATCTGGCGATGAAAAGTTTGAGAGAGCTGTCAAAACTATTTATTCACATGAACTATTCAAGATGCTCTAGGGAGGGTGTAATAACGTAAAATTGTATACTATCCAAGCTGCTTTGTGATTCTGGTGGGTAATTAGTAGTGCCCTATTTTCCAAAATGTGAATGAAATGTAAATTTACTGCAATGTATGGTATTGTTTATAGTTGAAAGCTTCAGAAACGTCTTTGTATGGATGAAGCAAGAGAAATACCTTGAATCATTTTAAAGACTTAAAGGAATTTCTATATTTACTTCCAGTTATATTCATAATGGTAATATTATTCCTTTTTGAAAATGAACATCATCGAATCAAGCGATTTCTTCGGAGATGACTGTGAGAACAGATAATTTCTTACAGCTGCTTGAGTTTCGGAAGACTCCACAATAGCTCTCGTGGGATGTGTTGAAGTTGATTTCCACTTAACATCAAAGTCACCATCAAATGCTTTGTTGAAGGAGAGGCAAAAAGCGTCTTCGGAATTCTCTTCAACTGGTTGTTTCCTAAATCTCTGGGAAAGGCAAACTGAAAATATTACACGTTATTCAGCACAAAATGTTGTTTCTTTTTACTAAAAGCTTACAGAAATGAAGCATTATGAAGCTAATGAAAATTTGCAAAGCCCTACTTCGTCGCACCTCGCATGTACTTCTATGTCGGTTGCAAAGGAATACATTATGAAGTTTTCATTTGCCGAAACATGTGATTTGATGTTACAGATTAAACATATTTCGCCTTCTTTGTTTCTTCTTATCCTTATCAATAATGTAGAAATAAAAAGTTAGAAATATCTTATTTTTCACAATAGGTGTAGAATCACGACGATTTATGTAATGGACGCCGAAGTCGCACAAACCTTATCAGGAGGAGATCTAATGGGTATGTATGGGTATCTGGAGAATTGCAGTAGGTCTTAAAGTTTTCATTCGGTTGAAACCTTAAAAGGAGCATAATAACAAGCTTTCATAGCTCGTGAAAATGCTGATCACTTTCCAAGCGTTCTCGTATTTCGAAAACATCATATTTACAAATGAAAAACGTGGTTGTGATTAGGCTAACTGTTTGAAACAGAAACCATACTAAGGTTGTTATTCTTTCCCAAGAAAAAGATGACCGAAGTAAATATTAAAACTCACAGTAAAACTGCAATAGAAGTGTTTGAGAAAAGCTTTTCTGGAATCTGCAATAGTCCCACGGAGGAAAGAAGACTGAAAAGCAACACACAATAATTAACATCTATTCAAAGCAGAATTGTACACAGCTTTATGCAAGTTGCATAAAAACACAAAATTGCCTTTTTCTAAGATTTTTGATATTACTTAAACACAACCAAATAGGTCACATTCTCCACTGGATCGTGTAGCACGTTCACTGTCTCCAGTTTGATGATTTGAAATGTCTTGCATCAGGGGTAATGATCAAATGTTGAGACTTGGAAACCCCAGTTACAATAAAAGTAATATTTCCTTCAAAAAGCTTATAACAAGTAAATTGATTAGTTTTTATAATTGATTTATGATTTTGATGATTTATGATATTGATGCAGCAAATCATTTTGCCTGCTATATTATAATGTTATAGACCACTTTTGTCTAGAAAGATTACAGGAGATACTTGTAAAATAGAAGAAAAAAGTTATTTAAAACCATTTTGTATTCTGAAAGATGCTTAACAATACATATACATATATACATATATATATATATATATATATATACAACTCTATATATATATATACAACTCTATATATATATATACAACTCTATATATATATATACAACTCTATATATATATATATATATATATATATATATATATATATATATATATATATATATATATACAACTCTAAATAAAAGAAACGAACTGATAAGCTCTTGTAGACGCAGGAACAAACATCTGCTGCGTAATTATTCTATTAGGTAATGTATCTGCTCGCTGTACACCTTTCTTGCCTGTTCACAACGAACACAGAACGAGCACGTGCGTTAAAACGGACACGTTCAAAAGCAGCGAACACATACGTATTCAACGTTACTGACATCATTCTACTTTAGGTTTCTGAGGAGTGAGGATCTACATTATTGGCCCTTACGAAACAGTAACTCCACGACGTTTCGGGTATGAACCCTTCATCAGGTGGCAAAAAGCAAACTGAAAAGCTAACAGTAACGATTGGACAAGAAAAACATCAAATCCGAAGCGACCAGTGTAAAAACAGAACAGGACGAAAGTGATTGTCAGAAAACATGAATGCGAAGGATGAAACACAAAACTTTAAAGGTCCTTGATGAAATCGTTAAAAAACGAACATAGTCGGAAAAGTAGACAAAAACCAGGCCCGAAAAAGGTACTACATGGTAAAAAACAAGCACGAAGGGGGTAGGTGTAAAAGGACTTACAACTGGCTCAAAAGGGGGTGATTATCACAAAAGGTCAATTCTAACGTTTAGGCCGCGTGGAGCGAGACCACTCCTTAGATTTTTTGTTCCATATGGGTTACCCTTACCCTTTATTGAACCATCACTCTAAACGGGTGATTCCCTGAAAAGGATCAGCCTGCTGTCATACCGGAGAAGGCAGATCCCAGCCGTATACCCCTTGTAGTCAACTATCACACAGCTTTAGCGCCACTTTTACGTCAGGTCAAACTCTCATGTGGCATCATATCCTCTGACCCCGAGCTATTAAGTATTTTTGATGGACCTCAAGTAGTGGCGTATCGCGAGCCACGTAACATCATATCCCTTTTGGTTCGCGCCTCCCTCCCTTCCACAGATCCAACCCAATAATGGCAATGCACCATGTAAAAAACCTAGATGTCTGGTTTGCAGGCACATTGACCCTTCACCTTCGTACCTCCACCAGGCCTCAAACATCATCTTGAGACCTGGTCGTTTTAATTGCGATTCAAACAATGTAATTTATCTATTGTATTGTGCCAAATGTCCAAGGGCCACGTACATCGGTGAAACAGGTACTAAGTTTAGACTACGGTTCAATAACCATAAACATAGCATACGCTCTAACAGTCCAGGTTTTCCAGTTGCCGAACATTTTAACCTTCCAAACCACCAGATAACAGACCTGAAATGCATTATTCTGTACGACTTTTTTTTAAGAATACCGAGGATAGGATCAAGCTAGAGGTTAAGTCTATCCCTCGACTAAATACCCATAAAACCGGGCTTAACAGGGACCTCTCTTTCATGGGCAACCAAGCGAGGGTTACTCCTAACACTGTGTAAGCTTTTTACCATTTTGTGTTTCAAACTGAGGAAGAGCAGTGGTGTCACGCTCGAAATATTTTGTACGTCTTCTTCATCGTCAAATTCTAGTTGGAAATGAAAGTATCATTTTTTGTTTCGTTTTTCTATTGCTCCTGTTTACTTTTCCAACACACGCAACCTATTATTTGTATATATATATATATATATATATATATATATATATATATATATATATATATATATATATATATATATATATATATATATATATATATATACATATAAGAATTACTTACTTAATATTACAGGGGACGCGTTCCTATGACATTCCTCTGACGTAACAATGGAGAACAGTATTTATAATTAGTTGACCGCGCTCAATCAATGGCCTCAATGGCCTCAATGGCTCAGTGGTCAGAGCATCCGCCTTGTAAGCGGGAGGTCGCTGGTTCGAATCCTGCTTGAGGCTAAGTTTTCCATTTCAAAAAAATAAATCCTTTTTCAGTATAAGGCAATGCCTATGTTTGGAGAAAAAATGACCTAAGGTCTTCATGCGACTTTTCAATACCGCACTGGTTCACTTATTCATATAAGGTCGCTACGTCACTCGACTTACTTTAGATATATATATATATATATATATATATATATATATATATATATATATATATATATATATATATATATATATATATATATATATATATATATATATATATATATATATATATGTACATTTATATACATATATATATATATATACATATATATATATATATATATATATATATATAGAAACTGAAGAAATGGTGGGATGCGGACACAGTCTCATAATTTCTGCAGTTTCTATATTTAGAAGTCGCTACGTCGCATCTACACTTCCGTGTATTTATATATATACATATATATATATATGTATATATATATATATGTTTATATATATATATATATATATATACATATATATATATATATATATATATATATATATATATATATATATATATATATATATATAGCTTATTGTGGAATAAGGGAAAATTTAAGGGCAAAATATCAACGTTAGGGGGAAGTTACCGTTACGGGGAAAATATACACGTTCCCTTTTACGTTTTCACACACTGTTTTAATGGGAATACGTTAGTGTATAGTAAACTGCATATGGGGTACGTAATATACCTAATTACTTCAATGTTAACCAAATTACTGACGCCTATCTGTAAACACGTACGACTAGTGGACTATTGAATTTGCGTACATGTACCTGTTTTTCCTTAAAGGCGAAATATACAGTTTTGTATTTTTGTGTTTTTCATATCGCCAAACCTACCAAGATATACAAATTTCCCCCTAATGTTCAGTCTAGTGGTATATATAAATAAATGTATATATATATATACATATATATATATATATATATATATATATATATATATATATATATATATTTTCCAGCTTTACCAATTTGATTTATATATATATGTATATACATTTATATACACACACACACACACACATATATATATATATATATATATTTAAATTCTAAACACCGTTTTCGCATTTTGACAAATAAACCTTAACACTTTATTGCACTTGTAAATCTAGAGACGTTTCAAGATCATTTTGATAACTTTAAAGTAGGTTTTGTCTTTGCAAATCACGGTGCATTTGAAATAGTATGAAGAATTAGGCAACTATCGAACAAATTTTGCGTAGTCTTTTTGTACTTGCTTCCAAGTCTACCAGTCAATATAATATCATGGAACAATCTCTCTGTACCATTGCTTGTAGCAGAACATAACATTGCATCAAATGGAGCCCTTCAAAGTGTAGTTAGCTAGATGCGAGCTAGATCTCGCCTGATGCTGATTGAATTTCTTTGTCTCCTGGATATCAGTCATTCTTTTAATGATTATTTTGTTCCTTCTACAAAATTGAAGTATAACATATATATATTCGTCTAGAAAATAATTTAACAGATGTCAAAGATGCGAAGGGGAATACTTGATAGAAGACAAAATGAAGCATGCTACTAACACAGACATGAACGGAGAGCAAATTCTTACATTATACCGATGTTTTCAAAGCGTTCGAAGGCCTTTTCTGAAATACAGGGGAACTTATTTTTTGCAATGTTTCTTGAAAATAAAAAGAAAGGCAAATAAAAAGTTAAATGCATGTTTTAGAGGATTATCACAGCAAAATCTTGTGTAGATGATTAAATAAGTTCAGCCAAAAGGCGAGGTCCTCCTAACACATACGAGCGTAGATTATTTGTGCCCAAAGTTTTCTCTACAGTGGTAGTAACGATACACAAGCTATCGCCGCATTATCGATAGTAACTGGGTTCCGCGGCTTGCTGCATGAAGTGAAGGCATTTAAAAATACATCCAGGTGTCCTGAAACGATACGTAGTTACCCATCGTATACATTTAAAAGACTAATCGATATCGTGTCTGAACGACAATCGCGCTTATACCCGGGAGACGGGACTCGGTACTGATCTTGTGGGATGACTCCTCCTAGTGTTAATATGTGTATACAATGATTCAATGATTGTAAAATATACCTTCCATAAAGAATAACTACAAAGTCACCGGTGTTCCCTATTTGTATGAAATCTAACAGATTCCTTGAATGAGTGCTTACGTTGCACGGCAGGGTTCAAGTGCGGAAAAGTGAAGGCCTTGTTGGCAAGAGATTTGTTAAAAGTGAGAATAGAAAGGAACCTAAGGAAGTAACCCCTTTTGAGGTGATGTGGGTTGAAAACGGTGTGATTGTTGTAACAAAAATGCTAACAATGAACCCTCTTTCAATGAGTACATGTAATAACTTGACTGCGATAAATGTAACAAAAGGGTAGTATATTAAGTTTAGTGTATAGCTTATTACAGAATCACATCAAATTGACTTTGTTAAGAAAGAAAAATGGCACAGAACAATAGCAAATCGTGTTTGTCTGAACCATAACGTACATTTGCTGAAGAAAGTTCATCCATGGAAACCATGCAGGGTCAACATTTGTAAGTCCATTCATGTTAATTGATCTGTTATCGTTGAAAAAAAAACATTTGCGAACAACGTCATGCATTGTTAATTAGAATGTTAATGGGGAAAAAAGTTTATCAGACATCAGATGAGCATTCGGTACGAAGGAAATCTTTTAGCATTCTGTGAGTTTGTTAATGAATGTTTATGATTCATATCAAGTAAACGGATTCTTTATCTTCTATGACAGACAAAGGAGACTTTTAAATTACTTTTTCGTACGATGTAGACATTACTACTAAAATGAATGATTGTATTTTTAAGAAAAATTGTTTGGTTAGGTGTTGATGATGTAATATTAAAGACTCCTTCAATGTCGACAATTACACAATGAAATGAAAATAATGTGAGAAACTTGTGTTTTAAAAGTAATACATTCAACACATGGAAGTACTAACTACATAGAGGTAACTGATCGGGACGGTATACTGATTATACTTACAGGTCATCAGGTTTATGTTCAACATGCTACTCTGTTGTAGGTATCATACTTACAATTTTAAGATCTTTTTGCAATTAGCAAACAGCCCTTCCGGGAAAGTTACCAAGTTTGGACAACGTTTGATATAACTATAAGGAGAATTAGAGAACCGTTAGGGAACTAGTTTACTTACTCTAAAATATTGTACAAGGAAAAGTTATGTTCTAAACTGAAATCCCCAGTTCTTAACAGTTTTTTGAACTGTTTTTTTCTGTCCACAATTTATATATTTTGCACGTTTAATATTTATTTTGAATATGTTAGTATCACTTGGCACATTAAAGTAAAAAACAGTCAACTATCAGCACAAACTACATTTTTGTAGTTGTCCACAGGAATTCTCAATTGGCACAGCTGTTTGATTGGCTGAAAGTTAAAAAAGGGTATTGTAGCTTGAATTACACAGCATTGACTGAACTGAGAATCATTTGATATCACCTCGGGGTCTTGTTTACTCACTTCGAAGCAAAAATATTAGATTTTGTCTGAATGCGGATGAGGATGAGTTATAGACAGTTAGGTTTGGGAGGGGCCTTAGTTCCGTAAGTTGATTAAGAGAATCGGAACTGTTTGGTTGAGAGGATAAGGCATTTACGTTCAATAAAACCAGACCTGAACAAAAATTGTTGTTACTGACATTATTTCAAGCAATTTCATAACAATAAATGATGACTCACAGCCACTTGACGTTCTCACAAACGCTGTGAAAAGCACCAGACTGGATTTCTTGTAACCGGTAAAGACTATCCATGTTTCTGTAATTGAAGAATGGAACAGGAGATATACAGCATTTTAACGACATTTAAATAATGCTCTTGACCCCGTGATTGGTCTAGGTGTAGAGTACCTGATTCTCACTCGAGGAGCATGGGTTTGAATCTAAGGTCGAGTCATACCAAAGAATGAAAGAAAAAAATTAACATATAGACGAGTTCGGTCGTCAAGCGATGGTCTGAATTTAGTAGGCCATAACTGGGGTGTATCACCTTTAATTCTTTTAGTCCTTTTACTTACCGGTACCAAGGGTGATTGTACACTGAATTGTATCCTGATTTCCTCAGTTTACATTGAATATGAGATTTTGAAATTCATGTTGACAATATATGAAGTATATTTAATGCTGATGGACTGCTAATGGCTGCTTACAGTCACTAACAACAGGTTTCTATAGTCATCGTGTGTGGTAAGCAATGGGATAAGAAAACAACGCAGAACATTCAGTATTATTGCTTTAGAGGTAGTGTGACTAAAAATTACAGATTTCGTTTTTGCAGTAAAAAGCATGAAAAGCCAAGAAAAAAACCACATTTGCCTTAGGAATCAAAAATTGACCATTTTGATTAATTTCTAAATTGCACTTCGTTATTTTTAATTGTTAGTTCAATACGCAAATCTTTTGATGTCATGAGAGAGGCATGCCATGTATGGATAATGTTGCATGAAAAGCCAAGAAAAAAACCGCATTTGCCTTAGGAATAAAAAATTGACCATTTTGATTAATTTCTAAATTGCACTTCGTTATTTATAATTGTTAGTTCAATACGCAAATCTTTTGATGTCATGAGAGAGGCATGCCATGTATGGATAATGTTATCCTTTTTTCAATCTTCATTTCAAGGACAGTTATAACATAAGTTTGTTCTTAAATTTTGTTTTGAAGGTTTAAATTATCAGTATGAATTACCTTATCAAAAACTATCAAATTTAAATTAGCGGTTAGGATATAATTAATGTAGGGTTAACAAAAAGAAATAACAGCACTGTGCAACACTCTAAATATTTATTTGACTTAGTAACCCATCGCTTCAGAAACATTCAAATTTTAAAAGGTATATCTTGAGAACCATGAAAGATATTGAAATTCCAATGGATTTTTCCTTAGAACGCTGTTAACTCCATACATGTCAAGCGAATTCATGTCGTTTTGCTGACATATTATTTTTATTAGGCTCTTGCTGACGTTTTTAAGAAGTCCTTAATTCATTTGTACACTCTTTGGCTTTGCTAGACAATTTACAGGTGGACACCCATGTTTCCAATTTTTCAAAGGTTCAACAACACATAAGGAAAGTAGTTTGCTGCACTCGAAGCGCGCCGAAATCTTCTTTCCTTTTAAGCAAATATTTGAAAATATGGAACTTGCATTGCAAAAACTTTTGGGTGTTCTGCGTTTTTTGTAAAAAATCAAATCTTAGGGGATGACTTAAGAGTCTGAGTTTCGTATTTGCAAATCTGAGATTGCATGGCGACCAAATGTCGTTGTTGTATGCACGAGACCTACGAAATGAGGCCGTCCGACGAAAATTTATAATTCAGGAGCTTATATGATAGGAATTTGAAACTTTATGAAAGGAAATTTCTGTAGTTGCAGAGCCACTCGATGATCTGGTGTTATATATTGTGGGTGGAGTTGGCCGGGTGGTTTGAGCGTACTACCTTGCATGCTGAAGGTCCCAGGATCAAATCCCGGTGGAACCACTTGTAAATTTCGGGGTCTAAAAATTAACTTGTTCAGCATAGCTTTTCACAGTAATGCTGAGGGGGTTTAAAATTGCTGAATTACAAAATGGGTGTTTGGTTGTCCGTTTCAGGAAACTGTCCAAGTCAGGAAGTTGTCCGCTTGGTCAGTTCAGCGGTTGAGCAGTGGTGCAGAGCAAGAACCTCCACCCCACCCAGCCTTTGGGAAAGTGGCTAAAGACTGGGGATACGGTCACGTCCGTCGGGTGAGGAAGTTAAATGGCGGTCCCGGGAGCAGGACTAGGAGCGATTAGTACACGCCTACCTCGTTACCTCTGAGCACTGTTCGAAAAGAGTGTTCATCCATGCTCACTCTGGTCCTTGATGAGCCAAATGGCTTCCTAAACCTCAAAACGTTCACTTAGATTTCCGATTCTGTTACCTCTAAAGCTTGGAAAAGTTTACCAAACTGATATTTGACCGAGCCCTACTGAATTAGGAATTGCAATATGCAGCGCGCTACCTTTTGGAGACAAATAATTGCAAACATTGAGCATTTCATTGGAGACCATTCAAAATTATATTAAATAGAGTTAGGAAAATTACACTGTAGTTGACTAGTGTCACAAATGTTTATTCCGCCTGTTGTTTTTTAACCTGCCCTATTAGTGGGTGCGGCACAACGATATGTTTTCCCTCAATATTTTCATTGGTGAAGCCATTCCCCCCTTGCCCCCTATGATTGACGCCCTTGCGTTAAGCCCACCAAAATGATCAAAAGAACAAAGTATGATGTTTCAAGACCAAAAAGCAACTTTCAAAGTTGGTAAAAGACTTCCCATAATCACTGGTAGGTTATCTGAGCCTACTCTGTGAACATATTTGGTCTTAGTTTCAATTTTATAAAACGATCTAACTTATGAAGCCATTATATTCTTATTACCCTATCCCACATGGAACCATCAACATTGAATGCTTCCATTCTCTCTTCTTTGCCATTCCTTCACTCGTAGTTTGTTTTTCATTTTAACAACATCCATCCATCGCCATCCTCAAATTTCTGTGATAGATGGACCTACTCTGACCGGTGTCGCCTTCATCACTGACAAAATTTACTACTATTATTGACAAAAATGATTTTACATCTTTTAAGGAGAAAAATGTCATATCGGGTAAAAATATCCAAACGTCTGTGACTCTTTAATGAAACTTTTTTATTCCAGAGTCTCCAAGTGGTGACACTATGTGGTTACGAACTTGAAATCATCCCATCTAAAACCGAGAGCATACGCAAATTATTCTTTTTTTGTATCTCTGGGACTCAGCGCACGAGCAGGGCATCTTTACTTTGTCCAAGGAGTTGTCATATTATATTTTCAACTCCAACTGAATTATTGAATGGTATACCCTTTATTTCCTTCGGTTTGATGACCTTGATCATCTAGACGCAGAGCAGGGCAGGAAATGCTGCAGCGTACCCTCAAGTACTCCAAACTCAACAAACAAGCAAATTCTTTTGACACAGTTTGAAGAGCAATAATATTAATGAAAATCAATATGTGCAAAGAGCACAAAAGTGTGACAGTTTGTGAGAAAGGTTTGACGGGGAGAAATTCAATGATTCCAGTATTTTCCGAAGAACATCTCATCGAAACCCTTGCAGACAGAGGATGGAGATGTTCCCCTAATGGGCACCGTCCTATACCTGAAGGTTCAGGGCCCCAAATAAACCGGGGCTGGTGAATTCAATGTTTCGTTATTATTCAATATAACTTTCCAAAAAGGTGGATTTCAAACAAATGTCCTTCTCAAGACTGCTGTTGTGCCCCTACGGATTCATACCTACACACTAAGCCAACCAACCTTACCAGAAGGATTATTAATGTGAATAATGGTATCCCTTAATCATGAGTACATGAATGAAGCTGAAGTAGTACGAACTGAGTGAACATTAAAGGGAAATATTGCGTTTGTTTAGCAAGAAAAAGTTATCCTTTTAAAACTAATATTAATTAACGAAGGGTGATAGATTGTATAAATCAGGCAGTAATAATTCCCCCACGTAAAGAAATTCAGTTGTATGTTGCTCGAGAATAATTTTTTCACCCAAACTTTCAACATTTCAAATGCTGCAATCCCCATGGATCGTCTTGCTCATATAGTATATTGAAAAGATAGAGTTATTGCTGGGGTTTATGACTAAGACTGATTTGTTGGATATTGACCGAGCCATCTTTTTTATACTACTCTTTGGTTGGAACATTTTAAGCACATTATTTCCCTTAAAATATGAAATTTCCCGAAAGGGTTCCTCCTATGTAAAAATCCTCCTTTTTTGTAATGTGTGTCTTCTTTGACCAAATACACCATTTATGATAGACATACAATACTCTCAATGCAAGTTTTTTCATTAAGTTTCTGGTGAAACCCTTCACAAATAATGTAGCGCATGAAAAGGGAGGGGTTTTGTACAGCACTATCCAATCGACTCACATTAAACTTCTCGTGGATTCCGTCTAAACCAAGTACATCATTTGATGGCAATGTCAGACAATTACAGACATGCAAAGACATTACACCAGCTCCAGAAAACCCTAGCAAATAAGCATGCAGATGGAGATTCATATACAGTACGCTATTGCACAATCCAGTGTCTGATTTTTTCGCAATCAATTAGAATGAAACCTTGAAAAGAAAGAATTCCTTCCAGCAATAATAAAATTGAGCTTTAAATTTAACAACGGGGGAGGGGGGTCAGCTGCAACGTTATAACGTCACCCCTAGGTTGCCAGTGTCATTTGGCAACTTGGGGTAGCGATTTTATGAGTTGCGCTCAGAATGGCATAGACACAAATGACGGCATTCCGTTGGACATGAGATCGGCGTCGTAAAATCTAAGCTTCCTAATAACATTACTCCCACGACGGTTGAGTTGGAATTTCGGTACATCCAACTAAGATAACAAGGTTCGGAAATGAACATTTGTAGAAAATCGATTCAGTATATATATAGAACGTACTTACATCTTAGTTAGCTTATTCAGTCCAGTAAAACTTAGGTTGCTTATTCTCTCAATCGGATTATGAGAAATATCTCTGGAAATATTACAGCAATGAAACGTCCACTAGTACATGAATGAGTTGCAAGACCAATGGATTAAATGATACCAATTCAAATTTTGGCACACCATTAGAACATACTTTCGAAAGAATATCTGTCCAAGTGCTATCTTAGTTCAAACAAATGGCGACGGGAGTTTAGCTTTTGCAAAATAAATCTGAAGCATTTTTTGTGGGAAACCTTTTGGTCACAAAAACCTGACATTTGGGACATAATAAAAGGTACCACTACTTTAGCATCAACAACTATACGTTCCGTGCCCATAGTCACAAATGGGTAAATGTTGAACCGGAATCATAATTAAAAGACCTGTAACCAAATGGTCATGTTTACGCATAACAAAACGTTACTCTTTACTATGGCTGCTCCTTTTTTTCTTTTTGAAAATGGCTGTCATGGATGTCTGCTTATACATAGATATGTTGAAGACCTACATTGGTCTTAAGACATTTATAAATTTGGTTTCCATTTAATCATTGCAGATTGAGTTCCTCCGAAACTTAGAAAAACTTATCATGCCTTTAAAGTCCTTTCTTTTTACACCACTGAGAAAAAAATCCAGAGTGTTGGAGATAACTTGGTCCAGTGAGCGCCTATTGTTGTTTGCGGGTTTCTTTTGTTTAAAAAAATTGGCCAATTGATGATATCGTCCAATTTATAACATCCACATTTCAAGGGGCAGGAATCTCTAATGAGTATGTAAGTATAACTTTATGCAACAATTTATTTTAAGGTCTCGATTTACCTTAACCGGGCATACCAGACATTACCATGAAATAATTTGTGTATATAAATTCCAATAATATTTAAATAAATTACATGATCTGTACTTATCGTGTTTTTAATTTGATTGTATAAGGGAAATAACAATATGCATAACATTTATTTTTTTTCATGTTACTTAAACAATTACACCTGTCCAGTATCTTTAATTTAACAAATTATCAAAACTGGTTAGGTTTTTTCGCAAATGTTAAAGTTGCAATCAAGACGTTAAGTACGAATTCACAATTTAGAGACTGGAAAACAAATGGTTTCGTCGATCAATTTGATTTAAAAATTTCCACTGCTGAACGCTTTGCCCTTTGTTCGAATATACGGCCCCAACTAGTTATTAAGCTTTATATCATGAGTTGGACAAGTTTACTAACCGTGATTAATCTAAAATGGTCCACTGATCTGCTGTCTCCCATCAGCGAGTAGGAAGATTGCTTTCATCAACAAGCAGAAAAATAATTTCCTAAGGCTAAGCTTTGCTTATGCTTGGGTAACTTCCAACTACATTTGGTATTAGTACCAATCTAGGGTCCCCATTCAAATGCCTGATCCACCGTGTATGTGGTAAAGAGAGTTTTGAAACAAGTCTTTACGTTATGTACAATATATCATTCGTTCTTTGGCGAAGAGCATCGCAAAACTCTATGCAAGCTCACACTCATAAAAGGCAAATGTAATAATCATTCTTGCTACAAGCTTGGATAAAAATACCGGTATTTTAATGGTTCAACGAAACAAACAGTTGTTTTTGTAACAAGTTCACAGAATTTATATTGGGATCATTGCGTGAAACCAACATTTTGATTCAGTAAAGCATATTGGGTCTACATGTGTGATTCAGAATCACATTGCATCTACGTGCCGTTAACAATAACGTTAGAATGCAATGACCGACTTTGTGTCGATAGACTTAACAAACCCTAACAGTACTTACAATTCGTTCATCTTGAAACAATTTTTAAAACTTCTATCTGCTATCGTAGTTATCGAGTTGTTTCTTATATATCTGAGTTTAAAATAAAATAATGGATTTGCATAAGAAGACTGCGTTGATAAAGTAACTTCTAGAAATCATATTTATTTAGTAAACTGCACAAAACTTGACAAAGGATTTACAACAACTGGTTCTAGTAGATTATTATTTCACGGTCACTTTACTGATAAATGCACTTGCCAGGGGTAGTTCTATGTCAAAATGAGAAAAAAATGTCTACATAAGAATTTATGATCAAGTATTCTATGTGATAATTACAACTACTTTGTATACCGACATCAACACATCCAGGTAGCTGCAAACAAGGAGTAAATTCCCACCCAGCATACTCAAGTAATATTTACTATACTATTGCCTGCTGAAAAGATCTACACTAGCATATGTTTAACATTTATTTCACTCCAGAATTGACTGAAATATCTACGGAAACAATTGACTTACAATGGTTACAAAAACTTACGCTGCTTGAAGCATGTCGCAATGACTAAAGAACAGGGAGGTACTTTTTATCTTATTAAAGTTCCCGTTGCTATTCAAAATTAGAAAGAAAAAACTCATTATAAGTATCAAATTTTATATTAATTTTGTCAAATATATATTAGCAAAATAGTGCAATACACACTTATCTTACAAAAAATAAACATTCGGGAAACGTTCAAACAACTCACTTGACAAACCGTGTCAAACTGCGTTAAAGTGCATAGTAGGATGTGAAAAATATTTTGCAATCATGACAATATAAAAAGAAAAAGAAAACACGAAAAATGTGTTGGCATTCCGGAAGAAAAAATGAAGTATCGTGTGCAAATTATGTTCCAGTTCTACATGCGTTACCAATCATAGGCACATGTTTCCCTATATGTATTTGCATTTATGATTGTGTTCAAATATGGCAGCTTTACCTTTTTAATTGCCGAAACAACAACTTTCCAACAAAAAGAAATCGTTACGATCTCTATCACATTTTGAGTCCATTATAGCACATATCGATGTATGACTACCTGCTCCGTCTTTTGTTGACTGCAGACTTAACATATAAAATATATCATTGCAAAAAGGTTTTGGGTAAATATCCAGTTGAAGGTAGAATGAGATAAGAAAAAAGGTTAAATTGCGCTACTTCTTTACAATATACTTTACATTATACGCCGGGCTATCGAACCTTTGACTACATTTAAATGTGCAGTATTTACACTCCTGTCTTTGCGGTTTCTTTTGATATTGCATGTAAATTATACCACGGTATCCTACATCAAACATAGTTGCTTAAAATTTCGATTAATAAAGGAAAATGAGGTAAATATATTATGTCATAGTTACAATTCTATCAGGTTCTTGGGGAGGATGAAAGAGTTTTCCAACTTGTTTTCAGAGAAACTTCTAGAAACAAAAAGAACGAAAAAAACTTAGTATTTAAAGTTATAGACCATCAATTTGATTCCAAGTAAAAGCTCAATTATTATATATTAAAGTAATAAATAGAAAGGTGAATGAGTAAACTTAAACAGATAAAACTTAAAATAATCCAACAGCTCCATACTGTTTATTCAACTTGCATAGTGATAAACATCCCTCTGTGTAAAGCAACACGTTCACATAAGAATCTGGAACTTCTGAATCTTACTTAGTTCCCAGTCTGGGCCTAAACAATCACAGCTCTCCAATGGTCTACACAAGCCTCTATTGCACTTATTCGTAATAAAAAGATATTTTTATATACTTTGTTTCCTTCAAACCTAAATGATGTTACTTGTCTAAAACTAAATAAGCATAACATGTCGACAATATAGAAAGGTAATACCTCAAGGAAAAAATCTCCCGCCATTGTTTCACAACTGAAGGAACACATTCGATTACCACCGTATTAAGAAACTAAGTCACGAATGTGGTATTTTGAAAAGTATGTATGGAACGTTTTTCTTATGAAAAATATTAAATTAGCTCCAAAAGCAACGAATTCCTTTCTAGACTATGAAACGATATTACAAGAGCTTTTTTTCATAAACTCTAGCAACCTAGATACTCCAGTTTTTATTGTAACATTTCATTTGATTTTAGAGTACTTCGTTTTTGTCATACAAAACACAATTAAGTTGTATGACTAAACAAGTATAAACAAACAAGTATTGTTTCAAAGGTAACATCAGGCATTTCCTAGTGTGAATGTCACTCACAAACTGCGCAACCTTACAAACTGACTCATGAAATGGACCGGAACACAGGTTATGTCGTTGGCATCCATGTTTCTGAAAATTTAAAAAAAAAAAAAAACGAAATGTTAAAAAAAAAACACATTAATTACTGCAGTTGGCTCTAGTGGACATCCACAACGAATCCGATAATGGTTTATGAAAGCAAGGGCGGCAATATGTATCGGACATGGGGGGGGGGGAGGTATGGGGGGTTGGGGAATTCACAAATGAAAAGCTGATAACCAGGAAATCATGATATGGGGAAGAGTCATCGGATTATGTTAATATTCAATAATGACACCATGTGTTAGCCACTGTACACTTTGACTTTTTTCATGATTGAAGACAGGAGGAAATTTGAAATAAATTAGTGGTTTCTGGTAGGAGTACATTAAACATATTAGTCTAGTACTCAATGAGACTGCTACATGAACTCCCAAGGGGTAATGCAGAGCAAGAGCGACGAAACGAAAAAAAAAACATTGTTGAGTGCAAACAAGACCAATAAAAGTGATTCCAGACCATCAGTTAGTGAGGAGCGGAAAAGAAAATTTACAAACCCCCCAGTAAATCGGAAATGGCATAGCGCGGGTTTTCTTAACTGCATATACTCACCCTTAAAGCCACATTTTACAAATATTGGTGGCTGGACATCCCTTGTGATGGTTTTCCGAAACAAAGTACAGAACGAAACAGTTTCGACGGGCGAAGCGAGTCACAAAATTGCGGTCTGGCACTAGAAATATTGAAAATACTTTGCTTATGTTCGTAAAGTAGAAGAACTTTCCCAGTTTTTATACCAAGAAATTTCATTCCAATTGTCTCAAATAATTTTTTCCCAGCCGAAAGCTGTGTTAAGATTTTTCTTGTACTGATGGAAATCATGTTACATTTTCACGAAATTATCACGAGGAGCATGCAGGTCCATAAATGTAATCAGTTAAATTTTTGTGCTGGTTAAAAAAATTAGCTGTCATGCATCATTTGACTTTGATGATATCACTACATGTCACATAACGCTAAATTTATTGACAAGCTTACTGGTTATAACAAAAAAGTAAAAAGCTTCACATATTTTTCTTCCTGCCCCATGGGGCCAGGGGGCGATTGATAAAAAGTAGCTTCAAAAATATTGGAGGGATATGCCTGACCTCCATAGCTGCCAGTGTATGAAAGGTTAAAAACACGCACTCAAAAGTGTGAGAATAAGCTATTCATGTGTTATATTTATATGCCAAAAGAAAATAATTGAAAAATGTAATTGTCTTTTTTTTCAGGCAACACGTTTTGAATATTCATGATAAGATGTTGACAGATATGTTGGCTTGAGTCAAAATCCCAAAATCCTTTCCCTTCTTTATCTCCTAAATTGTAATAGATTTTTTTAAAAATTTCGCCCAATGTGTCATTTCCACAATTTTGGTTGATGCAAGTCTCCAAATTTCCAAAATTCTGGAAAACAAGCTGTAGTTATTCGGTATTTGAAAATAGCTGCCACAGACAGTAAAATCAGCTTTTCAATCAAAACTTTTATGGATGCGCATTCTCCAGAAAATTATAATTATTCTTATTGTTTGAGCAAGTTGTGGTATATCCACCATCATGAAAAAACAAATAAAAAAATTATAAGACCTACACGTTTTGAACCATTTGCACATGATATGGATATACTTTTGGTTTGACTTTCTTTAAACCAATGTGATAATATTTCTTAAAATTGCCCTTTTAGTATTAATTGTCATTTTACCTATTTACTCATCTACAGCACTTTAATTTTTCAGAAAGGTTGAAATGGTTTAATTGCTACTGTAACTGATCCTACAGTAACCTGCTGTTTTACAGTCTACCTTTATACTTGTTTCTTTATCTAAGACATCCATTCTTTCATTCCTTCAGTGATTAACGAGCATTTATTTTTACTTTTTGAACAAATCACTCGCTGCGAAAATAAAAAAAAGGATTTGGAAAATTAAAGGACTATATCTCGCTTCATTCTAAGGTAGGGATTCTAGGTTACTTTGGGTTTCGCCCGAAGCTTTTGAATTAAGCCATGCACAGGCATCAATAGTAAATTTTCTAAAGTATGAAATGATAAAGATGCCTATTTTACTGCTTTTAAGGATTGGACAGGGTATATTGTATTCATCTATATGGAACGCATGTACACTCACCCGTTGGTTGCACATTTGGTGTACTTTGCAGTAAGCGAAAAGGCCTACACTAGCCCCCTGGCTTTATCAAAAGTTCTGGATCCAGAATCTTATTATGCTACAATTTGGACAAATATACATGGGACTACCCCACTTCCCCTTCCGATGTTGAAATTCGTAAAATTCCTAATACTGTATATTTTGGTCCAGGCACTATTGAAGCAGACTGTTGGTTTTGGAAGACCAGCGAATCTAAATGTAGGTATTGCCACATTTGTGACAAAGTGACCAATCATTTTGTCTAGGATTGAATGTGAGTATTTATGCAAAAACCTTTCAGTACTAATTGGTGAATATATCTTAAGTCTCAACAACTACGACATTTTCCACCATCTGGTAGGAATATTCTCACAAATGGTAAGGTAGGTCAGTTCAGATTAGATTGGAAGAGTCAAACATTGAGTTTTGTATGTTCAAATTAAATTGAAATGGTTTATCTTACAAATATTGGACGTCACGTGGTATGCTACATGGCATGGCTTGTAGACTCCTATTGCTGCAGTCAATAAAGTTTCCGTCAGAGCAGTTGCAAACATTGCGTACATCTGAGTCTGAAAAGGAAAGAACGTGAAGCTGGTTTCTGAGCGCATTAGAGGAAAACAGAAAAACGAAAAGTTATACCGATCCACTTAGCTCAAAACTTTCGAAAGGAGATGTTATTGCAGGTAGGTAAATAGACCCAACGAGTGTCACGACCATTTGATCAGGCTACCACTTGCCATTTACATTAAGTATTGTTTTTTAGCCATACTCAGGTCTACTGCTGCCACAGTAAATGAAGTGAGTATGAAATTACCATTTTATATCACTGACAATGCAACTAGCCGATACAAAATTCATGATAAAAAATGACTAGTTGGGTCTTTGCCAGAACATCATGCATTTTTTTTTTGCTACATGGAAGGAACGCTTACATTTTGCCGTTTCAAACAAGGGATCAATCGACCTTTATGCATACGTGACAATGCGTCACAGACGGAGCAAATGTATTTGCAATTAGAGTGATTGCCAGTGTTGAAGTGATAAGCATGAACTACCAATGTTCACTTCGTGGCACACGACATAAAACTACGTGCTTTGTTCCTTACAGTTTTTTAATATTATTGAGCAATAAGTGCGTTAAAAAGAGAGAGGTTTTGAGAGCTTGTAAATACTTTAATGAGAATGACTTCCCCGGAACATTTTATGTTCAAAGCGATCGTTGCAGCTTCTTCTCCTTTCCAAAGAATTAACTCTCACATATTACCATCATCGTCATAAACTATTGATCCCCCAATACTGAATGGTCAAGATAGATTTTAAAACAAGGCAACCAGTGACTAAAAGCAGATGAGATTTAACTCAGCAGAACAAAACAGCTATTTTTGACATGAGAGTATGACGTTCGATACATTACTTTAATTGGAAAGGAAGTAAATTCTATATAAACTTCAAAATCGAAACAGTGAACTAAGTCATTCTCCAATAGATTGAAAAGTGTGAATTCACTTCAAGAAGACTGAAAATAAAATTCAGTAATCCCTTTTTAAAGATTGATCACTGCAGTCTTGGGGTAGTTTCTTCTTGGAGTGATTTAACACTTTTCACAGTATCAGAAAGAGACTAAAAGTTTACCCTTTTGTTTTCTGAGTGTAGAATATCTCACCTGATATTACGCATGGGTCGCCAAAGACACCTAAGAAGTGTATAAAGTATAAACTACCTGTAGCAACCACAAATAATGAGAAATCACACCATCTGTACTCCATTCTTTGACTCTGATATCTCTCCAAAGAGTTCAATGTTTGAGTCATTCGCTTTTCGTTGCAATGGGTGGATATCTCCTTTAGAATCTCTCGAATAAAATAATTAAAAAATACATTGATTTGAAAAAAAAATGATTGGAAAGGGCGTCAAAACGTTTTCTCAGCAAATCAAAATGGGTAAATATTATGATACTAGACAACATAAACATAAACTGCTGTGAAAACAAGTCAAACGTAGGCTTCTCCGAAACAGGTCACTGCACTAAAGGTGATGCAATATTTGTCGGATTCACAAGGAAAAACCATGGTGTTTTTTTCGAGGGTAAAACGTTCAGCAAATTAACTTACTAGCTTTGTGTTCCTAATTGAGATTGAAACTTTTTGGTTATTTTTTTAAAGTTGCTACCAATGTTCTCTTCAAAAATCCCATTCCATCAGAATTTCTTGCCTGAGGGGTGTGAGAATTGGACAAACTTTGCATTCCCCATGGTAGATCCTAACTGTCCCTATTAACTTCGATACTGATACTACAAATTGAAAAAAAAAAAACAAAAAACATTGATTATGAACTTCAGGAAGCAATACAGTATCTGCTGTCTTCATATCACCTTGGAACAAGATTCGGTTAAATTCATTTGTTATTACCTCTAGAAACACATTTCTCTTTTAAATGGATATTTCACAACGTGGTGTAGATAAGATGTTCTCTTCATCCATTTGGGCATATAGATATAGACATTCACAAAGTTTTCGGATGTCTATTGCATAACGTTTACCTTTAAGAGATATATAATTTATCCTAAAAAATGGTCAAAACGAAGAAAGGTAGGGAATACATTTCTCTTATTTTTAGGGAAATGTTTGCTTTGCTACAGGATAACCATACAACGGGATTTGCTCGACTCGATTCTGAAATTTAAAACAAAAAATATGTATTGTGCATTCATGTCCTCAAACATCAGAATTGTCATTTTTATACGAAGGATTGTTTTCATTAGCCAAAATGGATGTTTCCCTTCCATTTTTCTGCATAACATTGAACCTTCATAGGTAAACACGGAAGTGTTTGTGGAATCATTGCAGGCGTCAATTTGTTTATACAATACTGTAAAAAAAAGTTGTTAATTTTACAATGAAAACACCGTCAGCAATATTGCCAACAAAAACGCGTTATTTTAACAGTGCAATTGTAAACGAAATAACGCAAATGCTGTAGAATTTACAGTAAAGCAGTTGAAAATTTTACTGCAAAAATTTTGTTAGCTGTACGATGTAGAAGTACAAAAGGACCACAAAACTGTTTTGCACTATGATTGTTATACTTTTTGCAAAGTCCTCCCAACCCCCTGGCAAAGGACCGTTCGTCGAAACCAAACTTGAAACTGCTTCACGAGGAAGCTTAATGTCCACTTAAGGACACTATCTGTGATTGTTATGCCGCACCCAACCAGTGGCGTAGCTAGGATTTTTTCCAGGGGGGGGGGGGGGCAAAGGTATGAAATTTCCCCAAAACTTTTCCCGGTCAATGTGTATGTATTTCATATAAAACATGCAAACTTACAAGTATAACAACATTACCATGCCATTTTGTAATATTACCTACATTTTAATCTTAAAGTAAAACATAGAGCAATCGGAAATAGCAAAGTATATTATTTTGGTAAACAATATCTGGTTTATTTGTATGTACTAACGCAGTGGCGTACGCAGGATTTCTCTGAAGGGGGAGGGGCATGCAGTATGGTCCAAGGGGAGGGGTGTCCGGAAATTTTTTGACGTTTTCAAGGAGCCTAGATGCAAAATGGTGCAAGATTTTCGACTTTGACAGGAACAGTGTTAAAAGTTGAATCGTGGTGGTTCATGAGGATAAAACTGAAACTTTTGTGTCTTGACATGCATTTCCTTATGCCATTTTATGCTACCTTGCGAAGAAAAACTTGTCATTAAATTTGCACACTTTTAGGAGTCAAAATAAGAGAGCATTGATCGGTATTTGTGGTTTTTCTTGGCCACAAAATATTATTTTGTCATAAAGATTATCTAAGCGGAGCGCCACCATTGGTTGGCGCGGAGCGTAGAGAAAATTTGGAAAAATCAGACCCCTTAGATGGCCGGAAATAGCATTTTCCAGGCTAAAACGAATAATCTAGCCAGTCGCTTTCTTCTTTTGTCGTTTGAAATAAAATGCTCACTTCAATATATGTTCGCCATCTGCAAAGTGATCAGAGAGTTAAGAGCTAATTTTACCCCAAAAATGTAATTTTGCCCAAAAGACCGAGCGAAGCGCCACCATTGGTTGGCGCGGAGCGTAAAGAAAATTTCGAAAAATCAGACCCCTCAGATGGTCAAAATAGCGTACTTATTCTTGTAAAGAGAATCTAAACATGTAGTCTTTTTTATCGATGCCACCAGTGGGAAACAGAGTCTACCTTTTTAAGTAAAAATTGGAATTTGACAGAAGTTGCCTAGGTCTATTTGTAGGAATTAAAAAAACGTTGGCATCACTGAAAGACCTTGCAGGGACAATCCTTCCCCTTTGAAAATTTCTGAAAATTGGGTGTCCTAATAAGGAATCTGGTGCCACATATGCTATCTTTTGAAGTAAAATCTGTGTTAATAAAGTTAGACTACGTATTTTTAAGAACAAAGAAAAAATGGCATCTGTGAGGGGGGGGGGGGGAGGCCCAATGGTCTCCCCTTCGCACGCCACTAAGGAGGCCTAATAGTGGCTCGATCACACAGGATATCCTGTTAGAAAAGCAGTCTGTTATATGTAGTAGGCTACAAGGTACTCATTGTCCATTTATTGTTACACTCAAAGTGAGCAGAAAGCTATTTTCCCGAACTAGCTTGTAAGCCTCCAAGGATTAGGCTAAGTAACAAAATCTAAGTGTGCCAACGGATCCCGCTAATTCTAATTTCTAGTTTATCTTTGGCCATGGAATGTTTCAGCCCCATCCATCGTTATGTACACAGAGTAAAATGCTAGCTTGTAAAAGAACATAACAACCTCGGGTCTACGGTAATGACTTGTCAGTTTTCACATCCTTTTACTGAATTCCCAAAGTATCACCTGAATAACAGCTTCCTGTGCACTGAAATGCACTGATCATAACCCCCGTGCGTATACAAGCACAAGAGAACATTCAATCTGCTACGCGGAGAAGACTTTTCTGTGGAACGCAAATTGGGCCGGTTCATGCGACACCGACGAAATCTGAGTTAATTTGTTGCATGAAATACGAATTATGTATGAGAAATGTCTCACAATTTCTTATTCTACCAAAAATTTTGAGAAATTTTTGTAATAATAAGAAGATTCATCAAATTTCCCCATTTTCATCAAATTTCCCCAAAAATTTTTCCAGGGTGGGCAACTTGCCCCCCAGTAGCTACGCCACTGCACCCAACAGAAATTCTCGGGCATGAGAACAAGAGTCCAAGGGCTTTTTTTCAAAAGCCCCAAGACTCTCTGGCAAAGAGCTGGGGCGAAAACCAAACAATACTCCTGAAGGAGTTCTGCTTCCAAAAGGAGCTATGAGAGCTTTTTCCAAAAGTCCCCTCGACTCTCTGGCGAAGAGCCTTTTTTTCTAAATGTCCCCACGACTCTCTGGCGAAGAGCCAAGGGGCGAAAACCAAACATTTACTCCCGGAGGAGTTCTACTCCCTTAAGGAGCTAAACTTCCCAAATGGACAATTACGCCCTCTAAAGGGCAAACATGTGTGTTTCTGCTCTAGACTGGCTGAATAGAACAGAGGCCACACTCTGGATGCAGTTTAACGTCATGCCCAGGACTGGCGAAGAGCCAAGGGGCGAAAACCCAACATTACGAGAGTCCAAGGGCGGCGTAGAAAATTAGGTTTAATGATATTGTATTTACTGTGTTTAGTAACGCTATGCTATATATATAACACGTTTATCTAACGTTGATATTATGAATAACTTTGTTTCTTTAGCTTCTCTTCAGTTTTTAAAGAAATACAGTTCATACATCTCAATTTCCTTTTCCTGTATTGATTGACTACTTATTCCTTTTCCCCAAAATTGTTTATTCTACAGATCCCATTAGTAAAGGCCTGATCTAAGCATAAGTTTACAATTTTATGTCAAACGTTTGGCCACGCCCACTTGAGTAGCTAAAAGGAGTTTAGGTCAGTTTGAACTAATCTGAAGGTTACACAGTGCTTTATTGTGATATCACTAATAACCTTTACGCTGCAGAATGTTATCAGTGTAATCTTTAACAAAAATAGATACCGTTCTAATTTGCATAACTGGAAAACAATTATTTTGTGGTAAACAGAAAAACAGAAATTACGCAGTAAATTTCACAGGGAATTTGTTGTAAATTTTACATTTTTTTACAGTGTACCCGCTGAATTGCACTATAACATATTTGCAAATTAACCTTTTACGTAACCTGCATGTAGTAAGAATGAAGTCAGATTGCTTTTTCCCCCTATTATGAAGTCGCGATTTGAGTCGGTAACATGGTGCTAAGAGTTAGAGTTAAAGAGAGTTTTACGGTCCAGTTTCCAACCTATTGGTTCAAGTCGAGCCGGCCACGGCCTTTTTTCCATTTGTGGCTCACTGGCTTGTCTTCCCTACTCCATTGCTTACCCGGAGCATCACGCACTACGGCAGTAGGTTCCATTTTTAGAGTCTTTGGTATGACTCGACTTGGGAAGCGAACCCGGGCCTTCAGAGTGAGAGGCGGATGCACTACCGTGACACCAAACACGTGCTAAGAGGTAAGTAAGATATACTGTAGGATTCATGTGATAAATGTATCTCACTTACATTGCAAAGAGTCTGTTACTTTTTTATCTCTAATTATACTGACATTTAACCTTAGATCCCATCTTATGCTTAAAAGTGCCAAACCTCGCACACAAAACTACAATTGATAGGGATTTTCCTGAATTCTCAATTGGCTCAGATCTTTGATTGACAGCTTATTCAAACGATTTGGAGTACAAAAGCGTATATTTAACACATATTATACACATTGAGCATTTCTATACTCACTCTGAAGCAATGAACTGAGATTGTTTCTGGATGAGGATGAATTTCAGACAATTGCGAAAGGGGTTTAAGTAAAAAGGTTGGGAGAATTGGTACTTTTGGGGTGAGAGAATTGGGCCTTTAAAAAAATTTCTTTTTCAGAATACAGTACACAATAAAGGGTAGATCTAGCAATCGCTGTGAGTGGACGATCGATGTGCATCGAAGGTGCACCAGGGGAACTAAGCGCGAATTTCACCAGGTTTGGTCCAGGAGCTCGTGATATGTAGGGGTCCAAGAGAAGGAGGCACCAGAATCTCCCGAAATTTTAGACAATTTGAACACAAAAAATTACTTAAAAAGTGCATCAAGAGACGAGAAAAAACAATCTGCAATTGCTTTAATGTCACTCATTTAATGACCGGTGGGTTATTGCAAGGTAGTAAGAGGTGTTTTCAAGGAAGTGTTCAACGATATATGATAATTGACATTCTAACTGAAGGGAAGGATTTTACAGGAATTAATGGATAAATTATTTACAGACTTTTAATCAAATGTGGATGTTCCATCAGTCTTTAAGGCTGATGATATGATAACTTTAGGAATATGCATGCCATGACCAACCACCCTCTCATATAAGATGCGTTTCGACCTAACGTAAGCAGTTTACCTTAATACCCCTGTTTTGTCCGTGGGCATCCCAGAATGGCTTGTCCCTCAGGGAAATATAACCAAGAATTCCGATAAAGACTGATAGCAGAATCAAAACCACATAAGTTTGGTTGGTTTGTTGAGCCAGGAGTTTGACGGCTCAATTTCTAACTTGCTTTAATCGCCACAGAGAAGTACCATGAGAAATATTTTTGTTTGTAGTGGTCAGTAGTGACACCATGAAAAGAACCACCCTCAATAATCACCCTCAAAGTTACCTGCTTAAAGTGTGAATATGTCCGCAAGCCAGGCGTAATTCCTCTTGGGAATTCCTCTCCAGTTGTGGTAATTTGCCTTTATTGAAGGAAGCCCTGCGTAGTGCACACAGAAAAAAGAAGAGGACTTGTGATCACCATGTGGTAGGCTTGGTGTAGTAATTACTAATTAACAAAGTGGGAACACACCACGGACATCTAAGACATGGACAGAACATACTGTTGGAAACTGTAAAACTCCATCTAACTCTAACTCTGTGCGCTACATTGTCGCTACTGTATGTGTAGGAAACGGCGAAGCAAGATGGCTGTTTGCTATGGTTTTGTGTTAAAGTTTGGACTTGCTGAAGTAAATCAACAGATTTTGCAAGAAAGTTGAAATATTTTCGACATGATGAACTAATTAGGTAGGTCAAAATTACTATTAGTACTGCAGGAATATGTTATTGCTTCTCATTCAAATTTACGTTTTGTTAATAATATTGCAGAGTTGCTGTCAAGTAATACAAGTTGTAGCTTGGCGGCGGCCATTTGGTGTGCCTTTTTGACCCAGTCGGTGGCGACAATGTACGGATAGAAGGTACACGTAACATACTCTGTTCACGTATAGGAATTCCATGGAACTCTTCCATGGAACTTTCAGGAGGAGTTCGAACGGTAAAGTACACGAAGGTCTTCACAGAAGTAACGATCCAGCTGGTCAATCCCAAATCCCCACTAGATGTGACGGGTCTCCCGAAGAATGCTTACTCTAAAGAAAAAGGAAAAAAGTAGGTGGCAGTCGAAGCTCTGGAGATTTGCCAGTTGACTCATGAAATTGATAGTAATTGAATTGATAATTTAGACATTTGAATAAGCTTCTATTAAACTTACAGTTGTAAGCGATGATTCAGTTGATGATTTAGATCAAAATGAGGTTAGAGTATAAACTCCTCCCTGTACCCTATATGCTACACACCAAATGTCCCACAAAATTTATCGGTTTTCTCTTGGCCTCAAGGCGTATGATTATTTCAAAACAACAAACTTTATTCTCTCGCAAACAAATAATTATTTTTTTATTGCTTACACCATTGCCTGACAATGTCTATTAACTTAAGCTCATGGAGATACCATCATTGCTATGAAGGAATTTCTTATTTTAACAAATGAATCCAACAAAACTTTATGCATGTTTCACAGACACAAGACTAGATGAAGGCAGTATCATTTGAAGCGGTGAAGCTTAATGGGCACGAGGTTTTGGACTCCAGGTAAAAGCAAATCTAGTGTTTTTACATGTGAACTGGCCTATCCCCTTTCAAAATTCAGAAGAAACAAATTTCGATCTTATTTGTTCATTTCGTTAGCCACACGTAAACAGGAATACTTTATTACCAATGCAGGCTTTTTCTACTTCCACTCTCGCTTAGCGTCTCTTAAAGAGCTACCTTTTCTGATATGCCACACCTCATATGCTAAATAGGTAAAGAAAAAAACAGAAAGGAAGTTTATCACCACTTCATTTGCAGAATACCGTTTAAGGGTATTCTTAACTGCATGGAATGCGAAAATTTACCTCACCATTTTTATGTTGGGATAACACACTTATTAGTACTTAATCAAAAGTTAACATATTTTCTGTTTTGCATGACTTTCATCTTATACAATTTTGTGAAACATTTTGATTACTAATCACGTAATCTTTTCCAGACGTTTTTAGATGTGTTATTCTAAGCGTGTTGTGTTTTGTTCTATACCCATTCTTTATCGACTGCACGGTCAATGCAATTGTTAAGAACATCCGGGCCGACTTGCAGTCGCGAGGTCAAGAGTTCGATTCATGTCTCGGTTACACTGAAGACTTGAAAAATGGAAGTTACTGTCATTGTGGGTGGTGCGCAGCATTAACAAAGAATTAAGGAATACAAGCCAGAGAGCCACATATCTGAAAAAGGCCTTGACCGGCTCCACTAAAATCAGTTAACTACCATCTTACTGAGTATACCAATTCTCCTTTCCTCGGCGCTATATAATCTAGCTTAAACTTTTTTAAGTAGTGCCGATGCGCTGATTTCATCATTGCCATTTATCAAACTATGGAATTCTAACTTATATGTTGGGATGACTCCATGAAAAAGGTGAATGAACCATTTGAGATACATACATGCATACACACGTACATACACACAAATATTTGGCAATTAGGTCTTTCATTTCTGCATCCTCCAGTTCCTATGTGTTAAGGCTTGCTTCTAGCTTTTGTGATGCAATTTCAACTCCACCTTTCAGTTTTTATTCTTTGTGACACATATTAAGAAGGTATTGATCATCCTTATACTTTGATACCCGTTTAGAAAATCATCTTCAGGTAACGCGAAGGACATCAACCTAATGACCTATCCATCCGTCTTCCAAAGAAAATGTTAAGCAGGTATCAGTTTTTAAAAAGAAGCTGCTAATCACTCTTCAACCTGTTATAAACATGTTTGTTCTTGCATTCAATGTATCACATCGTTGTTTTCGGAAGGAAACTAAGCCGGAATTTGTCAACATTATATCTTACAGCAAGGAAGTACCCAAAGCAGTAACTCTCTTCATTTCTTGCAATAAACAAGCATTCGATATTTACTATATAAACAAAGCCTAGATGGCTACAATCAAAATAAATGTTAAGAAGTGTTTTCCTTGGCTATAACTTTTAATATTATTCACTATCGGCGAAACCTTCGAAATTGCGTTTAAGTGGAACTTCATCTTTGAAGGTTTGATCGAACATATCTTACTTGACCAACAAAAAGTGCCTGTCATTTTTTCATATTACAGGCTCAAAACTTTCATGGATTACCAGTCCTTAACGACGAATAGGATGAGGACCTGTGACAGACAGAAAGAGAAATGGCCACCGTTGTTTTGGATATTATTAATGATTCTTGGTTTATTTCACCATAAATCCCTAGTGACACCCAGAAAATGTTTTGCTTGTCATGTGAAACATATCAGAAGGAAAAGAGCTGATTTAAGAGGGAAACCTTTCGGCGAGGTTAGAGGAGAAAGGTTTAAGACCATCGATTCTTTGAGGCTTTCTTATGAAAGCGATGATAGGGAAGAAGTTGATACAAGACACAGGAGACCACTTGAAGATGACAATGAAAAGGGTGATTGCGAAGTATGTGTGTCGTTATGGTGGGACTCTAACCGTCAACCATGCATATACACAGAAGAGCAAATAGGTATTTTTATTATTTAAAATAGGTATATAATAGGTATATTTATTTATTTTATTATTATATTATTATAAATAGGCGTTATAGCTAGACTTTCTCTTGGGTCGGGGGAGGGTGGGGGCAAGCATCCAAATTTTCCGACTTTTTTTTAAAGTGTGAACATCACTCTACCAGGGACTTAATTTGCGGTACGCCTAGTGAGCCTAAATCTTGTGTTCTTTTAAACAAGCATTTGTACATACGGAGATTGTATTGCAGAAATTTCAAAAAATGGGGGGGGGGGGGGGAGGGATTGTTGGTTCGAAATTTGATAAATTGTTGGATCCTCGAAGGATCTAAGATTCCTATTAATATATATCTGAGGTTGAATGCGACTGAAGATCGTTGTCTATGTTTCATATCGTAATGTTGCCTAATGACTGTGAATTGAGGCTTTCCGGCAATATTAATTAAGTTGCCTTTTAGACAGAATACTATTTGGGACGTGCGAAAAGCGCGGAAAAGTTTGGTTTTTACACAAATTATTACAAGTATAGGGATTTATTGGAAAAACGGAAATTTACGAAGGAAAAGGTGGGAAAACCGCACTGTAGTTGACCAGTCTGGTGTCTCAAATGGTACTTTTCCGAGAGGGAGGGGGAAATCGCGCCGTTCCCCCTCTGTATCTTTGCCGGCACTGCTTCATAACTGAGATTTTGCTGAGAAAGAGCGATAAAACGGTCACTTTATTTAGCCATAGATAAGAAAAAGTGATGAATTTTGTTTTATGGGTCCACGAATTATGAATGGAAAATTTAGTTTGATTTGATGTATTTCCATCTTTCCCTCCAATGATTTTGTTTTGTTGATCAATATAAAGTTAGTTGGTGATATGGTCCAGATTCTTACCGATTGGTTTAAGTCGAGCAGGTTGCGGCCTTTTTTATAATTGTGGCTCACTGGCATGTTTTCCTTACTCCATTGCTTACGCTGAGCACCAAGCATATTGACAGTAGGTCACATTTCTAAAGTCTTCGGCATGTCCCGGCCCGGAGTTGAACTCTTAGTCGGATACTCTGACCAGTTAATTAGTATTAAATGATTACTTTCATGCTTTCCTTTCCCGTCCTTTCCCTTGCTCGTCGTTCACGCTCTTCCTGTGATTTTCTCAACTTATAACTTTGCTAACATTAAGACTGGGGTTTTCGCAGGGTCAAGTTAGCCATTTCAAGCTAGATATTTTCCGGGGATGGATATTTTTTTAATGATTTTGTAAACCTCCTTATGGTAGGTTTCTTGAAATACGAACAGCTTATGACAGGGTTTAAAATATCTCTCACTTCAAAGCCCCCTTGACAAAAAAAAAAGAAGGAAACAGAAAGTTTTTACGCCTTGCATTGGTTTGCTTCTTAAAAATATAACAAAGACATTGCTTGGTATCAAGTGCGAAGGGGGATGAAACAGGTATCCGACTTTGTAACATGATCTGTGACCCAAAGTGATATCTTTTCGTTGTACTTAACTTCCTCCTTTTGGCAATAAGATGTAATCAGCCAGAGAATTGATGTTCTTAAACGTAAAAAGGAAAGTTTTATCTTGTAAAGTCTTCCTTCCTGTAAGTCGAAACTTAAAAGAAAGTATAATTGATAAGGTAAGGAAATATTACGTTATATAACGTGTTATACAATTTGTTAAGTGAATTCGTTGAAACCTTCTTTGAATATGGTAACGTGGGATCTTGCTAAAAGTTATATACCATACGGTTATTCAACCTTGTCTGACCCATTCTATCAAAATCAGGGACACGGTACCAAATTGAATTCTTAGAAAAGTTCAGTTTATTTAGAGAAATATGGAAAAATTTTGAAAATTTTGAAATTTTGTCTTGTTCATGTTACTGATCTATGATATCTTATACAGATTAAAAAATTGGAACCTTGTCCAAACAGTTTTTAAAATATTTTGCTGTGATCATTGTTCCATTTATCATGAATTTAATGACTACTTAAAATGCTAATATCCTAAGAATTGTAAGTTGTGGAATGTCAAAACTTTGGAAAAGAGTCATCAACTAAAAAAGTTAGTTATGTGTACCTTACATAGATGGCTCGAATATCATTTTCGACCGCATGTTTGGTCTAACGGTAATAGCATCCACCTCTCGCGCGGAAGGAATGGGTTCGCTTCTCAGGTCGAGTCATACCAAAGACTCTAAAAAGGGAACCTACTGCCGTACGTTGGGCGTGATGTTCCGCATAAGCAATGGAGTAGGGAAAACAAGGCAGTGAGCCATAACTGGAAAAAAGGCCGTGGCCGGCTGGACTTGAAACAATAGGTTGGAAACTGGACCTCTAAGCTCCATCTAACAAACTTACTAATCGAATATCATTTGGAAGTCCTTCAACTAATTTCTACAGATGTGGAAAAAACTCCCATTTGTCATGTTCCTGATTTTGACAGAATAGGTCACCTTTATTTTTCTCGTTCTCTCAAGTTAAATAGAAAATCTATCAATACCAAGCTGTGCTTAATTTCAAAAGATCCTCGAGACTTTGCGCTTTAAACTTTAAGTAAACTCGGAAATGACTATGTTAGAGTTTAAAAAGTTGTTTCACTTGGCTAACATGTGGACTATTGTAATGTTTTCTGTTATGTTATTTCATTTCTACTTAAACAGTTGCTTCATATCTCTACAGAAAAGCTTTACAACATATGTTTTTGCTTTTCTTTTAAAGGGTAAATGCTCGCTTCATGGAGTTTAAGTTTAGGTATTAGGTCCCTTTTACAGGTTTGATCATTTGAAATTTCCAACTTCCAGTTAACCTTTTGTACCTGTGTAGTTGTTCAGTTGTTGGATGATGTGAATTAATCTTCCATTTACATACACTAATCCCAGCTTACTGCACCGATTGGCACTGGTGATTATTACGCCAGCGCAGGAACCTTTGTACGAACACTCGGTTTTTCGGTGCAGTAATTTCGCGATTGCATGTAGAACCTAGACAATTTAAATCTACATTTCGTTGTGACGAAAAACTACCCGTACCTCATCTAATATACTGCCATGCAGTCAGTTTTTTGTAAAGATGAATGAGTTTTTTCATGCTAGAACCCTTTTTAACAAACCTGTTGTTTAGGTATATAATGTGAACTACACCACCCCAATGTAGCGAATTCACACTTTTCGCTCCATTAGGGAGTGGCAAAGTGCATTATGTTTTGATTCTAGAGTACCTTAAGATTCCATCCTTTCCCACCAACATGATTCACAGCTTCTGATCATTAAAAACTACCATGGGAAATTGTAATAAGTAACACGTTTTTTTTTTTAATTTTGGAACATGTAGTACCGTACTTCTTTGATATATTTTTTGTCCCACATACCAATAATTTGACTAATTTGCCTGGAAATTTTCAACTTCTTTCCAACTTTTTTAATTGAGTTTCTTTTTTATTTATTTTTTTGCTTAACTTACTCCGAACCTATTTTCATGGTTCTATATTGATTTGGTCCCTAATTTGACCACTGAATTCGATTCTAGTCACATAATACATGGAAATACAAATCAATTCTTAAGCATCTCTATAAATCAGTCTTGAAACATCCTGAGGAGAATGCCCACTTTCTTCACGTTAGCCGAAAATTAGTCATTTCACAGGTTGATTCGGAAAACAAAGTCAACGTTTAAATGCCCACCGTTCAAGGGGCGGAATTTTCTAATGACAACCAAAGGTTGAAGATTGGTTGAGTTCACGACAAAGATGACTTGTGATTGGTGAATAATTATTAAGGGTTTGCCGGAAGGTACGGATGCCCAGCGTTAATCCTTTCCAAACAGAAAAACAATGGCAGAGTCCACGTGACTTTTGTAGCACAACCAAGACATCCAAGTCTTTTGAAGGAGACAAAATACCAGTCCTTCCCTTTCTAGAGCATCTTCGTTGTAACATTACCGGGGTAATGTGTGTCCCCCTTTTACAAGAAAAACTTACCTTGGGCACATGACCATGTTGAAGTTTTTCTTCTCATTGATTGTTATCTCATCGCTCCGTGAGGAGGATGAGATATTGTAATCACTTTGCCCGTTGAGCTATAAATGGGAATGCCAGCTGAAATTGGCACTGTTGCCATGGTAATGATTGGTGCCCCCAAGTTACTAGTCCAAGGGTCTAACCTAAGGTGGGGTCCCCCAAGGTAACCAAAACTCCAATTCTGTGTGAGGGGTCAAAACGTGTCCGTGTGTGTGTGTGTGTGTGTGTGTGTGAATTTTTGTTTTGCTAATATCTCCTAAACGGCTCAGCGGATTTTCTTCAAATTTTGAAGAATGGTACCCTAGGTGGAACCACTCTTTATGTTGCATAACCGGAAGTAAAGGTCAAAGGTTAGAGGTCAAAGGTCAAATTTGATGAAAATCATATATTTTACTATATTTCTGTAATGGAACATCGCACTGACATGAAACTTTGCACGTGTCATGAGAATATATAGAACTACCAAAATATATGGTTACCATGGCAACAGGTATCAAAGGTACCGTGATGGAAGGGGAAGTGTCTATTTTTAAGCGAAAAAAAGAGGAAATTTGTGACTCTAACTCCTCCTAGTGGGCTGGACCGATCTTTTTCCATCTTGGAGGGAAGGTACTCCAGGGTTGCAACTTGTGTCTCCCAGATTTTCGGAAGTGAAGGTCAAAGGTCAGAGGTCAGAGGTCATATTTCGATAGTAATCATTTTGGGGGGATTTTTTTGGCTGTATTTCTGGTCTTTTACCGTATTTCTATAAAAAAAACATGGCATTGACGTGAAACTTTGCACGTGTCATGAGGATATCTAGAACTACCAAAATATATGGTTACCATGGCAACAGGTATCAAAGGTCACGTGATGGAAGGGGAAGTGTCTATTTTTAAGCGAAAAAAGAGGGAACTTGTGATACTAACTCTTCCTAGTGGGCTGGACCGATCTTTTTTAAACTTGGTGAGAAGGTACTCCAGGGTTGAAACTTGTGTCTCCGAGATTTCCGGAAGAGAAGGTCAAAAGTCAAAGGTTAGAGGTCATATTTCGATAGTAATCATTTTGGCGGGTATTTTTGGATGTATTTCTGGTCCTTTAAAGTATTTCTGTAAAGGAACATGGCATTGACGTGAAACTTTGCACGTGTCATGAGGATATCTAGAACAACCAAAATGCATGGTTACCATGGCAACAGACATTTAAGGTCACGTGATGGAAGTGAAGTGTGTATTTTCAAGTGAAAAGGCAGAAACTTTTAACTCGAACTCCTCCTAGTGGGCTAGACCGATCATTTTCAAACTTGGGGGGAAGATACCCCAGGGTCAGAACTTGTGTCTCGCAGATTCCCGGAAGTGAAGGACAAAGGTCAGAGGTCAAAGGTCAAATTTAGGTAAAAACATACTTTTGTCTGTATTTCGGTAATGATACATCTTAGTGACATGAAATTTCGCACATATCACGAGGATAACTAGAACTACCCAAATATACGGTTGCCATGGCTCTGGAAGTGACGGTCTAAGGTCAAAGGTCAAATTGAGTCAAAATCGTTTTTTGTACATAATTCTTGGGGAAAACATGAAACGTATAACAGGAGTGACATGTTTTGCCAATATATTTCGTTGCCATGGCCCCTCAGGTTTGAAGTTGCGTAACAGGAGGTCAAATGTACGGTTTTACTTCAAAAAGTGCTGGTTGTTGGCTTTTGTTTAAAGATGGTGAAGATGTGCCCCAGACTGAGAAAATGTGTCTCGTAGAGCCCGGTCCAAGGTGTAGCTAGCCTTTTCCATAATTGTCTTGCGTATAGAAATCTTCTTCTTTAATTGTATGGGGTTTAAAAGTATTGTGAGTTAATATTTGTTACCGTTTCATAGGACGGAAAATAACGCCTCGTGGATTCAAAAACATCGGTGCACACGGGAGTGACAATTTGACTTGCGCATCGTTCTTTTCGACAATGTGCTTATACTAAAAACGCACTACATAAAATGCTGTTAATAGCTGAAATTCATAAATTCATCGTCGTTCATGATATCAGTTCAATAACCACTGCAATTGCTTCACGAACTCGATGGCTTTCCACTCTCCAACGTAGGCCTACATAATTAGTTAGTTTGACTTACACATTTCTGCTAAATACTGGTAAAATTAAAACACGCTGACGTCATTATTTTCACTTCTGGAACGCGTTTCTAGCACATCAAATTTAGCATGAGGTTTTTGTAGCTAAAATGCCCAAAGGAGCTTGATAGAATTAACCCTTTACCGTTGTTTGGGTCCTTTTGGACCCACGCGGAGAGCTCGGCTGTCACACATCTTTACTGTTTCACGCGGAGCTCGAAACTGAGAGTAGCTACCCGAAAATTCGGCCACAACAGCGAGAGAGACAATAGTTTAAGGTCACGGGATCAATGGCCTACGGAAGCCGAACTCCGCGGATTGCCCTCTTGTTTAAGATTTACTTTAATTGTAATTTTGCCGTCTTTTATGAAATGAAATTCACACTATGAAATTTCCAAAATACACACAGACATAAGATTATAACGTTTAAAAAACAGACTCACAGTTGAATGTCCAATCGTATATAGAATGACAGTTTGGTCATTATTATGAGGTGGACAAGTGCTTTGAAGTGTAAAAACCGTGATTAATCAAAATGGTCCCCTGTAATCCTCTGCTTTTCCTATAGGCGAGCAGGGTGATTGATTGTTTTAACAAGCAGAACAATTGATTTCCTTATCTTTGCTTATGCTTAGTGACTTCCAGTTGCATTTGGTAATTGATACCGATCCAGAGTCCCCGACCAAATGCTTGATTCGCCGGATAAGTGGTTAATAGAGATCTAAAGCAACTGACACTCCAATGTTTAACCTCTTGGACCATCAAAAGTCTGGCAAAGGATGATGTGGTGAGGTGAACAGGAGTGGAAGGATCATTGCAGGAAATCAACGAGTCTTTGTAAGAACTACTTGATTCCAGTTGTCATGCACACAAAAATCAAACCAGTGTTCCGAAAATTACTAAATTTCCTCTCTATCACACCATATTTTGATTCCTTGCCGAAGGCAGACACTAACCCTATGAGATGGGGATGTCGTTTCCATCCCCCTTTTCCCTTTAACTTCACTTATTTTCTCCCCATTTTTCGTTTACCGAAAGGAAAAACTAAGACGTCACTCTCCTCGAACTTGAAATTCCTTGAGACTGACCACGGATTGCAAAGTTGTTATTGACTCTCCTAAGCTATTAATAAGAATGACCAAACACATTGCTTTTAAAGTGTAGGCCTACTTCTAGTCGAAAAATTAAAAAATATGTATTAAAGATCATGAAAAGTGAATTCTAACAGTTCAACTCCCCAGGGGTGGCGCCAGCGGGGGGCCGGGGGGGTGATGGCCCCGGCCGGGAAAACTGCCCCCCCCCCCCCCGTCGGGAAAGGTCGGAGGTTTCGTCGGGGAGGCCTAAAAAATAAAAAAAAAAATATAAAAAAACTCGCACCAACTGAATTTACTGGAGGGGTGATCTTGAACATCATTTTTTCTTTAATAACACCATTTTAATACCTATCGGGATCAATTTTCAATTACTTCTCATAGCTCATAGTTCATAGATCTGTTAAAATGCATTACATGTACCTTGTCCCATCTTAAATCTGTGCGCGCAAGGTCACCCATAACCAAGAATTGTGTTGCAGACCAGGGAGCTGGACATCCCACGTGCAGATGTAACCAAGGGTGGCAACCGCAGGGAACCAGGGGCCATACTCTCGTCGGGGAAGGCTGCCCTTACCCTGTCGTTGAAAAGATCCAGTTTCGTCAGGGAGCCTTCATCTATAGCCCACGATAAAAAGATGTAACCCCGATTAAGTCCCCGGACGGTCCTCTTGATTTTGCTTTACTAGTTTTCCTAACAAACGGACGAGAAGTTTTTCAGGTGTATGCAGTGCCCGATGGTTTGCCATCTGTCCTGCCCAGACAGCCAAATTCAAGCAACAGTAATGATAATCGGCCAGGCCGTTTTCAGTTATGCATAATAATTAACAGAAGTGTGGGAATGTGTCCTGTCCTGATAAGTCTGACCGAAAACTCATTTGAAGCCGCTTTGTTGTAACGTGACATATTTTCAAAGACGTCGGAAGTGAAATCATTTATTGTCGGGATTTCTGATAGTCACATAGAAAATTTCATAAATATAGTGGTCCTCGCAATTGAATACAGCAAGGAGTCTCAATAGAGTCCAAAAATTGAAATGTTTTCAATTCGGTTGCACAGTTTTTCCCCGAGAAAAAGACAAGACCATGGCGTTACCTTTTATCTGATTATTTTCTGATCACATAGCAAGTTGGGTTTTTTTCTATTGAAGTGAAACTTTCATAAATAACGACTGCTTCATTTCTAGTTACAAGTTTGGGAAATGCAATTTCCGGCTGTCTGAGGGTTAGATTTTTTTCAATTTTCTCAACGCTCCGCGCCAACTTATGATGGCGCTCCGCTTTGATAGTGTTTTGGTCGAACAGATTACTCAACAGAACAATGCATGCTTGCAAATTATTCTTCGTTTGAGGGCAATATGAAGCGATTTTTTTTAACGAAAAAAAGCTTAAAATTAAGACTGCTTTGCTTCTGGTTACGAGCCTGGGAAATGCCATTTCCGGCTGTCTGGGGCCCGTTTTCAATTTTTCAAAAATTTCTGTGCATTTCTAGTTAGTTCTCGGGCAGGATTACATATTTCAGACAAAATAGACTATTCTGTCTCCTACCAAACTGAAATACTCCCGTACGCATATGTCAATATACAAAATATAAAACTTGAAATATATGGGAAGCCAAACTTTTTCCGCAAGGAAAATTCCGATGCCTTAGTCTCCATGATGTTATTCAGAAACCCCAACAAAACTGCAGATCACCTCCTACTTGACTTTTCTCATAAGAGGGTCAGACTCTTCCATAAAGCCTAAAAATATGTCATAAAATTACAGTTCTACCAACATAACCTTCAGATTCTCTAATATTTGTTAAAAATGGCAAACTTTTTCATTTTCGATGGATACTCCGTACAATAAAACACCCAAGCGAACGCTCTCTATAATTCCGAGAACTGCTCTTGACAGGCATATCAATTAATAGAAAGTCCAAATTTTTCATTGTAACCCTACCCAAAAATCATTTTTTCCATAAAATTCTAAAACTTAGATATATGATAAGCTGTTAATTTTCAAATCTTCGTTCAAAAAAAACGGAAAAATTTTCGGGAAAATTTCCACTTTCATCTGAAAGCCTTAGTACCTAGGCCTACTACGATGAAATGCGTAACCCCAAAAGAATTAAAGCTGTCGCCTATGTAACTTTTTTGATTTTGCCCATTTGAAGGACATCTTCTTCAATAAACACCACAACGTTTTAATGGTCCTTACAGAAAAGCCAAATTTTGTTTAAAAACTTTTTCTTCTAAGCAAACTCCAGATTTCCAAATATTTGTTGAAAAAGGGACAAAAATTTCGGCGCGCTACGCGCGCTTCAGATTCTATTCATTGCCTTTGTCGAGGACTCGAAATGCTGGCCCCCCTGTAGGGGAGCTTGGCGTACCAGTCGGGCAAATCCTGGCACCACCCCTGCAACTCTCGTCTTCATAGAACATTCTTGAGCTGAGATATAAAATGTTGAAGTTCATTCACTTAACTTAAAATGGCACATGGTGCACTAATTTGTGATGTCATTGTTATACTGTACTACTCAAATTACAATCTTTGTATTTCTTTGTTTTTCTGAAAGTTACTGCACTTTGTACCAAGCTGTGATAGCTCTCTTACTCATATGGGATGATGTAATTAAAGACCTCTCTGTGCAACATGTTTTGCAAGCAAACAGGAAGTGTTCCAAGTCATAAATACATTTTTAATTTAAAAGGGAAACAAAGCAGGCAATGTGAGTTATACAACAAGAAAGTCACAAATTATTGCTCAATGAACCAATTTCTTTAAGGTGAATAAACTTCAACATTTTATATCTCAGCTCAGGAATGTCCTATGAAGATGGGATTTGGGTTGTTAGAATTAATTTGTCATGCTCTTTAGTATATTTTTTGAATATTTTGAGTTGAGGTACACTTTAACGTTGTTGCATAATGCATTGTTTGTACAAGAACAAAACTAACGGCGTTCATCTGCAGATAGTTTATGGCGTTATCAGATGTCTAATGTCCTATAATATATTTATGTAGAAAAATGTTTCCCACCCTAGGATAAAAGATTCGTGGGACAGGTTACGTTTTTCTATAATCAACTCACAAGTTGAAAGTTGTTCCCTGTGTTATGCTCCCATAGATCGTACATACGCACGTAAGTCTTCTGTAGCCTGACGTGCTTGACATGGACGTGTTTGCTTCGAACAGGAACTGTTTGTTTGCTTCACAACAACCAGCTAGCCTGTTTGACATGTAACACGCTGATGGCAATCGAGTGGCTGTTAAACTATTAACCATAAGTTTTCGGTAAGGGCTAGGCCTGCACCTGAAAGCTGAGCTTACTCAGATCTTCTAAAAATTTACAGGAATCTTTTACAGTGAATCGCTTGTCACTTGTTGTTTTCGACCCAATTCTCCAAAGAGCTTCTATAATTTTCTTACTAAGGGGACAAAATAAGACATCTGACATTTATCATTACCGGTTACATAACATTCTTTCCGTGGTCTTAATTTTACTTTGATGTTTCTAAGAAGGAGTAGTCTTCCCCTGCCTACCTTTGGCTACGTCATTAGCCTAAGACATGAAGCGAGCTTCATATCTCTTACATAATATCGGCTTCACAAAGAAGGCACATGAAGTAATCAGAACTGGCCCTGCATTCTCTATTGTTGCTAAGACATCTGCTTTTTCACTCACGAATGCTCGCACGTTGACTGTTTGCATATGCTAAAAATATCTAGCTTTTTTTAATGATGTTGAAAAATTTCCTGTCGTTTTTTTTTTTTCATTTTTGCAGGTGCCAGTAGATGGAATAACCGTGTCAGCAGAACGCTTTCCCTGTTGCTTCTCATTCTTCTTTTGAGCCTTAGTGTCTACTGTATCATGTTTGTTGTTTTTAAACTACGGAACCAGCCAGGCAGGGCTACCGAGCTAGTAGTCGAAATTACCTACACTCTGTTCATCGTTTCGAATTCATTTGTAGTATTATGTTGCAAGCTAAGATGCATCTTCAACGGTGAGGTATCTCTCTTCGAATGGTCTTCAATGTTGAATGCAAGATACGTCATTAAGAGAGCTCAGCTACTTAGCCTGCCTTCCAGTGGTAGGTTTAAAAATATAATAATCCATTTTTCAATTAAAAATCTTTTCCGAAAATTGTATCCACCTAGGCACCACTTTAATAAGGGAAAACTGTAGCTCATTTCCCTCAAAGGACACCAAATGTTTGAGTGCATTAAGAGTGTCCACAGAGTGAAACATGTCATTAAATTACATTAAAATAAAAACTCACTCAAGCTGTTAAATGAGTGGACAAATTTGATAAGTTGATTTTATTATAGATGCAAAATAAAAAAAATGGAACGACGTCTCTGTCTTCAAAGTTTGATTTATTGGTCAATATCAAGAAATATTAAAGAATTTTCATCACAAACGGAATTTGAAACAGCTCGAAGATTTTTCCATTCCGTTTATAACAACAACGAGGTAGAATTCTTATGAGCAATTTTGTGCCTTGTCGCAGAGGCCGTTAACAGTACCACTAACTATTCGCTATTGGAAGTGAATTTTAAAGGGAGCAAGAACAACAAGTACTCCCATCAAATTGAATTTTCTTTTCTATTTCTTTCCAGGACTTCCAGGCAAATTTTTCCTCTTCCTGTGTATCTTTTGGCCTCTCACAAATTCGTCTTCACGATGCGTTATGTTTCTCAGTTTCACTGAACCAGACGGAGGTGCAACGTATATCCGTGCTCTGCTCACATGTATCGTTGGTCTGATATTGATGCAAACTTGGGGTATTTTCGCGTACGTAGTGTACATTGTAAGAATCTCTTTCCAACGCCAGTTCTCTTTACTGTTATCTTTCATAGAAGAACATGAAGGTCAGATAGATGTTTGCCGAGGAGTGCTTTCAGATGTTGTAACAGATTTTGCCTTTTTTAGACGACTCACCAAAGTCTATATTCTGTTTATGCTACCGGTTGCATTCGTAGGTATGGCTTCAAATTTGTCTTGGGGATATTTAATAGATGACGGATGCGGTAGCAATCAAGGCGCTGTGCTTGTTCAAACTTTCATATCAATTTTGGCATGGTCTCAAATAATCCAGGGAGTGTTGCTATTTCTGTTGGCTCAAGGGGCAGTAGATGTCATGTATTTGTGGGATAATTTCTTTAGCGACGTTGTTAAATTACACTCAGACCATTTCGACCAGTTTTGGCAAAAGATGATTCGCTGCATGTCTTTTATTCAGAAAGACGAAAATAGTCTTTTTTTGGTGTCAGTTGTATTTTCGGTGATAGGAGTGTATACAGCTCTAAACATCCAAACCCAGGATATCTCATACTTGGCCAGAGGTTGCAATGTAACTAACGAAACAAATTACGGTTAAGGGAATATTCAGCGGTTAAAACTTTACTATAGAAAGACTTGTGAGATCGTCCACGGTCCTTCCATTCCCCCTCCAGTAATTCAAATGGCTTGGTGAATTAACATTTTACACGAATTTATCAGTATTCATAGAAAAACTGTCACGCAATTGAGTGACTCTTTAAAAAGAAAACAAACGGTCATTCCAATTTGAAAAAGTGATTTAGTATTTCCTGGTTGATGAGTGGATTTTTAGAAACATATGACAATATTTTTCTAACTAAACAGACTCTTTTCCAAATAGCAACTACATATACACGAATCCGGGCAGGAAGTGATTGTCTGATTTCAGTCGGCCATAACTGGGGTCCATCACCTTTTAATCTTTCGATTCCCTTGCTTACCTCTATCATGGATCGTGATACACTACATTTTATCTTAATTCCATTAATTTCACTGAATATGAGGGTTTGAAACTCGTGTAAACGATGTATAAAGGCTATTCAAGGCTGATGGACCCCACTAATGGCTGCGCACAGTCACTAAAAACAAGCGCTAATCGGATTCGTCTATAATCGCAGTGCATCGGGTTGGTGGTTGTCATTTTGAACCAAGGGAAATTCTATCCCATAATCCCTTGAAGGCCTAATCGCTACTTGGGAAAAGTCTATTGTTAAAAATATATGGAGAGTAACTTCAATGCTCTTTCTTGGGTGTGCAATCTTTAAATTCATTACTATGGCAGAAGTTACACTTTGGAAAGAAATGAGAAGAAATAAGTGAGCTACCGCTGCAGCCTCATTAACAACATTGGGGGAACACTTTTATATAAAGTACTTAAAAATTAGACCTAGGCCTACCTAGTTTTAGTGAGGTACTTAATATGTGATTTATCACGTTATAACTTGCAATATCAGATTTACTTTTAAGAAATGAAGTAAAAAACGTACAATTTTAATATTTGCATGAAACAAAGAAGCAAAAAAAGAAAACATTTCGTAGTTTGTTTTATTATTATTTTTTCAATTTTTAACTCTATAATTAACTAGCATTTGAGTCTAAAAGATTTTCAAATCTTGAAATATACATGTAACTTGTAAATAACGAATGATATTCAATGCTTTTCACAATGTGAATATCGTGTAAAGTAAACATTATGTAAAATGATAAGAGTAATGTTTATTCTGGCTTGTTATAAAGTACATACATGCCATGATATTTCTTTCAATGTTTTGCTATAACTTTAGGCAACTGAAGAGGTCTAGAAATATTTATCTTGTACACAATGGGGCGAATTCCAAAATGGCTGGTTGAAGTGTCTGTGATCCCCAAAGTTTGAAATCGTTGCTTGGAGCATGCCCACTAGTTCGATAAAACTGAAAAGTTCCTTTGCTATAAATGTTCTAGAAAAATTTGGAAGGCTGCTAGTCGTCATTGGTTGCTTTGGTTGCTTTTAATCCGATGTTATGAGACCTTATTATGATAATAATCCAGGGATTAAAAAAACCCTATATAGGACAATTGAAAACAAAAAGAAGTTAGCACTAACCGTCTGACTTTTTCGGTTCATATTAAAAGGAATCTAGTCATACTAATCTGATTGTTCCCTGGTTCAGTTTGTGCCGGACCTTCTAATATTGAAATATGTGGATCGAATGGATCTATAAAATCACGTGTAAAGGTCTTAAGTTTTTTTCTTTCACGATTACCGATACAAAAAAACTATAACCAGGTGTTAGTTCTTTTGTAATTTGTAGGCCATATGGAAGAATAAATTCAGACCAAAGTCAATGTGATCTTTTTATTTATTTTTTGCTGTTGTCATTATTTTTCAATTTTTATTTCAGTGTCAATTTAAGCGATTTGGAAAAGTGAATAATTAGATAGTGTGATGCCGCTTACGGCTCGGTTTCTGGCCGGTTGGCTTAAGTTGAGGCCGACACGGTCTTTTTCGTTTTTTGTTGTTTGTTGTTACTTTTTTTATTTTTTCATCCCTAACTCAGTCATTTGATTTTGTTTTGCTCTTTTGCTTACGCTGAACACCACGCACAATGTCAGTAGGTATACCCGACCAGAGGCCATGTTTGTAAGGTGTGTTGAGTTCGTCTGAATTGAGAAAATTTCTAACCGATTGTTTACATGATGCAGATGAATACTTTGATTTCCTGCGTGATTTATATTCTACCTATCTTCTATAAATGTCCGAGAAGAGGCCGGCAAGGACAAAGAGGTATGGGCAATAAAACAGTGAAACCTGAAAAAAAAAATCGGCTAGTTGTATCAACTTGTCATCTCTATATGTTCTCTAAAATTATCTTCAAACACTTTTTTGAAACAAAGATTACAAATTGTAATCCTGGCTTTCCCAATGGGACCTTGCATTAAATCGGCAAAATCCTCGCTCCTACAGAAATGAGTTACAACTCCTTTTATCCTCCAGATGTTAGTCTTTAACAGCTGATAACCGAATGAAATACTTCCGTCTGTGCTCTCCACTGCGTTGTTTATAATGTATGGCACGGTGATACTTGTAAAATGGCCAAAACTAACTCACGTTTGAGCGTAATCAAAATGAGCTCAATATGAGCACTGGTAGCTGTATGATTACTCGAAGTATTGTTTTTCCTAGATCATACCATGTTGATCGACAATGGCGATACGAATTTCACGTTATGTCCTGTAGAGACTTGGATTGCCCTATACCCCCTCACCTGATTCCACCAGGTTCTTTGATCGTCACATGACGCATCCTGTATAACAAGGGAGACCCTTTAAATATTCCAATTACATATTTCAATTGACTGTTAATGACCTAGAAGAGGTATGAACCCCAAACAAGAGTTGATCCTGTACACGCTCAGTGCGAAATCGTCCAAGATTACACTTCTCGTGCTGACAGAACTCTCGCATTTTACACAAATATTAATTTATCAACAAATTTTTGATATGACTTTTTTTATTTCGAGCAGTCGCCAAAGACTTATTTTGAAGCAATAGCCAAACCTCACATTTTCTTTTCATAGTTTTTTTTTTAATATTTTAGAACTTCATTGTTGTATATTTAACGCAAATCAAACAGTTTCTCCCAGTGACTTTTTGCACTTTATGTTTGAGGAGAAGAAAATTTCATGTATGAATCTGAAGGAAAGTCGTGAAATAGGATATTATACTCTCTTAAAAAACATTCGCTCTCTATTCTCATCAGGAAATTGGTATGTGGGATCTGAAGAGGATTGGGACGTCTTCCTGTAGAAAGTAGATTTCCTGTAAGAATTGCAACATAGGACATTACTTCCCAACAAAATATGTCACTTCCCACATGGATCATCCCATTTTTATTGTGGGGGACCTTTTTAATCATTTATTCGATAACGGATCATGGTTTGTATTGTTTGGGACGTATGAATGGTGCCATGTCTACACCGCAAGCAATATACATTCACTTAAAAATGCCACCAATCCTCCAAGAAAATATGGCATATGGGAAAGAGGGTAATAAATAAATTTCCAAAACTCCATGATTAGTCGTTGCTTCTTTCAGCTCCATTTAAAAAGGAACATAGCTTTACTTTATAATCTCAAAAACTTTTGAGTGTACGAGAAAGGGTGAACATGTCAATTCTAGTATTGCTAGCCTTATGGAGACAGAGCATCCCCTTCTGCAGGTTAAAAAACCTTTTTCGATTAGCCAACACACCGACCGTTGTGTCCAGCTGCATAGTATCTCACCTTTTTATCCAAAAGAAACAATATCAAGACCAAAGCATCCCACTCCACTAATAAATACCGCACATTCCTAAAGAAATATTTATTTCAATTGGATAAATGCTTGAATTACTTGCTGTTACTGCCATGAGAATGTTACTGCATTAGGAGAACATACTTTACTGCTAAGGTACAACACATGGATCAGGTCCATAGCTTTACATGACAAACAGCACATACAAAGGACACATTTTTAAAGAAAGTTATTTAGTGCGAAACAATAAGCCGCTCTACTGAGCAATCACGATAGACTTCCTTTCATGAACCAATGGATGCAAAAGAATACACTCTTAATTCTCGTTACTGTTGCTATCTTGAATTATCGTATTTACGAGCAAGCTCATAAATATATACATTGGTCTCCAATGTGATCTTTTTACCGCGTCAGGGTACCCACGCATATTTTTTCTTAGCCAACGTTCCATATGGGTCTTGTAACTAAACCTGAGAAGTTACTACATCTGAAGGAAAGGTGAGCCATCTTCTTGATTACACTATCCTTTTCTTATTAAGAGACTTTACAGTTTCTGAAAGACGTCCTTGCCAAGCCATGACAGCTGTTATTTGGATGGAGACGGAACGAAAGTTGTGTTAATTGCTAGTATTTTAAGACCCACGAAATCGAACGAAGGTGGTATGTGTAATTGAATGAAAGGTGCCCCCATTCTTTACTCGATGTCCCACTTCAGAATTATTCCTGGATCACCCTGCCTAGTCTTAAACTCACTAATCTCTAGTTAAGAGGCTCATGCAGAAGAATACATTGACACATGGGCCTGTACCAAAAACAGTTTAAGTTAGTAAGATGGAGTTTTACGACCCAGTTTCAAACCAATTGGTTCAAGTCGAGCTGACCACGGCATTTTTTCCAGTTGTGGTTCACTGGGTTGTTTTCCCTACTCCATTGCTTATTCGGAGCATCACGCACAACGACAGAAGGTTCCATTTTAAGAGCCTTTGGTATACTCGACCTGGGAATAGAACTCGGGCTTTACGCCTGAGAGGCGTAGGCTATGCTCTTATTGTTATACGAAACACGGGGTCTGCCAATAGTCTAAAAGAGTAGGTGCAATCAAACTTGAAACGACTGTTCAACTGAAATAAATAAGTTCATCTAGCCCATCCTTAATAAGGCATGAAATGCAAATAAGCTGTGGAGGCAAAAGCTTAAGTTTTTGAAAAAATATCGAATTATAACCAGACTGGTATATTTTCATACACGTCTCCAAACTCTGAGTACGATTCTTCTGGCTCCTACTACAACCAAACCACTCCAGCGGAGAAGTAAGCAATATGAAAGTGTGTAGCGGGGCAATTTTTTATTATGAACCTTACCCTACCCTACTGACCAAAGGCACATTTTAATGCTAAATATTTGGGTTTTTTAATGAGGAACAAGGAAGAACGATTTTTTTTTATATTATATGCCATAACTCAAATGAAACTACTCACTGAAAACGTGGAACTACACCTTTTTTGCCTGCCTTGCCACACCAGACAACAATTCCAGTTTATCTTTGCCCTGTACAAACTGAGGAACATTCATAACATTTTACACTTCGATAACTGAAGGATCTATCGACACAGACTAATCAACTGACGTGGTTGAAGATACCGTATTTGATGATAGCCTTACAAGATAACATTTAAGTACAGTAGGCAAGTTATATTCCTGCTTGAAACATGGTCATCTCTTGCCCGAAAGATAATCCATTTTCAGTTGCGTGGAGCGTACAGTGAATTTTTTAAAAACTGTGACCCCTCAGACAGCCGAAAATGACACCCCTGTACACTTGAACGAGACGAAAAGTGCCTTTTTGCTTCTAAATCGAGTAAAGGCAAAATAAAAAAATATCACGGGCAATGTAAGAGACAGATAACTAAGCGGGATTGACGGCTTAAACTCAGTTTCAAAGCTCCTTGTCTAAAATGAAAAGTGATGTATGTGGAGTAGATCATAATGTTTTCCACAGTATACATCACACATCAGGGCAAATTATTTTAACGGGAAAAGATAGCTATATTGCAATATCATCAACGTGTTTCAAAGCAACCGGTGCTAAGAGAGCCGTTGCATTCTCACTACCCACTTTTCTTTTCAACCATGTTTTATTATCATTTTTTAATGTAATGTTTATTTTGTTGTTTTTTATCACTTTCTTCTATAACTAAGACCGACTGCATATCCATGTCTGTATATATTTATGTAGATGTAAGCCTCAAAGCCAAAACAAGATTCTATTTGGGAATTTAGCTGTGGGAAAAGGGGTAACGGTCAGCATTTAACAGAAAGCACCTAGCGTTGAGTAATCCGGTTACTTCACTGTCAAATGGAAGCAAAGGGAAAGTAGAACGTTTGTACATGTGATATCATAACGGAACATCGTGATCATTCCAGCAGAGCCGTCTTCTTAACTGTGTGTCGCAGTTGTTGTTATTTTTACATTTTGGTCTCTCAAATGATCAAATCGGAAGGTACCAACCTAGTTCAAACGGGTTTTGAAAGTTTAGAGCGTTTTCTTTCTATCCATGTAACTATTATCTCGATACAATGGGTGGAAGGGTACGCCAATTTTCAATGAAAAATATAATTCCCTATGTTTTTCAATGGAGATTCTTCCAAAGAGCACGTTTTTGAACTGTTTTCCTCCACTTAAATTCACCTAACTTTTGTTAGGATGGTCCTAAAAATCTAGTTCAAGTGCGTGCTAAAAGTATGAATACTCATCTTCATTGTGCTCAAGTATCATCCACTGTGACTAACGGGAATATTACGCCTTTTTCAAAAATATAAAAAAATCTTGGTTTGGAAATCGGGCCGTTGCTTTGTTCTCTGTCCGAATTGGTCAACGATCCTGTGACGTCACAGGCAGCCATTCAAACTGACGCCGTTTCGCTTAAACAGACCTAGAGAAGTGCTTTACAATTTCATTGCCCTTATCCCATTTTAGACTAAACCATTTTCCTTTAGAAAAAGTCATCAGATTGAGGAATTTGTCCTTAATGGAATCGTAAATTCTTGATTCGAAAAACTGGATTGACAGTGGAAAAATCGGGGGAAAATTTAGGATTCCTCAAAATGCATTGAATGGCAGTTAAGCCCTGGGTATTTGGCACGTACCATTGCAAAATGTTAGGGGGTTAAAATATATATTCAAAATAATATGTGCGCGATGCATTGAGATCCCAAATATATAAACAAATTTTTTAATGAAAGCTGATCAGTGTTGAACAGTTAGCCTAGAAACGAATACTCTAAACCGTTTTACATCAAATATTGAGCAAAAAATAGAAATTTTCATACTGCTCTCAAATGGACTCTCCCGATTTAATTACAATGGGGAATACGGAGCTGCCGTGGTGTGTGCGGTCAAGCGTAAAAACCACAAAAAAAGGTTGTCGTGATGCAGCTAGCAGTGAAAAAGCAATGATCATTTTGGGTCAAAATGTTCCATTATGCTTTAGAAATGCATTCATCCCAATTTGGATTTTTGTAGTTAAGTCTATCATGTTTATTGATTGGACCTTGAAAGTAATCTGACAATATGTTCCCCAATTAATTAAAAAATGATGGAGTCTAGAGAAACTTATTGGTTAACCTCTATGCAATGATGCAATGATTACGTCCTGAAGTATCATGGCGAACACTTGGAAACGCAAAGAAAATTAACCTATTGGATGCATCTGTTGCTCCAATAAAAGGTTGGGCGACTGTTTTTGCCATTAAAGAATAGAGCACAAAAAATACTTATTTCATTTTGAAGTGGTGATGGTTTTGTAGCGTGGCTGGAACGGGTGGCCAAAATGAGCAAGGCTGGTGAGTTCGGGAAAGAAGGGGAGATAACAGTAGAGACGGTTGAGAAAAACACTCTCAAGTCCGTTGGTTAAAGTTTGCTCCAGATAACGTAAGTTTACCGACATCGAAACGTGTAACATGTAATCCACATATAGCATAAACTCCGGACCACAACCACATCAAGACTGACTAACACAAGAAGACAAACAATTCTAACGGACTAGACAACAAAAGAGACTTACGTAGTATTACAAAACTAATTACCCTAACAGAGACAACGGAATTCCCAAAATCTAACATAACATTAACTTTGAACTCTTACAGTTTCTGCAACTTACTGATATCGCAGTTTTCCTCCTATGTTAAGTTTTGACTACAACTTAAACTAAGCTCAAGTCATTTGCTTCGGTGTTGTCATTGGCCGAGTCAGTAACAAACTTGTATATTTATCTTCTAATAGGAAGTGTAATCGTTGGCAGCTTTTTAACATCATTACCTCGATAGTAAATTCGCAATCTTAGTCATTTTCGATGCTGTCATTGGAAGAGTCGGTTCCGTCATTGTATTTTCGAAATGTTACTAGGAAGCTATATCAGTGAAACATTTTTTTAAAAAAATATTACGTTGAGGGAAAACTCGCGATCTGAAGATTAGGAATTGTGAAATGCGAGTGAACATATACACTGTACTTACAGATTTACTAGATTGGCACAACACGGGTAACGGAAAGTTTTGAATTAATTGAGTTATCAGAATTCCCAGTGAACATTCAGCACAATGAATTACGAATCTGGAACAGATGAAAGTTTGGGGAACTTAAATCCCCCAAAAGAGAGATGGTCACCGTTGTTTTGGGGTTTTCTTAAGATGTTGGGCCTATTCCACCATAAGTGTCTCGTGACAGGAAGAAAATGTTTTAAGTGCCATGTGAAATACATTCATAAGCAGGGAGTTACATTTACCAGAAATTCCAGTACAAATAGTACTGTCATTGATTCCTGGGTGTTATCGTACGAAAATGACGCAATGAGGAATGTTAGCCTTAATGAGGATGGGATGAGGATTCTTGCAGACACTAATGACGAAGTCAATTGCAGAGTATGCAAGAGCTTATGGTGGAATTCTAAAGGACAACCACGCATGTACACAGACAAAGATATAGGTATTTCGATTGCTTATTTCTTGCCTATGTGTTTGCCCTTGTATGCATTTAGGACCAGTAGGCATTGTTTGTTTAAATTTTTGAAATACAATAGCTGTTTTCACGAGAATTGCAACAGATTTTTATTTTTCTTGTTACCGTTTGTTCCGAAACCTAACGATTCGTAAAATGTGAAACCACGACAATTAAACTATACTTGTTTACGCTAGACGGTATCTTTAGTGGCTCGCCATAGGGGCACGGGGGCACTTACCTCCCCCAAACATTTCCAAAGCATGGTCTTCAATTTTCCAAAAATAACGTTATTAGATATGAAATGAATAAAATAAGCCTTTTCCTTAATCCGGAAAAAGTATCCCAGCCTTCTCTCTCTCATACAAATGTCATTTATTATTTATAAAATATAAACTGATGCGTAATTGTAATTTTATCAAAAATTTTAGCCCAGAAGCGTTGATAGCGCTACCAGCACCAATAACAGTACTGAATCAGTACTGTTATTGCTGCTGGTTACGCTACCAATGCTTCTGTGTGGCCGGTTCAGGTTAACAGGCTCATTCGACCCACTTGTCATACGAGTTAATATGATTCGAAAAGTTATGATTTCAGTTTATTTCCAACGGTGTTCAGCTCCTTGAAACAAAAAAGTCCAGAGCAAATTTATGTTTGATATTTTGAAGAGGAACATGCATAGCTTACTGGGGCAATTTTTAGTCATTTCCCATGTTTGGTTCTCGAGATATTAGAATTGAAGTTGACATATTTTCTACAAAGAGTGAACTTGCAACAAGTATACGTGATGTCATGTATTCCCATTGATGGAAATGTTTAGTCTGTTGTTTTTCTCTAAAATTTAACACGGACCATATTTATACAATTTAACTGTGATATGTTGTAACCATAAGTGCATCCCGAGCAATGGAAGTTTAAAAACTTAATTTGCCTTAAGTGCAAGAAAGCATCCCTAATCAGTTCGAGGTCAAACAGCAGTATCAAAAATAAATAAAAACAAAACATTGACTATCAATAGGAATACATGACATAGCACCTGCTTGGTTCAAGTTTACCTTTTGCAGAAAATGTGTCAACTTCAGTTGCTAATTTTTCGAGAACCGAACATGAGAAATGAATGAAAACTTAACCAAAGTGCCTAGAATATGTTCGTCTGTAACATATTAAACAAAAATTTGGTTCTGGTCTATTCTTTTTAAGGGAGATTTTACTTTGCGACAAAGAAACCGATAAAATGTCACATCGTCCTGTAAAGGAGCCATGACATTTTACCTGGCAATTTTCTGATCATTGCAATTTGATTTTCTTTTTATTAAAATGAAGATTTTATTGCAAAGGAAAGCTCAAAATAACGACTGCTTAAATTCTACTAACGAAACTGGCAAATGCAATTTCCGGATGTCTGAGAGGTCGCGATTTTAACACTTACATCACAATGCCTTTTTGTCACGCAAGAGAAATAGCTGACTACCCAGCTGATGACTGAGGCTACCTAATTATGATGTCACATGAAAGTTCTCTATACATGTATTATGTTGCATTAATTCCCATTCAAAATGCTCTGAATAACCTTTCGCTTTGCGCAGGAGTCTGCAAATGGAATCACCGAGGTAGTAGTGAGATATCGTTGTTCATTCTCCTGTTACTACTGGGACTCAGTGTTTACAGTATTACTTACGAGATATTTCAACTATGGAATCAACCAGGACGGATGACCGAGCTGCTAACGGAAATTGCATACTTCTTGTTCATTGCCTCAAATTCATATGCTGTGTTATGCTGCAAGCTCAAATGCAGTTTTAAAGAAGAATTACCAATTTTCGGATGGGCTGCGATGTTGAACGCCCGCTTCATAATCAAGAGAGCCCAACTACTGGACCTTCATTCCAATGGTATGTACGCCTTTAGGCGTATTTTCCAATTATTTAAAAACATAAAACGTAAAAAACATAAAATGTATAGCATGCGCAGAGTAAAACTTCAGCTTATGTAATGTTATGTTGTTCAGCTTAATGCAATGTATTTATGTCGTTTTATATATTTTGTGTAACTTAATTTTTTTTAATGACTGTGTTTTTCAGTATAATTTTTCACAGTCTACGGTTGGTCATTTAGATTGCACCCTAGGGTAACATAGCGAGTAATTGACAGTGAATGTCAAAACAATTAAGGGACTTTGTTCCCCCAACAAAATGCGATTCAGTTCTGGGGAATTACTAGGAGTGAGGGACGGGGAGCAAAATAAGTTCGCGAAAGCAAACAGTCAACTCTCCGACACATGTCAACCAGGGATTACTTACAAAACACCAAATGACCAACGCTGGCTGTAATATATGACATGTGTTTACATGCGCTCGAAGCTGTCAAAACTTTCTTGCGCAATAGAGAGACTTAAAAAGTCTTCAACAGAAAACTGAACCAGGTATTAACCACGATGCTGCTTCGTCAGCTACGTAAACACATGCAGGTTACAGAGACCAGAAACCATAAGACATGCCTTTTGTAGACTTCCAGAAGGATTTTGGAAACTTGCGAGTGAAGTTAGCATCAATTTCATGTAAGGCATGTTAATCAAGGATTTAGTATACAGTAGAGCTTTGGATGATATGGGACAACTGACTTTGAGTCTTAAATTAGCTTTGGCTAATGTCACGTTTTAAATTTGTTTTCAAACTTTTCTATTCGTGGGACTACTTTGATAATAACTATTGCAATTGATATTGGAAAATTAGAAAAGAATAACTTGATTAGGCAACAACCTGCTGAACGTACTCGGTATTGGGTAGTGATGGGATAAGCTGAACAAGGACACCGACTTCTCGCTAGGGATTCAGGAATCGAAACCCCACCAGGAGCGACGGTTTGCTAAAAGGACGGAAGCCGATCGCAAAGTTTGCAAGTGAGAAAGGCGTCGGAAAACTTCGGGTTGTGTTAAAGAGAAGTAGTTGGCGGCTAGGGAAAGTTAGAAACACTGTACAGAAGAACGTTCTCCTTATCATTCCAGAAATTTCAAGTTTTTGCAACTCAGTTATTCAGTCCTAGAATCTGTCTTGAGCCCCAAGTTTATGTGCAGATGCAAACCATATTACATCGTTCATGTCCGGAGGTAGCACTGCGTACAAGACCATCTGTAATCAGAACACTATCTGTGCATGTTTTATACTGTGAGCTATGCACATTTTGGCTTTGATGTTATTCTAAAGGTGCAATGTGCTTCTCCAATGTGTTTTGTTACGACGGTACCAAATCTTAAAAGCAACTGCCAGTAATCTATATTCTTAGTGCAATTTTTTTTAGACTGGCTGAAAGATGTTTATATTTTTATTTATTGTTGTGTGTGCGTGTGTTTGTTTAACTATTACAGCTAAAAACAGCATAAATCTGCGGCAGCTGATGAAAGAAATAATCCAACTTAATCAACGTTTTACACCCCTCCTCTCTCCAGCACACTTGTACCTGCCTGGTAACTTGCTTGTTGGATGTTGTTGCAAATTTCGTTGGTGGAATTCCTAGTTTTCCCCTATTGAGATTTACTGTATCGCTTCCGATCATCAGTACCTTTTAATTTCACAACTCCACTAAATGAATTTGCAGCGTGTCAAAAATACGAAAATTGACTTATGATATTGTGATAAAGCTTACAACATGTAAATTTGAACGATAGTCACTTAGTCAATTAGTCAATTGATAAGAAAGAGAAACAATTTCCGAAGTGTTTATCAGCATTCTCATTTCAACACTTTAAGGGACAGTTAGAACTTGTTTTTTACCATATTTCAGAACTTGTTTTTACCATTTTCCACGACTTCAGTTCTGCACAACAATCCTTAACTGAGTGAGAACTAACAGAAAATTATCAGTTATCTTGGTCTGAGGTTTTGACTCGTCACCGTTAGGATGAGGCTGCAGACAGTCTAGCATCTGTGTGAAAGACAATACTTAACACACAAAATGTACGACTTTTCTCTCTTGAAGGACTTTTTCAATGTTTGTCCATTTTGGTTATTAGTCAGTTAAAAAAAATGCAGGGACGAAACGTTGATATTTGCTCTTAACGTTTATTCGCCCCTTATTTTAAGTTATTCAATATTGTACATGAATTCTCATCTACAGTTTGCGCCCATCGAGCTTGTGCATATAATGTCACAGAGCAGAAAGTACGTCATCCTTTGGGGGCAAAATAAACCAATGCTGACAAAGGCAAGCGGCTGATTTGCCAACCAGTAGAGAACGCGAATATTCTGCTACACGTGCAGAACGAATTCTTTTGCTTGCGGCCATGTGTTCCATTGTTTTGTCCCAAGGATGACGTCAGTAAGTCGTATATGTATATGGTCTGTAACACCAGTCGTATACAGTTAAAAGTAGCCACAAAGATTCACTACTGCTGGATTTGTCTGATTAAAGGGCCAAATCTCTCACCCCAAATTACAATTTTGGTATGGGGGTCCCAAAATGCTCAATTGGCTCAACTCTTTGATTGACAACTAATTCAAATAATGCAGAGCACCAAAGCTTATATTACACAACATGAACGGTACTGAGAGTGTTTTGATCATATAAATCGAGTTTTTCTATACGCTCCTTGAAGCAATAAACTGAAATTGTAACTGGATGAGGGTGAACTTCACACAATTGTGGGAGGGGCTTCAGTAAGAAGGTTAGGAGAGTTGGTACTGTTTGGGGTGAGAGAACTGGGCCTTTAAATAGGAAGTGGCGGTCTCGCCTCATAAAAGTGGAGCACACTATCTATTAAGAAAGTTATTTTATATGACTTTAAATAATCGAAAAAGGCAGAAGTCATTTTCAAATTATTATTCCACTTGCATGCGGTGAATTTGTTTTCTAGTCATATAACTGTAATTTCATGATTTAAATAATGTTGTCAAAGATTTGTTCCGTGCCAGTTAAGCCAAACATACTGTGCCGACAAGAAACTAGATAACTTACCAAAGGCAAATTTCTTTTCCCTCTTTACAGGTTTGCCAGGCAGATTTTTTCTCCTACTCTGCATCTGTTGGCCTCTCATCAATTCGAGTCTGAGATGCGTACTTTTTCTCGCCTTCACTGACACTAGAAATACAGATGCATACACCCATGCAGTTCTCACATCCTTTTCTGGTCTTGTAATGATGGAAACCTGGGGTATATTTGTATATGTGCTTTACATTGTAAGGGTTTCTTTTCAACGCCAATTTACCTTATTGTTTTCCTTTATACAAGAAAATGAAGGCCAGATAGATATCTGTAGGGGGGTTCTCTCCGAGGTAGTGACAGATATTTCTCATTTTAAGCGATTTTCCAGTGTCTATAATATTGTCATGTTTCCCATTCTTGTTATAGCTGTGGCGTCGATTCTATCCTGGGACTATCTGATGCATAAAGCATGCAATGATAATGAAGAAGCCCAAATGGTTCAAACTCTCCTCATGGTTTTGTCATGGTCGGAAATTATAATGGGTGTTTGTCTGTATATAACTGCTAAGGGGGCAGTAGGTGTCATGTATCTGTGGGACAATTTTGTTCGTGACGTAAACAAATTGCACTCTGAACGTCACGATAAATTTTGGCGTAAATTGATTCTGTTCATGTCTGCTATTTCGGACAACGAAGCAAACTTTCTCCTAATTTCAGTAATATTTTCTGTGCTAGGCGTGTATATGGCATTTAGTTTTCAAGTTCAAGACGTTTCACACTTAGTCAAAGGTTGCAATGCTACGAACGTCACTGACGGCCTAAATTTAATATAAAGAAACACAAAATTACTGCTTCTTCATAATTGTAAATCTAACATTCCTTGCGGGATTTGTTCTCTGTACGTGCTCCCACCTGCAAGCTCACCCAGTTTTTGTGGAGTCTAAGGTCTAAGGGTAGCCTTAGGATAACCTTCCGACATTAAGATGGCACGTGACAGGCCTGACCATTTTTCGACATGAGATGATTGGTGAAGGTGATGTTGTGTAGACCTACTTCCCCGGACTTTGGGGCAAAAGATTTGAGGATGTGTGTCTCCAAAGGTGTCTCCAAGGCAACTTCGCTTGGCCCATCCCTTTCATGTACCTACTTACGGAAATTGCACTTGTCGTAGGTTGCAACTTAGTTGCGTCGCAAAATCTTTAAGTCCGTAAATTTACAAAGATCCTTATTGACAAATACGTACTTAAAAATCTGAAGTTTGCTTTGCAGAAAATTTGGATTTTTTTTTATAAAAATCGGGCTTTTGTGAGGAATATCAAAAGTTGGGGTGTTTATAGAAGAATATGTCCTTCATATGGACAAAAATAAAAAACAGCTGAATATTTTGGTGTTACGCACTTCATCGTACTAGGCCTACGAACTAAGGCTCTGAGCCTTAATTGGAAATTTACCAGAAAATGTTTTGTCTTTTTTTGAACGAAGATTTGAAAATCCAGAGCTTATAATATTGGTAAAATTTTAGAATTCAATGAAAGAAAATTTAGTTTATTAGTAAGGTTATGCTGAAAAATTGGGTTTTAATTAAATGATATGCCTTTCAAGAGGAAAAGTAGGTAGAATGTCGGGGTGATTAACAGAGTTGGCTTTAGTTATTTCATGTACTGAGTATTCATTGACATTGGAAAATTTTGCCACGATTTACAATCTAAAACTTACATTGGAGAAAAAATTGAATTTTATGACAGATTTGGTCTGTCCATCTTATGAGAAAAATCAAGTAGGGGGCGATTTGCACTTTTGTTGGGTTACTGAATATCATCAATGTCGACTAAGGTCTTTGGATCGCATTGGAAAATTTTCCTCGTTGAAAATGTTTGGTTTACCATTTGAAGTTTTTTTATTTTATATATTGACATAGGCGTACGGGAGCGTTTCAGTTTGGGAGGGGGCGGAATAGTTTTTGTCCCCAAAAATGTAATCTGCACAAAAGGGAACTCTATCAAAGTGGAACTCTCTAAGTGGAATGCACAGAAATTTCTGAAAAAAATTGAGAACCCCCAGACAGCAGAAAATGGCATTTTCCAGACTCGTCACAAGAAACTAAGCAGTCGTTATTTTGAGTGTTCTGTCGCAATAAAATTTTCACTTCATAATGTTGGCCCAAAACCAGCAGTAATTTGAAAACATGCATTATTTTGTTAAGTAATCTGTTCGACAAAACACTTTCTAAGAGGAACGTACAGAAAATTGTTTAAAAGTCTAACGAGTTCAAAATGGCATTTCCCGGACTTGTCACTAGCAGTCGTTATTTTGAGCTTTCCTTTGAAGGGAGAAAGTCTCACTTCAACAGAAAAACATAAATTGCTAAGTGATCAGAAAATTGACATATAAAAGGTAGCACTACAATTAATTGTGATGGTTTTGTTTTTGGGGGACAACGCACACTGTTTAACTATAAACTTCCAAACTGGCTAACGATAACCCTAATCCCTATCGAAAACAAAGAATACAATCGATACAATACAATGGCAACAGCCAATGAAGAAAACTCTTGTTCAACAGTGCGCATCTACCCGTCTTTTATTGGGGAAAACATCGGAATTGAAAACATACTGTTTCTTACTCTGTTAAGAATATTCGTTATATTTAAATGCAAGGTCAACTGAGAAAATGAAATTTTATGCGTGACTGGGGGGAACTCCAAATTATAAATGATTTTACTTCCAACGTCTTTGCAAATATGTCATATTACAAGACTTACAGGGAGACATTCTCACACCACTGTTTATCATTATGTGTTACAATGACTAGAATTCGACTGTCGGGGCAGGCCAGATGGCAGACCATTGGGCACTGCATGCACCTGAACAACTTCTCGTCCGTTTTTGTAGGGAAAACTAGGAATTGTGAGTTTCCTTGTAGAATATGTTCTTCCAGTAAGCAAAGTAAAGAAGATCTTCAGAGTGACTGAAGTTTGTCGAGCTTTTATCGTGAGCCTGTAGATGAAAGCTGCGAGACGAAATTGAATTTCCTCAACGACATGGGAATGACAGTCTTCACCAATGGGGAAATGACCCCCGGTCTCCTGCTTGTGCCACCCGTGGTTACGTCTGCACGTGAGACTTACAGCTCCCTAGTCTGCAACACAATTCTTAGTTATGTATGACCTTGCGAGTACGGATTGAAGATGGAACAAGATACATGGAATGATGGATAGCAAAGCCAGTAAGAAGTGATTAAAACCGATTCCGATATGTATTAAAATAGCGTTACAAAAGAAAAAAATAGTTCATTATCATCCATCTAGTAACTTCAGCCCTTACCCTTTTTTCATTTTAAGGCCTTCCCCGAAAAAATTGCTGTTCCCCGACGGAGGGGGGGGGGGTAGGACAAGGTTCATGGCATGAGGTGTAACAGAGCTGAGAATAAGTGATTGAAAATCGATTCCGATATGCATTAAAGTATCGTTACAACAGAAAAAATATGTTCAAAATCACCCATCCAATAACTTCAGTCCATGTAGGGTTGTTTAGTATTTTTTAATTATTTTTAGGCTTCCCCGACGAAGAAAGCTACCTTCCCCAACGGGGGCGGGGTCAGTGTACTCCAACGGGGGCAATGCCCTCTCCCCCGCTGGCGGGCACCCTTGTAATAGGTGCTCCCGTATTTAGCTGAAATCGCGGTGAGAGTACAGATTGTTGGTGGAGGGAAAATGTCGTAAATTTTGCGTTCAGGGAATGTGGATGGATATTTGTAAGACAAAGAAAACCGGCGTGTTTGGGAATCATTGTTGAAACATTACGAAACTAATGATAAGTGACATAGAATTGTTAATCACTCAGTTGAAAATCTGTGGATATGATTGTGTACTTAGACCACCCCCTTGTCAAAATTGGGGTCATATCCCCCTACACTCTTAAAAACAACACTGGTCACGTATGTCTAGTACCTGAAATTGGGCAGAGTTTCCCCAATATGTGTTGCTTATTTGGTTACCCCAGAGGTTGGTGACCCAATTAAGTGGTAAAACAAACTCTAGGATAACCCATTAATCAACAATTATTGGTTAAACTTTTACCGATTTCATGTATTTGACATACGTGACCAGTGTTGGTAAGTTTTTTTACCAACTTATGTAGAGTGCATCCTCTCGAATTTTTGCCTATGGCATTACTTATGAGACATTCATTTAAAGTATGAATGGGCCGCCAAGGCCTACTAAAACAGGTCACGTATGTCAAGTCACTTATGTCAAATCATTTTCCCTAGTTTTTTTTTCATTATTCCAATTGTAAGATCTGGAAAAGAGCCCCTTGCCCTTTTTACCGTAATCCCGTGTATATGTCTGACATTTTTAATTGGCCATTCAAATTTTTACATGTATATATAGATTATTCCTTTCTCAAAAATTCTATGACTTGGTATGACCTTGTAAAACCTTATATTCATATCTCTCCCATGGTATTATATCAAGTTAAATTTGACTTGCTATCGCCATAAAAAGCTTGACTCAGCACATTAAGATACTTATTTTGCCAGTTTCATAAAAGACTCAAATATCCATACCAAACATAAAAGATATAAATTCAAATCAAATTTTTGAGTAATGGGAATAACTGGACCAATGATTCAAACGAAAATGCAAACTTTTAAATAACTTATCCGGTGTCTCCCTCTCTCCAAACTTGGTTGCAAGCATGAAGTTAAATCATCAAAGGGCCTTCGCGTTTAACATAACTGCCTATTTATTTGAAAACCATTTCGCGAGCTGAAGAAGAATTCTTTGGTAAAGTTATTACAATTCCTTTTTTTTTCTCTGTACTGCTTTCTCGTTTGCTTTCTAAAATTACTGGATCGCTCCGTCGTTAAAGCCGGGCATTAAAAAATTTGGTGATGGCATTACGATGCCCATTGCTGGATACACAAACCGAGCTCAGCACATGGTGTACATAATTAGGTAAGCTTGTTTTCATGCTGAAGGTACAAATAACATTGTTCATGTCTAGAACCCATTACTCACGGCAGACTAAAATGCAAGTCCTACATCAAACAGTTCAAATTAGATAAGATTGATCGTATCAAAAAGAATGATTTGACTAATTTTCAAGAAAAACTCAAGAGGAAGACGCGTTGTAAATGCGAAATAGTTTTGTCTATCTTACAATTTTGAGGATGTACCCATCTGCATCCAAATGGGATGAATTTTCTTTACATTGTATGCAAAACTTTAAGAATAAATTATTGATATCATACCGTAAGTTATTGACCTCAATTCAAACGTATAAATAAGAACAAACTGTCTCATACATTTGTTTTTCACACTTTTCTGTACAGTGTTTTTAATTGCAAAAGAATGTTGGGTTTCTTTGTTATAAAGAAAGTGGGATCATTTCAATCTTGAAAAGGATTATCAATTTTTCTTCATCTGTTTGTTAGGTTAAACTCTAGTGTAGTTAGTATATATGCACATTTTTGCATTATTTTAAGTTAAATGTCAAATTCGATTGCATTCGTGTAACACCTGTTCAGTTTCTGGTAGGTTTTGTTGTTACGAGAAATTCAAAAGTCAAAACGTATTGGTACTTCAAATTTAAACTCCAATAAGAATCCGAACACAGGAACATCAGTATGAATGCATTTTAAATAATACAAATGAGGATTATTTTTCGTTTATCAGTTTATTATGGTTCCACTTTCTATTTGTTAATAAATGGAAAAGACCAGACGATTCGACAGCAGAATTTGGCGTCAGCAGCATGTTTGTTTTGGTGTGACCAATTGCAGGGCCCAGTTTCATCCTAGTTCTAAAGGAAGAACCGTCTTTTGAATATTTAAGTATATCTAGACGTATACAAAGTGTGACATTTATTGCCATTTTGTTCTATAATTTTTTTCGGACCAATCATTCTAGCCCCTCGGGTTCTTTGGCTATGCCAGCTACAGCAGCAGTTTGGGATTAAGTCTGAACAAAGTTTGTGATAGTCTGAACGATTGATAGTGGTGAAAATGTTTGAACATAACCAGGTTATGAATAAACTTATATAAGGGTGAAAATTACTACGCTTTCTTGTTGCTCAAGCAGAGTATCTTGTTCCTATGTGGGTTGCAGGAATATGCCCCAAGGTGTTCCCCATCCGTCGTAAGTGGGTGTTCCCCATCTGTCGCAACTAAAATCTTAATTGAAGCTTTCAGTTGGCTGACCTCAAAATCACCGAAAAATATAAGGTCTGATGAGGTCATACATATTTTTAATATAACCGCAACTGGCATTGTACGTTTGACTGTTTACCAGATACGATCAAGAAAACAATAATACTTACCGGAATAATGTCGCAAGCTATCATACAACATACCTTCAGGCAAAATTGTAGGCCAAAAGGCCTCAGAATCCCCGGAGAAAATTCAGGTAACCCTTTCTTAACGTTTGGCAACCGGTCACAAATGTATCCCAAAAACATCTGACAGTTGCACAGCATGCATCGAATGCTTAAAATTTAGTATTGAAATATGTTTTACCAGTTGAGTTGGCTGATATATTGTTACAATTTTCCTAAAGATGGTAAATCCCGCTTTGTTCATGCTAAGAATCTGTCCACGGTATATCTTCTGTCAGGCAGCCATCTTGAAAACGCAACGAAGATAGCAGCACCCCGATTCCAGATCCAACATAATGCATTTGAGCGAACAAATTCAAATGTAGGCTAAGTGATGCGAAAGTATATACGTATTACGTTAAAAATTGAAAAGGCAGAAAAAACACTGTTTGATGTATACCAATTTTAGTGAAAATAGAAGGGTAAAAAGAAAAGTTCCTCAGTCTGTATTTAAGAAATACTATTCGTTCTCACATTTTCCAATGTCATTACAACAAATACGCACATTGAGGCGAGAAATGCGCAATTTGAAACTTCGCAACTGAGCCCTTAATTCTTCGGTTTTCGGAAAGGCTTGTGATGGAAAGACCTAACCATTGAAGTTCACTCCCTGAAAGTAGCAACCAACTAAAACTAATTTCATTCGAATATTCAACTTCCTGCTTTCTTGCTTAAAAAAGTCCTCAGTTGCATAAGGCTCTGAATAAGAACGATTGACATTTTAACAGATGGCCGTTTTTGCTTTGCGTTTTACAAGTCACCACATGATGGGCCTGTTTGCCAATTTATTGATGGTGACTACGCTGCCTTTGTCCAAAATAAAGAGATGTGCCCTACAATTTTGTAGCTTTGTATTGGGATACAAAAACGTAACAAAAAATGTGTTTCCCTGGGATTTTTCCTTCTCCCTAAGAGGGGGAAGCAATTTAAATGTCCAGGTGACCTTGATCCTCTTTTTTCTTATATGTACATACAAACATACGTGACTCACAATGGTAGATCAGTTACTATGTTGACTACGAGCTATACTGTTTTTATTATTGTTTTGTGAATGATTCAATTTGATACCAAAAACATGGACCCATAGCATTTTGAAGTTATTCATACGTTTGGTCAAAGTGATCAAATTTCAATGAAATTTATAACATTAAAATTTCGTAAAAAAGGCTGTATTTCGATTGGACATTGATCGACATAATACATTATCTGCCGTGGTGCATGTGGTCCATCAGATACTTCAACCTAAAAATTATAGCGTTAGGCTACGACTTCAGACAACCTTACGCAACAGCATACTAGACGACGGACCTAGTTGCTACTGCTCTCAAGTCTTTAGAATAATGGTATTGCGGAGTATAATTAATCGGGTCAACATGAAACAAAAAAAAAAAAAACGCCCCCAACCCCCCCCCCCCCCCCCGAACGCTACTTTATTTAAATTTGGCCCCAAAAGGAACAAAACGTGTTAAAAGCACTAGTTATAACTGAAGGCGAACTGATATGTTTATCCATTAGTACTAGAGCATGACCGGATTCTGCAACTGACACCCTGTCAAAATCGGACGGCTCCAATCAACAAACTACAGACTTTAAGCAACTCCCTGAGCAAACAAAAACATAATAATATCTGTTTCCCCATAGTAGTTCCTTTTATTCTGCAAGAAGATATTTCACAACCTTCTCCGAATAACTTTACGTTACACTTCTTTTCAAAGCAAGTGAGTAAATATAGAGGGAGATTTGGGGGTTTTCCTAGCTTTAGACAAAAATCTTGAAAGTTTGAACGCTTCCATTTCTTTATGACGGAAACCAACATTTGACTGCAGCTACAATCAGCCCTAGACCAAGGAGGTGTTAGAATTCCCTGCATTGACAGAGAATGTCCATGTTGCCTCCCTTTCACTCTGAATTGGGAACCATCCAGAAAGACGGAAATGACTATTTATGTTCTGTGAGTTGTTGGAGTTTTGAAGTTCGTTACTACATATAAGACATAAAAACCCAGTTTCCTTTGCGAAGTTAAGCTATGTAGAACTTACTGAAAGGCTCGGTCCACACATGGTGGTCGCGACTCGGAGTCTGTGGAGGTGTGCATGCCCCCTGCCCCAAAATTATGGTCAGAACGAAGATGGTCGAAAAATATGAATTTCCAGACGGATTTTTTTCCTCGGCCTAACATGTTTTTTCCACCTTGAACCTTTGTCAACCTTCCCAATTAGATTAGATGAAGAAGGCTTTCACGTGTTTCCTTTTTAAAATCACCACCAAACAGCCCAAATTTCCACAAATTGTTGAAATGTTAGCTCGCTCGAAGGGCGTAAGCCCCTTTTTATATCAATTTTCAATAACATCTCAAGCATATCTACGTCATGCATTTTTCCGATTATTATTGATTACTTTTGTACATTTGCTGGTAGATGTGATGTTTCAAGGCCGGAAAGCTATAGCAGACTTTGTTTTTATTCCTAAATTTCAAAATCCATGACATTTACTTGTATAAATTGTCAAAGTCTGCGATTTTGATAACATAAACGTGCATACTACGTATTTGCAACCTATCCTTAATCATCATTGCCAATGTAAACGAGAGTCTCTTCGATTCTTTAACCGTGACGTCACAGTTGTTATAAGAAAAGGTGCTCAGTGAAAACGCTTACATTGCCCAACAACCGGAGCTGTTCTGTTGCTTCGACTGACTTTCTAAGAGAAAGATGTGGAAGATTATGCGGTAACAACATGTTTGACGTTGGCATTGTCTCTCTAACGGTCCAATAAATTGCGAGAAAAAAAATTTGGCTGATTTTAATAGATGGTTGCTGTTGGTCAAATACAACGCTCTGGTTTGAAAAAAGTTATGCCGTAATTGAATACCCTTAGCGCATATTACACAGCCATAGCAATGCACCACGTATTTTGTCCTGCCGGTTTAAAGACCCAGTGAAAGGTAAAGGAGAACATTTACCGCACATCAAATAACCCCCATCTCTGGGACCGCCGCCGCTCAGGCCGGGACCTAGATTCCATTGATTAAACTTAACCATTTTTTCCCTCGACCGGATATGTCTCCATACGTCGCCCCGAGGCAGTGGGCTACATTACAAGGATTATACCTCTTCCTGACCGTGACGGATTCTTCTCTCTAACGGAAACGGTGCATAACAGAAGGTCTTGATCATATAATCATGAAGAGCGAAGGGCTGTCCACTGAGGGCTGAAAATCTTAGACTGACGTTCATATGCATAAGCCCCCCGTTCCACCTAGTAGGGCATTTACTTTTCGTTTCGTTTATTTTTCACAACTGCAATACATATTTGTTTATACAAATGAATTACGAATAAATATCTGACGTTCGTATCAAAAGATAAAAAAGGGAACCAGGTTACGTTAAAAACTTCTCTTCTGGTCTGATCCAATCCCGAGGTTTTAATAATATTATTAATATTTAATATTATTTAATATTGGAAATAATAAAGCAAAAAATCATGCAGCTATTCACTTATATAGAAATTGCAACAACGAATCGTTAGGAACTGAAGGCTCATAATACACAAGCGGCAGATTAAGAAAGATGGAAAGAAAAAAGATGTTTTAGAGTACTCTTTAAACAAATTTTGTAATTTGGGGTCAATGGAATTCAAGAGGTGCTCATGCGCACCATTAGTTCTCACTTGAGCCTTCCATCTGAATTTTATCTCACCTTTCGGGATTGTATTGGGCAATTTGTCGTCAACTCCCTTAATTTTGCTTTCACTAAGGGTTATTTAGCTGACGAACAGGGTAGAGCAGTTATTTCTTCAATTCCAAAACCTGGTAAGGATACACGGTATCTAAAAAACTTGCGCCCCATTGCTTTATTGAATACTGATTATAAGATTGCTGCCAAGTGTATTGCTTCTCGTATGAAAGGTGTTCTGAACTCTATTAATAGGTTATGAGCTAACAGGTTTTTCCCAAGGTAGATTTTTAGGCGAAAATATTAGACTTATACAAGATCTTATTTGGTATTGCAATCAGAAATCTATCCAGGGGGCTTTATTATTCCTGGAATTTGAGAAGACGTTTGACCGTTTGGAATGGTGTTTTATTCAGCGTACACTTGATCATTTTAATTTGGGCCCTCAATTCAAAAATTGGGTTAAAGTTTTTTACAGTAATGCTACATCATGTGTTTCAAACTGGTTATTTATCTGCTTATTTTAGAGTATCTCGCGGTGTTCGTCAAGGTTTCCCCTTCAGCCCCTACCTTTTTATTACATGACTGTACTGAAGTTTTGTGTGCTTCGATTAATTCGAGCCAAGTTATCAAGGGGATCTTGATTTCTGGTGACTCTCTTAAAATCTCCCAGAATGCCGACGACACTGCCATTACCACTGATGGATCAGAGTCATCATTGAAGGAAGTTGTGAACGTGTTACAACTTTTTTGCACTAGCTCTGGTTCTTAAAAGTACTTCACAAAAGTCACATTTGTTTTTACTCCGCCCTTTATTTGAGCATCACCCGGTATATCTTACTCATTTCAACTTCGACGTCCACCCCACAGTCGTATTTAGATATCTCCTTTTCTCAACATAAACACAACTTCTTCCAATAAATGTCTCAACGCTGTTTTTATTCGACACGCTACGCGTGCACCCGTCTAAAATGTGTCAGGATTCAGGGTTACTTCTTGTAGAACACCTCTTCCATTGTCACTGAAACTTATCACCAGTTCCCGGGCCGTACACAGCTGAAGGTCTACCGTAAGCAGTGAAAAGGGGAGGCAGGGAGGCGGTCGTCTTCTGGTCCCCTTCTATGACCTAGTGCCCCAAGCTTTCTGAAAGGACAATGATCTTATTTGACCCTTACCTGGAGTTCCACTCTTTTTTCGGCAGAAGTGAAGAGGGTCCCGCTCTTTCTCTAATTTCCATGAATTTCTCTATTGAATTTGAGATGTCTCAATAGTCCATATTCGGCGTGTTCTGCGCGTCCCATCACAGATAAGGACTGTATAAACATTTCATGAAAAGGACTCTGTAAGAAACCAAAGGTACGTTTTTGCTTAATACAAATATCCTCAGGGGTCACCCTCATTCACCTCATTCAACTGTAGTGAAAAGGGACCACTCTTTGTTTAATTTTATTTCAATTTCATAGACTGAGATTAAGTAAAAACTCACGCCCCTTTAGAGGTAACGGCTCTGTGAAAGTCACCTGAAAAAGACTACATAGGAAACCAGAGTATGTTCGTGCTTCAGTAAGAATGTCTGTAGTGGCTACCGTTATTCATCAAAGGTTGAAAGTGGCCCATCCTTTTTCTAATTTTCATTCAGTTTCGTTACTGAGATGTCTCAAACGCTAAATTTTTCGGCGCGCTTCGTAGACAAGGGATGAATTCAGATCACATGAAAAGCCCCCTAGTTTTCTGAAAAGAAGATCTGGGCCCCTGACGAACCTCAATTATAAGTAATCCATTCTCCCTCCCCGCACCCTCTGCATTATCGATTCCGGCCGACTTTAATCATACGGAGTAAGGGTATAATTTAAAAAAGGCAAATTGTGATATTTGTGTTCTGTTAAGTGCCCGTCTTATGTAATTTAAATATGAAGATAAAATGCATCATTTTAATGCCTAAAATTTCGTAAATACCCAGAAACTTCCGGGGTCTCCCCCCTAGACCTCCACAGGGGCTTTGCCCCTGGACCACACCAAGGGCCCTAAGGCCCGCCCCTGGACCCCACGCCGTTAGGGGGAGGGATTGGCGCTCCCGCGGCGCCTTCGGCGTCGTTCGGTAGTCTGTCCGAATTTGCCCCCCTCCTCTTTCAAAGATCAAATCCCGCCCCTGAACAAGCGTGATAAGATTCAGAGATCGATTCTTTGCAATGTTAAGGGTTACGGAGGATTGAATATGGTAGGCATACATGTTTTTGCAAAAAGGCTGAAAACTGCTTGGGAAAAAATATACTTAGATGATCATGATCGACCATGGAAGCTTCTTTTCAACTATTGTCTGCGTAACTATGGCGGAAAATTCCTGTTCTCTTGTAACTTTAGAAATGGTGACATTTCCGTATCCAAATATCTTATTCGTGGTGTCTGTGATGCCAGGGCAGAGTTCAACTTTCATACTCCTCAAAGGGATTTTGCAGACCAATTTGTATTAAGTAATAATTACATTAAAACTGACAAATTGACAAACGTGTAGTTTATTATGACGTATTAAAGCAAAGCAGAGCTTACGAGATACGAGATTTTTTTAACGCAGAAGGTTAGGTCATTCCTTATAAAAACTTTGTAGATACGTACAATATTAGTAACTTCTCTTAAACATTACGTTATGTTATTATTTGTGCAATCACCTCTACATGGAAGACAAATGTGCTTGCAAGTGGCTGCCTTAACTTAAATGATTGCCAACTCTTAAAATTCCAGTAAACAAAGAGTTCTTTAAAATTTGTGTATATATCTATATTTTCACGTAACGCGCTTAAACCTAAAGCTTTAGTAAAAGGGGAAAATTACTTTGCAAATATTTGTTACACCCTAAATTGGAAGTTCATTTTTACTACACCTGGTCCATTTGATGTTGCTCGGGATGCAAAGATTCAATATTCTCAGTTTCGATACCTTCATAGAATTATTGGTATTAATGATTTTTTAATTTCGTATTAAGATGAAAGACTCACCTGTTTGTCCCTTTTTGCAATGTAGAGAATGAAACTTTAGAACATCTGTTTTGGTTTTGTCATAAAGTGAAAAGGTTTTGGGAGGAATTTTGTTCAGTTTGTTTAGGAGAACATTAATTTATATGAGACAAGTGTTCATTTTGGATATTCAGAAGAGAAGGAGAATATTCAACATTTTTTTCATTTTTCATGCAAAGTATTTTATTTATTCTTGTAAACAAAACAGTACAATACCAGATGCAACAACGTTTTACTATAAGTTTAATTTTGGATACTGAAGTGGAAATTTTTATTTTAAAAAAGCATAACAACGAAACAAAGGAGGATTAATAAAGATCTGTCTTCAGTTTCCTGTACAAAACTTCAAAGTTAATTTCATTCACATTCATTTTCAATTTTTTCGAGATGCTGTATGCATATTGGCTACACACCATTCAAGGTTTTTTGGTTATTGACTTTGTAAAATAGACTGTAACGTTGTAATATTGCATAATTATCCCGCAAACATTGTTACAAACAATAATAAATTTGCAATAAAAGAGGCGCTAAAATGAAAAAAAGTTCTCCCTTGAGAGTGGGCAAATATTTTTGGTATGAAATTTTGTATCAGATTATTTCTTTCCCTCTAGAGTAGTTATGATGAGCATTGTTTGGATGGGGAAACGAATTCAAATCATAAAGAAGTTGGTCATTGTGGTGTCTATGTAGTTCAGTGTCCAACTGGTATATATAGCGATTCCTTAAAATTAGAATATTAATGCGGAACTTAGAGATTGTAATAAATAAACACTTAAAACTCCAAATTCGTTGTAGCACGAGAGCCTGATAGCTCAAGCTGGAAACTGTTTAACAGGTTCTAACATACTTAACAGAACAGTCTGAGCTTCTTTTGGGAGTAATCTTTGTCCCTAGTGCAGTTGTTGAATTCGGTTTGTCAAATGAAATTCGAGTTCTTTCCGCTGTAATGAGCCCATTAGTCACAAGCATAAACAAATGAAAGTATATTTGTTAATGATTATTCATAATGTAACAATTGTAAGTGCCATGCGTAGTTACGTACATGCCCCACTGAAAGTAAAATGAGTACACGAACGTAAACAGTGCGTAACATTCTTTCGTATCTTCGACGGATGGCCTACACACAAACGACCTAGGACTATACTCAGGTTAGTGAAACGTTAGGCATAGGCCTTCAATTGACGTAAGAAACGTTACCGACGCCATCGAAATTGTTGCACAAAAACATGAAAAAGGAGTAAAATATCACCTAAAATCCTAATTTGAACAGGGGAGAACGTTGCATGACACAGTGAGGCAGCACAGGCTTAGAGTACAGGTTGGAATATGTACATTAAAGCCCTATAGCTATACATTTTTCGTTCGATCACTTCCTTGCCTAAAATTTGTCGTTGATTATTTTAATGAAAATGTGGTACGCGTACCTAAAGTATCATTATGCACTCGCTGCACCTTGACGGTGTGTTCGATGGGATCTGGAAAGCAGCTGATTCATAAATATTCATAAAGTGTCAATGACTGCCTACACAGAAAACGAATTGCATATTCTACAGTCGTTTGAGTGACCGTAACAGTTTTTAATTGTCTCTGTTTTATACCCTTAAAAATACCCTTAAGTAGTTCTTTTCCACAAGAAAGCTTACTTCTTGTTATATATTTGTGTGAAGAGCATGAAGCAAAGCTTTTTCTTTGCCGGTGGGAGTTGTTATAGATCTCGAAGTTCCGCTCTAAGCTCATAAATTTACTGAAGCATAAAGGGGGCTAGGTGGAACATTTGGGATTAAACCGAAAGTCAGCTTTTGGAGAACAAAGAGTTGGTCAGTCGGTGTTAGTTTGTGAGAAATCGCCCCAGAGTAAAATACTGTAAGATGTGGGACCATTGAAAATTATAAATAAATAACACAATTTTCCTTGGAAGAAGGTCACTCGATCTATTCAAAACCCCATTCAATCTAGACACCAATTTTTCGACAAAGTCTATGTGATTTTTCCAAAAAGATTACTGTCAAAAGTCATAACTAAAAATTTTGAAAAATTACTATTCTTCATAATGGTTCCTTTAAAATTTAGGAAAAATTCATGGTCATCCCATTTGCTGTTATAAATGTTTCACGATAACTTTTTAGCAGCTAACCAGTCGGCCACATAGTTAAATTCTAAGGATCCCATATGGAGGATTTCGTCGAAATTAGAGTTGTGACAATAGACAGTAGTGTCTATAGCAAAGAGTACACAATTTACTAGTTTTGACGATTAATACATATCATTTATGTAAATTCAGTGGCGCAGTTATAGGTTTGTGGTGCCTGGGGCAAGAAACAAAATTGGCACCCCTACTCCCATCTTCGAGGGGTATCTCATGAATACTTACACCACATAAGATCTTAAATAGAAAAAAAATGCTAAGTGTGGCCCAAACAGTGGCGAATCCTGAGGGGAAGGAGATGGGGTTACGCATACTGCCCCCCCCCCCCACCGGGATGGTAAAAATTGTATAGATAACCAGGCTAATTGTAGTATTGACATCTTCACATCGCTTGTGTGTCTATGTCAATACGTGGGGCTACGACTACTGTCGGATTGTGGGCCAATCGTTGATACGTAGGCTTGTACGGGGATGTTGCAGAGTGTGTAGGCGATACGAGTTGAGATATGAATAAATACATGAAAAGAAGATTTAGTTCTGATTCAAGATTTTTGACGGTTTTACTCCGTTCGATTAGCAGCCAGCAAAGAAAAAGAAAAATTAAAATTTAACTATATGCAGATTGACTCAGGTGCTCCTCGTCTGAGGTCTGCTGCACCAGTGTGTGAGTGTGACCAAAACTTGCAAGTTCTCAGCTTTCATGTCTCGGAGAGATCGGAACACATCCAGTCCCCTGATTGGTTTAAAGTTGTGACGTACCAAATTAAATAGATATTAAGGAATGTGCTGATCTAAAACATGACCAATTATAAGGGAGGCTGTAGAGGGTGATATTGGCCACACCTTGAAACTGTGGGATACAGCACACACGTGGAAGTAGGGCGAGGTACTTTTTCACGTTCACGGGACGGGAAACAGGAAGGGCCGTGTGAATCTAGGACAAAAGGAAGGAAGAGGTGCTCTTAAGCAACAAGATGGCATTCCTGTTGCCATGGTGAATGAACCATACTACATGACACTACCTACAGTTTACACATGACATAGCCTAAAACCGTATAACGGTAAGAGAGTACACCCGGTATGAAATTCACATTGACCGTATAGTCCGTTGAAGTAATGATTACCCACACTTTTAAGAACATGTTTTGAAAGTTTTGGAGTTCCACAGTGGCTCAAAATATTGAAACATTTAGCACCGTGTTGTATCTCGACCCCATTATCTTAGACACCGAGGCAGGGCAGGAGGCTCTGAAAATGAATTCGGAAATTTGCCAATTGCGAGACCAGTATACTGTGGGGTTTTGACAACTTATGAAATTACGAAATTCCCAATCAGTTTTCTCAAATAAAAGCTCCATATACGTCGGTATTTAATTCAAGAAGGCAAAATTTTCCGCGCGCTTCACGCACCGAAAATTGCAATTGCTTAGATAAAGTGCTGGCTCATACCTTCACTTTGGTTAACTTTTCCGAACTCTTGAAGTCACAAAATCGGAAATTTACTACACTTGTGGCACCAGATCACCAAGTGACACTGTTATCTCTATTCAGTGCTATTTTCATTCATAAATTTCCATACTTTCTCCAATACAGGCTCAAAAAATTCATCTGAGAGCCTCATTAGGTAGGCGTTGGATAACATAATGTAGCAAAAAGGACCTTTGGTCGCCGACCAACCTAAGATTTGCCGAAACAAATTGCAATTTCTTCAGTAATCCCCCAACTGTTCAAATTTCCGTTCATGAAATCCAGCATCCCAGACTTTTCTGCAATACAAGCTCCACACTTTCAAATATTTGGAAAGGACGAAAATTTCAGCGCGCTGCAAATTATGCCCCTAGTAGAATGGTAATTACACTTTCAAATATGGTAAAATTTGGATGCTTGCCTACCACCCTCATTTCCCATTTCCTGAATTCTAATCGGCATCAGAAACTAAACAACAGTCATACATATGGTGGCGCTTCGCTCATTGTACATTTGATGTCCCATCCACATGCAGACCCCCCACTTCAAATTCCAGGATCCGCCACTGTAACCAAAGGACTTCAAGGATTGCGTTATTCATGTTTGAAACCACAGACACAACGTTTTGATTTACTTGAATTATTTACAATACTTGATTATTATCTTAAATGACGATGAGCTACAACAGCAGTTGATAACAGGTTCACCTTTCGTGGTTTTGCTTCTGGGCTGTTCCATGGTGGCTCTGACATAAGGGAGAATAAGTTTTAACTTGATGAAAGACCGTTCAAAACTTGAAAAAATTCTCTGGCTTTTTAATCAAATACGCAGGAAGTCTGTAGGGCGTATGGTTAGCCAGCGAAAATTCTCGCAAAACCTGATGGATTGTTGCCGATTTATGCGTTCATTCGCCCCTTCTCTAGATTAGATTGGAATTTAATTGTGTCAATATTACTAAATTATTTTATTGAAAGATGAAATTGCTATATCAATGCAAATGGTAGGTCCAACATTTTTTAAGTGATCTCGATTTGGCGCCTCGTAGAGGTTGCGCCCGAGGCAACTTGCCCCCCTTGCCCACCCCCCCCCCCCCAGCTACGCCACTGTGTAAAGTATAGAAAGAAAAGCTTCAAAAATTGAGCCTTTGCAACACCAACAGTAATTTTGTTAGTACTTAACCTTTACCTTTGTCACGGACGAATTGTTGTTTATTTCTGAAATATATTATGAACCAACAAAGTGCCACAGCCCGTACTCCAAACTTATACATTTGTTGAGTATTCATGATAGATAGTATCAAATGACTATGACAAGTCAATAAACAACGCTACAATTGAGTCCCTTCGATCCAAATTACATACAATATAGTTCACATATTTTTAGGCAGCCATATTTGTATAGCGATTTCCCCTCAGGCTAACCACATACTGTCCGGAATATGAGAGATGATTCATATTGAAATTAAACAATCCTTTATAAACGCCTTTCAAGATCTGGAAAAAAAAGCTGTTCAACACATACCATGAAGGTGATAGTTTGAAATAATATCCAAATCCACAGACGTATGCGTAGTTATTACCGTAGCAACCTTTAAATCATTCGGGAATATTCCCTCATTTAAAGAAAAATTTAATTTATGAGTACTTAAGTAGATCCACGGTTATACTGTTTATTAATGTACACTTTTTCATACTGCATTGGCTATCTCATGAGAACTAGGTGATTTTGCGTCTTTTATTTTTAGAATAGACATTACTTCCTTCTGGCGTACAGGGTGTAGGATGAAGGTATTCAGCTCATTAATATCATTCAAGTACGACTCGAAACTGACATTCCTGGCATCTATCTCATTACCTACGTTTTCGCCAACACTTAAAAAGAAGTCATTAAACTTAACGGCGTAGTCTTTAAAACTTCAGTCACTTCTTAGGCTAGGCGTTCTATATTCAAAAGCCACTTTACATCATACCGTATAACTTTGGCATTGTATTTATTCTCAGTAAAAAAACATATTTTTGTGGAATTGTTCAATATTACGAGCTCTAATGTTCAATCTATTCTCAAAATTTGTTTATTTGAGAAAAATATGTTCTGCAGGGCTTCTTTTGTACTTAAGATAACGGTTATTCTTGTTTCAAAGACACTAAATAATGTCTGCGGTAATCCTATGGTGATTTAATTGTGTAGTTTTTTCTTAGATTTGGAGTTTCTTGACAGACATGTTCTTCTAGATATTTCACTAAATAAACTATAAGAGGTTCAATGGAAAACCTGTGCATTATTATTCAACGACTCACCGGACGCTGATGAGTCATGGTGTGGCTCGTCTTTGGCATGGAAATTAGAAGTAAGACCAATCGAATTAAAATTAAATCTGTTTCACTTATTTCAAGTTCCAATCAATTTAATGACTAGTCATTGCCGAATCACAGAATGTCATGCCGTGACGTCTCTTCTTGAGAAAGCAACATAGACACCCCAGTACATCAAAGGCGGTGTGGGGTGTAACTGATATCTGAGTTTGTCACATGATCTGTGCCCTAAAATGAGCTAAGCTTTCATTGTATTCACACTGCGCGAAAAGCAATTAAGACATGCTTGATTGACCTGTTAGCTAACCTCAAATGTTACGTAACTTTTAGTGTATTTTAATATATCTGTTACTGTCAATCGAGTAATCAGACTTGAAATGTGACTATATCAAGTGTGGGTGTGAGCGAGCTTCATTCCCTCCCGGTGGCGATAAGAGGTAATCAGGCAGAGAAGGAAAGTGTAACAAAAAGTAAGAAGGATCGTTTCATCATGGTAATGCTATCCTGTAACGAAATAACCTATAAACACCATTACCCCTTGTCAAAAGCTTACGTGTACACCTCACAAGCAACAACAACGGACTATACTTCGACATTTTAACACTTTGTCAAGTGGAGCTGAGCGTTTGTTTTTCCCGACAAAGTTCCATGGATTTTGAGATTTAAGCAGTCTGTGAAGCTGAATATGAATTTACAGGTTTCGTAGTAACCATTACAAAACTATAAGGGTCGACATAATTGAAAATCTGTGTTTCATTTTGTAATGACACTCTTCAGGAACAAACAGAAAATTCAGGAAAATATTTCAGCATTCGGATGACATAATTCACCAGAAAAGGGTGGCGATTTGTTTCAGAAATGGTTGGGGCCGTCTCCACGAACGAATGATCCTTAACCATCCTGCTCTGATACATAGAGGGGCCACTGTTATGGCGCAGGGACCATCGAAGAGAGGTTATGTACTAAGGTTAAGTAGTGACACTATATGATAACCAGTTTGAGTGGATCACCGCACTGCTGCTTAAGTCGAGACCACACTATCCGATGCAGGACGAAGACCATTTCATAAATATCCGAAGCCAAGACGAATTCTTTCAAATCAGAGCCGCAACCTCTCCAGTTAAGGTGTAACAGCATAGCCCAACTTGACATCACCAAGTAAAGGAATGTCTTAATGAAACTAAATTGCAAATTGGTTATTAAACAATGGGATAAAACCAGAGGCGTAGCTAGACATTTTTCGAGGGGAAGGGGGGGGGGAGGGCAAGCACGCAAGTTTCCAATTTTTTTTAAAATGTGAACATCATTCCTCTCGCGTAATTTGCAGCGAGCGAAGCGCGTCCCAATTGTTGGCCTTTTTTAACAAAAAATAATATTGCAATAGGAACCGCACATTCTGGAGCGGGAATCTTGGGGAACAATTTGATTTTTTTTTCAATTGAACTACAAAAATGGAGCTTTTTACAAAGAATTAGGAATTTCATGCAAAAATGATTAAAAAATCAGCTTCCAGTTGAATGGTGTTGGCAAATTTCCGAGTTTTGCACATTTCATTTTGCATTCATTTTTTCATTTTTTGCCCCCTCCCCCCGTTGCTACGCTACTGGATGAAACAATTCAACAAGCATGAAATACAAATTTTCACAGCTGCTGTTTCCATAGATTCATACATGATACAGACACAACACCCGAGACCTATTAAACACCCAGAACGGGATTCATTTAACTCGACACCAAAAACGGCTATTCCAAAACAGATTCGGTGTGCCGAGACTAAATTCGAGACCGATACTGCTCTCGGTGACTACCACACTGGATCGCAGGGGATAAAATCCCAAGCCTGTAACAGACAACCAAGTTGGGTCAGTATTCAGGATTTCCCTATGCATGCGAAGACAGCGAAAGTTTCTCTTTTCTTGTGAGAATCTTCCTTCTTTGAACTTCAGACACTAAGAAATGAGACATCCAGAAAACTGGAACGGAGCTTAAAGCAGAGTTTAGAATGTCAGGAAGCTCTTCAAATCCAGCCTTCAATGCTAAATAAACGGGCCCAGCATATTGAACTGCGAAAAACTAAGAACACGAGATCTAAGAAAATTGTTAACATTGTGCATTCTTTACCCTAAAGTAGAACGTCTAGAACGACGTTCTACAAGTTTGTATAACTTAAGAACTTAAGTATTATTTTTGATGCGTCCTTCAGAAGTATAATAAGTACACAAAATAAGCTTCATAAGCTTTTACGAAGATCTTCATTTCGAATTTGGAGAAGACGAAAAGACGAAAACATTTAATTATTATTGGTTCATCGAAAAGGTGATCCGTTCTCATAGCTTTGGTATTAACGCAAGTCCCATGCATAGCGTTTTGTGCCTGTGACCTTAAATTGGGTTTAATTTAAAAACGCCGTTCAATTTTACATAAGCGTTGCCTCTCGTTAAATCATTTTGTCTGCCAGCTGGCGTTGTTTTCTAGACAAAAATGTAAAGAGCCGGTGGCCGTATTAAGCTGAGTTTTCAAGTTTATCTGAAAAGATATCACTTTTTAGATAGTGTGGAAAAAAACTATAAAATGATTTTCCCTTAAGTCCTGGACTCAAACTATGCTCAAAAGAAAAAAAAAACATATGAGCAGCACAAATGTGTACGTTTATATTTTGTTCCACTTTACGCTAACATGCGTGCTGCCCTCCATGGCAAGTCAAAGCCAGCCACAGAGAGGACATTGCTTTCACCCTTTTTAGTATGTGTATAGATTCTGCAATCAGGGAGATGCAAATGGCACCTCCCTGATGCAAAGATGACCGGATCCGAATGGTAAAGTGATGATATGTTTGTTTTTTGTCTGGCATAACTTGGGTCCATCAGCTTTTGATATTTCAACATTTGAAAAAATAGCCTTTGCTCAGTCTCGTCAAGAACTGTTCTCAGTATCAATTAAATGCTCATTTAAACATTGGCGTACGAGACGGGAGGCAGGCTGCCAATAGAAGTAAAATTATTTTTAATGGAGAGTGATGGCAGTCACATGCAAAATATTATCAATAAAATATGAATTGAATTGAGCCAAGAATCGCAATACAGTAAAACACATTACCATGTTTTCAATTCCGTTTGATATTCCTCTAAAGTAAACAAGACCATTTCATGCAATGGTAGTGGTGCACTTCGTCTGGTAATTTTCTGGTCAAAATAGCGACTACTTAGATGTCCCTTTGAGCCTTTAAAATGCTCATTTCCGGCTGTCTGAGTGGTACCATTTTTCGAAATTTTCTTTACGTTCCGGGCCAAACGATAGTTGCGTTCCGCTAAGATAATTTTTTTTGTGACAGATGGTTCATTTTTCGGGCAAAAACTTTGCCCCCATCTGAAATTCTCCCGTTCGCCTACGCACTTGAGCATTTGCAAATTAACATCAAGGTTGATATTTGACACCGGAATAAACTGAAAGGGCATGTGGCCTTTTGATGCAGTATAACCTAGTAATTTGATCCTTTTTTGGCAGAAACTATTTCAGGATTTGTTAAAAGTTGTAATTTGAATGTCAAATTTGTTGAGTTTGTATTGTACCAGAATGGTCTGATGGTAATCAAAACTGTTGCTCATTCGATCATCTTGTTAGAGTAATGTAACATATCTTTGATTCACTCCGTCATGGATGACTGCTCACTAAGACTTTTCTTGATTTACTCAATCTTTATTTCCTCAGTTTAACTGAAAAAGACGGTTTAGAGTTTTACATAGACAACAAAATTAAAATGACTTAAAATCTGAAGCCCTGGACCGCTAATGGCCTCCTTCACTAGCTACTCGTATTCGTCTATAGCTGCTCTACATTCTACTCACAAAGGCAGACAGTATATGTATGGGTGCAACAGGCGGGCTCTTTGGTGATGCTTTTCAGACAAGAATATCAGGTTAAAGTCATGGAGTTGCTAGGACCCCTATACCGTGTAAAGGTATAACGCTGGATTCTACCAGGACTTACGGGAGGGTAGCATGCCTTGTGCTGTGTAGTTGGGGATCTCATTAGCACAGCTCGTTTTGTATGACTCCATAAAAATCACGAAGACGCTTTTGAGATAGTTCAAGCCACATCTCTCAAGTCATATTTCCTAAAAATCTTTGGAAAAATTCTGACCAAAAGCAAACTGGTTGTAAAAGTGTTATTACCAAAAGGAAGCGAAATTTATAGTACGTGATTCTGCAAAATTATATTACAGAAAACAGGACAATGTCAGTAAGTACACAGGGATAACGACGTAATTAGCACAAATTTGCAAATTGATCTCGAAAGTAATGACGGAATGACACAAAAATAACGCTACAGAGAATTTACAAGTGTTTGTATTTGAAAATGACATTATTGAAAACATTTCTCTAACTTAATGCTTTTTGTTCTGATTACTAGTTCATGTTAAAATAAGGGTTTTCATTGAGTGCTTACGGGAGAGAAGCATTTGTTCTGTCACATTCATACAACTATTAAAAAAGTACCACGTCAAAGAGTGCTGAAGCAAAGTAACAATTTAATAACATAAAAATGGAATAAAACAATGTAAATAAGTAAGTACTTGTAGTGCCTTCCTAACAACAATGGTAGAGATTTCATACTGTATAAAAATTTTACTTAAGAAAGTCATATTAACGAGTGCGGGGCCTGGCAATCTAAAAAGCCTAATATCTACTTCAATCTATTTCATTTTCCTTAGGCGTAGTGTAAATCTGTACGAAATTGAATTTGTTTCTTACGTTTGTATCTTTGCTATATGAGTCGTGAAATGTTCATCATAATGGAATTTGTTGTTTCATTCTATGAAGTCCACTTAACAAAATTAACATGAACAACGTTGCTTCTTAAGAATGCAACAAGGACACCCAGTTGATCAAAGCAGTGTGGGATGTAACTGGTGGGCCTATTTGAATTTGTTAAATGATATGTGACCTCGAGTGCTCAATGCTTTCAATGTGTTCAGAGTGAGTGAAAGACAGTCAACACTTACTCAGTTGACTGGCCTGCTACTTAACCCCAAATACCACGCATCATTTTGCATAATGAATGAATGCGTAATGAACTAATCAGATGTGAAGTCGGACTACATCAAATGTGTATGCTATGAAGTGCACTTCATTTTCTCTCTGTAGCGAAAAGATGTTATCACGAAGAGGAGAGGTGTGTTTCAAAAAGTAAGGAGGAATTTCAGTTTGATCATGACTAATTTTAACCAACAATGCAGTGTAAACATTTAAAATTAGGAATTCCAAAGCAGTTTTGCTCTTCACTATTCAGTACTTTAACAACTTCTAATACTTAAGTCAATGTAATACAATGGACATTTAATTTTGTTAGAGATATTCAGATAGTCCTTAACATTACACTAACTCAGCAAGACATCTCAAACGCTTCACACAAAGGTAGTACACTAATAAATTTTGGTGCGGACATAAATGGTCCAGATATGACCTGGATGTATAAACCCCTATATGAGACGTATAATGCATATGGAAGCTACTTTATTGCAAACACGACGGACGGATTCAGAAACAACTCAGGCTTGATTGCAGGGAGCGGAAATAGTAAGTAATCAGTTGTGACAGTTGCGTGCCTGACTGCTCAGATATCATTGTCACTCTGATTATACTGAGTCGCGGGAAGGTTAAAACGCATCCGTTGAAATACGCAGTGGTGAGTCAAATATGTATCATGCTCGCCCGAGTTGTGACGTTGGGATGTCCAAGTTTCCAAATGTAACGCTGCCATAGCGTCAAAACAATATAGTGGGGCAAAGGTCCCTCTTACTTTACAGGAAACGTTGGTAAAGGTGTATGAAATGGTGGGTCAATTTCCTGAATTGGAAGGGAGTGTTCCATTGAACACAAATTTTGAATTCTCCCAACGAGCAGTGACGTCTCCCAAGGGTCAGAAGGTAAATCACATGGGAGTGCATCATGGGAGACGGAGGAACTCGTTCCCCTCATTTTTTGGAAGGGTAACATCGCGAAAAAGTCCCCCCACTTTTTCAAATATCATGAAAAAACTTGTGATATATTAGGTCCTAGAGATTAAACTACAGAATGCTCCCTTTTTGACTTCAAACGCAGACATCGTCGAATTTTACTGTGTCATATCTCGAGTTTGTAGCCCGTCGATTACCATGTGTTTTCCGTTAAGTAAAGATTACTCTATTTATCAGATTATTGCCAACTATTTGATAGCATGCTGTCAGAAGAAGGGAGAATGTTTCCTGAAATTGTTGTTGCCATTGTTGTTAGTCCGGCCAGTTTATGCACAGCTAAACTTTCTTTCAGTGCACTGAGACGTATTAAGACTTGGCTCAGAAGCACAATGATACAGTCTCGATTGAACCATCTCATGGTGTATGTGAAGTGCATAAGGACATATTAGATGGCATAGATCCTCAACTTATTGCTGAAAAGTCCATCAGTAGTTACCTGGTTGTGAGACGCAAAGCATTTGGTTCTTCAAATGAATTGTATGGAAAACGTTTAAAGATAACCTTTGCCAAAACACGCAAATGAAACGGTTGTGTAAGCATGCGTTATAGTTATTCACAAAATGAATACGTCCTCTCAGCCCTTCTATTTCAATTTTTTTTTCTATTTTTTAATGTGTCTGCTTATGCATACAGAATACCAGAAAAATTATGCACTAAATCACATATTTTTACGTTAAAATATACAAAGTTTTCCCACCCTGAGAGGGGCGATCCCCCCTCGAAAAACCTATCATACAATTACGTGCCTCATACCGTGACGTTGATTCTTGAAAATGCAAGATAGACACTACATTAGATCAAAGGTGTTGTGGGGTGTAACTGGTCTCTGAGCTTGTTATATGATCTGTGCTCTTGAGAGATTGTTGCTTTCATTATTTTCACACTGCGTGAAAAGCAATGAACATATTCTTGACTTGCCTGTTAGCTAACCCCAATTGTTACGTAGCCTTCTTTGCATTTTAATAAATCTGTTACTGTCAATTAATTAATCAGATGTGGAACGTGACTTTATCAAGTGTGTGTAGTGAGCTTCCTCATAAGAAGTAATCAGGCTGAGAAGGGGGATGTAACACAAGGTAAACAGGAAAGTTGCATCATGATCAAAAAGGGAGTTTGAATGAAATTTACGGTTACGGACTCATTCAATTTATTTCCAATTCGTACAACATAAACGTCAACTGCAAACATCGAATTAATGGTGAAATAACACAGAATGGTTCAGAATTCATTTTATTGAAAATTGATTTACAATTTTATGAGAGGAATCGATAGTAATTAAAGCTTTTTACTCTATTCATTCTTGTCTCCGTTCTCTGTTTGGGCTATTATGACAGAAGTTTATGGTACGTTCGGTCTTTTGTTTCTTTTTTTTTATTGAGCAGTTTTGGTTTATAAGAGGTCACGTTGTTTGTACACACAGCTGAAGTAACGACAAGTGCAATCGATACGGCATTGGAAGTACGTACAAGTAATCTTTACTTACGAGAGAGGAACTGAAGTAACCCAAAATGACGCACGGTTTAAATTGTACTTACAAGCCTGGAATATACCGTTTCCGTTTCCGCTATTATTCAAAATTTTTTGCAGGCTCTGGGCCAACCAACTGTGGCACCCAACTTAGATAATCTTTCGGACAATACAAATCCCTTCCGGGATTAAGTTCTGATTACCCGCTTGTATTCATCATGTGAAATAGGGGTTTTCTCAAAATGTTTTCTACAAAAAAAGGTGTTTATGCATTTTCCTAAGCACTTTATTCGTCCACATTTTTTAAACACGTTTAGATTCTTAATACATGTGTTTAATCCCCAAACATTTCGCTCTAATGCTATTGAGGTTCAATTAATTTCTTACCATTGAAAGCCAACATTTTTCTTCGTATTCTGAGGTCAATAACTTTTGTCTCAGGAAAATCCTTTAACTTCCTCAATGAAAATTTTTGAGGGGAATTAATACAATGTTACATTTTACAGAGGAAACAAAAACGAGGTATCTGTCCTTGAGCTGGAGGGGCAAAAGCATACTTCGTCTTTGCTAAAAAAAAGTTAAAGAATGATTTCAGCAAATAAAGTTACGTAAACTGAACATTTAATTTATTGCAAAAGGTACATAAGTAAAACGAACGATTGGGGTCGTTAATGAGTTTTTGTTTGTTATAGACGGCAAACAAAGGGGTCCCAATCTTAATTTTTGGAAAAGGATATATCTTGTAAATAGTACCTTTTCCTTTAATTTAACACTCCATTATAATTCTGGGCATACAAATTACATAAATATACAAAGCATTTCATGAACTTGGCAATACAAAAGTAAAGACAACCCAATAAGTCAAACAATCCTTTCTACATGCATCGGAAATAGTGACTGTGTTTCATAGTTAACCTTAGTATAAATGTATGTATAATGCCAAAGTGATACTAGAAATGTGCAAAACCAACTTTTTCAGACTATCAAGTTAAGTGATATGACCAAATAGTGCCTTTGGATATAAAAAACGCTAGTTTAATTAATTAACCAACACGTAGTTTCGGCCAGGAAGTATCTATACCTTTTCTATGTTAGCAAAACTCGAGGGCGCTCAAACATTCACTTTACCAGTAGTCTACAGAAATCCTCAGCTGGCACATCTTTTCGATTGACACCAAATTTTCAGCGTATTGTACCTTTAATTACACATCCTACACCATACTTAATGTGTTTTGTTTGCACATTATTGTTTCATATACTTACCCTGGAGCAATAAACTGGGATGGTGTCTGGATAAGGAGACAGTTATCGGAGGGGCTAATAATACGTAAGTTTGGAGAACTGTAATTATTCTTTGAAATGATAAATTACTGCATTAAAAACAGCAGATGAGGTGAGCCTTGCTTCAGAAATAACAGACATGAGAATATATCCAGTTTCATTTTCGAAATGGATTTCCTTCCTCTATCGGTATAGCTCCTTTTGCGTAACTTAATGATGCTCTGAGTATTGTCGAAATGAATCACAAAGAGAGCAAACATTTGATAAAATTAGTCACAAGGCATGGATTTTGAATATCCGTTTTGTAACTGGAACTTTTTACATCTGAAGATGGAAATAGATATTGAATGAAATTGCCTAATTGAGAAGACTCACATATATTTTATGCACCACATGCCGTGACGTCTTTTTAAGACACCTCAGTACATCAAAGGCGGTGTTAGGAGAAGCTGGCATCTGATTTTGTTACATGATCTGTGCCCTCAAGTAATCTATGCTTTCACCTTGTTTACATTGCCTGAAAAGCGATTAACATATATTTGACTACTAACCTGTAAGTTTACCCCAAATATTACGTGAGGTTTTGTGTAAACGCCGCCCAAAATGACAATCAATACACTTTCGAGAAAATCAATAATATTAAAACACTGGAATTCCAAAACCAGTAAACTGGAATAGAAAACCAAATTCGGGGGTTCACCACTTACGAAATGAGTTTCTTTTGTTGCCAAGGTATACTTAAAGGCATATTCTGGAGACAAATTTCATCACCTTCAAAACATGCAAAAAATTCTCTTTCAGGAAGTTAAAACTGCATCTCAATAGCATATAGCGTCCAAAAGATACAGATTTTTAAAGTTATTTTTTCTGAGATTTGGTGCATCATGGGTAATCTGTGATGTAATCGTTTCACAATAATTTGACATTGCATTCAATTTATTTCTAATATTGATTCTGCTGCAGGCAAAATTAAGCAACATTGTTGGTTGTACTCTACATATGGTGACGGGTAATGCTAGATATGCAGGAAAAGGTATTCAAACATCACAACAGTGTCGAGTTTCAAGGTCAAACAGGACGTTCAATTATAAAGAGAAACAAAAGGAATCTGAGGCAATGTGCCCACGTTACATAACTTCGAGATGCTTTGTTGAAAAGCAGAGGTATATTTTAACAAAAACACCCAATTTTTAAAGTGAGATATCTTGACACATTTCATAATGCAGAAGTTATCCGCTATATTAAGGATTTTATTGTTCTCAGTCTTGCAGTGGGATTGCCACTAATCTCTTTTTCGTTTTCCCCTTTAAGCCCTCTTTACTTTACTTTTAATTTTCTTACTTTTATTTGCTTTGGTAATTATTGCAGTTTTTTCTTTCTTAAATAAGGACTCAAGGTGTTTCGAAAGCTGCTTTGCGGTATAGCTGTTTCGGCTACCATGGTAATATTACTTATCAACTAAATTTATGAGACTATGCTCGTTACATTTGTACCATTACAAGCTCTTACTAAAAAGCTTATGTCTTGATCCCCAATGCTCAGCGCCATGTAGACTCCAATTACCGAAAAAACGGCCGAACCCACAAGAAGTCGTCCCTCCTTTCTAGATATGAACGACATACTACGAATCAAGTTTCGCCAGAACGTTTCATGACGGTTTGTGTGCACTTTTAGTACATCATCAAAGAAGTTGTCCCACAAAAACATGACATCTACTCCCCCTTGAGCGTAGGAGACCAGTGATATTCCCATAATCATTTCCGACCACGCCAGAAACAAAACGCATGTCAAAAGCGTCATGACTTCCTCGTTTCCTCTGCAAGCCTGATCCAGCAGGTAACTCCATGATAAGTTTGCTGCCATGCCAATGAATGCAACAGGCAGCATAATGACAACATACAAATTCGACAAACGTTTAAAACATTGAAAATCAGTTACGATGTCGAGAAGAATTCCTCTGCAGGCGTCGATTGACCCTTCATATTCTACAAAATATGACAGCACCAATGTGAATTGTTGTTGAAATGAAATTCGTATTAGATATAGTAAGTACACGAAAAGGCCCCATGATTGAAACATCAAAGCACAAACGATTGACGTGCGAATTGCGTAGAAGTATGCTACAGGATCGTTGCTATCAGTGGTGACGAGAAAAATGACAGCTCGGAAACACGAGTTGAGCGCAGGCCAAAAAATACAAAGCAAAAGCAAAAGCTTTGCAGGGAGACCTGTGGAGGGCAAACAACATTGATATGTTATATTGACATTAATATGTTACGTTGATGTGTTGCTTTCATATGCATACCCCCCAATCAGTGAGAAGGGCTAAAACAATTATTTAATCCTGAAGTAAAGATAATGTGAGACCAGAACTGGACATTACAAATGAGGTCAAAGCTTCACAAAATACAATCACGTCGATATGAGTGACGCGTTTTTGAAGGATAGACACGGATACCAAAATAAACATGTCAACTTTCAAGCGGGAACTAGGGGTGGAGTATATCTAGTACAGCGTATTGCGTGTTTCATCGTTTCCGTGATCTTTGAAGGTACACCTCTCTATGTGATTATAGCATCGCATTTAAGTCTGATCATTGCAAGTGACTTACCCTATTTGATACCAAGTATCTTCCTCTGACTGTTTTCTTTACTATTCGTAATTGGGGCATGGCTAGTTTCCACAAAGTACAATAGGCAATCAGGGATATGTTATCTAGAAGGACCAATCCGATCACAATCGGCAACCGGCTGCATGGCCAAGTGGTTGGAGCATCCGGGAGGTCAGGAACTCAAACCATGGGCGGATGATACCAAAAACTTTAAAAATGGAACCTACTGCCATTGTGCTTGATGTTCAGCATTAACTATGGAGTAGGAAAATCCAGACAGTTGGGAAAACGGTCATGGTCGGCGCCAATAAAACCAGCTGGTTAGAAACTGCGCCGTAAAACCTTATTCAATCGATCACAATTGGGTAACCCAAGAATGCTTTAATAGTAAGGTTAGCACCTTCATCAATTTAGAGGCAGGTGGTACAAAGCTAAACTTGGGCACCGTGACGTTTCTTCTTGGGAATACACCCCAGTAGATCAAAGCCGGTGTGGGGTGTAACTGTTATCTGAGTTTGTTTTATGATCTGTGCCTTCAAGTAATTTATGCTTTCTTTGTATTCCCACTGTGTGAAAAGCAAATAACACATACTTGATTGGTCTGTTAGCTAACCCCAACTTTTACAGATTTTGTGCATTTTGGTGTATGTGGTACTGCCAATGTATTAATCAAATGTGACACCTGACTATAACAAATGTTGAAATGTTTATAAAGAGTACTTCACTTCTTCTCTGAGACGATAAGATGTAAACAGGTAGAGAACAACGATCTTTCAAAAAGTAAGAAGGAACGTGTTACTAAGAAGACGAATTATATGGGCTTAAACCTTTTTTATATAAGAGCCCCATTCAAATACGTGCTTATATTCTTGATATACTATTCATTTAGTCGTGCACTCTGATACACTCCCTCAAACTGAAAAAGTGGGTTTCTTGATAGAACATGTTGTTTGTTTTCTAGCAACTGCCATGTTAGTAGAGAAAAATTTCCGACTGAGCAGTCCAAACTCAGCAATACATAACTTGTAAGGCTTTTTTTTTAAATCCTTTTAAAAATTCTCAGAAAGGGGCATGAGAAGATGTCTCCGTATCCTTGGCGGTAAAAATCTGATTTAAAGAGAGCAATCCCCTTCCAAAACACCAAAAAAACCAAGATATATAGAAAGGATATTAAAGTAAATACACTTAGTTTAAAACAAATAAACAAACCTTTCTTAGGCAAATCTAAAAATTGTACCCTCTTCACTATGTAACGTACATTAAGGGCTGAAGCCCAAAAAAGAGCAGGACAACCCTCGACGAATATAGTCCTAAGCTTTGAGCACAAAACTGCGACGACATTCGAAACCACAAAAAGGAAAAGTCCAATTTCGGTGAGTAACTCCATCGTTTGTCCTGGATGAGACCACAGTTTTAAGAAGGGATATGACATATCCCAGGTCCAAAGACCAAGAAGCAGGACTAATATGATAATTGACATAACACTGCTGCCTCGGTGGTTCCAACGGTTGACCCCTGTGATGGATACAGAGAGAGACAATAGAGAATATTAAAATAGGTGATGCAATTTATCTCACAGTTTGTTTCTAACCTCCCACGAGAGTAAACCCGACTGCGTTTTTTAACTTTCTTAGAAAAAATCGACTCTTCCATTTTTTCAGTGAACCCACCGTCACGGGATATCCCAAGTCAATGTTCTTCACTGTATCCATATTTAATGGCAGAAATACTTCGAAATGCTTACCAGTTAAAAATTATATCGTAAATAGTTGGTTGAAATGTTGAAATTTCATTTTACTTTTAATAAAAACTTAAAGGCATATTTTCATCATCCCAAACAGTTCCAATTCTCCCAACCTACTTACTTCTAGCCCCTCCCACATTTATCTTAAACTCATCTTTATCCAGACACAATCCTTGTTTATTGCTTCATGGCTTGTCCCAGTGACCATACAAGTCCAAAATATGTAGTCAAGACACTCTCAGTGCCCATTCTGTGTAATTTAGCTATGATGCTTTGTTTGAATGTGATGCCAATCAAAGAGCTGCACCAATTGAGAGTTTTGATATATGTATACTGAAACTGCAGTTTAGGGTGACGAATGACTGCATTTAATTTACTAGAAATCAAACTTGAACTTAAATATTTCTATTGGCAATTGCAAAGGTCAGACAACCCACTTAGCAACATGCTAGCGGTCCACCAGCGGTCCGCAAGCAGTGACTCTGGCGGGGCGCTAGCGTAAAACGCCGGCGGACCGCCGCCGAAATGGCCAGCTTTTCTACGGTGGTCCTCCGGCTGAAAAACGCTAGAGAACGCCAGTGGTCCACTAGAGGACCACCAGCTGTAGCAGGATTGTAGTATAGGGTTCTCCATTATTTCAAAGAGGGTGATTTTTCATTCATCATGATATTTCATTCATTTCCTTTATTGTCCATTTTGCAAGAGAGTTAGCTGAACACAGATTGCTTGTTACAATGGCCCCAAAGGAGATAATGACCGTTTCAAACAACATGGTGTCTATGCCAGTACAGCATTAAAATGCCTTCAAACTGTAACTGGAAATAATCATGCTAAATGGCGTTCATTTCAAACTGGTCAGCTTTACAGTCCAAAAGTTCAGTCCAACAGAACTTAGTTATAGCCTGGGATAAGACCCTGATCAAGTGACAGCTCTAAAAGTATTCCAGATGTCCACATGTAGAAAAAATTTGTAAATCCTGCATGTTCTGTTTTCCATGCAAAACGAAATGTAATTCTTGAGCAGTAGTTAGGCATTCTGCAAAGGTTATTCCCTTTTATTGCCATGTCCTAGTGTCTCAAAGAACTTGTCGGGCCAGCAGTAGAGAATTCACTGATCGTTCCCATATGAGGTAAGTTCCAAGAACAATATAAGGCCTACAATCAACACTCACGATGATGGATGCGAAAATATTGCTTGACAAAAGAAGTGTTCTTTGGAATGACTGCATTCAACCAAGGAGGTCCTTGTAGAACCTCCTTGATTCAACAACTGTATGCAAAAGTTGCTTTACCTGTACACTGACTGCCAGCAAATGGTAAATCCATACACTCCCAGGAGAAAATTCCTGTTGAAACCTGTTGAAATTCTAACAGGTATGAACAGGTATTCACAGGTAATTTACAGGTATTAACAGGTACTAACAGGTATTAACAGGTTTCCAACCAGTATGAACAGGGATTCAACAGGTACCTGTTAATATGTAACAGGTACTAACAGGTATCCAACTGGTATGAACAGGGATACAACAGGTACCTGTTAATGTCAACAGGGATTTAACAGGTAATTCAATTGGTCATGTGAATCTTCTGTAATAGGTTCCAGCAGCGACGGTGCTATTTGAACAGGTCATTTCCATACAAAATTGTCTTCGACCACTTGCCAGATAAACGTGCATGTACCATATGGGGTCGGAAACAGTGGGGTACAATTACAATCCCCTCCCCGAATACTAGTAGCTCACACAAGTTCCAAGATATTTATTGTTGCACAGAGAAGTATATCCCCTCCTCTCCTGTCATTGCCACCACCCCCCTCACCCCTACTCCTGTTATACCCAGGACTCCTAGCTGCATGCTTGCCTCCAACATCTTGTTTTTGACACAGATTCCCCGATATATAGGCAAATACTAAACTCCTAATAGAACTTGCCTCCAAATTTTTTTCTTGTGCTTATAATAATTAAGGCATCCTGGTCTCCTTCTAAAATTCATTCACCCAAGTGCTTCATTTTTATTTAATCTTCTCTTCTTCTAATACCACATAGTAGCAAAACAGTCTAAATACCTTTGCTGCTAAGTATACAAGCTTCTTATCTCTTGTGAAGCAATGCACATAACATAGCAATAGTTTGCTTGAACAAAGGATTACCTTCATGGCCCCTTTGCAGTGACACAGTTTTCTGCACACACAGTGTTGAGTGAGGTTGCTAGATAACAGCTGCCTGTGTATATTGTGCACATACTGCATGTACTATTACCATTGCATGCATACACTGTACAGTCCAGAGCCAGAGCTGAGTTGTCTGAGCATGCGTTACATTCACAAATTCAAAAAGGTGCAATGAAAGTGAAGGCAGCAGAGGGAGATTTCTTTACAAAAAATACTCTGAAGCAGAGAAAGTCATTTATGTTTTATGATCCATTTGTTGGTCCAGTTTTACACCAAAATGCAGTGCAATTTGAGGGTCATGGTGGCTGGGCAAATAGTATTTAATTGTCACTGTTCTGTTTGGCTTAACCATAAAAATTAGCCTAGGCTAGGCCTAACGTTAAGTCTCACGTTACTTGTGTTGTAACGTAAATATTGCAGTATACATTACACTTACATTACAGTTACAGTATTTATTGTTGCACAGAGAAGTATATCCCCTTCTCTCCTGTCATTGCCACCACCCCCCCCCCAACCCCTACTCCTGTTATACCCAGGACTCCTAGCTGCATGCATGCCTCCAACATCTTGTTTTTGACACAGATTCCCCGGTATATAGGCAAATACTAAACTCCCAATAGAACTTGCTTCCAAATTTTTTCCTTGTGCTTATAATAATTAAGGCATCCTGGTCTCCTTCTAAAATTCATTCACCCAAGTGCTTCATTTTTATTTAATCTTCTCTTCTTCTAATACCACATAGTAGCAAAACAGTCTAAATACCTTTGCTGCTAAGTATACAAGCTTCTTATCTCTTGTGAAGCAATGCACATAACATAGCAATAGTTTGCTTGAACAAAGGATTACCTTCATGGCCCCTTTGCAGTGACACAGTTTTCTGCACACACAGTGTTGAGTGAGGTTGCTAGATAACAGCTGCCTGTGTATATTGTGCACATACTGCATGTACTATTACCATTGCATGCATACACTGTACAGTCCAGAGCCAGAGCTGAGTTGTCTGAGCATGCGTCACATTCACAAATTCAAAAAGGTGCAATGAAAGTGAAGGCAGCAGAGGGAGATTTCTTTACAAAAAATACTCTGAAGCAGAGAAAGTCATTTATGTTTTATGATCCATTTGTTGGTCCAGTTTTACACCAAAATGCAGTGCAATTTGAGGGTCATGGTGGCTGGGCAAATAGTATTTAATTGTCACTGTTCTGTTTGGCTTAACCATAAAAATTAGCCTAGGCTAGGCCTAACGTTAAGTCTCACGTTACTTGTGTTGTAACGTAAATATTGCAGTATACATTACATTTTTAACATTACAGTTACAGTAAACAGCCTATGCCTAAACTGTAAATATAGTGCACACATCCAAGTTTCAAGTATAATTTCCTACATATGCTGCATGGGACAATCAGTCAAATTTGGGCAATGAAAGCTGGGGATTCAAGTGGATATAAAGGTGTTTTCATACCATAAGCATAGCTTAAGCCTATAGGCCCAGCCAAAACCTTGAATGGTGCTGTAGTGTATCATGTATGTATGTACAGTGGTTGGTTCAAAGTTTAAACAGGTTCTAAATTCGAACACCTCATTTACATGCTTATTTATTCACTGATCAATGCAAAATTGTCAGTTTTACCACACAATATGAAGCCAGAATTAATTCTTAATGATATTTTAATTAATTGAAGAAAAGAATGATTTTAATGAGGTGTTCAAATTTAGAACATATTTGAACTTTGAACTAACCATCTATGTTCCGTCACATGATGGCTTATGTAATTACTGTAGGCTCGTTCCATTAGGCAACACAATGGTGTGGAATTTGCCATACAGTATAAGGCCTTTGAAAATAATGCACAGCCCTCTTCAAGGGCTGTTCTATACACGTAGGTAGCAGCTATACCTTGTCTTAATCATGGTTAAATTGAGGGTTGGGTTAAAGGGAAATATTGCATTTGCTTAACAGAAAATTTCATCCTTTTTAAACCAATTTTATTGGCACTGGCTCCTGGTGGATAAATGATTAAATTAATGCAGTATGATGGTCTTCTGTTCAAGATAAGTTTCCCTAAGCTTGACATTTTTTGCTCTAGAAAAATTTGTTTAGGGTACCTAAACTTTCAAAATTTCAGATTGTGCAACTTTCAGAGCCCTTCTCTTTCATAATGTTTTCAGATGAAGCTATTGCTGGGGTGTACAGTATGTTCGACAATGAACAGTTTGACTATGCCTTGAGCTATTTTCTATGAATGTTATGTTGGAACATTTGACATTTCAACCACAAAATTTCCCTTTAAGGTTAGGGGATGGGAGATTACTGTAGGTCAAACTGATTATTTTTATGAAGACTTGGATTAAATCAATGCTGAACAATTTTACTCATGATTCTTAATACTCAATACCAAATTTCTCACTGCATAACCTCTGTCCATTTCAGTATTGTCAGTTGCTTAAAGTCTAGATCATGAGCTTAATTAAGACCTAGGGTTACTGTAGGCCTATGCATATTGTAATGCTTGTACTTAAGTAGTATCATAGGTTTTATCCTAAGTATCCCCATGGCATCTCAAAAAAATTGAATCCAAGTTAGGTACTGTATACAAGATCCCCAACAAACACTGCCAGTTGTACTGAAAAAAAGCTTATTCGATCTGTACTTAAAGGTCCTGGTGGGTTGGTGTTGTGGGGGAAGGGGACTCTCCAATACTGTTCATATTTAGTATGAAAGTGTAATCACTATTTTTCTTCGATCTGCATTGATTTGCATTGTGTTTAAAATTTATTTATTTTTTATTCCATTAACAGCGTGAGTTTGATGGTGAAACACTACACAGATGAGGGAGCTACAGTGTTTGCTGTTGTTTCTTCAATAGCTAACCCGTTTACAGCTATGTTCAGAAGTTCTGTCCTTTAGCGAAATCAGCCTGTAGTGGATTGGAATCACGGTACAATTGGCATTAAAAGAGCCTTAACTGACGGAGTTAATACGCCTTATCTGTGAAACTTAAAAATGTTATTTAGCAAGGCACTGTGTTCTTCGAACTGATCAAAATATGTATTCGTACTTCCAGTAAAAAATGGTTTGCCTGGGAATATCTTCTGAGCCTGCCATCAATATCTTTTTACTTTTTGAGCTGTGTTGTTCCAGGACAGATGTTAGCAAGTTCTACAGTACCTTTCAAATGTTTCCTGTGGAGTGAATGAGTTTATAGATTGGAGACCTACAGTACTGTACTGTACTCTGCTGTACTTAAGAGAAAATGGATAATGTAACTAATGTGAAGCAGTTACTAGCAGAAAACCGTCCAAATGAATTACAACTCACTAGTGCATTTCAGTATGTTAGCTACGTATTGCTATATAGGACTATTTGCAAAAAGACAGATGTACTGGTTTCATAGCTCTGCATTTCTTTTACAGTGTCTGAAAATTTGAACACTCCTGCTTATACTTGAAAGTTCGTCATTGGTTACTGTATGATACACTGAGATGAGTACCTGGCCAATACTGTAGGAGGATGGCTAATTGAGAAATTTGAAACATTCGGTAAATGTGATCAATTCATATCTTTTGTGGACCCATTTGATGACAGAAGAATGCAATGCAACATTTTACACTTTGATGTAATTTTTCATGGAACTTGTAATAGCTGAAGACTATCCCTTTAGCCCCTTACGGTTGAAGGCCCTCCATATTTTTTGCCTTGGACAAAACTTAAGAAAATGTTTTATCATGGACAAATCTTTGTTTTTTTTATTTGGCAAATATGTGAAAGGACTGATTCATATGACTTTTTCTTTCAATTCTTTTAACCATGCAAAACACTTGTTTTGTATTGGAAATTGTGAAATGACTGCTTGATACATGTTTGTAGCACAGTACTGTAACTACAGTTTTTACTTTGATCAAACTTTGATTTAAATTGGAAAAATTCCATTTTCACTCTTTAGTTCAACCAAAATCGAATCAATGTTTTTGGGCCTTTTCTTCCTTAGCCACATGTGTCACACAACCTGGCTAGCAAGCCTGCTAATCTGGTACCTTTCCATGTAGCTGTTATAGAAAAGCATTATGCGGTCCAAACTTGGAATATGCAGGATTCTAGCCAGGAAAAAATGTCAAACTGGATCATGGGAGTTAATCAACATTGCATCATTCTCACATGATGTTGGCCATATCTCAAGATCTAAATGACATTTGTCTGTGGTCAGTTGCCTGATTTTTTGGTTATTTCCAATATCAGCACAATCATTCAATCAATTGAATGTTTATGTGTCTGATACTGTGCAGTGTAGCCTACAGTATGTTTAGAGTACGCATATGATGAAATTCAAACTGGGTGGTGAAATTTCAAACTTGGTGCTGACTTAAAAAAAGTAAATTCAAACTGAGTGCAGCACCCAGTTTGAATGGTCTGGCTAGAACCCCGATTGTGTATTTTAAAGTCTTAAATGAAATACACTATTGCTATATTTAATTTCTTCTCTTTCATATGGGTTAGTGATATTTATCAAACCTGTGGATTAATGAATTTTTCAATTTTTAGCATTTAACTGGCTTATTATCTACATGATGTGTGCTATCCATCATCACTTTGCTACAATGGAATGCTACTAGGGTTTGACCAAACATGCAGTATGTATATCATAGCCAAATAAATTTTGTCTTGTGCAAATTTTTGTAGTACTTGTACAGGTAAATTAGATCTCTCTGTTTCACACAACAAACCATTCACAAATCTTGCTCTGACCTTGCCAGAATTGAACCCCCAACCTCCCTGTTGCAAAAATTCATCACTATATAGTATTTCCTGTTAAAATATTTTGTACCTGTTGAAGACCAGTTGTACCTGTTGAAGACCATTTGTACCTGTTGAAGACCAGTTGCACCTGTTGAAGACCAGTTAGGGCTATACCTGTTGAAGACCAGTTGCCCCTGTTCATACCTGTTCACTCCCTGTTTAGACCTGTTCACTCCCTGTTGAGACCCGTTCATACCTGTTAAGACCTGTTCACACCTGTTGAGACCTGTTCGTACCTGTTAACACCTGTTCATACCTGTTGTGCCTGTTCCAATTACCTGTTCAACAGGTACCTGTTGATACCTGTTCAACAGGTCTCAACAGGAATTTTTCCCTGGGCTGCCTTTGTTATGTGAATAGCCTATACAGACCAACATAAGCTTCACACTACAATGAGCTTGCATTTGAAAGCCCCTTTGTGTTGTACACACAATTTCACTGACCAATCACAATGGACTTACCGGATATTATTGTTAATGCATGAGCTCAATGGAAAAGTACAGCTAAGGATGTAGGCAAGCTGACTCATATCAGAAGTAGGCCTAAAACTTCTCTTTTATTAAGTCTTCTTAAGTGGGTAGTCTGATAGATTTCCTAAGAACAGAAACACATGTACTTTGTACAAAAAAATTCACCAGCGGTCCACTATTGGTCCGCTGGCGATTTTCTGCCAGGACACAACTGTACAGAAGCCTCCGTCGGGCCGTCATCGTTTTTCCGCCATATACCGCCAGCGGACCGCTAGGATCATGCGTACTCGTAAAGAACCTTCTCACTCAAAACTAATATATAACTGAAAACGAATCCATTAACGGAATAAAAATTGCTTCATAGAAGATAATTGTATCCTCATTACCAAATCATAAAGTTTAATGATTGAAGTATTGCACTACTTATCTTTTTTGTTTTTGTTACTTTAAAGAAAGCCGCCAGTATTGCAAAGTTTCTAACTATTAAAACTAACGGCACTTTCGTGAAAGATTCTGTTTTCGACAAACCGGATAAAGCCAAGTCGATATCCACCGTTTAAAGAAAATTGAGTTAAAAATGCAATCAATAGATCACCTTGTAAATTTCATGTTAGACTTCTCGAGCCTTCGACCGCCAAATGTATTCCACTTACTCACTCCTTTACTTAGCGTTGACGAGCCATTAATTTTTGACTCCATAGTCCATTCGTCTGTCATTGTTGAACGTAATGATGGCATACATCATTTTAACACAGTAGGTTACCAAGAATTTCTCTGAAGGGGACCATGCAGTATGCAGTATGCAGTATGTGGAGTGATCGCCAGCCTGGGGGAGGCCTAGGGGTGTAAACGTTTTGCCTTTTCCAGGAGCCTAGATGCAAAATGGTGCAAGATTTTCGACTTTGACAGGAATATTGGTGAAAGTTGAACTGTGGTGGTTCATGGGGATAAAATTGAAAACTTTTGTGTCTTTACATGCTGGTTAATGTCATGCACGCTACCTTTTATAAATTTGTTTTTATATTTGCATACTTTTAGGAGTAAAAATAAAAGAACATTGATCGACATAGGCTTATGGGAGCATTTTATTTGGGGGTTTTGTCTTGCACACAAAACTTATTGTGCCATAAAGACTATCTAACAGGAGCGCCACCATCAGTTAGCGTGCAGAAAATTTCGAAAATTCAGACCCCACAGATATTCGGAAAAAGTATTTTTTAGTCTCATGCGACAAGAATCCAAGCATTCGCTATCTTCTCTTGTCGTTGGCAATAAAATGTTCACTTCAAAATAAGTTCGAAAACTGCAAAATGTTTATGTTCATGTTGAAGTTTAATTGTTCACTCAATCAATGCAAATATTGAAATTGGCATCGAAAATCGGAGTGTTCCAAAAGTTCAAAAAACAATAAAAGTTAAGAAAATATAAAACAATAAAAATACAAAAAGAAGAAAATAAAATAAAACCTAACATAAAAGAGAAATCTAACCAGACGAGGTAAACAATTTCACTGCTGCTTGGTAAAAGTTATCTATAAAACGCCTGTTTCCTTTAAAATTGCGAAGACGACGATAGGATGGCATGAAGTTAAAATAACTATAAGCAGGGTGGCTCGGATCGTTCATATTTTTTTTCCATATTCTTAGTGGCCCTTCCTACATATAAAGTGTGCATCGATGCACGACTGGTACCCATGATTTTTTTCCGCGGACCGTATAATAGAAGATTATTGAGATCACAATATTGAGATCATATTGGTTAACTCGGCCAAACCAGACCATAATAGAGGAAGTGAGCTCACTTTGATTATTGCACGATAGAAGTTGATGAGAATAAAATGATTAACACCATACGATTTAAATCTACACAAGAATTACAGGCGCTGTTTCAGAAAGTTATTAAAAAATACTTTGACCCGAAAAATAAAATTCTTCTCAAAAGACTTGCCAAGGCTTTTCTTGGGGAAAATTTTCTCGCCAAGCGAAGAAAAAATCGGGAAAACGTGACTCCTCAGACAGCCAAAAAATGTGTTTACATGCTTGTAATCTAAGCAGTCTTTATGCTAAGCTTTTGTTCGCAATAATAAAAAATCTATTACTTGCTCAGTAATCAGAAGATTACCACATGAAACGAACGACTTCTATTAGACTGAGTGGTCTTGAATCTTTATATTCGGGGGGTTGAATGTTTACTAATGTTTCTCTATTATGATTCTTGGCTAAATTCAGGAGCCGCTGCATTGAAGAAATTGTGTATGTCACTGACCAAACTCCCTCTACAAATGATTTTACTCTTAACATATTTTGCATGACAAATAGCAAACCATTGCTCTAAACAAGCTCCTCTCCCCTGCCCCCGTCTTTGCCGGAAGATGAAGGAGTGTAAGGGATGGGACTCTCCCTTTTGAGAATTCTTGAGATGGTAGGTGTCCTGAAAGGCAATAGGGGCCACAGATTCTCTCTTTTGAAGTGAAATTTGGAATTTGGAAAAATTCCCAATTTTAAAAGATTTGAAAAATTAGCATTACATAGGGCGCATTGGGTAGATAATCATTCCACTTTTTGATGAAAGTGGGTTTACTTATGCACCCGTCAAGGAGAACCTTCGACTCCCCCACCTCAAGCATTCACCAATATTCACTTTTGCATGAAATTTTTTAGGCAAAGATTCACCCCTGATTCACAATACTGGCGAAAACTTACGGCAAAGATTCACCCCAGATTCACAATACTGAATAAAAATTACGGCAAAGATTCACTCAGGTTTCACTTTTCATAATATTTTGTTAGTCGACGATTCACGAATTTGGCGTTGGACTTCCTCCTGATAATCGCATAGGAAAACCATGCACTGACTGTGCTGTAGATTTCTAAAGTCCTTACCGGCGATTGAAACTTAGGCAGATAAAATTTAACAAAACATCAGCAATATAGGCTACTATGCATTTCTAGTAGATGAAACAGTAAGATGTCTTCCACTGCAGCCCGGCCACTTTTTTATGCGACAGGTGCAGTATCGACCAGTCGACCTGGGATTTCCCTGTTGGAGGCTGATGCTCTTCCACCAGGCATGCTCATTGTACTGCATTAATTTTTCTATGGAGAAGACAGGCCATCATATATACATGTCTATCAATGGATTCATAATGTGTGTAAAAAGGGGTTTGAGGCTACATATTTAACTGGTCTTGAAAAAAGAGGGCATATTCTTGGTAGAAGGGGAGGGGAAGAGGGCACCCAAAAAAATTGTCCCCTTGAAGTTTGCCATTGACTTAACATTGTACACATTTGACCCCCAGAAAAATTCTCGCCCCCAGAAAAGTACCTTATCTGGCCACGGGCCTGTATCCGCCAGTCCCTACATTCTTGGGAAATGAATGAGTGCCCATGCCCACTGTGCTGACAGAGTGCATGATATTGTTTCAAAGACCCATGCAAATCCCTACCATAGTCCATGCATCATTCCACCCACATGCCCCTTGCATGCTTTACAAATCTGTATGCGTAAGCAAGCAGTTTGCCTGTGTCAATTGTAAATATAGGTGTGGATGCCCCACAGTTTTGATAAACTGGCATACTCCAAAGCTGATCAGCATTGCAGCAGCTTTTTTGGTTGTGGCAGGTAATTTTATGTTACAGCCGTTTATGCTACAGCAGGGGCTGGGGCAATTTGTTAGTTAGATGTAGTTTAACGGTCCAGTTTCCAACCTATTGGTTCAAGTCGAGCCGGCCATGGCCTTTTTTCCAGTTGTGGCTCACTGGCTTGTTTTCCCTTCTCCATTGCTTATGCGAAGCATCAAGCACAACGTCAGTAGATTCCTTTTTTAGAGTCTTTGGTATGACTTGACCTTTGGGAAGCGGACCTGGGCCTTCCGCGTGAGAGGCGGATGCTCTTACCGTTAGACCAAACACTGGGCCGGGGCAAAGCTATGGTGTCTTAGATAACTATACAAATTAGACTGATGCTAGTAAATAGAAATATTTACTGTGGAAAAGGATCGGTTTGTGCACTTACCTGCAAAAGTTTTTGAGAGATCACAACACTCTTAAATTAACCCCCCCCCCCTACCCCCACATCCTTTCTGGCCGAAAGGTTCAATCATAATTAACCACCCTGTTTGAGAGTTTGATTATAATGCAAAGGTTTTATTCAACCCCATAAAGTCTGCAGAGTCATAATATTTTACAATGGTACCACATAACATTAATGTATATGGGAGAATTTGGTTCAGATTCTCGTAATACTAATATGTATGGGAGAATTTGGAAGTTTTCACCTGCTGCAGATTCCACCCCGTCAGTAAAATATGCGGCTGCATGCTTTATACCATAATCTAGAACAACTAAAATATTGGTAGGAACTTGAGAATAAAAAAACTAGAAAGAAAAAATTCACCAGTACACAGCTTTCCCATCAAGGATATTGAAGATAAACATGTGTAGGATAGGTTCACAATGAACAAAAGTGCTATACGTTAGGCAATGACAAAAGTGCCAAGACGTACTGAAGAAAAAAAACATCGTAGAAAAACACCTTACACCCAAAACTCACCAATTCATTGCAGATTGCTGTATGAGGGTCTTTTACACATGCATTGTGAATATTTTTGTTGTTCTTGGCCACGTGGAATTTTGTCGACCCTTTTCAGTACTCGATCTAGTTTTGTGGAAGGAATGTACTGCTGACTAGCACAAACGTATGCAGCAAGCACCAGCTCACTTGCTTAATCGATCCATACATTTTCATCTTTAATTTCTCAGTTTAGGGAGCTAGACACCCCTGTGTTTTCAATTTTTCCGAATGTGAAGAGATGTAATGGTAGAATATCATCAATTTTTCTATTTTTGCACCCACATTTAATTCATACGGCGAGCTTTTTTATTTGTTTTGAAAAAAATTGCGAGATCCTCTAGCCAGCTGTACAACCAGCAGTTGCGATGAATATGTCGCGAGTTGTGATTGGCTGAAAGCATGTAATCATTTGTATGGAACCAATCACAAAGTCTTTAACAAAGATTTTCTGTTGTAGTTCACCTTGTCTTCTTAGCAGATGTCGAATATGCACTGTCTCCTTTGTTATAACAATTGTAAAATGTACGTGCAGTTTCAGTTCCTGTGCAAAATACGTCCGCCAAGCGGGCTATATTTGAGCAGATACATAACGTACAACAGACTTCGCGATCCAGTTGCACTCGTTATAGTTGCTCAGAATGTACTTTGTTCACGTTTTTGGTTATCATAACGGGCGATTTTCATGATTTTCCTGACAAACAGGCGTCATATGATACGGAAATGAATTATTCCATGATGTTTTCGTCTAAATTTTATGTTCGAAGTTCTTTTCAAATGGCCATATTTCATTCGCAAAAATGCGAAGCAATAGCAAATTTTTATTTGCAGATTCGTTCACTTTGCTCGCAAACTGCCATGCGATACCGGCTAAAATATCCCCTGCTATAAACGTATACGACATAAGAGCTCTTGTCAAAGCTAGGCCTAGACTACTTCGTAATCAGTTATAAAACGGTCTAATCGCTTATTTCAATCGCAATGGAGTATGGACGGATAGACCAAAGCATAGAAATATTTCTGCATGATTTTTTCTCGCGAAAGTATGTGCCCTGTCTGTTATATGTTGTTTGCATCAGGATCCTCCAGCTGGACTGCTTGGTCTTTCAAACAATGTATCCCGGCAACGCCGTACGTGCGTAAGTACGTGCCAATGCATAGTGCATGCTGTCCTAGTGAACTTCACGTTGAGATTCTCTAACGTTACTTATTATTTTTCGACATCAATTCGACGTTGATTCGACGTCGATTCACTCTTTAGCTGCAGTGGTTCGTCGCAGATTCACTGTAGCGGTATTTTTATTCGTCGAAGATTCACTTCTCAGGGCATTTTGTACGTCAAAGATTCGACGTCGTATCGGTGTCGAATAGAGACTTTGCTTGAGGTGGGGGAGTCGAAGATTCCGATTGACGGGTGCATTACATAAAATCTGATGCCACATATGCTACCTTTTGAAGTACAATCTTTGTAACAAAAGTACAAATTTTTAGGATCTAAAATAAAAAAATCCATCCGTTAGTTAGGGCATCGCCCAATGCCCCCTGCATACGCCACGGTTTTCACGATAAATAATTTAACAAAAGCGATGGTACCAAGTGGTCGAATGCTGATGGTTCATCATTACTTGATTCTTTTCTGCTTAATTCATCTGTGTTGAAGTTTTAAAGCCAATTTAGCATTCTAATCGCCTATCAATGATCATGTTATAACATAAGTTGGTTCTTGATCACTAACAGCTCTCCTCATCTAACTTACAGCCTAGCATCAAGTTTTATACTACTCTTGATCGATTATATAAAGTATGATCTTTACTTGTCCTCCACTCAACGGATTTCAGCTTCTTAGAGGTTGGCACATTTAAAATGAGTTTATGTAAACTTGTCATTTGTAAGCATTACATACGGATAGGGTGACCAAAGGAAGGAGCAAATTTAAATAGATGGTCTTACTCAAAATACTTACCAATTTCTTCATCTGTGTACACGCATGGTGTTCGACTTGAGTCCCACCATAGTGACTTACATACTTCGCACTCATTTTCATTATCTGTTTTAGCGAGAAGATTTTCTGTTTCACCATTTCTTGTTTTCTTTGAGTCAGATTCATAGGCTAGCTTCAGTGCATCAATTACTTCATACTTTTTCGCTAATATGATGTTTCCTAAACTTTGATTTTGCCGAGAGGCATCTTTGACACGACACAAGAAGCACTTTCTTTGAGTAACTACGGTTCTGTGGTGATAAAGACACAACACTTTTAATAAAGCCCAAAACGACGATGGCCACTTCTTGTGGTTTGATTTGCTCTCGTCAATTAAATCGTTGGGAAAACCATTCACGACAACCGATGGGTGATCCATGACTACTATAAGGACACCAGAAAACGATCCAAAACATACGCTAATTACTTTCTTAAGTTTCTTCTAAGAGTTTTCTGTAGCTGCAATATTGTTGAACCGTAAATTCTTAAAGAACTAGAATTGTCATGCTTCACTTCACATGGCTATATACCTTGCCAGTACCAATATGAATATCCAACGATACCTACATACTCAAACCCGTGTCGACAAGAAGACGTTAACAGCTCTCGTAGTGAAAACATTACTTGATTTGTCACGGCATTGCTTTAGGAATGTTTCAGTTTCACATCATCTGTTGCAATTAAAACCCAGCAAGCTTTCCTACGTATTGTATGTGAGTGAAAATTTCCTCTCTGTATTCCTTACGACAAAACCATTTTCGCGATGTCAATGACTGTTCACTTGTTGACTGCTGACGTGTTTTATTGGAAGCAATGAAGCAAAATGAACACATTTTTGAATGATTTACTTGGAGCAGGTACAAACTATTACTTATAACATTACGGTGTCTTATTGAACTTCCACCTTATTGTTTTTTACTACCTGGCCACTCGTGTTGGCATGTTGTTATAGGTTTGTTTCCTTACCTACGTCTTCCGTGACGTCTGTTAAAAGTACATTGACAGGCAATTTGGAGTGTAGCATCACGACACCTATCATTAATTAAATATATAATCTAAAGAAATAATCAACGGCACAGTTAGAAAAGTTGCAAGTTGAAAGTAATAGGTCTCCGTTAGTCACCAACATCAGTCAAAACACTATTAGTTTTACCTGCAGGACTGGGCCTCATAAAGTCATCCGTCGATTTTCGAGTAACACGATACCTGTGATGCAAAAAAACTCCCGGCAAGTAAACATTTTAAAATAAACTTTATTAAATTTTCCGGGAATTCCAAGAGCTGTCTACGCGTCAGCGCCATCTTCATATAAGGAAAGATTAGAGTTAAATATTGAAGGTACTTCAGCGTTATGAACACGAAGAGGTGATTAAACTTTTATTACAGCAAATTTGCACCGTTTTACTAGAATTGAATAAGACGTTTAAGCCAATATCACCCGAGACAAAAGGGATTTTCCCGGGTGAAGCTTGTCTCTATAATTGCAACAGTTTTTTACACACAAGATTGTCCTATTGAGCAAAAGTCTTTTAAAAAGGTTCAACCACGGACTTATATACATGGACAAAGCTCGTAACGTGTACGCCCTATCCGTAGCTGGTCGCCACCGACTGGGACAAAAAAGGCGCACCAAGATTGCCGCCGTGAAGCCATAAATCCTCTGGTTTGACGACGAGTCTATAATATTTTAAGCAAAAGTTAAACTTGAATGGGGGAAAATATTATATTCCTGCAATAAGTGAATTCCTGCAATAAGTGAATTTTGACCTAACCTTGCCATATTTCAAAAATATTCCAACTTTCTTGCAAAATATGGCGATATACTTGAGCAAGTCCAAACGTTCACACAAAACAATAGCAGCCAGCCATCTTGGTGCGCTATTCCTCACACTACGGTAGCCACAATTTACCGTGCAGTTTGCTCTGTCCATTTATAGGAAGTCCGTGGGTTCAACCCCTTAAATTCTACTGATCTCAAGAAAGCTGATCAAGAAGTTATCCTCATTCTAAATTAAGAGTGGTCACCTAGAGTGGCTAAATCTTGCTATTATTTTCTACTGTTAAGCGTTAATAGATAAATAGAAATTGTAGCTAAAAGTGAGCTGCTACATGTGAAATGTGACCGAACGCAAACTATAAAGTATGTATATGCTTAGTTATTAGTATCTAGCAGTGTTGTAGTACTCGTACCCGTACCCGTACCCGTACCCATACCCGTACTCGAGTACAGGAATCCGTACTCGTACCAGTACCCGTACTCATGACCTGGTACCCGTACCCGTACCCGTACTCATGAGCTGGTACCCATGCTTATGACCTGGTATCCATATCTGGTATCCATAGACAGTTTGCACATCTGATCTGGATGCAAGTTACAAGCAAAGACCTCTCTACTGGTCCATCAGTTATACCTACAGTGTTACCATCAGTAAGCATTGCTATTATCAACTGCAGTCTACGCAGTGCATTTATGTAGGATTTGCAAATAAACAGGATAAACACAAAAGAAAGTATCACCTCCTCTAGAGCCCATAATTACTTAATGGTTTGAATGGCGGGTTTTTAGAAGATTCACTTACACTTGAAGGGTGTAAAAGACAGACAATGGTAATTGTTTGCATTGTAAAAGGTGGGTTAATAATCAATAACCATATTGTGCCGGTGAATGCAGTATAGGTTCAAGGTACCTGTGCCGGTTTACGGTCAACTCGGCCCCTGGGACAACTCGGCCCGGTCATCTCGGCCCCTGGACAACTCGGCCACCGAGACATCTCGGCCCCTGGTCAACTCGGCCCCTGGGACAAGTCGGCCCCTGAGACAACTCGGCCACCATTGAATAAGCACTACCCTTGTTAATATTAGTATTAACGTTATTAACGGCTTGCTTAGTAGTGCATCACTATTTTATATTCAAGGTAACTTGAAACCAAGCAGTTTTTCTCTTGTAAACTATTTTACAATTGAAGAGAAAAAATGTTGTCACATGACTCTCAACAACTAATCAAGTAAAAGAAGGGTAGACGGAGCGCTTTCTGACATTATCATAGTCAATGAACCTTGCACATTTTTGAAGGAAGGTCCGAAATCAACTTACTGATTTCATGGGAAAGATATTAGGCTTTTTTATGAAGGAAGCCAGGGTTTGAATTTAAAGAGATTGGCTCTTATGACCAAGCTTCTCGAAAAAAGCTATTACGTCCACTGAAGGATCCAGACAGTATGTAACCAGCGTCAGGGCCCTCAGACCATTTACAATTACTGGACTGTCATATATATGGCTCTTTTCTAGACTGGATGATAAGAACAGATACTACGATCTGTAGCCAAAGGCCGAAAAGCAACTAGGACTGTAAAGCACTACGCGTTCCGGCCAAATTTAAAGAGGTTTCGAATGACATTGAAAAAAATCGATGTCGTCAAATTAAAAAAAATTCAAGAAGCAGAGTTAGAAATGTTCATTTTCAAAAATTTTCACCTATATTTTTAAAATTAGGTATACTTTAAGCAATGTCATAAAGCTGAAGGTAAGGCTGTGCAAATTTCTTTAAAAATGCAATCTCCTAATTGGTTAGTTCACTTAATATAGCATGTCAATAGTGGGCGACATGTCTCTGTGGCCGAGTTGTCCGGGGTTCGAGTTGTCTCAGGGACCGAGTTGTCCAGGGGCCGAGTTGTCTCGGTGGCCAAGTTTTCCAGGGGCCGAGATGTCCAGGCCGAGTTGTCTCAGGGGCCGAGTTGACCGGACACCCCTCTGCCAGTATTGTTTGTTTTCTTTGAATCTTCCAGGACTTCAAACTGGAGATTATTTGTAACTTCAAGACCCAGCAAATATGACTGCTTTTGTTGAAAAAAGAAACTGTAACTGGCTTTGTACTGTAGTGGGGTGAACATTATGGTTCACTGGTGTACTGCAGAACATGCACACAAAAAGTTCATTCTGCAAATTAAACAGCATCTGCTATTGATCAAGATAAAAGTGGACTCAAGACACAGACTCAGTTTTACTGATCACAAACAATTAAAATCTGCATAACAGAGGGAGCACTAAGCCCAAAACTGCAAATTCCAACGAAACCCTACATATAGTAGCATATTCTGTACCACTTGTAAACATCATGCCTTCTGCATATGAATTGTGATTATTAAATATTTTAATTTTTACTTGTAGTTAAATGTTAATATTGTCACTTTTTTATTGCCTGTCTCTCTGTCCCAGTCCCATTTCCAGTCAGTCTTGTCCCATGTAACTAATATAAACCAGTAAGTAAGAAGGTATAAACAGTGGCATGCAACTCTGATGTGCTGTGTAGGGGCTAACCCTGCAGGCACCTGTGCTTTATTAATAGGAGGCACTTGGTGGGTCTGTCACACATCATGATACTTTGGTTGAGTGGTTATTGGGCATTTTATTCAATTTCTTGCCCCAAGGCAGTGGCAACTTGAATCAGCTGTAAGACTGCATGGTTAAGTTGCCAGTTCATACAGTACGGCTACATGATACATGCAGTTGCCATTGTAGAAGGATGGTGGGGCATATTGTTTCATGGGGGTGGGGGTAAGTCATAATTTAACATAAACAGACATAATATGCAGGCTGTTGGCCGTCTAATGAATTTGGAAGGCACATCAGTCTGGGAGTTTTGCTGGCCTTAGAAAATATATGCTGTCAGCATTTTCAAGGACCCTAGATCTCTCAAGTTTGACAGAATTATCTTGAAGTTCAAGTTGTGAAGGTATGTTAAGGTAATACATGTACATAGTACATAGTACATGTACATTATAACTAGTGCAAGACCAGTTTTATTAGAAATTTTTGGAGGACAATGCATGTGAGCCCCTTACATGGCCTAAATGCCAATATCTGTGGGAGGGGGAAATATACTGCAGTAAGTAGGCTATATTTAAAACCATCCTGTAATTTATTGCTGTATCTATATGATTTTAGTACTTACCTTGGCCTATATAAAATTTGCACAAATCCAGGAGTGGAAAAAATTTATAACTATGAGCCCCCATACCTTGTAAGGCACCAACTACCATGCATTCACAGGCCTCCCAGGCATAAGGAGTGCGCAATCTACACAGGCCTAGGTTACACAGTATATATAAATATATTTTAAAATACTGTATATCCAGTGCAAGGCTTAGTGGAGCCATGCATTTGCTGTTGGGTAAGCGGCCCTCATCCTAAATTATTTCGCCTTACATACACACCCACCCCCACCTCCATCCCCTGTGGGCTGGGGGTTTAGAATATATGCCCATGGTTTACCGCCTGTTGTAAGAGGCGGCTATGAAGGGAAACACATTCGTGTTGGTGTGTCGCTAAACCTCATCTATCTAACCTAACCTATACCCCTACAGCTATCAGCTATATTATAAACGCTGCTTCCTCTAATATCAGACGTTTCGTTGATGACTGTGTCTGTTATCGGTGTTGAGAATGTTAATAATTGTTATCTGCTCCAAAATGATATGCATAACCTAGGCACGTGGGCCAAGACTTGGGCCACCACTTGCATTACCTATCATAACTTGGTCAAAACTGAAAAGCAGCTGTTGGCCTGCAGGTGGGATTTTAACACAATCCCACAAACTTGAACACATATGGCTGTTATTCCAATTAAGTAACATTCCCTGGTTGTATTAACCATATAGATGTACTGTATTGTAGGCTTGTCTAAAGCTGAAACCATATCTAATAGTTCTCAAATTTTAAAAAGAGATAACACAAATCTCTATTAGTATTAGTGGAGGATTCAAGGAAATATACACAATATGGGTCAGTAGAACTCATTGTGTAATACAAAAACCTGTTTATTAATTATATACACACACCTACCACAATGCCAACAATGAACATGTCAGCTGGTGTTTGGGCCTTTGCCTTACAGTACATGTCCCTAAATCCCCCTTTTTAAACCAAACTGTAATGACACTGAGGGCTAGGTGAGGAGATACTTTTTCAATCCCAGGCTGTTTGACAATGCATGCTACTTGGCTTAGTAAATGCTATTGAAGATACTTAGTGCTTTGGATATTTTCCAGATCAGATGTAAATAAACTATCCCAAACAGTATAGGTCAATTGCTTCGGTGATCTATTCATATGAAGTTTGCAGAGTAATTATGTACAACTCAGTCATGTACAGTGAACAAGTTTAATTGAGGAATATGATGAATTTGAGGAGGACCGAATATGTCAGTCTTGGTACGTGGTGGATTCCTTGGCATCAACTGGGACCTATAGTGTAGTAATCCTTTGTTATATAACTTTTGTTACCAATACAAAGCTTGGTTACAATTACAAGCAGCCAACTGACCTGACATGAACTAAGACCTACTGTAGCTGGCCATGCAACTACTGAACACTAGTTCTTATGCACAGTCTCTATACATTACACAGAAGAACACTGTTTAGTTGCACATTTTGTACAAGTGGTACTAGTTCTGCTAGAATAAATACCGTAGTCAACTACATTATAATAATATCTTCATAGGCACACGTTGCTATGCTAAACGTACGTACCTGTGGGTGAAATAGTTCATTGACTGCATAGTTTTATGTTTCAATTTCAAGATGTAGCTACATTTGTCACCATTTATCCCTCACTCTTATAATCAGTCTCTTCGGACTTTGGACTCCGATTTATCTTTAATGTCACTACCATGATTATGCCATGTAACCTTGCTAAATCTTGATTGTTAAAAAGGTTCAAATCAATGTAGTTTCCTAGTCTAATGTAGCCAGTCCTAGGCCCCTCTTTCTGCAATGCGATGCGGGGTGCACATTGTGGTAATATGTTTATTGTACATAATAGTTTTCATCAAGTTGTGCATGGATACCTATTATCAAGTTAGACAACCTCATGACCTGGTATCCGTATACCCACACTGCGTTACCCCCCTCTTTGTGTACTCGTGTAGTACGACATGGACCGGCCTATATGGCCTGGCCTGCACTAGGGGTGGCGCCAAAGGGGGACAGGGGTCATGCCCCCTCCCGTCGGGGAAGTGCAATGATTTCCGTACTTCTAGCAATATGCAACGGTTTGCGTGGCTTCAAGCTGCTGCCCCCCGGTCGGGGAGCTTGGCCCCCCCCCCCGTCGGGCAAATCCTGACCCCATTCCTGGTCTGCACCCATACCTGGTACATACCAGGTAGTACAAATGGCATAGGCTTCTCATACTGGCAAAATACCTGTCCTCAAAAGACATTCACGATCTGTACAAATACCAGTCTGACCTAGCTGGTACTGATCTCGTACTGGTACTCGTACCCGTACTCATACTCATGACCTGGTACCCGTACCCGTACTCATGACCTGGGACCCGCACCCGTACCAGTACTCATGACCTGGTACCCGTACCCGTACTCGTACTCATTGCCCTGTACTCCCAGTACAACACTTGTATCTAGAACATCGCATAGTACCAAAACAGTGGTTTAAGGATTTGAGTTACAAAGGTATTTCACAAATAACAAAGAGTGACTCGTAGACACACGTAGCACTTCTTATGAATTACGTAAAGTTTCTACTTGAGAATCAACACAGACACCCAGTAGAGCAAAGGTGGTGTGGGGTGTAACTGAGTTTATCACATGATCTTTGAACTCAAGTGATCTATGCTTTCATTGAGTCTAAACTGCGTGAAAAGCAATTTACATATGCTTGATTGTCCTAATAGCTAACCCCAAAGGTTACCTAAATGTTTGTTTTAATAACTGTTGTTTTTAATATTTGTATTGACAGAAGTCAAGGAAGTAATCAAATGTGAGACCTGAGAATATCAAGTGAGTTTCATTTCTTCTCGTGATAAGAGGTAATCAGGCAAAGAAGGATTACTTAACAAAAAGTAAGAAGGAGCGTTTCATCATGTGGAATACACAAACAAAATAAGAAGAAATGAAATGGTATCAATAATGTAAATTCAATGGTCACAGATGGAGATGATTTTTTTCAAACACCTTTAAATATTTTAGACACATCTCGTATGACACTTAAGCACTGAACATTTAACTACAATTTAAATTTTGTCAGGCTTGTTTTTCCGATTGTGTCTGAACGTTGTCCTATTTACTGCATTTTATCGCAATTCGTTAGAATTCAACAGCAGATTATATCAACAGGCTAACCAGGCAATCAGGAAAATTATTGGTTTTCAAGCCATTTGCTAGGGCTTGGTTTTCAGTTGAAAAATTTTCCAGCTGCGTAACTATGTCTTACTGCATTAAAAGAGAATCATTTGACTTTATTGATTCAGTGTAGCTTAAAAAACGCTAACTGATAGTTACCGAATCAGAAAATGAACAACCATGGCAATCTGGGGGAAAATAATTCATGGTATGTTAAGGCACTTTGCAATTTCAACTCATCCAGTTAATACAGTTTAAAATGACGAAGGGTATATTATCAAAAGAACAGTGTTTGTTTTTTTCGTCATTGCTAACCCTTTGATCTGTTAGGCTACAAAACCTGTATGCTCTGCTCTTTTAAGCTAACAAACCTATACTACACATATTGTATTAACTAAAAAGCCCGTATGTTCTGTATTTGTTGAAACCCAACTGCCGAACGAAAACAATCTTTTTGCCCCCGAAAAGTACAATCCATGAGACGGTGATTGAAGTGCTAACTTTTTAGGCCCTTTGCAGTGAAATCAGTGTTTTCCCTTGATATAACTTGGGCGCTTGACGTGTTTAGGGTTCAAATCTTGGAAACTTTGGCATTTTTAAGAGTGGAACCGGAAAATTCTGTCCGTTTTCCTCTGGACAAACTCTAGCAGGAAATGATGATTTAAGGTCGCTCTATCATTTTTAAATTGTCAATTTCCTCGCTCACCTGTACCATAGATGGTTATACAATAATTTGTGTGTTGATTTTCTCACTTTAACTAAATATGAGGGTTTGAAATTCATTTAGTCACAAAATGAAGACGATTAAAGGCTAATGGACCCCACTAATGGCTGCCTACAGTCACGAAACATAAGCGCCAATAGGATTCGTCTTCAGGATAAAACCGTAGGTATGGCTTGTCTCCAAGAATTTCCTCTTATTTTGTGGGAAAATGAAGAGAGAGAGAGAGAGATCCTGAGGTTCACTTAGTCTGTGAAAGGTTGCGTTCTGAACAGACCTGTGGTTCAAAAATACCCAACGTTCAGAGGGCAGACTTTTCGAACGATAAAGGTTGCCTGCCGGCTTTTTCAATTATGCACTGTAAGGAAAATGTATTTCCTTTCTATTCAGGCATAAACCTTAATCAATTTTTTAAAGTGGGGCAAATTCGGATGGACACACATCTTTACAAGTAAAGATCACAAATGCACAGAGTTGGCCAAATAACACCATGGGCCGTCTCGTGCAGATTTAGGGGACATGGATCTTTAGAGTTTGAAAATAGCTTGTAACTGCTGTGACAATTGATTGTTGTACCATGCTGTACTCAGTTTCATGAAAAGAGGTTGTGAAAAAACGAGTATTTTCTGCATGAGGCCATGCAGTATGGCTCATGGCTGATCCTCGAAGAAGAGGTTTAATGGACAGAAGTGTCATCTACACATTTGGGTACTTTACTCGTATTGGTCCATAATGATCAGGCGACTGCGCGTTTCTCCAGGTAAAATCGAGGAAAAACGAATGGGCTAGCCCAATAACCAGTTGGAAAGCAGACCGCACATTTGAGACCTTTTTGCTCGATCTTTACACCCTCAGCACTCGCGGTGAAATGGGTTCTGGGAAACCGTACTTGAGCTAGCCTACCCAGAGCGGAAACGGACACCCATTAAAAATGTTAACATTTCTTAATCAAGGTCTTGCGTAATTCAGTATTTTTTGGCAATTTAAGCAAAATGGAAAGTTAAATATTAAAAAAACTCCTTTTAGTAGATAGCGATTTTCAGGGAGTGAACTTTGGCTAAGGTTTCCGAGAAAACCGAAGGAGCGAGGGCTCAATTGCGAAGTTTAAAACTGCACATTTTCCGTCTTTAATCTGAGAATGTGTTAGAATATCCTTTGAAAGAGAGAGAATAAATAACATTTCCAAAATATAGTGGTACCTTTCCTGTTATCCTTTTATCTTCACAAAAAATGCTATAAAGAACTCCGTGTCTTTTTTCTGCTTCATCTATTTATTATATGTAGGCCTACATACTTTCGCATCACTTAAGTATGTGCACGCCCGATACATGGCATTCTGTTGGATCTTGTATCGCAATGATGCAATATACTAGGTACCATCATGCATTGCGTTTCAAGATGGCTGACTTAATACTGCACCAGATTCGTAGCATAAATAAAGCGGGATTGACCGTCTTCAGGAAAATTGTAATAATTTATCAACGAACCGATGTGGGTAAGTATATTTCCTAAAAATTGTCAGCATTTGGTGTTTGTTATGAACTTCGTGGGTGATTTTAGGACAAATTTGTGGCCATTCGTCCAACGATTAGCCTGGGCTACCTAGAGTGTACAGGTGATTCTTGTGCCTCTTGACCGATAATTTCGCATGAAATTGGTTGTATGATTACTTGCGATGCTAGTCTGGTAAGTTTCATAGTTTTCTGGATCGAAATTGGAAATTATACAGCATAAAAATAAGCCATTTTTTCCAAGAGTAGGTTCCCATAAGCGGCTAAAATTCAAAATTGTTTGACGTCTTTAGAACTTAACATATTTCGGTGACCCCGAGGTCAGCTTCCCAACTGTGACTGGCTGTTGAATACAACCAAAAAAAAAAAATACCTCACATAGGGGAATAGCACAATGCCCCTTGATTACGCCAATAGCCCTCTGGCAAACTATGGTGCAGAAATTAAAAAGTTTTACTCATCTTAAGAAGTTATTAGGTTTAAAAGCTTTATGATTTAAAGTACCAAATATCAAACTTTGAGAGTATAATCTGGCTCCTTTATGGATTTAAGAGTCTATGTTTATGTTTGAAATTAAATTACCTGACCCACTTAAAGCTATCTAATCTGATATGGTGTAAATATGTTCATAATCATTAAACCGGATGTGTAATCTACCAACACTCACTTTTGTAGTTTTAGTTCTTGATAGACAACATTTTTCGATAGTATTTGTTCGCAGTGGAATTCTCTCCTTAACAAAGTGTCCATTTCTTAGTGAAGGTGGTACAGAGTACGAGAGGGGTCGTTTGCATCCTACGATTTTGTCCTTTCCAGGCCATTTGCCCCCCTCCCCCCCCCCCCGAAGTTAGGTCAATTAGGAACTAGATTAACAGAAAAAAAAAAATAACATACCTTTCTTGAGACTTAATTTTTCATCCAGAGGTATGCTAAAACCTCATAGCTCCATGGCTTTACTCCTTGGAGCAGGATCTGACACTTTGGGCAAGTGCTAGTGCTACGCCCGAAAAAATGTTGCCCCAACATTTTCCCTTTCTCTCAGTTTAACCCCCCCCCCCTTTCTCCCTGAGGATGACATTCGGGCGCCACCACTACTAGTTCTACAGAATTTATTCAGAGGGTATGTAGGAATTCTTCATTAGTTGATGAATTCGATGGTTTTATTCATTTCATATCACAGACTGATTTTTATACCGTTCTGATTGCTTTTAAATGTCTTGAAGGGATATTTTTCATTGCGATTTTGTCCTTTTTGTAAATAGCAAAGGTATTAATATGCTAGTCAGAATAAGTCATTAGAAAGTCAATCGCCTATACAGTGCGTTCCATTATATCTTCGTATATCTGCTCCACTGAAACATTTAAAGACATTTTTATCACCTCGCTGTACTCCATGGTCTTCCTATGCAATTAAGATTCGTACGTAGTTCTTAAATTTACAAAGAGAATGCACGGTATGACTAATATTAAAGCTCAAGCTCAAGAAATAGACTAGACCTTCGTTTATACTTTACGAAAACATTTCCTCGTGGAAGGCAGGAAGTGCACGGCAATTGAATTTCTTCAACGTAAACCAAATGGAAAGATTTCCTGCACAGTTTCCTCCAAAATTATCATTTGATATCAGTGAATTGGTATTAAATTAAAATTTTTGAAAATACAAACCAGGGCGAAAGGTCGAAACTAGGGTTATTGTGAACACCAATGTACCAGGAAGCTCCAGAGCAACTTTATCCGACTCTAATGTTCTTATTTAGGTCCTTTAAACAAATCGGCTGCTATTTATTTATTTTATGAAAAATGCTTACACTAAATTTTCCTTATGTCTGTGACAATTTTGCAGAGAAAGGTAATTATTGCGCTATCAATTAGAAAGTGTGTTCAAACGGAACAGATTACAATTATCTTAGTGACTATGTTGAGCATTAGATACATGCAAAGTAAGAACTATAGTGTTCTGGAAACCTTGACAAAATAAAAATTTCAGGTTGCATAAAGTCCCATCATGTGCTTCATTTATCAGACTGTTTAAAATGTGGGAACATGGATTCGGAGGTTGAGTACTTGCTAAAGTCACCGAGAAACACATGTGTTACTCGACAATCAAACCACAGATGGCCGATTTTGTTTTGGATCATTCTTAAGTCATTAGCTGTGTTTTATCATAATGACATGCTCATCAGAAGAAGGTGCTTTAAATGTAAAGTAAAACTAAACACACTTTTCGAACACAGCATGGAAAATAAATGTATTCCGCGAAAAGGGATACCGGAAGCCTCTCTTGCTCTAGCGTACGAGGGTAACTCGATACCAGGGGAAGATCGAGATGAGGTACAATTCATTCCTTCGGTGTCAGAATCGGACCAAAACTGCGAGTTGTGTAATACTGAGTGGTGGAATTACAGTAGAAAAATCGAAAAATATACAGCAAAAGATATAGGTGAGACAAGTAACATTTCATCTGTTACCTCTTGAAAAGAACTTGACACTGGGTCATGTCAACGTCATTACTATACATACTAGGTATGAATAGTAAAGACGGCAACTATTTTTTTTTTCAAAAATAAATATCATTTAACACCAGTAGTAAGGTAACACGGGAATTCTTTGCTAAATAATTTCCTTAACGTCCTGTAGAAAGCGCACCAATCCACTCTTAACGTGCTGACGAAAATTCGGTTCGGAACATTTTTTCAGGTTACGTAATATTGTAAAAGAATCGAACAATTCCACTTAATCATCATTTATTTGAAATATTTTATAGAGCCCAGATATTTTACTTCATAGATTGAGTGATATTTTTAAGGTTCTCTTTTCGCATTATTTTCCAGCTTGGAGCTTTAAAATAGGAACGCTCGGTTGTTTACCAACATGGCTTAAATATCCCTTCCTTTTGCATTATGAAAAGTTAATTATATAGAAGATGCAAACTTATTAATTCGGTAGATAACCGCTTTTGGGAAAAATAAATCGACCTCACATTGGGGGAAATTGATTTTCGTGTGTCTGTCCCTTCACACTCCTCCATATATTTAATAAATGTGATAAAAATGACTGTAAACACATTTTTCCAGAGCAACATTTATTCGGTACAAATTGCATCGTGTTTCGGGAGAACAACTTTTATCATCAGGCAGAAAAACTTACAGTCAATATATGAAGTCAACTGTGTTGAAAGTAGGGACAAAGTGAATAAAGAATTAGCTCAATAAAGTGACCAATGGGTTCTCTCATTTTCTGTTAAGATTTAGTGTTTCCCAGGTGATATCTAAGCTTTCTTTATTCTTTAACTGGAGCGTGGTTGTAGCCCAGTCTATGATTTTGACAGTTTGATCACACTGGGATTTACAATCACAGAGTTTAGCTAAGGGTTTGTATATATATTTGTGGACATAATAGTCTAGATGCAGAGAACAAACCAAGAGGGACCTTAGACTACGTATTTACAAACACAAAAGGTGGCACGATCCACTAAAACAGCTTCTTGTTGAAGTAGTGCACAAAATTGTGGCTGTTTCGAGTCGGTAAATTCAGCTAAGGACAAAAAACATGGCAATATTGCTCGATATTCCCAATCGGCTAGGTGAGCCACCAAGATTGACGGAGTTGTTTGTTCCCATAGCATCAAAGATTCTTAATGTTTCTGAATTTCACTTTCCTGATATCAAGAAAATTTTTGAACTTGAATTTGTGCGGTATGATCCCAATTTAACATGGGAGACATTTGAAAATAGTGCTGCGTTTTGCAAAATATTCTCCCGATCGGTGGAAAATGGGCTATCTTCGAAAATTTTTTACAGTCAATTAAATATTAACCAGTCTTAAATTTCTCTCGCTGTAAATCTAGTTAATAGGCGTAAAATTATTTTCCCCTTTCCCCCACTTTTCTTCTTAAATTTTTAACGATCTAGCCCTTGAACTTGCAAACATTACATCGAGAAAAGTGAAAAATTTCAATAAAGTCCGAATTTTTCAGCACAGGTGTTGGTAAATTTTGAATAAACTAAATCTACCCATTTTTCTCAGCTCTTGCAGAACAGACGGGAACGTTCAGAGGATTCTGAATTTTTCACTGCCTCTGAAAAAATTTATCCTTCTTTGAAAAATGCCAGTATTCGGTAAAAATCCTCTCAAATGAACTACTCATAATTCAAGGAACCAGATAAGCGGAAGATTTGAGAAAAAGAACAAATCTTCTACCAATGTGCGCATCCCTTCGGTTTTTTCATATCACTCATCGGTATACGCCCTATTCAACGGGCTTTTTACAAAAATGTCTGTTCATTCCGATTGGACCCTTCAACCAGTGACATTTTATTTTTATTTTTCAAAAGTATACTCACCAGCTAGTTTTTGTGCACATAGCCGTATACTTGATCTACTACTTGCCAGCATTGTTTAATTTGCCTTTAAAATGACGTCATTGCATAAGTTCTGTATCATTGGCTATTACAACTCATTCTTTATTATGATTTGCATTGTTAATTATTCTCAAAGGCGGAAGTTCTTGGAATCATCGAGGAAGTGGTTTCATATCCATTAGTATGAACTTGTGTTGTATTGGAGTTATTATTTATGATGTCGGCGTCTACTTTTCTGTTAAGTGGGGCAAGTCCGACCAGACTTTACACCTGTTGAAGAACATATCCTTCTATGCCTTTGCTATTTCGTACCCTCTGATCAGTCTCTGTTCCAAGCTACGAAGTGCTCTTGTAGAAAATGCTCCATTCTTGTGGTGGGCTTCGACACTGAATGCAAGGTACCTGATCAAACGAATTCAATTTCTTGGTCTACCTGACAAAGGTATGTTCTTAATGACCTTTGCAATAATATTCGAATGGACAAACATCTATTTTTGTTGTTCTAGGATTATTAGCCAACTATACTTTCGCAAAGTTTACTATACAGTGTCTTCGTGTTCGATTAAGATCTCCCGTTGTCAAAATCTCGATAACATCACCAGTTATACTAAACCAAGACACTCATTTGTCAATCCAAACTACATTTATACACGGGGTGTTAATATTCTCAAAGGGCACAACTCTTCGATTGCCATTTCCAATAATGTTCTGATAACACATTAGATTATTGTCTGTTCACCCTAATATACCCTTATGTGCAATAAACTAGGATCCTGCCTGCTTCTTAAAAATGTTGGAGGGGTTAGAACTAAGCAGGTTAGAAGAACTGGAACTGGGCTGATGAATGTCTTTCTTGAGGGAAGATATTTTCTAGCCCCTTAACTCTTCTTCATAACTTTCATATGATGAATATTTTTCTTGCAGGTCTTCCGGGGAAGCTTTTCTTGTTTCTTTGTACCATGTTTCCTCTACTCGTAACATTTTACAGAGCATACATATATCTTTATATCAGTGAGTGTCCCTTTACATCACAGGAGACCATTAGGATCATCAGAGATGCCTTCTTCCTGGAAACCCTCAGTTGTTTTCTGTACATCATATATTTAATACGAAGATCATTCCAGCAACAGTTTTCACTTCTGCTTTCTTATATCATAGAGGAAGAAGGTCAATTGGATAAATGTCGCGGTGTTCTTTTTAGCGTTACTACAGACTTCGGTTGCTTTAAACAATTCTGTAGCAATTACGTACTATGCACAATACCAATGGCTGTTTTAGCACTTTCGTCTAGTATAGCGTGGCAGTACACTGTGAATAGCACTTGCAGTTCAACTAGTAATGAGAGAGTACTAGACATTGAAAACAACATATGTCGCTACTTATGGTTTGTTTTCCTCTTTTACTTAGCGGTGCTAACGTATGCCATTGGTGGTTTAAGTACAGATTACATATGGCATAATTTTTATTATGACGTACTACTGCTCCAGTCAGAATCTCACCGTGAATTCTGGAATTCTTTGGTTCATCAGTTGTCTCTTCTATATCAGACAAAAGATAACCTAACAGTCACACTTTTCTTTTCTGTGTTATCCTGTTTTACTGCTTTACAATTTGGTAACCAAGATGTTACCTTTCTCGCAAATGCTTGTAATGGAACATTTGTGAACTTTACAAGTCATTATTGCTTTTGAATTAGTATACCGGTTCTGACATGGATAGGCGATTATTCGTCGAATAAACACTTCATGAATAGTAAATATGGTCACTACTATTGAGCAGAGTTTTAAGGAGTCATGCAATTTTGCAGTCAACTTGAGCCATGTGGTACCTGTTATTTTACTCCAGTCATGTCAGTGAATCGCGTCTTTTTATTATTTCAATTAATTTGGAAAAAAAATTTTGATACAATTATTTGAGATGCTTTCCATTTCAAATATTAGCAATTAGGCTATTAGGCTTACCAGATAATCAGTGTGCCTGACATCACATTTGTAATATTTTACAATTAATGGGATTACCTAACTAGATGTTAAAAGTAAAACGGAGAATTCTGATGCGATGATGAAAATTTACTTACTAGATAAGGAAAATGTCAAGGTAAAAAGCATATTCAGACGTTTAAATTTAATAGTTCTTGAACCATTCACTAATAGTCACATTTCGGGTGCATGAACGTAAAGCCTTTGTAGCCTTTGTAACCTTTAAAATTACTAACATTTCAGCTCTTGGTTTTAAAACTATATTTATCTTCCTTATCTACCAAAAACTGCAGAATGGCATCTTTACATATTGTGTTTATCAGATTAAAATTACATTTTATTCATTCATACTCTGTAATGTACTCAACTTTTATTGTATCGGTCCATTTCAGTCAAGTGAGGTTTTCCACGGACTTCCTATGAATGAGCAAAGCATGCCATCCGTAGATTGTGGCTACCGTACGTTTGGATACAGGTGTAGCGAGGTGGCTGTCTGCTGTAGTTTTGTGTGTGAAAGTTTGGACTTGCTCAAGTAGTTCAAAACAACAGATTTTACAAGGAACTAGAAATATTTTCAAAATAATACAAGGAAAGGTTAAATTCGCTGAACGTATTGCAGGAACGTGATATTGTCTCTCATTCATCTCATTCGTCGTCAAATCACAGAAATTATAGCTTCACGGCGGCCACCTTAGTGCGCCTTTTTGCCCTAATCGGTGGCGACAACCTACGGATAGGACGCATGCGTTACATGCTCTGTCCATGTACATGGCAGTCCTATAGGATAAATGCACTCATCTTACGTTGCTCCATTTTTCTCGATGTTATGCTGTTTTCATGTGAGTATTCCCAACCGTTATATCTTAACTGTGTATGAGAATGAACAAGAGTGAACAACTCTTTAAGCACTTTAAGGACTATTGCTGGTTTGTTTCATTTACACCTCCCGACCCTTTACATTATTGTGTGCTAATTTGAGGTCAATCATTGTTTAGAAGTTGTTTTTCGTCACCTCTTCCCCCCGAGGGTCTCAATTCTCCCCATGTGGCTACTATTAGCTTCCCCAACAGCCGTCTAAAACTTGAACATGGTGTTTTTGATTTTCGGCCAAAGCTTTGAAAGAGCTCAGATAATCGGTCATTCCTGTCATTGTTTTGCGCAAGATTTAAAACCAGGCCGAGAAATGATTGTTTCATTTTGGCTATGGGCTACCCTAGTGTGTCCCTATCGTTTTGTATTTTTCATGAAAATGCTAAAGAGTGTAAAAATTTTTAACTTTCGCAGAAATCCTAGTATGAATTTGGATATTCCAACACTTGGGGCAAAATGTGCTGGCAAGACTATGAAGTAAACTCACGAATGATACCTTTATTGAAGTGCATGAATGGAACGCGACAAAGTTTTTCCCTTTTTTATTGCCCAAAGGGGTGCCATGGAAGTCAGCACCCATATCCCCCAGACTTTACAGTTGGTCTCGCGCCCCTTCCCAATGAAAGATGTTATCTAGGCGAGTGATAATTCTTATCTGGAAATGCGATTGTCACATTTTGTGTAGAAGTATGTTAAGAATCATTAACGAAAGTCGTACACCAGACACAAATAAATAAATAAAGTCAGTTAACTACTGCAGTAGCTAAGGGAAGCTTTCGATTAATTTCAGAGGCCCAAACACTATGTTTTCTATTGGCCCAGTTTGGAAAGTTAAAATGTATCTTCTAACATGTGTTGTTCGCTCCACCTTGATGAAAAACTCACGTAGACTGTACTTTGTATTCTCTAAAAAAGTAAATAAATGTTTCATGTGTGTTCAAAATGTTGGTGGTAAATTTTGACAAAGTATCTGGTATATACTACTAGCGCATATGAAAAACTCCTGGGGTTTGTTTTTTTTCTTTGCAAGACTGCTTATTATTATTTTATTAGGAACAAGAGTCAGACCCCAGGAGCTATATACAAATGGGAGCAATTTCCAAACAATGATTACGATTGGACAAACGTTGTTTATCTGCCTTTCACGGCTGTTCGGGAGGCTAAAGTCCACTTCTTCCAGTACCGTTTTATCTTTAGAACTATTTCTACAAATGTTTTCTTATATATAAAAATTAAGTAAACAGACTCTTCCTCATGCACCATCTGGAGTGCTGCGCCTGAAGTGCTAGAACATTTTATTTTTGTTCTTGTATTGTAACCCAGAACTTTTGGCCGAGCGAAACATCCAATTAATTTATTTTTACAACATGCTTAGTATTTCATTTTCTGTTCTAAGTAAGACAACAAAACGCCTGATGTGGAGACAATTAACAGAAAATTTAAGTTCAAAATGTGGAATCTTTTATAACAAGTTAGAATGAGAATAATATGAAAAGGATAAGATTCGAAGACACTTTCTTGTAGGAAATATATGCTAGTGCATAGTGTTACTGTAGGGTTCATTTTAAATATTGATACTTGTTAATGTTCTGTAAACCGGTATTGCTCAATGGTAGAAATCCAGTGTAGCCTGTTCGGCGTGTTTTTGAAATAGATCAGTTGTATATTTATTGCACAAGTGTTGCGGAGAAATAATTGAGATGTAAATCTGTTCACCTAGTATGATGATCTCTACATAAATACAGAATGTATAGTAGAAAATGTATGGAAATAAAGTGGTGATGTTAATAATGCTAAAACAAAACGTCCATTTGTTTGTATTTTAATGTATTTAAAACACTAGTAAAATGAATCTGTATAAATTACTGTAAATAGTACATTGTTTCTGTGAACATGATAAGAGCTAAAATGAAAAAGGGGATTAAAAAATTACGTTTAGTCAGTGTTTGAAATGTCAAATACTTTTCTACGTGAATCAAGATTGTCGTCAACATGTAGTATGTTAGGCTGAAGGGAACCATTTTCGCATGTTTCAAGCTTTTGCTAAATCACTGTAAACTAATTGTCAGATAATCCTGCCTGGTCAGCTCACTAGACCATGCAATGAGCCTTTAAACAGACGCTTGCCTATAGTTGGGGATCTAGCCCCCTAAAAACTTTCGGGAACGAAAGGTTTGAAGGTCCCATTCTATTGAGGATACCTTGGCAACGAAAGAAACCCATTAATTCAGTTTCGCATTCGCGGCAATAAGAACAGTTGGGACCCTAAAAGGACCCCCAAATGACAACCAATAACACTTTTTAGAACATCAATAATATTGAAAAACACTGCAAGTACCAAAACCAGTTTATTGATATATAAAACTTAAGAAAACGAAAACCGGGGCATTCACCACTTTAGAAGGGCTCAAAGTAGGGCCCAAGTAGGGTCTCAATTACACTATTGAGAACAAAAGCTGAAACTGATACCGTTTAGTCTCCACTCATAACTAATAATGAAAATATAACTTTTTCCGGGGCATTTACATCGCAGGTTTCCAAAAAGAATACTTCAGATCGAAATGATTGGGAAGATGGTCCTGTGAGAGGGTCCCAACCAGGGGCCCCAAAAGGGTCTCAATTGCACTTTTGAGAACAAAGCTTAAACTGATACCGTTTAGTGTACGCTCACCACTGGTTATAAAAATGTAATTCAAGAAACGATTTTCCGGGGCATAATCGCTTACGAAGGGCTCAAATGGACCACAAAAGACCCAAATGGAATCATTTTAACTTGTCACAACAAAATCAATATTAATTACCATAGAATTTGCACTTCGAATGTTTCCAAAAATGATATTTAAGATCGAAATGACTGGGGAGATGATCCTATAAGGAGAGCCCAAGTAGGGGCCCAAATAGGGTCTCAATTACACTTTTGAGAACAAAACCGTTTTGATTATCCCCACACATCACTTGACACAGAAACATTACTTAAGAAATGATGGTCATGGGCATTCTAGCTTAAGATGGGCTAAAATGGATCATAATTATGACCTTACGCAGTACGCGATTACCCTTTCCAGGAAAACGCCGATATTTAACACGCTTCACACACTTAAATCTCATGTTTTAAGTGTATGAAAAGAACTTGATCAATAGGTCCTTGAGACAGGTATTCGGGTCACACTCAGCTAGGAACTGCATGAAGTTCGGTACACTATAGAGGCTGGGCAAAGCTATAAAGGGTTTTTCATACATCCAATGTGGCAAGATTTCAAGTGTTACAGAGTTTCTTTGGTGTAACTTTTAGTTTCATTTCGCAAGCATGTAATTTCAATTTAGATGTTTTATTCAAGTGATATTTGTTTGGTCACAGGTTCATAAGGAGCTATTAAGTAGCTGCGAATCGATGTTTTATTTCGCTTTGTCTCAAATGTGTGGTAAGTTCTTTACACTCACCCTATTACTGTACGAATTTTAAAATTAACGTGTTTTTTCTGTTTGTGAACCGCGCGTTCACGCAGTTTCCATTGGTAATACCAAATATGTTCTTATCATTCGGTTCAGTACAAGAAAGAGCAAGCGAAGCCAACCAACTCTTCGTATGATGAACTTCATTATCCAAGACCTGCAACTGCCCAAGTCTATGAAATTTTGTGCAAATATAATTAGGTATCGATCGTCATTATAGGTCCAGGAAACTTTCAAACCAAGTTGCATTTGCTGCTCTGATGACAATGTACATCAAAGTTACACTCTTTCTACTGTTTGACATAAAAATTTAGTCTCTGGAAGGAGCAGCATTAACAAGAAAAGGTCTTCAAGCTGTGAAGTTTCCAAGCTAAATGCATCTCTGTTGAAAATACACCGCCTTTTAGATATGTGAAATAAAAAGCGCTTAAATAACAGCGGCAGCTGTCTTTACAAGAGTGTGCCAAAGAAAGAAAAGAAGTCAGAAACGTTCTTTTGTGGCCAAGTGAATTGTAAAACAGCTTCGAAACGGAGCGGATCTTAAATGTTTAGGACATATTCCAAACCCAATGAATTGAAATAAAATATTTCAGATCACAGTTTTATCGTATAACGTATTTTTATTTAATAGTGAGTGCATCTTGCAAACACCACCAGCGGAAAAATATTCCAGATTACAGTTTTTTCTTCAAACCAACAGAAGAAAACAGCATTTTTACTCATCGTGTAATGTATTCTTAAAATGTTTGGTGCGTCTTGAAAACACAGTGAGCGGAAATACATTGTTTCTCATTACAGCGTTTCTTCAAATAAAAAGAAAACGAAATCTTTATCATCGTATAAAGCAATTTCAATTACACGTGAAAGGAAATAGCATCCTTGCAATGAATTGGTTATGTAGAATCGATGTTGATTGTTGTAGGTTCTGATACATCAGTGGCGAGCTGGGCATTTCTGCCGGGAAAACAACCAAATTTTCTCAATTTTTCTTCTAATGTGGAAGCCATTCCTCTGGGGACGCAAATTTTCTGCGCCAAAAAAGCCGAAAATTTTTGCTTTTTTGTAAAAAAATATTTGAAAATAAAGTGGACAAACAAGTTGGATTCCGGGTTTCCTACGAATGGAAATGTGAGAAGTTCAGGAATTATCGAGGAACCTGTATTTCTTAGTTTGAGATTACACGGTGACCAAAGGCCGTTGTTGCTACACAATGTTATCTAAGTCCTACAAATTTAGGCTATCCGATGACTTTTTAAAAGCCAAGAGCGAGCATCTAGTGGAGAAAATTTAGAATTTTATGAAAGAAAATTTTATAAAATTAGCACTGTAAGTACCAATTTAACTTGATGATACGGTAATTTTGACATTTCCGAAGTTCGGAAAAGCTCACCAAACTGATTTATGGGAAGACACGACTGCATTAGGCACTTCCAGTTTCGCCCATGCCACCCTCCTCGTACCTACGCCACTGGCCACTGGTTACAAAGCATCTCACTCGTCCTCCTCATCAAATGTGCATGTCGTGTCACTATCGTCGGTGTCACAGTACCGTACTGGATCGTCCTCGATTTCGTTTGTGAGATCATCTCTATAGTGGGATGGGTTGACTCGGCATCTGGCCATGGAGCCCAGTGAACCACACAGAATGATGGTATTTATCCATAAGTTCCAACTTACATGAAGTACTGTTGAAATTATGTTATTCTATGCTGCGTGTCATGTCTTGGCAAAGAAATTGTGCTATGGATTTTTGATGGAGTTCATTCTCGCATGGCGGGATGACACAAACTTCTGCTCCTTTGAGTTTTACAAAAGGAGGCTTCGGACGTTATGGTCCATATGACTTCACAAATGTTTGAGCTAAGACCACAGTGCATTCTTGTTAACTCCTCGAGAATTAAAAGTCCAATGTATTTTGCTATTGAGAGGATATTACAGTTTTATTTTCACCTTTGTCTTCTGTCTGCCTAGGTTCGTGCCGATTATAGTTTACTATATTAATCGGACCAGTTATGAAGTCTCGGTAATTTGAGGACTTAAGAAAAAAAATACTATTGCGTCCTGTTTAGAGGGTACCTCTACTTAAGAGAAAAGACGTGATTTTTTGGCAACGATCACTGGGGACCTGTTAAAAGTAGGAGATCATCCTTTCTAAAGTGATGTTTTGAGTACAAGTAAAGTGCTGAGAGATATATTTCAGCTTTGTCCTAAAAAACGTAATGCTCTGGTTCGTACCCGAATAGGACCTGTCTTGAACTAGTTAGTGTTTTAAATATTGGCGTTTTCCCGGAAAGGGTAATCGCGTACTGTGTGGGGACATGTGGTCCATTTGGGCCCATCTAAAGCAAGAATGCCCTGGACAATCCCTTTTTTTAAGTAATGTTTCTGTGTCAAGTGATGTGTAAGGAAAATAAAAAATCAATTTCGGTTATGTTCTCAAAAGTGTAGTTGAGATTCTATTTTGGCCCCTTAGTTGGGCCCTCCTTATAAGACCACCCCCCCCCCCCAATCCTTTCGATCTTAAATATCAGTTTTGGAAACATTCGATGTACGTGGATCGATTCTACAGTAATTTACATTGCCTTTGTTGTGACAAGTTAAAATGGTTGGGACCCTCTTATAGGATCATCTTCCCAATCATTTCGATCTTAAGTATCATTTTTGGAAACCTGCAATGTAAGTGGATCGATTGTAAGTAATATTGAATTTGTTCTGACAAGTTTAAATTGGCACATTTGAGCCCTTTGTGGTCCATTTGGGCCCTTCTTAAGCGATAATGCCCAGGCAAATTTTTTCTTAAGTTACATTTTTATTATCAGTGATGAGTGGAGACCAGATGGTATCAGTTTCAACTTTGTTCTCAAAAGGGTAATTGAACCCTACTTGGGCCCTACTTTGAGCCCTCCTTAAGTGGTGAATGTCCCTGGTGTCGTTTTCTTAAGTTTTATATTTCTATAAACTGGTTTTGGTTCTTGCAGTGTTTTGTAGTATTACTGATGTTTTCAAAAGTGTAAGTGATAGTTATTTTGGAGGCCTTTTAGGGTCCTACCTGTTCTTATGGTCCCAAATGCGAAACTAAAGATATGGGTTTCTTTCCTTGCCAAAGTATCCTTAATAGAATGGGACCTTCAAACCTTTCGTTCCCGATAGTGTTAATGATTAGGGGGCTAGCTCCCCAACTACGATACTCCCCGACAAAAGTAAATGAAACCAGTCACCTTTCCCGCTTCCTCATTCAATGTTGGTTACAATTCTTTAACTTTTTAGCTGGGAAACAACATTGAAAGGGGGTTTCAAGGGGAGTTTGAAAGATAGTGAGTGCATTTTGCCACTGTATCAGCGATTTTGTTTCATTTGTTTTGTCGGGGATTGTAGCTGTTGTTCTTCTATAGACAGGATTGTACACTTGGTTGTATTTGTGTGAACAAAGTGTCAGGTCGAGTCACATAAAAGACTCTACAAATGAAACCTAGTACTGTTGTTTGTGATGCTCCGCATAAGAAATGGAGTAGGGAAAACAAGACAGTGAGCCACAACTGGAAAAAAGACCGTGGCCTGCTCTACTTGACCCAGTAGGTTGGAAACTGGGCCGTAAAACTCCATCTAACTAACTAACAAATTGAACGAAATGCGCGGGTGATTGAAATGTGGCAATCCTGTTCTGTCGTTTTTCGTAGGTACTAACTCCGTCGATCGGCGAATATTAAAGCTAAATTCAACGTAGCGAAGAACACTGGATAAAAAATAAAAGGGTTGAAAAGTCCCCATGATCCAATCTTGAAAATCGAAAAGATGGAAAAACAGCGGATAACTACAAATGTTATTTCTTTGAGGCACGGTTAATATTAAGCATTTCTCAACTGGAGACCTAAAAGGAGTTTTTCAAAGAGAAAAGGGATATTCCTTCCATTTTTCCAATCCGATGTCACACTGAAATAACCCTTTTACTCCTATGCCACAATCCTATCTATGCCCTTAGGCCTAATGTAATTGTGTGATCATTAAACGTAAACGCTATTGAGGTTAAGAAAATTCTTTGAACTCAACCGATATCACTTCAATGATGTGGGTGTCCACAAATTGATGATTGTGGATGGGGACGCCCATGCAAATTTCCAAAGCGGATAAACGAATAAAATACCAAAAGGTTTATTTTCTCTTTAGCAATGAACCATGTGAGTAGCACCGCCGATCTTTGTGTGAAACTTCTACATACCGTGAACCACATGATGAAGAATTATCCCATCGTGTGTAGAAGTCTCACTCTCGTATCGAGGTAGTTAAAAAATCAACTGTTTGTATTTGTTCATGTTGATTCGTATCCTGTATAGAAGTGCGTATTTTTTCATCATACCATAACATGTATTAGGTCTATAGAAAACATGCATGGACTTAACACTGACGTCACGTCTGAAGGAAAAAAAAATAATTACATTACTGTCCTCGTGACTGATCTTAGTGTGTGATATACGCGCGCAGAATAATTCCAATTGGTTGACCATTCAGCTGTTTCCTTTTTTGGAATTGGTATTGTATTGTACTTAAGCAATGGAGTAGTAAAACAGATTAGTGAGCAGCGAGTGGAACCGACATAAACCGATTTGTTATAAGTTGAGCGGTAAACTTTTTTCTAAAAGTCCCCTCGACTCTCTGGCGAAGAGCCAAGGGGCGAAAACCAAACATTTACTCCCGAAGGAGTTCTGCTCCCTAAACACTCATTTGGCTAACTTCACACCAAGCTTGGGGAAGATCGTTCCAGTGTGTTAGGAAGATTTTTCATTACAAAAATCTCCCTTCAAAATATATATTTACCTTTGACGTTTGTTGCCGTTACAACAATTTATTCTGGTAGTTTGAAATCTCCACATAGTATGTGTAAAGGTCTCGTTTAATTTAGACATACAATTTAAGATAAACAATTTAAACCTCTAACCTTTGACCTACACTCAAGAGGGTATCTAAGACATAGCTCCCTTTCTGGGACTACTTTCGAGTAAGGTTTGAAAAGAATAAGGCCATTCGATTTGCACGTTCACCTGATCGACTGCAACAAAATTGCGTCAATGTAAGCCTCTACGCATGGGTCACGTCGGTCCCCCTTCTCCACTTATCAAATCGAAAACGTGTACATCATGATTATAGGTGCGTTCGATTTAGCGGTTCGAGCCGGCCCAAGTGGCTCGGCCAACGATCGATCTCTCTGAAGACTGATCTTAACATCATCAAAACGTCACAACTTGAGCCGGCCAAAACCACCAGCCCTCCGAGGTGGTCCTGCCAAGAAACTGGTTGAGCCAGTTGAGTCGGCTCGAGTCGCTACATCGAACGTACCTTTTGCCGTTCGCCTCAAACTGCAACGACGTTCACATGTGTAACGTCCAGAATCTCTGGAAATAGATCCAGTGGCAAGAATGCATTCGTTAGTTTCCCCCTTGTTATCTGTTTGTACAGTTGTGATCACCTTTTACCTAAAATATAAATAAGATTGATGATTTCATTGAGGAATGTGCTTTGCTTTTGACATGTTGTATTGCAAATTCAATAGACGAAGTTAACCCGTGCCACTGCTACTGTTTATTTCGATATTAAAATATAGCAAAAACATTGAACAAACCGACGTTCATGTTGCAGACATACACCTACATGGTTGAAGGAATTTAGAAAAACTATAGAAGGCTGTAACTAAGTCGCCATTCAAGTACGACTCGTCTTCGTCGACCCATGCAGTGGGAGATCGGAACAGGCTTGAACTAAGTCCATGCTCACTCAATCGAAAGCTCGGAAATAGTTTTAGCCCACAGGCAGTAGTTCTTAATACAGACTTTCGGTAATTCACTTCCCTTCAATTACGTGATCGTTAATATTTGTTGTCATGGTTGCCATAAGTCTTGGTAGTCCTAGACATTCTCTTATATCGAGATTCATTCATAGAGATATTTTGCTTCAGAAATACAATAAAAATTGTGTCCATCAAATTTGAAATTTGACCTCAGGCTTACCGCACACGTACAAGTTTGTGACATTTTTTACAGAAACGGTCCGGTCACTTCGGGTTACCCACGTCTCGATTAGTCCTAGAAATTAGTAACTTGAAAACACAAAGGGTTACCAAAGCAACGGTGCTACTTTGACCTGTTATTGACGAATAAACTGATTCAGTGAGTGCAGCTTCGTAGCTCGATCAGAGAGCGATTAGACAGTACAAACAAGTAGCGTGCGTTGTAAAGTCAAGATGCCACAAGTAATTGCAATATGTTCTGTTTTGATTAAAAGTAATAATAAATTAATTTCAGCATTTGATATCTTAGAAACAAAGCAAGGCACGACAACGGAAGATGGATGAGAATTTCATTCAATATATGTATGACTTTAATTGCAGTCCCTAGGCACACTTTTACAATGTAATCTGGTTTTGATGCTATTCATAGTTGCCTTAAATGAATTTGGGGTGATCACATTTTCTTTCGATTGTCATGTAGAGGTTCGTATCAATATTGATTGAACGTAGGATATATTTTACACTTTCTTCAAAAATAACTGATGAAAAACATTTCAGTTTACAAATTCATCTCGCATACACCACATTAACCAAACTACAAATTAGTACCATTCATCCCTTGCACCATTCGAGTCAATGTTTTTGCGATCCTGAATTCACGTAGATACCCAATGTTTTTCACACCCAAGCGTTCTTTTTCGTAACTGCAAAGCTTATCCTATATCGAACCAATGTATGCAATCTAAGTAAATTATACATTTTTCGCAGACGTTAAATTAATTTCCATCAACATCATGGTCGAACATTTTTACACGTACAACAACGCTGCATATATTGAGAACATGTTAGAATCCCGTTCTAATGATAAACAAAAAGCTATTTATAATGCTCATATATTCACGCTCGAAGTCCAGAAGAAAAGAAAGGTAAAAAGTGGAAACATTAAGCAAAGTCATGACACCCTCGTCTCATGAGGTAAGAATCTTGTTTGTTACATATTGGCAACGGATAGAAAAGCCATATTGATTTTATTATCTTCCACCATGCTCATACTCTCGACTTCTCACTACTCCTTTTTGATCCCATAATTAGCGTTAAAGGTGCTTAAATAGAAATCATGCGCGCCGAGAAGAGAAATGCTTTAACCACGACCCCTATTAATTCCTTGACGGTAACACTATTGACCTATTTGGTTTTTCGTTGCCTACCTTTACGTGTTGGTACGTAGGTTCTATGTCAGGCAAACTCAAATTTGATTATTGCTATCAATGTTGTAAAAATTAAGTACGCGTGATTGCACTTGACAGTGATGACTCACCTCATCTGCAGGAAGGCAAGTTAAAACTGGCTATTCCCTTTGACATCCTGAACTCCCCAGGTTGAGGAGAGACGGATAAACATAACCTCTTTGAATCACGGCCGCGATACGTAAGTACGTACGTTACGTAAGGAGGTTGAGTTAGTCGATTATAAGTATTAACGCCGCCCTGCTAGAGGGTACTAGTGTTGCATACATTGAATGCATGCAGTGCATGCACTCAAGCAAGCGTTTCTACAAGAACTACGTTACATGCAAACAGCCTATTTCTTGGGAGACCGCTTCTGTAATTCGAAGCCACCCTGCGGTCAGTTTTGTAAAGTGCAGCGTTGTCCTAAATATAACGCTCAAATCTCGATGTGGGCTCGCCTTCGCATGCATTGACTTGTTTCCAGACAGTATATATGGAAAAAGTCTTATTCCCGTTGATTCTTTAGCTTAAGAAAGGTTAGTGCATGGGTAAGTTGACATTTTCAAGGTATTTCAGCGATACCTTCGTACCATCCCAAAAAGGACAGTAAGTGTATGACGAGTAGTAAAAGTATTGCTTTTAGATAGAATGTTCGTATAATGTGTGGAAGCAATCATTTGCTACCAACTTACATTACACAATTCATAAGTTAACAGCAACTGCTACCCAATTATTATCAACAATCATCCTTATTTTGAAAATGCAAACATGACCCTATTTCCTATCACTACAGCATTTTTTTTAACTATGAAAACGAATAGATGAAAGTTAGTGACACTATTAAGGTAAATGTTCAGTTAGTGTTAGGCTCTCTGAAACCCTTTCCTAGAAGCAGCTCGTGTCTGTTACATTGGTTGCGTTGCAGGCATTAGCCAAAAAAGCAACATCTTGGTCACCAAATTTAAAAGCCATGAAAAGTCCGATCACGGAACACAAAATTGTTGTAAGAAGGACATTGTTTCCTTGAAAAAGAAGGGACATATCTTTTGACAGAGTATTCCAAAATTTGCGATGGCGATCTGACTTAAGTTGTAAAATATTGAAAAACAAGTTGTCCCATAAATATCCCACCTGAAGACCACCTTGAGCTGTTATGTACAAAAAGTAGCACATGCACATTTCAGACCACGCCAAGCGTTTGATATGCATTTGGATACCCCAACTACGTTCTAACCTCATAATGCAAGTGCCAAATAACATGTACTCCCACGTCACATTAGATGTTACAGCTATAACTGCTACTGGGAACATAATCACAACATAAAGATCACATAGTTGCCTAAAACATGAAAAGTCGAGAGCAGATCCAGCCATAGCGCCTCGACACTTATCAATTTTACCCTCGTGTTCTTTGAAAAATGACAGGAGTAGAGCAAAGTGATGTTGAAAGGATACTCTGATCAAGTAAATGATGTATGCAAAACATCCCCATGTAGGCATGAGTAAAATACCTATTCCAGAAGCTGTCAAGATATGGATATCTAGTGGACATTCGCTGACAAAGATAAATATGTAGGCCCGGTAAATGGAGTTGACAAGAGGCCAGCCAAGACATGCTATGAGGAAAAACCTGTTTGGGAGACCTAAAACAAAGCAAAAGAGAAACAACATTGATTGGTTTTTGAATGACGTCTTAAAAGTTACAGAACCATTCGACGGGATATGGTGAATGTATACATTGCACAAATATATAAATATAGAAAAAGACCAGAAGGGGAAATTGAGTGCCCGGTATTTGCAATTTGGGTCGAGCCCGAAATCACATGAGTCACGTTTAGTGCAGTGGAAAGGCACTCGCTCGGAAAGCGAGCGGTCCTGGGTTCAAATTCCGCTTTGCTGAATTTTCCTTCTGGTCTTTTTCTATATTTCTTCCCTTGTTCAAAAGTCAATGCCAGTTCTTGTGTTGAATTAAAATTCATGATCGAATCATTACAAATTTTTCGTCCAACATATATATATATATGGTTCAATTATATTGCACTGTGTATTACCATGTATTTGCATCGACCTATATATATATATATATATATATATATATATATATATATATATATATATATATATATATATATATATATATATATATATATATATATATATATATATATATATATATATATATATATATATATATATATATATATATATATTTATTAATTTATTTATTTTTTTTTAAACTCGGATGCTTTGCTTTTTTTTAATATTACTTGTAATGTAAAATTTAGTGTTTTATTTTTTAAGTAGATATGAACAGTTTTTATTTGTCAGTAAGACAGTTTTATTATTTGAAAATATCTCACGCACTCGCATCTTGTCGCTTTGATAAACTGTTTAGTTACCATGGAGTTTTGAATATGTACATACGCTTCCATTCAAACAACGAAATGAGGTACGCACACTACAATTTTAGATTGTCTCGTCACTTTACATTATTTTGGCTAATCAAGCTTGCCATGGTTATGATGTTCGCGCTTTGTATTAATTACTATGTGAGAACGTGCGTTCTTTGTAACTACGTACTTTCCGATCATCATCATTATGACGTCACTTTACAACTTTTCAAACTTATTTTAATATTACGCGGTACTGTACGCATTCAACTCTTTCTTGTTTGTATGTAACGGTTGATTTCCATAACACAGTTGACAAAGCCGCCAGGAGGCGGCGAAAATTTCTGTTTCAATAAATCATTCGTTGGATCTATATGCACACTCTGTTTTCCATTTTTCCTTATATATATGTATATATATATATATGTATATATATATATATATTTATATATATATATATATATATATATATATATATATATATATATATATATATATATATATATATATATATATATATATATATAAATATACATATATAGGTCGGAAGTGTTGTAGTAAGGCATTCGATCATTAATTTTATACCGATCCAAGTTAGAGTATAAACCCTTATCAAAGAAGGAACTATTACAAGAAGAATTAGTCTTTCTCTAATCATAAGTGACTATCAATATGAATAATATGAATTTACAAGTATATAGATAAAATCTGATAATTTGATGATTGCACTCACCTCTCTGAGGAAGGTTGAGATACTGTGCCCTTTTGATGATATATCTGGCATTCATTACAGATGCCCAAGCAAGACTTGGTACTTCTTGCTTGAACAGGCTTCGTAACTTCGAGCACATACTTATTATAGGATACGACAACATCAGTAGGAACAACGTCATCTTATTTAGCAAATGCAAAGTCTGATCTGGTCTTGCCCACATCTTTGGAAGAAGATATGCCACGTCAAACACGAGTAGGGTCGTTGTTGTTAGAAGGATGAACCATGAGAGAATATTACTTCCCGGGTGGTTCCACCAGCCAACACCTCGAGAGAAAAAAATGTTGTCAATGTTGCTGGATGATTATGCTGAAATTTCAAAGACTTCATGATATTAAAAGGACTTACAATTCTGTTGAGAAGGCTGATTTATTTGTTTTCGTTCGTTACAGTGAATACTACAACACAAATGGATAGGCATTTCGTTTCTTACTATGCGTGCTTTAATAAGTAAGAAATTAAAAATTCTTTCATATGTTCGTTGTTCAAAAAAGATATTAAAAGCATGATGTGTATTGAAGAATAGTAAGCGATCATTATTGTATACGAATATGCATTTCTCTTACCTACATTTTCAATCTAGCGCCATTTGTTTTTCAAATTATTTATTGCCTTTTTAATGGATTTTGTGTAAATTTGTTCTTTGTGTGATAAACCCTTCATCGTTGTGCTTCAATCGGGGCATATTTGCGCGCCTCGTGAGTGGGCGGAAAAGCAGACGTAGCACGCCTGGCATGAGCTTCCGTAGACTATTGACCCCATGACCTTAAACTATTGTCTCTCCCGTTGTTGTGGCCAAATTTTCGGGTAGCTACTCGCATTTTCAAGCTCCGCGTAAAACAGTAAAGATGGGTGACAGCCGCGCTCTCCGTCTTGGTCCAAAAGGACCCAAACAACGGTAAAGGGTTAACAAGTTTCATAAAATAGACATTTGATGTAAATTACAGTTCGATCTTCTTAAAATCCTCTTCTTCGTAAATGCATTTACATACAGATTAACATATTGCTTAGTATTCCGTAGGACAGTCCTTGCTTAATCAATTACACACCAAACACTCAAAACAATACAGACAAAAAAAAAAGGATTCTCAAAAAGGACTTCTTAACACAATGAACCCCGGGAAAGAGACAAGTACACGTCCCCCAACAGATTGTCAGTATTTTAAGAAGCATTTTTAATGGGCCTAAAAGTCGTTTTAACTTTGCGTATGATTTTTGTAACATGGCATCCCGACTGTACGGAACTCTCTTTTATGTGAACGCTGACTTTTTGACCGACTACAGATCGCACTTCATGACATAATTTCTGCCCGACCGAAGCCTGCACTATTTTGCAAGGTTTTGGTAAATTGGTAAGGCTGCAGACCCCAGTCTCCTGTCCCAACTGGTCATGCATGATATTTGTTTTCGACTAGGTTATCCTATCAATAAAAGAATTCGGTAATTCGTTTTGGTGACTATGAGCATGCGAACATTTTACAAAACGTCGGGATAAACAAACCAATTCCCCACCTACAACACCTGTTTTGCAATTTGAGTATATATGATGATTTCGTGAAATAATTCTATGTCAACCCATCAATTACACAGGGAGGGATTTGGTTACGTGTAGAAGATTGTGTCTAACTTGTACTTTTGCTGTAAAAAATTCATTTTAATTTACCGTAAAGTAGAACTTAATCTATTTTTGTTCAAGTTGGATGGACACATAGACAGTGCTGTATTCACGCACTGACGAAAACAAACGACCACCGCGTACTATGTGTCGAGCTCGGTTTGTGTATCCCATACTGCGTCGCACAATTACATGCGGCAATGAATTACCAAACTCGCTTATCTCAGCACAAATTGTTTTCCAAATATCCAAATGTTTTTAACTAGTTTGCAAATTATCAAAATTTCCTCCTGCTTATCCAAGTGTTCAGTTAAGTCGGTCTTAAATTCCAATTTACGAGAAACATTAATACGGCTAGGATTTTACAAGGAGAGATAGCGAGAAGGCAAGAGGAATTCCATGAAACTTGAATCTTTTGAGAGATAACAGGCTGATGATTAATAACAGAACTTCAAAACAACTTCAAAGCAGAATGTGCATGCAAATGTTGTGTAAGAAAGGAATACCAATGCAAAATACCGGATTTGCCTCATTTGTCACTTCTTCGCACATGGATTTTTATATCCAACCCCATTAGAGTAAAGGTTAGATGAGGTCTTAGAATACTACTATGATAGGTAGCTTCAACGGGTTTTACAAGAATAGTGTAAAATTTGAAAGAATGAAATAGTCATGTTTTAAACTTAATTACTTTCTAACCACTCCCAAAGTTTAAGCGACCCAACGTCTAAAGATTGCTAATAAAAATTTAGGCAAAAAGAAAATGCACTCTGAAATTACTTGTTAATTTATCTTTTCACCAACCAGACGTTTACATAAGAAGACCAGCGTTTACCTATTTCCTTTTCATTGTATCGGTCTACCTTTCGGTAGAAGTTCCACCACGAGATGTTGCAAACTTCGCAAACCACCTCCCTCTCGTTTGAAGATAAGTTGACTGACTCTTGTGAATTTGCCTCCTCAGAATCATTCTCGTATGCTAGGAGGAAGCAATCAATTTCGAATTCACTTTCTTTTCCTTTCGTGTGAAGGCTATTCTGTTTTTGGTTGATTCCTTGCACCCTGCATGAGAAACATCTTCTCTTCGTAACAACTCTTCTTTGAGAGAAAACTGACAGTAATTTAAGCATCAGCCAAAAAGTGAACGGCCATCTTCTTTGGGCATTCTTCGATTTCCTGGGAAGTAATAAAGTCGTTTCTATATGTCCGACATCCATAAATTTACAGTGTTATGTTGCTATCGGTAATGAAAAGTCGGTTTCATTCTTCGAATAACTTTTGGGATTCTGGAAGACTTGTAAAGCCGACTTTCTTAATACTTATGCCTTGGATCTTTTGTGATAGAAGAAGGAAATGTTTGGCAGGAAAGGTGATATGCTGAGCTTATTATAAATGAGTTAACTTATTATAACAACGTAATGCTTGTTTTTGTAAGAAGTTTACAGCTTTATTTATTTGCATTAGCTATCTGTCACGTATATGAATTGTATATTGATGTATATCAAGTAACTCCTTGCTTTATTTTTCGGTAAATAGTGTGTAGAGATGAAACATCTTCACAACTACCAAGCTCAGTTGCGAGACAAAGAAATCCCGAGAGACACACATAAACGGGATTATCGTAAGAAATGTTTTGAGTGTGTTAATCTCTCTAAAATATTTATGAACAAGGAAATCCGGACAACGCTCATATTTTGTATTGAAGTGTAATATTGAGACAGTAGTAAGATAACAGTTAAACTCGAATTTATTTTTTAAGAATAGTATTTTGGTCAACATCCTCTAGCATACCTCTACCTCTAGAATAAAGGCTGAAAATGACATGCTTCTTCTAGATTGATAGATATGCCATTTATCTCGAAAACTATGAACTTCATTCAGTATATCGTGAAGGAAATTCTGGTACGATAAGTCCCTTGAGTATGCAATTGGACCATGTAGAGCGTATTCGTGTATTTCAGTATACCTGGTAGTGCCAATCAGATGTAAAATTTGATTATTAATATATTGAATCTGAAGATTAAGTGTGTGTCTATTGAGGTTCATTTCCTCCGTGAGGCGATTAGATGTCATCAGACAGAAAAGGACCACGTTACAAAAAGGAAGAAGGAAAATTTCTTCATGACTCATCCCACACCAAGTTCTCCAACTATCTGTAACTTTGAGTGCGTGCTGGTCACCTGTTATTCCATATACATTGCAAGTATAATGTATCTCATGTTCTTAAGCATAAACTCAAAATTACGGTTCTCCATGCCCTTACTCCAAATCCACATATGGATTGACATCTGGATATATCTGGTTAAATACAGCCTTTATATGGCCATATCAAGCCAGATATACAGCCAGATTTAGATGCCTTGATATAATATATCAAGTTTTATATGGCCATATCAAGCCAGATATAAATTGATTCAAGAAAAGCCCAGATATGCAAATAAAGTTTGATATCAAGCCAGATATAATTTGATGAAATGCAATTTCAGATATGCAAATAAAGTTTGATATGGCCATATCAAGCCAGATATAACTTGATTCAATCCCTGTCCAGATATGCAAATAAAGTTTTATATGGCCATATCTAGCCAGATATAAATTGATAAAATGCCTTCCCAGATATGCAAATAAAGTTTGATATGGCCATACCAAGCCAGATATAATTGATTAAAATACCATGACAGAACTACATATAAAATTTTACATACCCATATTACTACTTTTTGGTTGAATTTGTGTACCTGTCCTACATAAAAACCTTCTCTGGAAGTTGGAGAAGTATCAGCAAAACAAAATCGGAACATTCAAATTGCATTGTCAATGCATTAGTTTAATATTGTAGTCCTTGAATAGGACTGTGTACTAGGCCCAACGGTAGGACCTAATCCGTACACAGTGTGGAGTAAAATGGAGTGGACGTAGCTTAGAGTTCTGTTTAAAGACTAGTTAATTAGCCGGAGTAGGCCAACCTTCAATGTCACACCTGCAACTCCCTGGCGATTCTGGTGCTAAATTTTCTTAAATAGCTAATAGTGCACAAAATAGTGGCCAATGCATTATTTATGGATTATACAAGAGGGGCTTTAAAGGTTAGGCCTAGTGAGTAATGTTATTTGAACACTCATTTTAAAACTGCTCTTTCCATCGTCACAGAAAAAGGTTTCGAGTGTAACTGAGGTGAGAAATCATGTAGTCCTACTTAAAATGCTTTTTCTCATCAACAGTGTGAAATATCAATTACATAATTAGGCCTGGGTCTATTTGGACTTTGAAACACATAATGAGACCTTAGGTATTAATATGCTCTGAAAGGTCTGACATCTGATAAGGCATAGTTGTTTGAATATACACGCACACTGAAGTCAACCAAACATATTTACATTTTAACTTGGAAAATTACAGTCGTATGCCTTAATTGCTTAAAACATTAAGCAACATTTGAAAGCAGTTGAGCCGGTAGGCTAGGTAGTACTATGCATATATAATTGGACTGTTGTTAACTATATGTATTTCACGTAGCCTACACACTTTGTAATTAGCTGTCTTCATAGTCATGTGGATCAAAAGGTTGCTCTCCATACACTCTATGTCTCTACACTGGATCAAAACATGGGTAACAGACCAATTACAGTCCAGCGTTCTCCAAACGTATTCATGAATGGGTAGTTAATACGCCAATAAGTTTGGTCCAAACATAATAAAGTTTCTCCAGTTGAGATACGTACAGTGATTGGGTGTAAAATAAACAATCTTAAAAGCACATAGCGATCACGTAACAGCCATAAAAAATGTTGAAAGCGCAGAATGAGCATGTATAAGTATTGCGTTGTCTATTAAAGCTATTTTTATCGATCTCTAGCCTAAGAAAGTGAAACATGCTACAGCTGAAATAGGTAGGGGTTCTGTTTGACATATTTTATACAAGAAAAATTAGGGTTATTGTCAAGCAGTTTGCAAAGACGTTAATAAGTATACTGAAAGTTTTTCCTTGTACATTTCATAGATCCAACCTTTTTACTGAAAAAGCAGTCAAATGCATCCTCGTTTGGCGAGAGTTACGCAACAAAAATGTAAATAAATTAAAATTGTGAATGTTTGTGAGGAGTCATAGTTGAAATGGTACACTTAAGAATGTATAGCAATAACTCTTTCCCCTCAAAGTGTGTGATTCATTTCTCGTTTGTGCAAAACAAATAGCTTGTAGGAAGTGAGATACGAGTATTTTGCCTAAAACAGTCTTGAAATCTATTCGAAAACGAGATAAGTGTAGTTAACCGACACACTGCTTTTTGACTAATATTTGCTAGTCGATTAACTTATAAGGATGGAACCATCCATATGATGATTATTACTCGGTTTGTCTTGTTAATGTTTTCTGTAGAATACATTTAGAGGACGGAAGGAATTTGTGGGCTAGTTTCCTGACTACAACTTTAAAGAATATCAATATCTGAGCACAGAGTTAAGGTTTACACCAGGAAATATGTCAGGAATGTAACGTGATATGGCTCCTTTAAAAATAAATAAAACAGAACTGATAGAATTGCCGTTTTTTGGCAATGACTGTGCCAACAATAACAATCAGGAGAGAGTAAATATTTTCTCAAGAATAAGAAGCAATAATATCAACATCAGGAGTGATGTCAGTGTGTCATTTGAAGGTGTGTTGGTGGATGAAATATTCAAGGACTTTCTGCGGTCATTTCCTGCAACAATTCATGCCAGTGAGTTCTTTATTACAATACACGCCGTGGTTTCACCTTTAAGAGTTTGTGGAAAAGTGGATTTTATACAGAAGACCA